>OZ025303.1:130846876-132052876 GCA_964019185.1 Maratus speculifer
CTAAAATTTCATGGCATCCGAGTGCATTAACGATTTTTCCCCATAGGCCGTAATGGAATGGGAAACTTTTGATTCTCTCTGTAGATAAACTAATCATGGTAGATACTTTATTTTTAGTAGGGTTCGTGCTAGGGTAAACATCAATAACGTCCTAAAATTCCATGGCAATCCGATTATATTAACGAATTTTCCCCATAGGCCGTAATGTAATGGGAAACTTTTGATTCGCCCTGTAGGTAAACTAATCATGGTGGAAACTTCATTTTCAATAGGACTTGTGCTAGGGTAAACTTCAATAACGTATAAAAATTTCATAGCAATCCGAGTATATTTACGGGAGTTAGAGCGCGGACAGACGGACAGACGGACAGACGGACAGACGGACAGACAAACCGAATGCATAAGCACTTTTCAACTTTGTTGGAAAGTGCTAAAAAGGCAACAACTGATTTTTTATTATTTTTATTTTTCTACTAGAAACTTCGGTCTTGTTTTGTTCTTTATTTTTTAAGCAAAAACGAAACATTTTTACTGTCTATATATATATGTTACAGGCCAAACCCGATTTTAGGCCAAACTAGATTGGCCTAGGTCAAACTAGTCTATCCTAACGTCCATCGGATAAACTAGTTTTTCCTAAGCCAAACCGGTCTATCCTAACGCCCATCGGATAAACTTGTTTTTCCTAGGCCAAACCGGTTTATCCTAACGCCCATCGGATAAACTAGTTTTTCCTAGGCCAAACTAGTCTATCCTAAGGCCCATAGGACAAACTAGTTCTTCCTAGGCCAAACTAGTTTGGCCTAACTCTTATAGGATAAACTAGTTTAGCCTGCTGTCTATTGGTCTGAACTAGTTTATCCTAGGCCGATCTAATTTATCCTAGGCCAATTCAATTTGGCATGATTTTATTTGATTCAATGACCGCCTCAGCGCCAAAATTCTAGTTTGTCCTAGGCTGATCTAGTTTATCCTAGGCCAGTGTAATTTTACGTGTTTTTAACTCATGGGCGTCAAAGCCAAAGAAAAAATGGGCTCACAGGTTCTGTATGTATGTATGTACGCATGTATGTACGTACGTACGTATGTACGTAACGTGATAACTCTTGATAGAAATAATGTTATTTGACATGTTTTTATCTCGTCAGCTACCCAAGACTGAGAACTAATGTGCCGTGGGTTCTGTATCTATGTATGTACGTAAATATGTAACGCAATAATTTTTTATAGAAATACTCGATTTGCATCAAACTTTCAATATAGGTTTATTCTTATGAGGAGCTTTTCTGATTAATTTTGGGAGGTCATTGGAGAATAATAAGGGGGGGAGGGGACGAGAGGCTGATTCGCCCCTTCCCTTAATTCAAATAAATGGCTTTCTATGGATTATTAGCATATTTTATTGAAATTTTAGATATAGGAGTATTCTGTTGAAGAGCCTTCATTAGTTGTGGGTGTCAATTGTTTAAGTATAAAGGGAGGGGCGAATAGGGGTAACGCCCCATAATTTATGCAAATGCTTTTTTCACGCAGAATTTACTGATTTACGTCAAATTTTAGAAATAGATTCATTCTGGTAAGGCGTTTCCCTAATTGGTTTTGGGGATTAATTGAATAAGAACAAAGGGAAAAACTGGGGATTCCCGCCTAATTTTGTTAAATGGGTTTTTCATGCAGAATTAACCAATTTTCTGCAAATCTTAGATTTGTTCATTCTGATAAAGGGTTTCACTGATTAATTTTGGTGGTTCTTTGGTTTTTGGTCTTAACCAGCAATTTATTTCCTTCCTTAAAATATATAAATTTGTTATAATACAGTATTGTCCAATTTGCTTAAAATTTTGGACATGAATTCATTTGATCAGGTGCTTCTTTAATTAATTTGGGTCTTTTCTTATGGTTATGTATAATGGGTTAGTGGACGATTTATCGCCTTCCTTAAATTAGATAAAAGGGTTTTTATGCAGTATTATCCAATTTGCCGTAAATTTTGAATATAGCTTAAAGTTTTTTCTTTAAAAGGCGAATCCCTGAATTGTTTTGAGGGTTTAATGATTAAGTATAAAAAGAGGAATGTGGGATTACCCTCTCTAAATCAGATGAATTGTTTCTTGAGCAGAATTATCTGATTTGTTTCAAATTTTGGATAATTGTTTAATTTTATAAAGCGTATCTGTGATTAGTTTTGGGGGTTCAATGGTTAAATATAAGTGGGGGAAATGGGAAAAAGTAATCCAACTTACTTTATTTTTCGAGGGTGTTATTCTATAAAAAAAAAAAAAAGAAAAATAAGGCTGAAATACACAATGACTGTAAACAGCCTGTGAATGCAAAGCCATCAGTTTAATTGGGCAATATTCTTTTTAATATTGATCCCGACTACTGCTGCATTGCTAACCTTGTGCAAAGTGGTTTTTTCATCACCATTATAATGTATTTTATTCGATACGTTGTAGAATACTGTTAGAGGTTTGCACGGGCCAGAATTTCGAGTTCCGGGCCCCGCCTTCCCCGAAGGCAAGTTATTTTGCCGTGACCCTGTGTAAAAATTAAAAGTTCAGCTCGAGCCCTGCTTCTACAAAAAATATGTGAAAGAAGACTTAGTCCCACTCAATCTGGCCCTATTCAATTTCTGCCAAAAATTCAGATTTTACTTAACATACAATTAGGATTCCTTTAAAAAATACTGCATACATACATATTGGATAAATTTACAATGTATTTTTAAATTACGAGGTGTTCACAGAATGAAAAATACATAATATATTATTGATTATTTAATTTCATAGACCTTTCAATATTGAAATGGGGATTCATTAAATAATTAATGTAGTTTAGAACAAAAGAAAAAAAGGAGAGTTATAAACATCATAACTAAACTGTTGAGTGACATGTAAACAGTGAAAAGTCAATTTGTGAATATGTTTCTCTGTCATTCCTTAAGACTTTTCTCAAATCCAAAAGAGCTATATCCTAACACATTTAAGAATTAATTCATTTTCGGAAAGGCATAAGATTAACAGGCATTCTCACTTAGAAAATATGTAATCGAATGGCGTTAACCATTTTTTCCAAAAAAGCGGAGCGGTGTACCTTTGAGAAAATACTATTAAAGCTACGTTTTGAATCGAATTTTCGGTTACGACTTCACGGGAAAGAAAAACTTGACGCCGTGACAAGAACAGCTTATATGTCGACAAGAAATTAATTTCTAAAAAATGGAAAACGCTGTTTGATTCCAAATTATGTTCACCTCCAATCTGGCTCGAATATGCAATAATAATAATAATAATAAATGCAAGCCTGATTTCAGTTGGCACGAGTCTGCAGGAAAAAAAAACCCATATAAAATGCATTATGTCTTTATGATGGACATGTGAAATTCCTGTATTGATGTTATAATCAATTACTCTTGACACACATTTATACTTATTCTAGTGAAACACATGTTTTTTACCGGCCAAACCCGATTTCGAGCCAAATTAGATTAGCCTAGGCCAAACTATTTTATCCTAACGGCAATTATATAAACTAGATTTCCTACGCCAAACTTGTTTATCTATATGCCCGTAGGAAAAACTAGTTTTTACTAGGTAAGAGGGAAATCCGTCATTTTCTCTTCATACTTTACCATTAAACCCTCAAAACTATTCAGGGAATTGCCTTATCAGAAAGAACCTATAAGCAAAATTTGAAGCAAATCCGTAATTTCTGCGTTAAAAACCATTTATCTAAATTATGGGGGGGGGGGGGTACCAACATTGCCCTTTCTTCAACACTTAAACAATAAACATCCACAACTAATCCCAGAGGCGCCTTGTCAGAATAATTCTATATCTAACATTTTAAATGAAAACTGATAATTCTGCATGATAAATACATTTGTCTAAATTAACGGTGGGGGATTAGACTTCCGTTCGCTCCCTTTATTCTTATTCAGTGATTTTCCAAAACTAATCAGAAAATTCCTTCCGGCAATGCCGGGAGGAAGAGGTAGCTTTCATATACTTACATATTTATTTATTTATTTTAAAGTAAATTACATTGTTCAAAAATACTAAGCTCAAATTAGTGGAAATAATCTTTAAAAATTAGTGATTTTATAAGATTGAATACTAGTTTTTGTCAAGACTGAATATTAATAGGAATTTTTAGAAATTAGTCATCTTTTATTCAACCTGGTTTTATTTTAAGCGATTTAGAGAGTCACCAAATTCCACGATATCATAAAGTGTATGCCATTTTAAAGCAACATGATGGATCGTTCAGATCAGACCGTTTCAAAATGTCATCCATAAGCAAAATTCAAAGTGCTATAACTCAATCATTTTTTTAAGATATAGACAGAATAAAAAGTGTTCTGAATCGTTGTTTTAAGTTTTAACACGTAAAAGAAAAATATTTTTCAACTTTTAATTTTTTCGCAATTAATTTTGAATTTTAAATTTTTAAAAAAATTTAAAATGGCCACCATTTTGAAACAAAATAATGGATGATGCTGGCCAACGAACTCGGTCGAGACATTTGTATGTACTATGTACATAACAAGTTTCATTGAAATCGGTTCATAAATACGCGTGTTATCACGTGACAAAATCAGATCGTTTCAAAATGTCAGCCATAAGAAAAATTCAAAGTGCTATAACTCAATCATTTTGTAAGATATAGACAAAATAAAAAGTTTCTGGAATCGTTGTTTTAAGTTTAACACGTAAAAGAAAAATATTTTTCAAATTTTGATTTTTTCGCATTTAATTTTAAATTTTAATTGTTTTAAAAAAATTAAAATGGCCACCATTTTGAAACAAAATGGCGGATGATGCTGGCCAACGAACTCGGTCGAGACATTTGTATGTACTATGTACATACCAAGTTTCATTGAAATCGGTTCATAAATACGCGTGTTATTACGTGACAAAAATCAGATCGTTTCAAAATGTCAGCCATAAGAAAAATCCAAAGTGCTATAACTCAATCATTTTTTAAGATATTGACAAAATAAAAAGTGTTCTGGAATCTTTGTTTTAAGTTCTAACACGTAAAAGAAAAATATTTTTCAAATTTTAATTTTTTCGCATTTAATTTTAAATTTTTATTTTTTTTTTAAATTTAAAATGGCCGCCATTTTGAAACAAACTGGCGGTTGATGCTGGCCAACGAACTCGGTCGAGATATTTGTATGTACTATGTACATATCAAGTTTCATTCAAATCGGTTCATAAATAGGGTAACACCCCAGTAATTGGCATGCACCAGTGATTGGCACATTTTACAAACATGTCCTAAAAAAAGATTTATAACCAGTCTTTTAAAAATTCAAGACCATATATCAGTTATATGCTCATTTACGTTAAAGATTATAACTTTGATTTATTTTACAAGATGACAATAGAGCCTAGGAAAGAGAAACAAGTATGGCTTGTATCAAATTAGCCATTTTGTTGCAAATTCTTGTTCTTTGGCTTAAAGAAGGCATGCTTTTCAATTCATTATTATCTGATTTATAATATATTTTAAATTTTAATTGACAACATTTTTGTTTAGTTAAAAAGGGTTACTTTAATTGTCTAAAAGTATTTTCGACACAAATATTTGGATTTCTGAATTAATGGTAGTAGCCAATTAATGGTGCTTCAATTTTGCTAGTTCCTAGTAATTGGCACCTATTCCAATTACAAGGAATTCGCAAGGAATTTGAGACTAAACCATTTATTTTGGAAGTACTTTTAAAATTATAGACTAATTTTGTTTATCATTTGTTTTTATTTGAAAATATAAATTTTATCAGTAATTGGAATCCATTAAATCTTCATATGACAATTACTGGGGACAGCATGACAATTACTGGGTATTAATGTAAATATATTGTATTGTTTTAAAGTGTTCACATTTCAGACTAATATGCTGATTTCTTGCTCTCAAAAACCTGAAATATGGCATCTTCATCTACAGTAAATTAATTTAAAGCGATTAAACCCAATGCAAAATGTAAAGTTTTTTTTTATGTAAACATATGCCAATTACTGGATCACAAGGTGTCATACATTGGTGCTCTAGGTGCCAAATTACTGGTGATTTCAGCAACTTTTTATAAATATATTTTTATAAAAATACTTTTTAATTTTATTTTGCTTTTAGTGGGCAAAATAGATGCATAGATATGCATTCTTTGATTTAAAAATATTTCCAAGTAAATATCTTATTTCTTTGTAATGAAAATTGAAGTAAGTTTAAAGACAAATTCTTAAAGTGCCAATTACTGGGGATGTCACCCTACGTTAGTTATCGCATGACAAAAATCAGATATATATATATATATATATATATATATATATATATATATATATATATATATGGTTATATGTATATATATATATATATGTCAACATTTGAACGGAAGGTGGTTTTGGTGTCTGGGGGTCATGATCGGTGAAAATATACCAAAATTTTCCGGAAGTGCTTTCCTCCGGACGGCTGCAATAGGTAGCTTTTTACTTTTTGTAATGAAAGCTACCTAAAAGTATCTTATCAGAAGGAACCTACATCCAAAATTTGAAGCTAATCGGATATTTATATCAAGAGTTATAGCGTTACGTACATTCGTACTTACATACGTACATACATGCGTACATACATACAGAACCTGTGAGCCCTTTATTTCGCTGGCTTTCATGCCCGTGAGCTAAAAACACGGATAATTACATTGGCCTAGGACAAACTAGATCAGCGTAGGAGAAACTAGAATGTTGGCGCTGAGGCAGTCATTGAATTCAATAAAATCACGCCAAATTGAATTGGCCTAGGATAAACTAGATCGGCCTAGGATAAACTAGTTCAGACAAATAAACAGCAGGCTGAACTAGTTTATCCTATAAGAGTTAGGCCAAACTAGTTTGGCCTAGGAAAAACTACTTTTTCCTATGGGCCTTAGGATAGACTAGTTTGGCCTAGGAAAAACTAGTCTATCCGATGAGCGTTAGGATAAACCGGTTTGGCCTAGGAAAAACTAGTTTATCCGATGGGCATTAGGATAGACTAGTTTGACCTAAGCCAATCTAGTTTGGCCTAAAATCGGGTTTGGCCTGTAACATATATATTATTTAATTTTTTAATGGTGTTCCGATTCACCCCGCAGATAGGGGTGAATCGGAACAAATGTTGTAATCATTATTTATTCAATTCAAACTCCAGTAGAGTTAATAAAAACAGGTAATAATCATAAGGGAGGAATAGGAACACGTAGTTACTGTGAAACCAAGCCTTTATCTTATATACAAGTAAAGATATGCCTTTTTAAAAATTAGAAAATAACTTTGAAATCAAGAAAAATTGAAATTTACTTTAAGAAATTATATTCGAAATGTAGAAGTGGAATTTAATACAAATTCAGCCCTGTACTGTGTTATCCTTTACTAGTAGTTATTGGGTAAGTGAATCTATTGAGTAGCCCCGAACGCTGCATGTATTTATACGATCTACTAATACGCCCTCATCCCCAGCTCTTATTGCTGTTTGCATCCCTCTCTTTTTTAGTTGGTTATTCATTTTGATATGTTTGTGTAATGTTGTGGATGTCGAATAATTCTGTGCAGTTTTTCTAACTAATTTGCTATTTTTAAATTCTTTTACTGTGCGTTCCATGTCTAATGGATTAGGCGTTGGCTTTTTTCTTTAACCAAGTTATTTCTTGGCACCTTTAAACTCTTCAAGTAATTAGAACAAACAAAATATAGTTACAAAACATATTTATGCATATGTTTTCATATATTATATGAAACCTATTACTATATAGATAATAAACCATGAGAGAAAACGTGTTCCGATTCACCCCGTAAATCTTAAACCTCTGATGTTACAAGCTATTTTTCATTTTTTCATTATAGAGTTTAGAAATAAGTAGAATTTAATACAGCATATCGTTTACAGGTCTATCATTAATTCAAAATCCCCTCTCTTAGATTTAGAATATGAAAAATACTGTAGTTACAAAGTTTTGAAGACTTTGAAAAAATGAGGTTTTTTAGGATCCTCTTGAAGTTTTTTTTATATACCCCAGTAGTGGTGCCAACATGTCAAAACTGAATTTCCCAACTCTTAATGTTATTACCTTCTTATAAAGAAATTAGAAACTAAAAATATCATCAGATAAGTTTTTAATGAATTTATTTGTATGATCGGGAAGTTTCGTTCCTATTCACCCCGCTGTTCCTATTCACCCCATTTTACGGTAAACTGTTTCATCTATACTAATAAAGTATGTATAATAAAATTGATGTATGTTAATGAGGCTTAGTATAAATTATACGATACTGTCTTCCGTTGTATAAAGTACATAGTATTTACGGGGACACACAAAAGATTTCAAGTAGTACATTCTTTCCGAAGTACTGTATATGTATCAGATGAAATGCATAAGTTTCACTAAATTTATGCATATTACATGGTGCGTATAAATGCTATAATTAATATACAGGGCTACCCAAAAGAGCTCGCCAACGTTACTGAATATGAGCATAAATTACTAAAAGGTGATTCTTAAATAATATTCTTCTTTCATTTTTACGCTGAACTGCACTAAATTTACTAAGAAATGTTTGCAAAATATAGATAAAATGATACACAGGGCCACGCAAATTATTGGGTACACGGAGCCTATGAATGATAATTTATGAGAAAGTGATTTCAGTTGTTTTAAAGGTCTTTTAGTTTTAAATAAATTTCAGCTTAACACTGATGTGTAATAAAGGTACCAGGCAAACTACAAGGTTGAGCAAAGTATTCAAGTATGTTTCCATCTATTAGTACAAATTACTGAAAGAGAAATTTCAAGCTATTAGGCATTTTTTGCTAAACTAAATTTTAACGTTATATAGTATGTATATTAGCTGACAGATCAAATACAGGGCTGTTCAATATTACTGGAATACATATTTGGCTTTATATCATTATTTACCTAAATATCGAAGTTTTGTTAAAGATTTCATGAAACGTTGGAAAGTGCTTCATAATCTATGCTTAACACATGCTTTTTCTTACTTGTTTAAGCATAATTTGAAAACCAATTGAAAGAAATTTTTGAAATTTCGGGTTTCCATAAAGCAGGACTTAATAAATCTAAATCCATCAAAAAAATTGTAGGATGCAATTTATATATATATTTTTATTATTAATTTCATAATCCATAATTAATATCATAAAGCTGTAAAAACTGCAAATTCAACGTATTCATGTTTGGGTATTTTAGTATTACACACAAAAAATTGACACATTAGGAGTACAATTTCAGAAGATATTAATAAAAATGTGAAAATGTAATTTAACATTAGAAGCTCTAAATTTCGAATGTTTATAATTCAGAGACTTATCATTCAAATGAATTGAAATTCGGTGTCAAGGCATAGTTTGAACCGAAGATTTGAAATATCTTATTAAAATGGGGTATTGCCATTCAAAAAAAATAAATTTTGGGTTCATTTAAACATGTAGATACCTACCTAAGCAAATTTTATATACATCATTTAAAAGTGGGCTTAATTTCCAATCGTTCGGTACCAGTATTTTTTTCTACAATAATTTGATGAGACCTTAGCTGTTGGGTGTATAAATTTTTTTTTGCATGACTGACCAAAATTCCACCTAATGGGATATATTGTAACCTATGATCTTAAATGGAGGTCATTGATATTCGAAATAGTTCTACATCATAGTATCCTCGATTTTTAAAGTAAACTTTAAGCGTAAAAAAAGGAGGACGTACTCTATAGAAAATTTTATGCACATAATTTTTTTAAAAAAAATATAGTGTACTTTACATTTGTTTTGTAACCAGTTTTAAGGTTGTTCTAAAATTCTAACTTTCTACAGTCTACTTTATTGTTAACAACTTCCAGTATAGTGAAAAGTGTTTGTGAATTCGATGTTTCTGCCGTCTGTCTGTCCAAAATCTAACCCCATAAATGAAGTTGGATTTTCATGCAATTGATAGATGTTTACCTTGGCATGTTGGTATTCAACATGAAGTATGTAGCATTAATAGTTCATTCGAAGGGCACTCAAAAGTATTCCGTTACATTATGGATAATAGGGAAAAAATCGTTCGCAATCGTTTAATAACATTACGCTATTTCAAATTTATTGAAACTGGTAGAATTCACTGAATTTCACTATAAGATTATCTATATTATAAAGGCCAAACGTATCTGTGCGGAACGCATACGTCATTTTGCGCATGGCAACACTTACAAATTTTAAATGAAATTTCGGTATTGCAATTTTTGCAACTAAAAAATTTAATCTCCCAAATATTGCACATTTTTAATTTTTATACCATCGTGTAGAGAAAAAAATTTACTTTTAAATGAAATTTGCTTTAAAGCTGTATCTTAATTTGTTTTTGAAATATTAATTTTTTTTGTAGTTTTTGATACCGCATTTCTAATCGTGGCAACAGTATTACTTCACTTCTATTAAAACAGAGGGAAAAAAAGGAAAAATATGATTACGGTAGCTTTTTGTTGCCGTTTTCTCATTAAAAGCGAGAAAAACTGAAATTTAAATACCTTCTGCTATAAAACCAAGTGAATTTTGATTTCATTTATAAAATTTGATTTACACGTAAAAGAATATCAACAATTTAATATCTGTTTCAGCAAATAGCATTTAGAATTTTTGAACCAAAATGATCAAATTGAAATCCCAAGGTGAATACAGTTACGAAATGTGCATTTGTAAATATTGCTATGGTGAAAATGATGGTTTAGATTTCACGGGAAAAAAAATTCTATGATTGAGTCAAAGTTGAATATATTTTGCTTTTTCTCATTTTCGAATACTAGCATAAGAATCTTAATTGATAACTTTATCATAACAACAGATCTTTATTATTTTTTACTGCTTACATGTACGATCGATTAAAGTTTAATTTTAACAATTTCTACAACTGAGTTTTATTGAGATAGTTTTTTGTTAATTTGTAATAAATATTGTTTGTTTAAGAGTTAGGCTTACCAATATAAAATGCATTTTTACTATAACTAATTTTGTAGGCTTATTATAAGTCAATGAAACAGTTCCTTCTTAAACATTTTTCTTCGTCAAAATTTGACGGGTTCTACCTAGTTATTATAAAGTAGGACATTCATAGCATTAGTCGTCCATTTATCGAGACGCAAAAAATAAATCGGTTACAGTTCTGTCTTAGAATAATAATTGCTGGAAGTGCGTTTGAAAACTCTTTAAGTACTTTTAAATTGAGCTAATTTTTTGTACGTTACTCAAATTATATACTCATATATAGGACTGCACAAAAGAATTCCTGTACCATTCTCCGTATTAGAAGAAATTGTTGAAGGAAAATTTTCAACTGTGATATGTATTTTCTAACTGAATTCAATTATTACATGCTCATATTCAATAGATATGAATCAAAATATCATATACGGGGATGCTCAAAAACTTCGGATAATTTTCCGTTTGTAGATGGGAATTGCTAAATTGCGTCTTCTGTTTTGCGTTTCTAATGATTCGATTAAGCATCCTATTTCAACTTATTAAACGGTGAGGTTTTGTCATATTATTCAGAATATTTTGGAAAGTGTTTCAGAATATATGCTTTTCATGAGGATTTGTTTCCTTGTTTTACTTAAATTTTGTTACCAAACTTATCAAATAGGGAGATATTGTTATTAAAAACAGTAATTGAACTGTTTTTTCCATTTTTCGATAAAATAATTTCTTTTTTCAAAAAATGCTATCAAATTTGCCACTTAGAACCGAATTTTTGGACACAAGACCACAGAAAAAGGGAACTCCCGTCACGAGACAATAATCACATAGAATTGAAAATGCGATTTAATTATTGGAAAATAAACGAAATGTTCCATTACAAATTGATTTAATCCTTAAATGCATAGGATAGAACGCGTTCCAAAAAATGCGCAATTCAAAGAATCAGAATTTATACCAGAAAAATCTAAATAGTAAATTTTTCTTTATTTAATTACGAATAGTCTGTCATTAAGTAAAGTGAAAATTGCTCTTTTAAATTTCTGGTGGGAATACGGAATATGTGAATAAAACCCCCAATGAATCGGGAACACTTATGGTATCGAAAATGATACAATATGCATTTAAGGGTTAAAATAATGCTTGGAAATATCAATTTTTTGTTTTCCAAATTGTGTTAATAAACGTGCCAGAAATTTTGCGTAGTTGAGAAAAAATATATTTTTTAAAACCCTTTTTTTAATGTGTCAACTTTTGTTACATATACAGTGGACTCTTTATATTCTGAACACTCATCGGGCCGGCCAAAAATTTACAGATTATGGGGTATTTATTATGGAAGGAAATTGGTACTACTACTACTACTACTACTACTATGTCGGGTGATCGAGGCAGTAGTTGATCAAATAAGGTCAGTGCTGCAGGGTTTTTATCATATTTCCTTCCTTTTAAGTTTTAGAAATAAACTTGCATGATTTTTGCAATTCTTAATGAATGTCCTATCATCTGCAAAAAGGAAATCTGCTAAAATTTAATAGCAAAAAATTTATAAGCAAATACTGTCTTTAATTGTCATTTTCCCAGTAGTTGATCAATCGAAGAAATCAGCCGAAATTCCTATTTAATCTTTAAAATATTGTGCTTAAGCTGTTATTAACAATAATTCATCTAAAAATATTATTTGAAGTAAGCAAGATGGAAGTGGTTTAACTTACCGCAATTGTTTCCAACTAATAAAAACTAAATATTTACATGTTCAAGTAAATTTTTTTTAAATGGCTTTTTTTACAGCAGGCAGCTGACAAAAAGGTCGCAACAGATGCTCTAACATTTAACTAAAAATTTTATTTAAAGTATTTAAACAAATTGCAATGTCAAGTACATGCTTAAAATCTAGAAATGATCTCCAAGTTTCAATGATAGGAATTCAGATTGCAAAGAACCCCTGTATACGCTACAATAGAAATGGAGACCGAAAATAGTGTTCATTATAGTGTTCAGATTAGAGAGTGTTCAGAATACAGAGAGTTCACCTTGTGTATGGAGTTTCGCCGGGACCATCAGATTGTGTTCATGATACCTCACTTTAGAGAGTGTTCAAATAGAAAGAGTCCACTGTAATAAAGAGATCGGTATTAATTGTAAAGTATTTTCGCTTACTTAAGAAAATAGGCAATTAATAATTCACTTATAAATTACATGAACTTGCCATTTTTAATTTTCGATGCAGACTTAATACTTTTTTTTAATCTCTGTTAGATACTTTAATGAAATTTACGTAATTAAGTAATGTTTTAAAGTTGAAGTTTCTAAAACTATATTTTTGAAAAGATTAAAGTAAGAAATAAGAAGAGAAAGAAATTTAAGAATAAGCTAAGAATCTAAATTTAAAAATTTAGTAAATTTTAAAAATAAAAAAATGATCATATTACTACGTCATCAGAAAGACGTCATATACTCAGGGGATAAAATCCAAAGAGAGTTAGTTGTACATGGAGAAAAATTGATTTTTATGTTCGTGTTGAAAATCGTATTGTATTTAGTTTTCAGAATTATTTAAAAAGTGCTTAACACCTTAATGGTCGCATTAAATTACGGTTTAAAAATTCAAATTTTTTATTGCCATCACTTAAAAAAATAAATAAATAGTCATCGTATTTAATGACAAATTAAAAAAAAGGATACCGAAATAAAACCAATTGCACTATTTTATAAAACTGGTGGAAATCAAACAATTCTAAATAAAATCCGTGAAGCTTGCAGCCTGTGAATGTCTCAAACGTGACGATTAAGTGGTTAAAAAGAAATTATAAAGTAGAAAAAGCAGAAAATGCACACATGCTTTTAAAATAGATTTATTAACTCATTCGGGACGGGAGTCTTTTGCGAAATTTTTAATGTTTTCTCACCAGTTTTTAAAAACAAAAATTTGTGCCTTTTTTAAATCGAGAAAACGATCCGATTAAATAAGGCTAATCAGTAAAATTTTACTGGTGGAATTAAGCAAGCACTCTTAAGCCTTCTTGCGGCACGTATCGCTCGTCCCCAAGGGGTTAACCCTTTAACGTTCATTGGTTTTGCCACGAAACCACAAAATTTTAATTCCGATACCCAACACTGACACCGGTATTTTTATCTAAAAATATCCCTTTTATTTTGTATGTGAAAAATCATGTTTTCTTATTTAGAAATATATTTGTTCTTAATTAACGGTGTCATTCATTTATTTCGATATCTTAGCAATGAAAATGCTATGATCGTTAAAGGATTAATAAAGAGGTGACAGCATATAGTGTAATGCTCACCAGTTGCGAGTGAAAGAACTAAGGAAGTTTTCAATAGATAACTGCTGTTTATTTTAATTGGATCAGCAGTTTCTAATTATTATCCGCTGAAACTTCCACTTGTAAACTTGAATAGAAAATTTTGTTTTATTTTAGCACCTTATTGATGTAAAATTTACCTCACAAATATGGTAAAAATTTCGATTTCTTTTTTATTGGTGTCAGTTTGCCCAGTATTTATAACTAACATTGACAGGAGGTTGTCTTGTTTGTCACAATATGGCTTAACTATTACCACCGAAATGAACTTTTACGAGTAAAAATGACTATCAGTTTTTGCAGTTCTTTTTTATTACTAATTTTCCGTTAATGAGGCATATAAAATGAAGAAATATTTTCAGCTTAAATTTACTGCTGGAAGTATGGAGTCTTCCCTTGAATACCATGTAAAACTCACACGGTGTATACCTGATAGTGAAGAAGTGCAACCTATTTTCCAATCATTTCATCATTTAAAATTTTCTATTTTCTTAAAACAGTTTTAAGCAAGCAGCTATGTCGTAAAAGTGACCCCCATAACGAATCTCAAGCTTGTAGTTTCAACTGTAATACAAAAATCGCAATTTTAGAAAGTTTTATTTTTCTACAATTCCCCATAAGATTAGTAAACATTCTTGGGAATTCTAAAACCTTTGGTATTATAAATACTTCATTGAAGCAAGGTATCGAATAAAAGAGGAACTAAGTAAAACTTGTCTCAATAACTAGTACACGAGAATAAACTAGATCCTTCCATGTAAACGACGATAGATTTAAAAAAAAGAATTCACAATTCTCTAGGATTATATTTAATCTGTGAGCGGATTGATAGTCCAAAAGAATTTTTCAAGGGTTTACCTTTGGGAAAATGAAATCGAAAGTGCCTCGTATTGAGAAACAAAAGTATCGAAGAAACATATTTTAAAGAGAATATTTAAATGTAAGTCTACTGTAACATAAACAAGTTGGAAATTGCACCTGTAGCGTAGCAAATGAGGTGCGTTCGTACGATAACGAAGTTTTAAAAATATTACTATCATATATCAATCTCATAAAATTGTAAATAGCGAATTACAATTAAAACGCTCATCAAACAATGTTCTACCTATACCATTATGTAATGGAATACTTTTGTGTGGCCTTGTAAATCAATAACAAATGTTCTTTGCACCACAGATTATGTAAAACGTATATTATAATATGTACTTCATAGTTGCATATAAATTTTATTAAGTTCGAATGAGTGTAACACCATTAAAATGCATTTGAAACATTTTTCCCCATCGACCATAATGTAATTGAATACTTTTGATTGCCCCTGTAATTGATCTATGCACCCGATTATCAAAAAAATTGAAATAACTCGGCAAAATTGTGTAACAATTATGTATTTTAAATTTCAATTGATTAAAATGCATTTGAAAGCTTTTTCCCTATTGACCGTAATGTAATGGAATACTTTTGATTGCCCTGTAATTGATCTATTCATCCGATTTTCATAAAATTTGAAATGACTCGACAAAATTATGTAATAATTATGTATTTTAAATTTCAAACGATTCGGTTGGGTAGTTTTTGCGTTGTTATATGCGGACAGAAAGACGGACGGGCAGACAGACGGACGGACTGAACGACCACTATAGGTGCTACGTATTTAAATAATTACGAACGCACCTAAAAATGATCTGTTATGTTTCAAGGTTTTTGAAAGAAATATGGCTACTCTCTAAATAAAACATTGACTTAAATGAAGATATTTGGTATATAATCTTGGATAATAATCATGAAATGTTGCAAAATGTTACATTATCAGTTGTTTATTATAAGAAGTACACAGCGTCTATTTTCTTTTCATTGATAAATATGTAATTCCTAAACATTGAGTTTTAGAAGTATTGCTCCACTTAGAAAAATATAGATTGTTCTACATCACATGAAAAAAAAGTTACCTCAAAATAATTATGTATACAAATATATAATTATTTTGACATACATACATATATAATGCAGTTATGAATAAAAAGGAGAAGACATACAGTATATTATCTACCATTTGCGTGTGAAATAATTGATGAAGTTGTCACAAGATTGCGCTTTTATTTTAAGGGGATATAGAACTTTTGTGTTCGTCGAAACAATAAAAAAACATCGCTCTTTTCATTAGTACCAAAGTACAAATAATATACTATTAAAATCATTTTCTTTTACTTTCTACCAAAAGTGTATAACCGTAACTACATTATCCAGAAAAATAAATGTTCTATATGCATAATTAATATTTAAATTCTAAATTTAAAAATTTACCTGACTAATGCATGATTAAATGCTGTGCGCGTGATAATATTCTAAATTATGCATATAGAAAACAGTTTTTGCATAAAAAATAATTTTAACACACTATTTTTTTAACTTAAAATCAAGATATATAAAAAAGCCTTGTTTAAAATTTAACTTTAACATAAAATATGAAAAAGTTAAAAAATTAAAAAAAAAATCCAATTTTTCAAGCACAAAAAATAAATAACTAACTAATATGAGAAATATTTTGTTTTTTAGCTTATAGTCTATACAGAAATGCATATTTGGTTAATTTTCTATAAGCTGTTGCCACAAACTTCGGATATAAGTAGATTCCACATTCCATTGTTTCTTCGGACAGATTTTGAATCCAACAACTTTCGCTTTTAGCGCCAAAAGGGTGCCATTTTTTGGCTGTAGTCCCTTAATTGACAACTTTCAGATCGCGTCCCTGCAATTCGCCGGGAATTTAGAGACATAGAAGTATCAAGAAGTTTGGAGTGAAATTAAGAAGAGATTTTGGCGGGAGAAAAACCGGTTTGACGAGCTAAATTTGCCCTCCGTCAAGTGACGGAAGGAAAACATCCCGGCTTCAAGAAAAGATTACCAATTTGGAGTCTAGTTGTATGAGTAGTCTGTGGCTGTTGCTTGTATAGTTTTAAAGTAATAGTGCGCGTAATCTCCAAATTTACCAATCTGAGAAAGCGAACTTTAATTATGTACTATTTATGGACATCCAATTATATTCTACATCTATGACTATATTCTCTATATTTTCCAATTATATTCTCATCTATTGACTATAACTCAAAAACTAATACATGTTTTTAAATGGTTTTTTTTGTAAATTAATGAGAAATTTTAAAAAAGTCAAAATAAAACAAAAACCGAAAATTGATTTTTGGAAAGTTTAAAGGTATTGTGCCGCTTTAACCCTTTATCTACCGCATTATGAATTCATGAAAATTTTACATTCTAAAATTTTTTTAAATAAATTGTTTAAACTGAATTAAAATATTTACATAATCATTTAATAAAGTTTTGAAGGATTTTAGAAGGTTTGAAGGTTTTAGAAGGATTCATTAAATTTGAATTTACAGGGATTTTGTGCAATATTTATAACCCCACTCAAATCTTTTATTTTAAATTATTTTCTTACTATTTTGTAGAATTACAAAATGTACAAATATGATGGTCTTACAATATAAATGTATAAATATTTCCGCATCATAAAATCCCCATCCCCCTCCCACAGCGCCAAAAAAGCTGAAAAGATGCAAAGGCAAAAAAAAAAAAAAAAAAAAATCCTTTTAAAAATACTTTTGTTTTCTGTAACCAATAGTGCTTTTAGAACAAGATAAAGTAATGTATCTGTAACTCATTCTAAACAGTATTATAACAAACTGACGTATTAAAATAATCTTATAATAAGTTATTTTAATATTACTTATAAGTAACGTCGGTAGATAAAAGGTTAAACGAATCTATATTGTTTGTTTACTTGTATGTAATGCGCTATTCAGATGTCAGCCTAATTTCATCTGAAATCTTTTCAGTATATATCCATATTAGAAGATAATAAATCACTCAAACGTTATTTTTCAAACTTTCAAATACCCAAGCATTCAAAAAATCAATGATGAAAACAGATATTGCATTTTTAACACCGGCTGATTTTGCCTTTAAAATATCCAATCAAAGAAAAATGAATGGGAATCCATTCACAGGAGAATCGACACTGTTTTTTAAATTTCTACTTCATTTTTTTAAAGCCAATGAAATTAGTGTGGTTTTAGAATCTGGGCTGTCCGAATGAGGGCTGACGAGCTTAACCCTTTAACGATCATAGCATTTTCATTGCTAAGATGTCGAAATAAATGAGTGACACCGGTAATAAAGAACAAATATACTTCTAAATATGAAAACGTGATTTTTCGCATTCATAATAAAAGGGATATTTTTAGATAAAAATACCGGTGTCAGTGTTGCATATCGGAATTAAAATTTTGTGGTTTCGTGGCGAAACCAATGAACGTTAAAGGGTTAACTCGTAGGTGGCAGAGAAACGTAGTTATATCCATCCAGATAATTATTTTGAGGTAACTTTTCTTATATGATGTAGGAATCACATAGAATTACATAGAAACATAATATTTATCAATTACATTATTACCAATGAGAAAAAAACACACGCTGTGTATTTATTCAAATAATCGATTTATATGTAACAGGGCTCCCAAATGGGCTGCGAACTGAACATCAATATTTTTTAACAGAAAATTTCATATTAGGTTTCTACAGAATTCGTGTTAAAACTAACCTCTAAAGGCGGCTGCTTCGCAATTTGCAAGAAAAGTGTAAAACAAAAATCTTTCTAAAAAAATTTTGATGTTCAGTTAGCGGACCATTTGGGAGCCCTGATGTAACATTTTACAGCATTTCATTCTTATTATCCAATATTATGTACAAAATATCTTCGCTTAAGTCAATATTTTATTTAAAAAGTGGGCATTTTTCTTTCACAAACTGATCTTTTTTTATGTTATAGTAGACCTACATTTAAATATCCTCTTTAAAATATGTTTTTTCAGTACATTTGTTTCTCAATACGAGGCACTTTGGATTTCATATTCCCAAAGGTAAACCCTTGAAAAATTCTTTTGAAATTTCAATCCGCTCAGAGATTTAATATAATCCTAGAGAATTGTGAATTCGTTTTTTATAAATATATCGTTGTTTACATCTCGTACATCCTTGTTTATTCATTACTGGAACAAGTCGTATATCATTCCTCTTTTATTTATTCGATACGTTGTTTCTATAAAGTATTTAACACTAGAACCGCCATTAGCGGTCAAAATGATCCTCGCCAGATTGATACTAGTCGATTCGAACCAGAATTTTCTTCATTAGATATGTTAAATGTATGCAGCAGAAAAATAGTCTAATTAAATAAGTTACATAGTTTAAAATTAAAATTCTGGTGAGAAACACTTTTTGTAAAACTTGAGTAAAATCCCCGGCAGTTCTAGTGTTAAAATATCAAAGGTTTTAGAATTCCCATGAATGTTTACTAACTCCGTGGACAATTGTAGAAAAATAAAACTTTCTAAAATTGCAACATTTTCTTACGGCTGAAGTTTAAAACATGAAATTTGTTGTGGAGGCTATTTTTAAATTAGTGTGCTTTTAAAATCGTGATGTCTGAATAGCGGTTGGCGATCGTAGCTCGTAGGGAGCAAAGCTCCTTAGTGTATATATACAGTCGAACTCGTTTATAACGAGCACAAAGGGACCGTAACATGTACTCGTTAAATCCGAGTGCTCGTAATAAACGGGTCCTCAAGGCAGGCGTGCAACCAGAAGAGGGGGGTGCTTGGGAGGTCAAATGATTTAGTTTACTTAAAATTTAATTAATACTTACTTACTTTAATTACATTAATTAATTTAATTAATATTTTTGTTATTTTTAATGACAACTAACCCCCCCCCCCAACCAGAAAAAAATTTCTACTTGCGCTACAGTCTTAAAGGAAAGAAACAATAAACGGAAAGAAATATAAAGGAAAAGATTCTTACCAAAACATTTATTTTTTTCATTAATCTACATACTATTTAACCCGGGAGAACGCGCGCTACCCAGGGTATGAATGGTTTTAACTTTGTCACCAATAAAATCAAATTAAAACAGTTGTTTTATTTAGATGGAGACAATTCTTACAAATTTTGCGATAAAATAAATTGAAGATTACTTTAAAAAAATTAGCGGTTGCAATTGTAAAAACCACACGCACTCCGGGTCTTTTAGGCCCTGCGCGCGTCCTCCCGGGTTAAAATATTTTGTTATTTTACTTTGAACTCGTTCCCTGTCTCTTTCCTGTGCTACTGTTCTTCGCAGAAGACTCATCGCCCGGAAGACATCATCATGACATCCCTCGCTTCAAAAAAGGTCTGCATTTTTTCAACGAACTCCAACATAGTAGAACAAGTTGGGGGTGGTTCAGTTTCTTCATATTCATCAGTGTCCTCATCGCTTTCGCCATGTTTTTCCGCTGAATTCGCTAGTACGTCAGCTACAATATCTTCGGTAGTTGGTACATCTGAGGTCATCAAATCGTCGTCGATGGATACATAGTTTAGAAATTCTTCTTTGGTCATTTCCAAATTTGCAGTTTGTAAGAAATTGTCAACCTCTTCTTCCTCAGTGGATTGATCGTCTTGACAACTCTCCAATCCAGCCTTATGGAAACACTTGATGATGCATGTTGATGTGACATTTTCCCATGCATCGTTCATCAAACGTATAGCTTCCAGTACCCTCACATTGGTATTTGATGCTGTTGCACTTCTATTTCTTCGGTCCAGAATCATCAAAATTAGTTGCTTACGGAAGTGGCACTTAAAACTTCTTATGACTCCTTGGTCCATAGGCTGGATAACAGATGTAGAATTTGGTGGCAAAAATTCAATCCTGATATTGGAAAGTCCAGTGATTTCGGAATGAGCTGAACACTTATCTATCAAAAGGAGAATTTTACGATTTTCTCTCCGCAGTTGTCTCTCCCATTTTGAAATGAATTTTGTGAAAATGTCTGAAGTCATCCAGGCTTTTCGGCTATGATCATTGTCTACCGGTAGCTCTTTCACATTTTTGAAGCATCTAGGGTTCTTTGATTTGCCGATAATCAAGAGTTTTTTCTTGTCAGTGCCAGACATGTTCGAACACACTAAAGCTGTTAACCTATTTTTAGAGAGCTTGCCTCCAATGCATTTTTCACCTTTAAATTTTAAGGTATACTGTGGGGTTACATTGTAGAATATCCCTGTTTCATCAGCGTTATAGATGTCATCTGCTGCGTATCCTTCTCCGATGCCTGGCCACTTTTCACTCAACCATTTTGCAATGTCCGCCATGTTTGCAGACTTGGCTTCTCCGCATATTTTTCCAAAAGTTATGCCATGTCTAACTTTAAACCGATCAATCCATCCATTAGAACACACGAACTCAGAATATCCAAGTTGTTCAGCAAATTTTTCTGCTTGCACTTTTAGAATAACTCCAGTCACAGGAAAATCAGCACTACGTTGCACATTCATCCATTTCAGTAACGCTTCGTCTAAATCCTCTTTCGAACACTTCTTCAGTCGCTTACAGTCTGTTTTATTTTGGTCGTATGCATCCATTAACTTAGCTTTGTTTTTTAGCAGTGTGGAAACAGTAGATGAAGACAATCCATACCTTTTGCAGATTTCGACATTTTTAGCACCGCTATCCAACTCCAGTAAAATTTTTACTTTCTCGTCAACCGATAAAGCTTTGCGTTTCGACATAGTCAGAGGATAAAAATTGTCGCGTGTACTCAACGAACTCAGGCCAAAGAATGAACATCTGACCATCCTACTTGACCTCTACACATTAGCAGGTGCAGCTGTTCTCACCCCCCCCACCCTGTTTACAATAAGCCCCACCTGTTGCACCGGATTATTGAATCCTCCCTATTGACATTCGAATGCTGGAGGAATTTTTCTACAAAAGTATTAAACCGCGGAGAAGAAAAAAAGAGATAAGACAGAAAGACTAGAAAAGTGAGAAAAAAGATTGCAAGACAGAAAAATTTTGCTCGCTAAAACCGGGTCTTGCTCGTTAAAAGTGATTTCTGTTCCATAGACTTAACATTGATCCAACCAAATATTCTCGTTTGACTCGTTAAATCAGAGTTCTCGTTAAATCCGAGCTCGTTATAAACGAGTTCGACTGTATGTGTATAATTATTTTAACGTAACTTTTCTTTATATGATGTAGAACTATATTGAATTTATTTTTATAACTAGAACAATACCTCTAAATCTGAAACTTGTGGAATTACATATACATCAATGCGAAAAAAACACACGCTGTGTATTTATTCGAATAATGATATGTAACATTGCTATGTAATTGCTATGTAACATTTTACAGAATTTTATTCTTATTTTCCACGATTCTATACCGTCTTCTTATAGCTAAACCGTCTTCTATTCTACATCTCCGTTTAAGTCAATCTTTTATTTAGACATTTTTCTTTCAGAAACCTTGAAACACAACGGATAATTTTTTTATGTTATGGTAGGCTTACATTTAAATATCCTCTTTAAAATATGTTTCTTCGATGCATTTTTTTCTCAAGAGGCACTTTAGATTTCATATTCCCTAAGGTAAATCCTTCAAAAATTCTTTTGATCTTTCGATCAGCTCAGAGATTAAATATAGTCCTAGAGAATTGTGAATTCTTTTTTATAAATTTATTTTTTATGAATCGTTGTTTACATAGAAGGATGTAGTGCATTCTCATTTACTAGTTATTGGGACATGTACTGAATTCCTCTTTTATTCGATACGTTGTTTCAATAAAGTATTTAAAATATGAAAGGTTTTAAAATTTAATGAATATTTTTAACTCCGTGGGGAATTGTAAAATAAAACCTTCTGAAATTGCATTTTTTTTATTACAGCTGAAGCTACAGACTTTACAAATTCGTTTTGGGGGGCTACGTTTACAATATAACTGCTTGCCGAAAATTGTTTTAAGAAATTTGAAAATTTTAAATGTAGAAATGAATGGAAAATGGACTCTACTTCTTATGTATTAGACGTACGCTGCGTAAGTTTTACATGATATACAAAGGCTGACAGCAAACTAAGAAAATTCTCACCAATAAATTTTAATAGAAATTAACATTCTATTTAAATGCCGTATGCACAAAATCCCGACTATCCGACCTAGTATGACGGAATGATAGGCCGGATGGCAAAAATACCGAATAGCCCGGTGTTATAAAAATGTTAACTCATTTCCTCTCTTCGTCTTGCCTTGATATTAAAAACACATTTACTCATTTTAAGATAACTTTTATCCATACAATATATGAGGACCCCAGAAGCCAAGGGGTATAAGTGACAAAACTAAAAAAAATAAACTAAATACACAGATGACCTGAAAATATGCTTTTTTCATTTCAGGTAAAGAAATATAAGTGATTTTATTATTATTTGTTGAGTTATAGAGGCAAACCACTTTTTTCGAAAAACAAACAATATTAATTAATTATACATTTAAAGAAAATTGTACTTTATTATTTAACAGTTATTGAAATAAGAGTTCAAAGACCAGAATGCAACAAGCAGAAATTTCCTATTTCAATCCACTCAATTGTTATTGATGTTCCAATTTAACATCAATTATCTTTAAACTCAATTTACTCCAAATCAAAATTTTGTCACTTGTACCCCTTGGCTTCTGGGGTCCTCATATATAGTTTCTAAAACTCAATGTTTTGGAATTATATAATTATCAATGAGAAGAATATACATGATGTATATTTCTTCTAATAAACGATTGATATGTAACGTTTTGCAACATGTCATTCTTATTGTCCAAGATACTATTTTAATTATCTTCGCTTAACACTAGAACCGCCATTAGGGGTCATTTTGATCCCCTCCAAATTGATAATTGTGATTTCGAACCAGAAATTTCTTCCTAAGATATGTTAAATATAAACAGCGGAAAAATATGCTAATTAAGAAAGTTAAATAGTTTTAAATAAAAATTCGGGTTTGAAACACAATTTATAAAACTTGAGTAAAATAACCGGCGGTTCTCGTGTTAAGCCAATATTTTATTTAAAGAGTAGGTATTTTTCTTTCACATACATATAAACATAATGGATCTTTTTTTTATGTTATAGTAGACCTACATTTAAATATCCTCTTTAAAATATGTTTCTACAAAAGATTTTTTTCTCAATACGAGGCACTTTGGATTTCATATTCCCAAAGGTAAACCCTTGAAAAATTCTTTTGAACTTTCAATCCGCTCAGAGGTTAAATATAATCCAAGAGAATTGTGAATTATTTTTTTATAAATACATCGTCGTTTACATAGAAGGATCTAGTACATTCTCGTTTACCATCTATTGGGACAAGTCGTTCTTCATTCCTCTTTTATTCGATACGTTGTTTCCATAAAGTTTTACAAATACCAAAGGTTCAAGAATTCCCATGAATGTTTACTAACCCCGTGGGAAGTTGTAGAAAAATAAAACTTTCTAAAATTGCGATTTTTGTATTGCAACTGAAGCTACCAATTGAAATTCGTTATGGATGTTACTTTTAAATTAGTGTGCTTTTAGAATCTTGGATCCCCGAACAGGAGTTGCTGAGAGTAGCTCGTAGGGGCAGAGCCCCCTAGTTACATATATATAACTATTTTGAGGTAATTTTTCTTCATATTATTTAGGAAAATATTGAATATATCTTTACAACTAGAACAATACATCTAAATCTGAATGTTTAGGAATTACATATTTATCAATCTGGAAAAAATATATGATTCATATTTACTCTAATAAACAATTGAAATGTAAAATTATACTACATTTCATTATTATTATTCAAGGTTGATACCAAATATCTTCGCTTAAGTAATATTTTTGAGATATATTTTTATAACTAGAACGATAATTCTACAACTGAATGTTTAAGAATTACATATTAATCAACTGGGCGCCCTGGCGACCAATTTGGTCTCCAGGTCTTAGGATTTGGTCATTGACTTTTTCTGTAAAAGGCCTTTAATGATGTCTACCTTTACATTAAACCAAAATATCGTTCATTTAATGCCAATCATTTAATTGTATATTAAATATTATGCGAGTTGGCTTATTTACATTTCACTTTGTCAAGAAAACATTTTGAAAGTTGAGTTGTATAGTATTTCACCTAGCTGAATGAAACTGAAGTTTGATTGGATAGCATGCTCGAATTATTTTTGCATGGCAAGATTGATGGTTGAAGAACATGCTATATGAATTATTACAGACCATTTTTTTTTTTCAATCATCGGAGAAAGAATCTTTTTTTGTTTACTTTGGTGGAAACAGATTTTGGGAAGTTAATTTAAATTTCACTGAAGTAATCTCAAAATAAACATGTACTTCAATGTAATTCATCTCTTAAATATTGTTTTTTTCAAGCGATCACTATAAAAATATAACTTTTACACAGTTTTATTCGGAAAAATAATTTTGATTAAAACTGGGCGCTTGGCCTATAAAAAGCGAAGCAGTCATCATGACAAACTGTTGATGACAGTGAAATGCGCTTATAATAGCAATAATCTGTACAATAATTTGGCGACTTATCACATGCGCTGACTAACATGAAATTGGCTGCATAGCATATAAAGAGTGAAGTGGGTAAGCCCGGAAGTGTTGATGACAGTCACATGACTTAGGCTTTTATTATATAGACGATAAGTAGGAAACATATGGTGTGTATTTGTTCTAACAATCGAATGATATGTGATATTTTACAGCATTTCATTCTTATTATCCAATATTCTATACGAAATATTTTCACTTAAGTCAATATTTTATTTAAAGAGTAGGTATTTTTCTTTCACAAACTATTATGTTTATAACGGTTCTTTTTTTAATGTTATAGTAAACATGCATTTAAATACAGTCGAGTCTCTATATAACGAAATCCATCGTTCCAGTTAAAAATTCGTTATATAGAGAAATTCGATACATAGAAAATGATGTTAAAAATCGTATTTAATGTGTAAATTTTGAACAAATATTATTTTTGATCTTTTTAATTAAGAATTTGAAATGTTTAAAAGTAAATATTAACCTAACATTTTATTTCTTAATTATTTAAGCAGTTTCAAAAAAGAGAGCAGACATTTATTCGAAAGCTTAATGAAAATAAAATGAAGAAGACTTGCATTAATTTCAGACGAAAAAATCTGTATTTTTTTGTTGTTTTGATTTTAAAATTGTTACGCTCTCAAAAAAAAAAAAAAAAGTTTAAATTTTAGCAAGGAATGAAAAAATGTAGTTAACATTTTCTTCCATTCGAAGGCCTCTCTTATGTGCCTCTCATTGATTCCTCTCTTATATGTGTACAATCCAATTGACTCTGTTTTGAAAAGGATGTTGAAAAAAGTGTGGGAGGTGGGATGAACTCGTTGGATTTAAAGAACAAGAAGAGAAGTAATATTAAAAAAAAACTCAGCACTGAACGATAAATCAAAAATAAATGATGGAAAATTGATTCCATATGATTTCGAAGCTTTTTTAAAACTGAATAAATTAAGACCAATTTATGAAAAAATTCGTTATATGGAGATATATATTTCGCTATATAGAGACTGTTTTTAATATAATCATGCGAAAAGGGGAGCGTTCCTACGAAAAATTCGTTATTTAGAGAAATTCGATGTATGGAGTTTCGATATAGAGAGACTCGACTGTATTTTCTTTAAAATATGTTTTTTTGAGTACATTTGTTTATCAGTACAAGGCACTGTGGATTTCATATTCCCAAAGGTAAATCCCTGAAAAATTCTTTTTATCTTTCAATCCGCCCAGTGATTAAATATAATCCTAGAGAAATGTGAATTCTGTTTTATAAACCTATCACCGTTTAGATAGAAGAAACTAGTACATTCTTGTTTGCTGGCAATTGGGATAGGTCGTTCTTCATTCCTCTTTTATTCGATACTTTGTTTCAATAAAGTATTTAAAATACCAAAGGTTTTAGAATTCCCATGGATGTTTATCAAAACCGTGGGGAATTGTAGAAAATTAAACTTTCTAAAATTACGATTTTTATATTGTAGCCGAAGCTAAAAACCTGCAATTCGTTCTGAAGGCTACTTTTAAATTCGTGTGCTTTTAAAATGTTGGATGTCTGAATAGCGGTTGGCGATCGTAGCTCGTAGGGGGCAAAGCCCCTTAGTGCATATATATATATATATACAGGGGGGATTCCAATTCTTTTTTACAATAAAAGAGGTGTGATAGTACACATCAAGACAAACAATATTAAATAGGAAACCAAGGGTCCCAAACGTTTTTCAAAGGAAATAGCCGCCATTAAAGTTTAGGGACCAAAATTTCAAATAAACATAAAAAACGGAAAAATCGGTAGATTGATTTGAGGTTTTCACTAAACTTATTCTTTATGTTGGCATTTTCTTGAAATTAAATTATAAAGATAAATTTCAAAAAATGCCGATAGATGGTGCTTTAGACTTTGGAGTAACGAACAACTATTTTTTGCCGGTATATTTTGCATCTCATTAAATGTTTTCGTAAGCTTAGACTCAAACTTACATTTTGAGCTCAAAATCTGAATAGTTGGGAGTGTTTAAATAGCACGAACTGATCTGTGTTCAGAAGGTTCAAATTTCAAATGATTATAAAAAACGGAACAACTCGTCGATTCGTTTGCGGTTTTCGCTAAAACTAATTTCTAAATCAGCATTTTCTCGAAAATAAATTTTAAAGATAAATTTCACAAAATGCCGATAGAGGGCGCGTTAGACTTTGGAGTAGCGTACAACTATTTTTATCCGCTATATTTTTAATCTCATTAAATGCTTTCAAATGCATAGATTTAAATTTTGGACTCAAATTCTGAATCGTTGGGAGTGTTTAAGTAGATAAAAATTGAATTGTGTTCGAGTAGGGAGAGGGTTAAATTTCAACTCCTGATAACACTTCATTTTGAGCTTTTTAACCCCTCCCAACGATTCAGAATTTGAGCTCAAAATTTAAGATTAAATTAAGCTTCCGAAAACATTTAATAAGCTTTTGCAAGCATTTAATTAGAATAAGAAAATAATGGTTAAAATTAATTGTCGCTTACTCTGAAGTTTAAAGCGCCCTCTAACGGAATTTTTTGAAATTTATCTTTAAAATTTATTTTCAAGAAGATACTGTCTTAAAGAATAGTTTTATTTTAAACCGCAAACGAATCGACCAATTTTTCCATTTTCTATAATTATTTTAAATTTCAACCCCCTCCCCCTTAAACACATTTAAGTTTGCGCTACTTAACCCCTCCCTACTCTTCAGATTTTGAGCTCAAAATTTAAGTTTAAGTCTAAGCTTCCAAAAACATTTAATGAGATGCAAAAAATAACGGCAAAAAATAGTTGTTCGTTACTCCAAAGTCTAAAGCGCCCTCTATCGACATTTTTCGAAATTTATCTTTACAATTTATTTTTAAGAAAATACCAACATAAAGAATAGTTTTAGTGAAAACCGCAAATCAATGAACCAATTTTTCCGTTTTTTAGGTGCGTTCGTAATTATATAATACGTAGCACCTATAGTGGTCGTTCAGTCCGTCCGTCTGTCCGTCCGTCTGTCCGTCCGCATATAACAACGCAAAAACTACCCAACCGAATCGTTTGAAATTTAAAATACATAATTATTACATAATTTTGTCGAGTCATTTCAAATTTTATGAAACTCGGATGCATAGATCAATTACAGGGGCAATCAAAAGTATTCCATTACATTACGGTCGATGGGGAAAAAAGTTTCAAATGCATTTTAATCGTTTGAAATTAAAAATACGCAATTATTACATAATTCTGCCGAGTTATTTCAAATTTTTTGATAATCGTGTGCATAGATCAAATACAGGGGCAATCAAAAGTATTCAATTACATTATGGTCAATGGGGAAAAAGTTTCAAATATATCCTATACGTTTGAAATTTAAAATACATAATTATTACATAATTTTGTCGAGTTATTTCAAATTTTATAAAAATCGGACGCATAGATCAATTACAGGGACAATCAAAAGTACTCCGTTACATTACGGTCAATGGGGAAAAATGTTTCAAATGCATTTTAATCGTGTTAACTCATGCGAACTTAATAAAATTTATATGCAACTATTATAATATACATCTTACATAATTTGTGGTGCAAAGAACATTTGTTATTGATTTACAAGGCCACACAGAAGTATACCATTACATAATGGTATAGGGAGAACATTTTTTGATGAGCGTTTTAATTGTAATTCACTATTTACAATTTTATGAGATTGATATATGAAAGTAATATTTTTAAAATTTCGTTATCGTACGAACGCACCTAATTTGCTACGCATCACGTGCAATTTCCAACTTGTTTATAATCATTTTAAATTTGAACCCTCTGAACAGAGTTCAATTTGTGCTACTTAACCACTCCCAATTTTTCAGATTTTGAGCTCAAAATTTCAGTTTGAGCCTAAGCTTACGAAAACATTTAATGAGATGCAAAAAATATCGGCAAAAAATAGTTGTTCGTTACTCCAAAGTCTAAAGCGCCCTCTATCGGTATTTTTAGAAATTTATCTTTATAATTTAATTTCAAGAATATGCCGACATACAGAATAATTTTAGTGAATTCCGCAAATCAATCGACCGATTTTTCCGTTTTTTATGTTTATTTGAAATTTTGGTCCCTGAACTTTAATGGCGGCTGTCTCCTTTGGAAAACGTTTGGGACCCTTTGTCTCCTATTTAATATTGTTTGTCTTGATGTATACTATCACCCCTCTTTTATTGTAAAAAAAATTTAGATTCACCCAGTATATATATATATATATATATATATATATATATATATATATATATATATATATATATATATATATATATATATATATATATATATAATTATTTTAACGTAACTTTTCTTCATATGATGTAGAACAATATTGAATTTACTTTTATAACTAGAACATTACCTCTAAATCTGAATGTTGTGGAATTACATATACATCAATGAGAAGGAAACACACGCTGTATATTTGTTGGAATAAATGATTGATATGCAGCATTTTACAGAATTTTATTTTATTTTCCAAGATTCTATATCAAGCGTCTTCGCTTAAGTCATGTATTTAAGGTGTATTTTTATATCTAGAACAATACTTCTAAAACTGAATATTTTGGAATTACATATTTATCAATGAGAAGTAAACACACGTTGTATATAATTATTCTAATATACGATTGATATGTAATATTTTAAAACATTTCATTTTTGTTATCCGAGATTCTATACCGTCTTCTTATATCTATAACGTCTTCTATTCTACATATTCGTTTAAGTCAATATTTTATTTAAGAGAGTAGGCATTTTTCCTTTACAAACCTTGAAACATAAAAAATTATTTTTTAGGTTATTGTAGGCTTACATTTAAATATCTTTTTTAAAATATGTTTCTTCGATACATTTGTTTCTCAATACGAGGCACCTTGGATTTCATATTCCTAAAGATAAAACCTTGAAAAATTCTTTTGAACTTTCAATCCTCTCCGAGATTAAATATAATCCTAGAGAATTATGAATTCTTTTTTTATAAATATATCGTTGTTTATATTAGAAGTATCTAGTACAATCTAGTACATTCTAGTTATTCGGACAGGTCGTATATCATTCCTCTTTCATTCGATATGTTGTTTCAATAAAGCATTTAAAATACCAATAGTTTCAGAATTCGCATGAATACTAAACCCATGGGGAATTGTAGAAAAATAAAACTGTCTAAAATTGCAACTTTTGTATTACAGCTGAAGCTGCAAACTTGAAATTCGTTATGAAGACTATTTTTATATTAGTTGCTTTTAGGTGTGTCAGGATGGTGTTTGGCAAGAGTTGCTCGTAGGGGGGAGAGCGTTCGAAATATATATTTGTATATAATAATTTTGAGGCAACTTTTCTTCATATGTTGTAGAACAATATTGGACATATTTTTATAAATCGAACAATACCTCTAAGTCTGAATTTTTTGGAATTACATGATTATCAATGAAAAAAAAAAACACACCCTGCGTATTCATTCTAGTAAACGGTCGATGTGCAACAATTTTTTATATTTCATTCTTATTATCCAAGATTCTACACCAAGTCTTCGCTTAAGTCATATTTTTAAGACATATTTTTATAATTAAATCAATACCTCAAAATCTGAATGTTTTTTAATGGCATATACAGGGTGTCCCTAAACAAATGTATATACGCTAGGGGGTGATAGAACACATCAAGACGAGTAATAGTAAATAGGAAACCAAGGGTCTCAAACGTTTTCCAAAGGAGATAGCCGCCATTAAAGTTTGGGGTCCAAAATTTCAAATACTCATAAAAAACGGAAAAATTGATCGATTGATTTGCGGTTTTCACTAAAATTATTTTTTATGTTGGTATTTTTTGAAAATAAATTACAAAGATAAATTTCGAAAAATGCCGATAGAGGGCGCTTTAGACTTTGAAGTAATGAAAAACTATTTTTTGCCGTGATTTTTTGCATCTCATTAAATGGTTTCATAAGCTTAGACTTAAACTTAAATTTTGAGCTCAAAATCTGAATAGTTGGTAGCGGTTAAGTAGCACAAACTTAACTGTGTTCAGAGGGTTTAAATTTCAAATGATTATAAAAAACGGAAAAATTGGTCGATTGATTTGCGGTTTTCACTAAAACTATTCTTTAAGTCGATATTTTTTTGAAAATGAATTATAAAGATAAATTTTAAAAAGTGCCGATAGAGGGCGCTTTTGACTTTGGAGTAACGAAGAACTATTTTATACGTTATATTTTTCGTCTGATTAAATGTTTTCGTAAACTGACTTAAACTTAAATTTTGAACTGAAAATCTGAATAGTTGGGAGTGGTTAAGTAACACAAACTGAACTGTGTTCAGAGGATTTAAATTTCAAACGATTATAAAAAACAGAAAAATTAGTCGATTCGTTTGCGGTTTTTGTTAAAACTACTCTTTAAATCATTGTTTTCTTGAAAATCAATTTTAAAGATAAATTTCACAAAATGCCGATAGATGGCACCTTAGACATTGGAGTAGCGTACAGCTATTTTTAATCGTTATTTTTTAAAATCTCATTAAATGCTTTCAAATGCTTAGATTTAAATTTTGGGATCAAATTCTGAATCGTTGCGAGTGTTAAAGTAGCGCAAAAGTGAACTGTATTCGAGGAGGGAGGGGGGTAAATTTCAAATCCTGAACACACTTCAGTTTGCGCTTCTTAACCCCTCCCAACGATTCAGAATTTGAGTTCAAAATTTAAGTTTAAATATAAGATTTCGAAAACATTTAATAAGTTTTGGAAAGCATTTAATTAGATACAAAAAATAACGGTTAAAATTAGTTATTGGTTACTCTGAAGTAAAAGACGCCCTCTAACGGAATTTTTTAAAATTTATTTTAAAGAAGATACTTACTTAAAGAATAGTTTTATTTTAAACCGCAAACGAATCGATCAATTTTTCCGTTTTTTATAATCATTTGAAATTTAAACCCTCTGAACACAGTTCAGTTTCTGCTACTTAACGACTCCCAACTATTCAGATTTTGAGCTCAAAATTTAACTTTAAGTCTAAGTTTACGAAAACATTTAATCAGATGCAAAAAATAACGTAAAAAATAGTTATTCGTTACTCTAAAGTCAAAAGCGCCCTCTATCGGCATTTTTTGAAATTTATCTTTATAATTCATTTTTAATAAAACACCGACATAAAGAATAGTTTTAGTGAAAACCGCAAATCAATCGACCAATTTTTTCGTTTTTTATAATCATTTGAAATTTAAACCCTCTGAACACAGTTAAGTTTGTGCTACTTAACCACTCCCAACTATTCAGATTTTGAGCTCAAAATTTAAGTTTAAGTCTAAGCTTACGAAACCATTTAATGAGATGCGAAAAATCACGGCAAAAAATAGTTTTTTATTACTTCAAAGTCTAAAGAACCCTCTATCGGCATTTTTCGAAATTTGTCTTTATAATTTATTTTTAACAAAATACCAACATAAAGAATAGTTTTAGCGAAAACCGCAAATCAATCGACCAATTTTCCCGTTTTTTATGTGTATTTGAAATTTTGGACCCAAAACTTTAATGGCGGCTATCTCCTTTGGAAAACGTTTGGGACCCTTGGTTTCCTATTTACTATTACTCGTCTTGATGTGTTCTATCACCCCCTAGCATATATACCATTTGATTAGGGACACCCTGTATATCCATGAAAAATAAACACACTTGTGTTCTTATTCTATGAAACGATTAATTTGTAATAAGGTATTTGTACCCTATATGGACAGGGCTCTCAATATGGACACCGCTAACATTTTTAAAGGTAATAATTTTGATCGAGAGATGGCTAAACATTTTCGCGAAAAAAAAACCGTTTAAAAGATAATTAAGTCAGGAAAGTGTGAAAAAGCGCGCTGTTCGCCATTTATGAGGAAACTTGTTGTTTCGAGATGTGCTGATCTTAATTACGTGTAAGCTTAAATTCTTATTAGATATGGTAAAATTACATTAAATGTGGAAAAGTGGAGTATTTTAGAAAGCTAATAAAACATATTTTCCATTGCTATTGCATATTTTGCTTAAAATAATTTTCCTTATTCTTTTGGTACAAGATTTAGTAAAACTACGTCCGGTTCCCAATATGGACAGCTTATGTCCCCTTCGACTACAACTGTAAGAAAGAAGAAAATTCAACGTTGCCAAGCAATAACTTGAAAAGTCATCAAAGTGTTAAAATCTTTGTTCAACAAGATGCTATTTGAACAATCCTAATCCAATGCTAAATTAAAATAGCAAATAAAGCCTTTGTGCAAAAAATGTTTAAAGATAGATAACCAACGATTATAAATGCACATATAATGTAGGAAAAGGTAGCAATCAGCTGTTACGAATCTACTATCGAGATTCTTCAAATCAGTGCAAAACTCAGCGAACTAGAAAAAGCAAAACTAAGCTAGTTTTCCTTTTTCTAGCTTGCTGACTTTTGTACTGATTAAGAATCTCGATAGTAGATTCGAAACATCTGATTGCTACCTTTTCTTGCATTATTTGTGCATTAATAATCGTTGGTTTTCTAGCTTTAAATTTCTAAATTGTTGGCCACCGTTATTTTTGAAAGGTTTGCATCGCCTTATTTAATTAATGAAACATCTTTTCTAAAATAAGTCACATTTTCCGTTCTAAAACACTGGTATCGAAAATCGTAGTATGTGACTTACTTGACATGCACTCATGGAAATACCCTTAATTAAAATACAATTCTCGTTTAAAAAATGGCTGTTGTAGTTGTTAAATAGTTATTTAATGTTCTGGAACATAGTTTGAAAAACTCTAAAACGATTTCTTTTCTTTTCTTTTTCTTCTTGTTTCAACTTTCTCTTTCTTTTTCTTCCATTTCGAATAATTAATATCCACTTTATATCCTTTCTAGAAGCACACGTATAAAATGTTTTTCTGTTAAAATAAATTATGAACTGAGTCAAGATTGTAAGTACTTCTAAAAGCTTTGTCGTTCCAAATACTTTATAGAATCAACGTTTTGATTCAACGGAGAATAAAATAAGACTTTTTCGCTTCATTTTTTGAAAAAGAAAAAGTATTGCAACTTCCATTTTAACAGATGTTGATATGTAAAAGGAATTCAGAATCGTTCGGGTACTGCTTTTTATCTCTTAGTTGATTGAAATTTCGACCTAAGAATTTCTCTTCAATAAAGCTTTTTTATATGAATTCAGAAGTGCTTTCCAATTTAGAAGGAAATATATTCCAAAGAGGATATTTAGATCTTAATGAACTAACAGGTATTAGTTGTAGAACTGAACTTTATTTTTGAAACTCAACAAGCCCGATTTAACCACTTAATCCTTTTCGGCGCGGTCATATTCTGTTAGTAAAATGAAAAAGTATCGACTAACACCGAAATTTACAAACGACATTTTAAAAAATCAAGAGCTTCTTAATTTAAGCTTTTATTGTAACAGCAAGATTTTATTAAAATATTATTGGGGCCAATTGCAAGTTTGAAATTAAAATTAGGTGTTTCCAGACCGGACCCACTGCACCGGAAAGGGTTAACTGATTAACTGAAAAGAGATTGCTTGATCTGTTACTTAAACTTCTTTGACGCCACTAATTTTTTTTAAATACAATTGTTTTGTAAAAAAATATTAGAACCTCTATTAATCTAAACCTCTTACCTCGGATGTAGGTTTTCTAAGCTTTTATTTGGTATGTCTCGTCTTAATTCTAATTATTCTTCTTCAGAAAACATCCATTTGCACGAAACAATAGCATTTAATGGACAAAACGAACATAAATACTACATGAATTATCTTTCTTTTCTTTACATCTCGTTTCATAAGTGCGTGCACAGAACAAGAAAAACATAAATCAAAAAGAATACAAAAAAAGGTCATATTAGTTCATACAGCTTACAAAATGTTTGTGCGCCAAGGAGTTTCAAAGTTGAGAGTCTGAAGCCACAACAATTACATACTATTTCACTGCAGAAATGCTTAGACTAAATATTAGGAATATTTTAGCTTTAAAAAAGTGGTGTTTATTCCATATTTTTAATTTACTTTAATTAAAAAAGAATCAGTTAAGTGATTAAAAAGTATTTACTCAGATGTCAGAATATATATTTTTAAGCATGTAAAATAAAATGTTAAAAGAATTCAGAACATAAAATTAAAAGATTATTGGCTAAAAGGTACTCTTTCACGTTTGCAATGAACAGAAAATTATGTAATTCTCACATATATTGACAATTTTCTAATATATGATTATAAAGTTTAAGAATTTATCATTTAGCCCTTTGAGTGGCGAAAAACTCCTATTTTTAAAATGCGGAAACGAGTAAATGACACCAGAATTTAAAAACAAATCTATTTAAAAACAGACGAAATATTTTCTTAACATTTTAAGTAAAATTAAAATTTTCATTTCAATGTTTTGTTGTCAATCTTCCACAAAATTAAGTGGGATATACTTTATCTCATTCTAGTTAAAGAAGTTAAAAAAATCTATTTTTGGAAGTATCCAGCTTTTTTAATTTTGCAATGCTTTAAGGGCACATACGACGTTTAAAAGTGAAAATTAGGGAAGAAAAATCATCATGTTTAACATTTAATTTCTCAGAATGTATTTGCTCTATGACCGTAAATTTTTTACTGGCTATAAATTGAAGCATTATAATTTAAAAGATATTTTTTATATTCTTATAAAGGGGGAAAAAAGTTTTTTTTGTAAATGCTTAAGCGATAAGTATATATATATATATATATATATATATATATATATATATATATATTTAGCAGATAAAACTAATTGCGCGCATGATTTCAAACAAAATATCCAATGTAATACAAAAAATCCACTGTAATAACATATTACAATACTTTCTCTTTAATCTGAACCTAAATTTGTTCTAATTTAGACTAAAAAATATTTAAAAATTTTTTTTAAATAACAATTATTTTTAATAACATCTGAAGTATGACCTGCATGAAAAATGGGGAAGGGGAGGATGTAAAAATTTAGGTTCAGTTTGAAGGATATGATATACTAAGAAGCTTATTTTAACAATAGCAATGCGAATCTTATAAAAAAATCTTTGTCATGAAAAACTAACACAATATTACCGTGTGTTGATAATTCTGTGAACAAATTATATTAACTGTTGGAATGCGAGGTATCAACAATAGATTAAATTGTTTTTTAACCCATCTGTATGAGTAAAATTGACTTTTAGGCATCTTGTAGTTTCGGGACGCGGTGATAGAAAATGTTAAACAAATCAGCTAATAAAATTATATTCCTCTTTTGAAAACAGACTATTTTCGATCGTAAATACTAATTTAATGTGACTGGTCAGTCAGCAGTCCAATTCCCCTCGGTAATGTTAAGTCTATGGGCGTTTGATTCATTCTTCTATTCAACATATCCCCCCCAGGGAATTAATATTTTTAACTTCTTTTTCCGTACTCTCTTCCTAAAAATGTCACTTTTTTTTCTTAATTGTCAAAATATTTTTAAAATTTATACTCGATTTAATTTTTTATGTTTAGTAAACTCACCAGCTGGAAGTAAAATCTTAACATTTCGTATTAAATTATGCATAGATTTTATAAATGCTTTGAAAACCAAGAATGAAAGATGCATTCTTTAACCCTTTCTGGCGCACTACTCTTTAAAGTTGGAATTTAAAGAAAAAAAATAGGCAATCTATTTAGGCCTAGAGGAGTACACAGGTATTGTTTTGTAAAGATTGCACTAACCATTTTAATTATACAGCTGTTGCCGAAGTGGTAACCTCCCATAAGTGAAGCATTGGTAAGCGCAGTGAGAAGAGCATTGCTGTGAAGCGCGTATTACAGTAAAACATTTTACCTATTATTTAAAAACAGTAGAGTTTGATCTCTGTGGCGCTGCCATCTAGAACTCATAAGAAAGATTTAAAGTAGCCATTAGAGTAGTTTTTGAAATATTCACGGAGTTTTTGTGTCTCTAAACATGGGGAACTTTAGGTGTTGCCGACCTGGCAACACTGTGCGTTAAGGTGTTAAGAAGAGAAGACTGAAAAAAAGAAGTTAAAAATATTGATTTCCCGAGGAGATATTTTGAATATAAAAATGCATTAAACACCTGTAGATTTAACATTAGAAGGGGGAAATTGGCCGCTTAGCTATCAACCGCCTTAATGTTCTGGGATAATTTGCAAAACTGTAAAAAAAAAAAAAATTCTCATTTCGAACATTTATCATCTTCTTTATATTCTTTATATCCGGGCAAGTGAGAAATAGCTTTTATGTTGAAATAAATTATCAACTGAGTTAAGATTGTAAGTACGTACTTCTTAAAGTTTTGCCATTCCAAATATTTTATTGAATCAATGTTTTCATTCAACGGAGAATAAAATAAGACTTTTCACAGCTCCATTTTTTTAAAACGAAAAAGCATTGTAACCTTTCTTTTCAACAGTTGTTGATATGTAAAATGAATTCAGAATTCTTCGGAAACTGCTTTTTATCTCTCAGATAATTGAATGTTTGGTTTAAGACTTTCTCTTCGATAAAGCTTTTTGTATATGAATTAAAAGTAGTTTCCAATTTGGAAAAGAAATGCATTGGAAAATGCATTCCAAACAGAATATTTAGATCTTAATGAACTATCAGGTGCCAATTTTCGCTATATTTTTTAAACTCAACAAATCTGATTTAAAAACTATTTACTCAGATGTTAGAATTAATAATTTTAAACATGTAAAATGAAATATTTAAACAATTCAGAACATAAAATTAAAAGATTATTGGCTAAAAGATACTTTTTCAGGTTTGCAATGAACAGAAAATTATGTATTTCTCATACATATTGACGATTCCTAATATATGACTTATAATATTTATAAATTTATCAATTTAAAAAATCGATTTTTGGAAGCCTACAACTTTTTTACTTTCACAATGTTTAAAAAAGCTTATTTTAGCAATAACAATGAGAAACTGATCTGATGATATACAAATCTTTGGCGTAGAAAAACTAACTCGATATCTCCGTGTGCTGAAAATTCTGTGGACAAATTATATTAACTGTTTGAATGTGAGATATCAGCAATAGATTAAATAGCTTTTTAAATCCCTCTGTATGATTAAAATATTTTTTTGGAGATGTTGTATCTATGTGACGCAAATCGAATAGAAAAGATTTCAAAATGAGCTAATAAAACTACAATCTTCTTTTGAAAACTTATTATTGTCACTCGTAAATACTAATTTAATGCGGCTGGTCAGTCAGCGGCCGAATTCTCCTCAGTGATGTTAGGTCTATGATCATTTGATGCATTCTTATCTTCAAAATATCACTTCAGGGAAATAATATTTTTAACTTCTTTTTTCGGTGTTCTCTTCTTAAAAGATATTACTTTTTTTTCTTCGTTGTCAAAATATTTCTGAAAAGTATGCTCAATTTTGATATTTTATGTTTGAAAATTTGACAAGCTGGAAGTAAAATTTTAAAACTTCATATAAAATTATACATAGAATTTAGTACTATTTTGAAAACTAAGAAAGAAAGATGCATTCTTTAAGAATAGAACACTCAAAATGGAAGCTAAAAATATTAATTTTCAGGAGAGATATTTTGAGTATAAAAATATATCAAACGCCTATAGACTTAACACCACGGAAGAAAATTTTGCCGCTGAGTTATCAGCCGCCTTAATATTCTGAGATACTTCGCAAAATTGTAAAATGATTTTTTTTCTCATTTAGAACATTTATTATCTTCTTTCTATTCTTTATAGCGGCGCAAGTAAGAAGTTGTTTTTATGTTGAAATAAATTATGGACTGAGTCAAGATTGTAAGTACTTCTAAAAGCTTTGCCATTTGGAATATTTTATCTAATCAACGTTTTGATTCAACAGAGAATAAAATAAGACTTTCCCGCTCCATTTTTAGAAAAATGAAAAGTATTGCAATCTACTATTTGAAATGTTGATATGTAAAAGAAATTTAGAACTATTCGAGAAGGCATTTTATTTCTCAGCTGGTTGAAATTTCGAACTAAGAATTTTTCTCAGACAAAGCTTTTAGGATACGAATTTAGAATTAGCATTGATTTCGAAAGAAATGTGCTGGGAAATGTATTTCAAAGATGATAATTAGATCTTAACTAAGAATCAGGTACTAATATTATTACATTTCAGAATTTGTAAAGAAACGAGCGTAAAATCAAAATAGTTTTTTAACACTTTCCGACAAAGTTGAAATGCGTTTATGCATTCCGTTTGTCTCTCCATCTGGCCATCATGTGTAGCTCCCGTAAATATACTCCGATTTTTAATCAATTGCCAAACCTTATTTAGGGTTCTCTAGATATTCATTTACAGGAGAACAAAAATTAATTCCATCTATAGGGGAAAATCGCTTGCAGAATATTTTAATGACATTATATTATTGCAAATGTAGTGAAACTGATATAAGTCATTCAATTTCACTACGATTACGTTAGAACAGGACATCCATAGAATTTTTAACTCATTTACAGGGTTGAACAAAATAATCTGGTTACAATATTGTCTTTGAATAATAAGTCCTGGAAATGCATTTTTTAATTCGACATGCGCTTTTAAATTTAACTGATTTTGTTCGGTGTCATCGTAATTGTATATATACGTAGCACCTATAGTCGTTAGCTGATTCGTCCGTCCATTTGTCTGTCGGCATATAAAAGCACAAAAACTACTTAATCGAATCGTTTGAACTTTTAAATGTGCATTTGTTGCAGAATTTTTTCGTTCTTTTCAAATTATAGTAAAATCAGATACATAGTTCAAATACTAAAAGAGTCAAAAGAATTCCGTTACATTACGGCCGATGGGATAAAAAATTCAAAGTGCTTTTTAATGAAGTCACACCCATCGAAACATAATCAAATTATATGCATTTATGAAGAGCACTAAAATGTACATTTTGTAGAATATGCCGCTCAAAGAAAATTTATCAATCGATTACTGTTCACCTCAAAAGCATTCCGTTACATAATGTTATGAGAGGGGACATTATTTGCGGTATATTTTAATTACATTAAACTGTTTCACATATAATAAAATTGACATACGTTGCTTGTATTTACTACAAGTTACTTACTGTGTAATAGAAAATGCATTTTCATCTTAATATTTTAACTTATTAAACAGTACAGATTTGTCACATTATTCTAAATGTATTGGAAAGTGTTTTATAGTCTATTCTTGACGCATGATTTTTCATTTCTTGTTTTAAATATTATTTTATTATCATTCAATCATCTTGTTTAAAATGATGCATACTTTTTTGTTGTAATTTACTGTTTTCCCGAAAAAATGTCCATTGCAATACATTAATTTGACGTGGACACCAAAAATATTTTGAAAAATTCACTATTTTAAAAAAGAAAATAAACTTGTTACATGTTAGAATAAATAAAAAATATAAAAGCAAAAATATAATTTAAAAAAAATTCTATAAGAAATACAAATATTATTTAAAGGCTTTTAAATTATATGAAATATAACTCATTTTAAATTCACTATTCTTAGAATATATTACATAATACTCTTAGAATAATGTTATTAAAAATTTCCCACACTGTAAAAAAAATTCTGTAAAGTTACTAAAAGTTTTCAAGGAAACTGAGATTTCAAGATTGTTTTATGTAACTACAACCCGTGTTACAAATAAAATTTTAGTAAGGTTACTGTAATTTTAGTAGATTCGCTTGTAAAGTTACAGAATTCTGTAGCTTTACAAAAATTAATTCTGCATATTTACATCTTTCTGGTAAGCATACAGATTTTGCCAATTTTTCATCTGTAAAATTACAGATTTTTTTTTTTATTATTTATTTATTTATTTATTTTTTTTTTTTTTTACAGTGTACATAACTTTTTTTTCTCTAACCCGTTCGGTTCAGGCGTACTATTAATAGTACATGTCTTTTCACTTAAGTATTATTAAGATTTAACCCCTCAACTGATTTGCCCGTACGCCGTTCGGACAAGACGAATTTGCTTAATTCATCATTTAAAACTTTTTGGCACCACAATTTTTTTAAAATTAATTTCATACTACTGAAAGGCGGGAATGTTTAGACTAAATGTTACGAATATTTTATTTTAAAAATTGTGGTGAGAATCCGTTATTTTCAATTTATTGAACGGAAAAGAAAGTGTCAGTTAAGGCGTTTACATTTACTTTTGTTACTACCTGCTTATAGTAATGACAGTATAGCTCTAAGCATTTCTTATTATGTTTTCACATTTAGTAATAATAGCAATAATAATAATTGTTTGCTTATTTCTCTTTGCATTGTTTTCAATTCTTTTATTTGTCTGAGCGTAGCGAAGTCTTATACTCAGAGTACGTAACGATATTAAAAGTCAAAAAAATTCTTTCGTCAAGCAAATCTCAAAAAGTACTTGTCGGATTTAGATTCTGTTTGTACCAGATGGTACCTATAAAGGTAACCTCGTGAATGCACCTACTTTTAAAAGATAATTCCAAATAGTTCAAAAGTTATATTAAAAAAAACTGATTAAAAAGCACAATTTATTTGCATACGTCACAGAAATTTGGTTTGCGTGATTTTCACCGGCTGGATATTTTCGTAGATAACCGAATTAGTACATGGAGTAAAAAGTAATCATTTATTCACTCAGAAATATTGAATGCAATACAACATTTTAAAATTTAATCATGCAGAAAAATAAAACTGTTATTTTTTTATATTAAAAAAAAATGTCATAAAAACTTTGATTTTAAGATTTTGTGATTTCTTAATACCATTTTTTGATCGCTAAAAGAATGTTTTATACGTTTCGCGTGTGAAAATTAGATACAATTACGTTTTTAAATAAAAAGTTTTTTTTTTATGACATCATTTTCCCTTTATATTTATTTTTATTGCATGTTTTCTTTTAACTTATATTTTGTTTGTGTGTAGAAGTCAATTCTAGTCACTAATTTTTCGGCACGGATACCACAAACGCATCAGATTTGGCGCAATTTTTTTCAAAGCACATGTGGCGAAAACTCCGTTTTCAAATAACGCTTACATACACATTTTTAAATTATTTTCTATTTTCAAAAAGAACTTACAGTAAATAAAATAATAATAATTAACTAGCAAAAGCCGTGCTTTGTTTGGATTCGCGAAGCATTATTTCATAAGATAAATATTTGAAAATAACATTATTATTTTATATTATTTTTGCATCTTTATTAAGCAAAAACTTTATCTTATGTTTTGGCGTATTTAAATTTTAGAAATGTAAATTCAGCCAAATAATTAAGAATTTCCTCGGAATTTTTTATCTGTGATATAAGACTGGTATAAATAAAAATATTTTCGAAGCAAAATTTTACAAAATATTTTTTTTAATTTTTAATCAAAAGTTTTAAAGATGTTTTTACATTTCCCAATAGCCTCTGGAGTTATCTGAAATGATTTGAAATAGGTATGTTTTCAATCTTTGTAATTCACATCAAAAAATCTTTGATAGCAATCTTAGAATAATACATTCAAACAAAATATTTGGAAAAACATTAAAATCTACTCTCGTTGACACTAAGAACTATTAAATGTAATTTTTTTTAATTCTAATTTCTTCTTTTTTTCTGCATACCAGCATACGAAAATTTTTTATATTGTAGAATCTCTCGTAAGGAAATTTTCTATTAAATGATAAACCTTGAAAAGGAATTTCACTCTCGACAACGCTACGTGCGTTAAGCAAACTGGTGTCTCTTTATCCCCAATATCTACTACTGCTTTATCTGATGTCAAACCTTGAGATTTATGAATTATAACTGCAATAAATAAAAAAGAATATTGCCCAGTTAAACTGATGGCATTGAGCTCACAGGCTACGCATACTAATTGTACATTACAGCCTTGTATTTTCGTTAATTCCGTTCGAAAAAAAAAATTAAAAAGGGGAAACATCTCTCCCCTTTCTCCTTTTTTATACTTAATCATTGAACCTCCTAAACTATCAAGTACATGCTTTATCATATTCAAAAACCTATATCCAAAATTCAGAGCAAATCGGATAATTCTTAATAAAAACCCATTTAGCATTTATATAATTTAAGAGGAGTTATTATCCTCTTTTATACTTAACCATTAAACTTCAAAAACTATTCAGAGATTTGAACGAAATCTGACAATTCTGATTGAAAAATCCATTTATACAAGTTAAGACGAGGGGAATTAGAATCCCCGTTCCCCCTGTTTATACTTATTCAATGAACACCTAATAACAGTCACGGAATCGCCTCATCAGAATGATCCTATATCTAAATTTTGAACGAAAACTGTTAATTCTGCATGAAAATCCCGTTTATATCAATTAAGGGGGGGCATGAGTCCCCCGTTCCTCCTGTTTATACTTATTCAATGAACACCTAATGACAGTCACGGAATCGCCTCATCAGAATGATCCTATATCTAAATTTTGAACGAAAACTGTTAATTCTGCATGAAAATCCCGTTTATATCAATTAAGGGGAGGGGCCCGAACCCCCCGTTCCCCCTGTTTATACTTATTCAATGAACACCTAATGACAGTCACGGAATCGCCTCATCAGAATGATCCTATATCTAAATTTTGAACGAAAACTGTTAATTCTGCATGAAAATCCCGTTTATATCAATTAAGGGGAGGGGCATGAGCCCCCCGTTCCCCCTGTTTATACTTATTCAATGAACGCCTAATAACAGCCACGGACTCGCCTCATCAGAATGATCCTATATCTAAATTTTGAACGAAAACTGTTAATTCTGCATGAAAATCCCGTTTATATCAATTAAGGGGAGGGGCCCGAACCCCCCGTTCCCCCTGTTTATACTTATTCTATGAACACCTAATAACAGTCACGGAATCGCCTCATCAGAATGATTCTATATCTAAATTTTGAACGAAAACTGTTAATTCTGCATGAAAATCCCGTTTATATCAATTAAGGGGGGCATGAGCCCCCCGTTCCCCCTGTTTATACTTATTCAATGAACACCTAATAACAGTCACGGAATCGCCTCATTAGAATGATCCTTTATCTAAATTTTGAACGAAAACTGTTAATTCTGCATGAAAATCCCGTTTATATCAATTACGGGGGGCATGAACCCCCGTTCCCCCTGTTTATACTTATTCAATGAGCACCTAATGACAGTCACGGAATCGCCTCATCAGAATGATCCTATATCTAAATTTTGAACGAAAACTGTTAATTCTGCATGAAAATCCCGTTTATATCAATTAAGGGGAGGGCATTAGCCCCCCGTTCCCCCTGTTTATACTTATTCAATGAACACCTAATGACAATCACGAAATCGCCTCATCAGAATCATCCTATATCTAAATTTGAACGAAAACTATTAATTCTGCATGAAAATCCCGTTTATATCAATTAAGGGGAGAGGCATGAGCCCCCCGTTCCCCCTGTTTATAATTATTCAATGAACACCTAATAACAGTCACGGAATCGCCTCATCAGAATGATCCTATATCTAAATTTTGAACGAAATCTCTTAATTCTCATGAAAATCCCGTTTATATCAATTAAGGGGGGGAGGCATGAGCCCCCCGTTCCCCCTCTTATACATATCGAATGAACTCCAAAAACTAATCAGGGAAGCGCCTTATCAGGATATACCTATATACAAAATTTCAAGTGGATCCGATATTTTTATCATGAGTTATCGCGTTACGCACGAACGAACATACGAACGTACATACAGAACGGACGGGCACATAAGCTCTCAGGCTATGATAGCCTGTGAGCTAAAAACTGATTGCAAAGAAAATTGTTTTATTGAGCAATTTATGCTTCCATTTTTCCAGAATTTAATTATTGGGAGAATTGGTACGCACCAATTATTATAAGTTAAATTACTGCAGTATTCAAATTTATCCATGATTATTCGCGGTATCTGGTCTGATGGCTTGTGATTTTCTTTAATACGCGCAACAAAGTCTAAAGTACCGTTCACTAAACCTTTTTCGGACCACAAATAAGAACGTAACAATACTTTAAATCCAAATTATAAAGTTAGAAATGATTAAAGTCCATTTATAGTTTCTGAATCGGCCAACTTTGCTTTAGTACATTTATAAAGAGCTTGAATCGAGGCAACAACTTTAAGCAGTTCTTTTAATTTTTAATTTATATGGCAAATTTAAAAATTAATTTTATTTGCTTACAATTCTTTTGTTGCCACTTTACTAAAAAAAAAAAAAAATCCATAATACAATTCTTTTAAAATGTTTAAGTGTCATCTGTGCAAACGATTTTGCGGAGTGATGAAAACATATTTCATTTATTAAATTAATCATGATTCTATCTATAATTATTTACTCCATGATTTATATATTTTTTTTTCTGAAAATATACGCGTTTCATTTTTTATTTATTTGCTAAAATGCGTCCGCATTGGAAATGCATGTAAAATAAATTAATTAAAATAATAATTTTTTGAAAAGTATTTCTGTAAAAAAGATAATATTCTGCAAATCTACAGATCATAATTTATATTTGTGTTTAATTTCAAGTGAAAATACTGTATAGTTTTTTTGTAAAGTGTACGACAAAGTGTCATTTGAGTGGACTAGTAGAGGATTCGCTTCGCTCATCCTAATAAATAAATAAATGAAATGCGGACATCTATTGCTCAACGCACAAAATTTTTCCTATTAAGTTAATAAAAATCAGTAAAAACATAATTTTTATGATAATAAAAAGGTGACTTATGTAATAACAGAGTCATATATTATGTACGTTATGGATTAAGTATGAATATTTCTCCACCATTTATAAATAATAATAATAATAATAAAATAAAATGCGGACAGACCAAAATCTATATTTGACTGAAAACAACAACCATTTTCTAAATGCTTTAAAAAAATGGCCAATGAAAAGTGATATTTCAAAAGTATTATGAAATTAGTTAAAAACCATTTATTTTAAACTAAATGAATAAAAGATTTATATTGTTAATGAAATAAATGGGATTTGAAAAATTATTGGAAATTTATCACCACAGATGTATCAATATTACAATCAGTATTTTATATGCAAAATGGAACAATTAGCAATACTTTTTGTACCCGAAAAATGGTCGTTGCTTTTTTTAAGGTTAAAAAGTAGATTACGAAATTTTTCTATACAGAGATGCCGAGCCCCCGCTTATTGCACAGCAGAATTTTCTGATAGGAAAAGTTATTTTTTAAATCCGCAGAATGTTCCAATTTAATAAAACTTTTTTTGTATTAAAATACCGGTATCCAAAATGCCGGAGACTTGGCAGCTCTGCCCATAACATTTTAATTAATCACGGTACTTTTTTTAAAATCGGATTAAAATTTAGTGAAGACAACGTTTTTTGGCTAAAAGCAGCTTTTTTCTACATGTGTAACTACGATACAATTCCTTGATGCTGAAATAAAATGTTTTGACTTATGCTATTATTGCTTCCTTTTATTTATTTATTTGAATTTTAAATAAGATGACTAAAAATCGTATTTTTTAAATGTACGGAAAAAATGCATTTTGAGAGAGGGCTAGAGGTCTGCACGGGCCCGGGCTTGGCCCGTGGCCCGTACCCGGCCCGGCAGATTTAGAATAGTTTTTTCAACAGGCCGGGCCGACAAACAACATAAACGGGCCGGGCCGGGCCGGCAAAAAAATTGAGCGGGCCAGACGGGCCGGGCCGGGCCGATAAAAAAATGTCGGCCCGTTCTGAAGATTTATGCAGAAACGATAAAATATGAGCTATTTTCAACGAAAATGGTTTTAACGAGAATAAGTATAAATGTGGCCACACTAGTTTGACAGCATCAATATAAAAATGCGCAGTGTATCGGCATCGGAGATTTACATTATGTGTAACCCGTTTTAATATATTTTTAGCTGACTCATGCCGGTCCGAGATCACGCTTGCATTATTTTTATACATACAGACTGGCCGGACCGGTACTAGACTTAATTATTGACAGAAAACGTGATTTGTAAAATTATTAACAGCGATGAAGAACTTATGTTAGCTTAGTCTTCGGATATATACTTCTTGATGATTTTTAAATAAATTAATTTCTCAATAATGCGAAAGTTTGACACATTTTCTGATTAATTTTAAATTGTAAAAGTATAAAAGTGAAAAGCCTATTGAAGGGATTGAAAAACTATTGAAGGGATTTTAATCGAATAGCGTTTTTCATTTTTGGTAAATAAAATACTTGTATAACCTTGTTGAGATACAATAGTTTCTCAAATGATTGCAGGCTTTTCTCCCTTCCATTGCTATTGCTTCTGGAAATTCTATTCAAAACGCTAATTATGACAGTATTTTATTTGTTTGCAGCATTCTTAAGTTGCTTGTATCAAAAAATGGATAACGCCATTCGATTCTGAATAAAGATATCTGCTAATCTTATGCGTTTCTGAGGGAAAAAAAATGAATTTAGAAATGTATCAGAAAGGAGCTTCTTTGAATTTAAGAATGAATTTGGATTTGAAATCTATGATAAAATGATATAGAAATATATTTATAAATCTTCTTTTATTAAACAACTTCAAAATTAACGATGTTTTTAGCTTTCTTTTTTTTCTTTTATTCTAAGCCATATTAATTTTTTTAATGAATCTTTATTCGAATGTTGAAAGCTTAAAAATCTAAGTAATCATTAATGATGTTAATGTGTATTTGCTGTAAAATATACTGTAAAACCATTCCATAGATATGTATGCAGTATTCTTTAAAGGAATCTTAGTTATATGATAAAAATCTGAATTTTTTAGAAATCGTAGAAACTGTAACGGGCCAAAACGGGCCGGGCCTGTTTTCGCTGATTTTTGTACGGGCTGGGCCGGGCCTAAAATATAAAAATTTAAACGGGCCGGGCCGGGCCCGGGCCGAAATAACTTTTTTACGGGCCGGGCCGGGCCTGGAAATTCCGGCCCGTGCAGACCTCTAGAGAGGGCGAAAAGAACAATATTTGGCGATTTATTACCAGCGTTTGGCTAAGTGTCTTACTACCTTGTATTTAATACTCTTCACAATACTTCGCCGTTATATGGACTTAGGCGCTTTTGTAAAAAGTTTGACGTAATTCGGCCTTAAGAAAGTGAATTTTTTACTAAATAATACAAATAAATGAAAAATGAATACTAAGAAATACTAATAAAAGAAAAATGAAGCATTATATTGATCTATGTATATTTAAAAATGCATCTGCTAGCACTAATTAGATAATTTATGTGTGTATAATAGGAGATAAATAGCTTTTGATTCTGTATTTCTATGCTATAAGGCATTAACGTTTGTGTGTTTTTCGTTATCATTGGGAGTACCTAGCTGATTTAAAAAAATAATGTGGGCAAAAAATGTTGGCAACCATCTTTGCTGCAAAATATACTATATTTTGCGTAGGAACAATAATCACCATCAATGCACGAGCAAAAAAAGTTCTAAAATTGAGAATTCTTTGATGTTCATATGACTAAAAATTTAAAATTTCTTTTTTTTTGGTGGCAACTTTTAAGATATAATATTCTCGTTATGAACGATTTCTGAAACATTCCACAATTTAATTTCACAAATTAAACATTTTTTTTTCTAGAAAAAGTTTTAAACCCAATTTATTGAGAATATTGCAATTTCTAGGATACTGTTGGGGTCAGAAACTATAACTTTGGCATCACAGTAACTTATAAGATGTAAGTGCTCGTTTAGAACAAATTTTAAAAAAGGATTCCTTAACTCTTATCGACAAACTCATTGCATCCGTGGAAAACAGATATTCAACATTATAACCTATTTGGACGGATTTCACACCATATAAAATACACTCCATTTTCTTCAAACATAATAGTTTATGTTATTTATAGTTTCTCAAATCGGTGCGAAGCTTCTGTTTATGCTCATGACATCATTTCAAAGAGTTATATTTCCAATATAGGAAAATTTGGTGTTTTATTTTCTGTATTACTTTCAACATTTTGCATATTTCCAGTTTTATATCCATGCATGGTTTGCTTTTCTTTTATAAAAATAGTATATGCAACTTTATACATAAGAGTTTGTAATTCTATGATTCACTATGCTTATTTTCATCTTATTTTATCACAATGAATTGCCAATTAAAGGTAACATTTCATTTTCTTTACTTATCGCAAGTTATTAAACGTGTATTCTCAGCAATATCGCTCAGACTAATCCCTCTGAGGGAAGTCCTAGTTTAAACATATATTCCACTCTTCAAATTAAAAATAAAGGTTACTTTTCTGAAGGAATAATGTGTAATAAAACGCAAAATAGCTTAGAGCAGGGGTGCAAAAATCTAGGCGCCAGCAGGCAGTCTCCCACCACTAAAATTATTTCGTTATTTTTCGTATATAATTTCGTTCAATATTCTTGTAAGAATACTATTAAAATTTAACCAAAGAAAACTTTTCAATTTTAGTGGTGAGAGACTGCTCTCTGGCGCCTGGATTTTTGCACCCCTGGCTTAGAGAGTTGTAATATTTGTTAAACCCTGATGTAATGCGATATTTTCTAAATGTCTCCAAAAACTCTTCCTTAGACTATTTTGAAATGAAAAGGAATTGAATAATAGCAAAATAACTATATTCCTCTTAAAACGAAAGAGCGTATTTAGTTTCTCAGAAAAGAGCTGTAATTTATTGGATCATGTATGAGTTGATTTTTAAACGTTTTAATCATCCTGATTAAAATTGCTTGCTTAAATAACTCATCTTGATTTAAATTGCTTAAAAACAACTCAGCCGCTATAGTTGTTTGAATTCATGGAAGAGTGGGATAGGTGGAGTTGAAGAGAGTCCCAAAAAAGTTTTGCAATATGAAAACATTTATCGCTCAAATTTTAATGACCCAAACAAAAGCACGTAGAAGGGATTTTATATTAATACGACGAATTGAAAGAAATGAATTACAGCTGAAATATATTTAAAGAAGAAATAGTAATGAAAACATTCTTTTAAAATCATGTATTAAAACTTAAGTAATAAATGATGATCTGAAATCTAAATTTTCGAGTGCAAACGATTTTAAGACATTAACAAAAGAATGCTATCTCTTCAAGCAAAATCTTAAATGAATTTTTTATATAGAAGTTTAAAACACATACGATTAAATAATAAAAAATAATAAAAAATACTTACTTCTGAAGAGGTAGATTAGTTCCTTTTAAAAAAAACAAGAACAAAGAAATAGGGATTTAAACTGGTTTGAATCAAAAGGCGTGTCAAATTACGTGGTTTTGTTGGAACTTAATGGGACTTAATGTAGCGGATTTTAGGGTTACATTTTTTTGCGTCACCTCCAGACATTGTACTTCCTTTCTATTAGTTTCTCTTTATTCTATAGTTTTAACTGTTGTTTCAACCTTGACTTTCAAATAGTGATATGAGTAGATTTCGGCTCATCTTGAGCTCATGTGCGACTGAAGTTTTGAGAGATTTTGTTAGACTTTAGACAATGACATACTTTTAAACGTTCATAAATCTATTAGGATAGCTAATATTAACATTATTAATGAAAAAATAATTTTTCTCTCAAAATTACCAATACTTCGGACGCAAAAGGGTTAAAGCAGTTGTAAGAACCCAGTTTTGTGTCCGCTATCAAGTCTGCTATTCAGGAGACTTTACACGTGCAAATGTAAAAGCTAATTAGAGAGCTTAAAACCTTTCAAATTTTTTCGAAGCAGCAAATAATATTTTAAACCAGAAGAACTATTTAATAAAATGTTTGTTGTCGTTCCTGAGAATATTTGCTTGATTTTTTTAATACGTGAAAATGTTTTTGTTCAAAATACATTTATTAATAAAGAACGAAGATTGTTAACTATAGTGTTATTAAACTACAAAATGATTCTACTCCTTTCTTTTGTAAAACATTCTTCTATTAATTCGCTTCGGAACATATTAAAAATATAATAACAAAAATTACGCGCAAAAAAAGTTTAATATCCACCATCTGTTGTACCTAAATACAAAGGTGCAACATTTTTTTTCCCCTTCGCAAAGTCACTTTTTCCCCCTTCGAACTGTGACAAAGGCAAACTTTTAACAATTTTTACGAAAAAATATCTTTCGTAGAATTTTATTTTCAGTGAAACATTACGTTTCAATTAATTTCAATTGTATTGAATATCTTGCCAAATAAAATTGCGATTTTTTTTCTTATATTAATAAAGAAATCACTCTCCAAGGAATTCCGTTGAATGATGTCACATTCCATTGTTATTTAAAGGTATTGAAACCGATGAAATTCTTGTCAAAAACAATTTTTATAAATAAACAAAAAAAAAAATACTAAATTAAAACAACCATATGGAAAAACATTCTTTCAAAGACTAAAACTTAAGACTTATAAGGAAATTGTATATTAAATATACAGGGTGTATCTAAACTCTTGAGCAAAACTTTAAGGCATGATAGTAGACATCAAGACAAACAATATTAAACAGGAAACCGAGGGTCCCAAACGTTTTCCGAAGGAGATAGCCGCCATTAAATTTTAGGGTCCAAAATTTCAAATAAACATAAAAAACGGAAAAATTGGTCGATTGATTTGTGGTTTTCACTAAAACTATTCTTTATGTCAGTATTTTTTTTAAAATAAATTATAAAGATAAATTTCAAAAAATGCCGATAGAAGGTGCTAGACTTTAGAGTAACGAACAACTATTTTATGTCGTTATTTTTTGCATCTCATTAAATGTTTTTGGAAGCTTAGACGTAAATTTTGAGCTCAACATCTGAATATTTGGGAGTGGTTAAGTAACGCAAACTGAACTTTGTTCAGGGGGGGGGGGGGAGGGATTCAAATTTCAAATGATTATAAAAAACGAAAAAAATAGTCGATTCGTTTGCGGTTTTCACTAAAACTACTCTTTAAATCACTATTTTCTTGAAAATAAATTTTAAAGATAAATTTCAAAAAATGCCGATAGAGAGCAATTTAGACTTTGGAGTAACAAACAGCTTTTATTGCTGTTATTTTTTGCATCTCATTAAATGTTTTCTGAAGCTTAGACTATGCCGAAGATGCTTTTTTTCTATTCTAGCTAAATAATAGCGAATAGCAGTGGATTGTTCCATTGTACTTCTGTTTGGGACAGTCTGAACCTGTAAACAAATAAAATTTTAATAAGTTTTCTGATGTTATGTTTATACACAGGATTAGAAAAGCACATATTTAAGATTTTATTAAAAAAAACATTTTTCATTGCTTGGTGCACAATGAGTTAAGAGGATACGAAATGATTCAGAATTTATTTTTTAGACATAAATCTAATTTAAAATTTTTCCATTAATACAATGGCTCAATCTTTGCTAAAGGTAAAACATAACGCTGTTAAAGGTAAAACATAAAGCTGTTTGATTATTAATGAATCTTCCCGAAGTAGTGTTCAGCAAATTTAGCTTGAGTTGAAATTGGTTTCACAAATTGATGCATCACGTACGATATTTACTTAATGGCAGTATATTGGAATGTTATGTAGGACCATAGAATCTAAGTTTATCAATCTGATTTTAACGCGATGTTAAATAATTCAAGCTGTGGGTGTACATTTCAAATAAATGTGGACGGAGCGAAATAAGGAATCACATTAATCATAGCTATTTGATTTTCCTTGTAAAAATACAAATAATCGATTTGTAAAAGAAAAGTAAGGATGCGAATTACTTCTTTGCGGCCGTATTAAGTTTATACATAGGTGTATTGCTGGCCAAAATTAATTTTCCTTCAACAAACAATAATAAATAGTATGCTAGATAATAAAAAAAAAATATTAATTATTTTCTAAACTTTAGACATATGTAACACACTAATAGAGCTGCTAAGTCTCCGGCTTTTGGATACTAATGTTTTAATACTAAAAAAGCTTTTTTTTTTAATTTTCGGGGATTTTAAAAGAACAACATTTTTTTGAAAATAATATAGTGACGTGAAAAAAGCCGGAGACTTGCAACACTGTTACAATCTGTTTTAATTTTAAGTAAAGATAACCTAAAGTTTTATAACGTGTGGTATTTCTCAAAACAGTGTACAACAGGATGATATTGAAGATTTTTTAAAGTTTAAAAATGAATTTGTTACTGTAAAATAAAACCAAGAGCTGGCAAAAAAAGCTAAAAATCTGTGCAGAAAAATCAACAATTATTTTTAAAAAAAAGTAAAGTTGAGCTATGCCTAAGAATGCTTTTTCCCATTCCACCTAAGTAACAACGAGTAGCAGTGTATTGTACCAGTGCCCTATTTTTAGGATGGTTTGCATGAAACCATGCATTTTCTTTCGTAAATACGAGTTAAGTTCCATTAAAAAATCCCATGAGGAGAGCATCCCTTCCCTCGTAGAGCCTATATCTTCGTACAGATAATTATACAGACATACAGATACGTACAGATAAAAATACATTTATTAACATTTACTACTTTAAAATTAACCTATATTTAGGGCAGCCTGAATCTATCAAACTAATCAAAGTTTAAAAAGTTTTCTGATTTTATGTTTATACAAAGGCTTTGACAAACGTGCATTTAAGATTTTATAAAAATATATATATATATATATTTTTTCAATTCTTCGTACGGTATGAGTTAAGCATATACGAAAGTGATTTAGAATTTATTTTTCCTCAGCAGCTTTAAATCCGATTTAAAAATTTTCCTTGATACAACCAGGGATCGGAGCATATAGGACAAATTTTAATATTTTTACCAGTATCTTTTATCGATAATCTTCATGATATATTCCTATTGCACATCTTATAAAAATGTCTATTGAAGATTATAGATAAAATATACTGGTAAGAATAATAGAATTTGTCCTATATGCTCCGATCCCTGATACAATCCAACTTCATTTCGCATAATTTGAAACTTGCAAAGTGCTAAATCTGTGTTGAAGGTAAATCATAATGCTGTTTGATTATTAATGAATCATCCCAAAGCTGCGTTTAGCAAATTTAGTTTCAGTTGAAATTAGTTTTACAAACTGGTGCATCACGTGCGATATTTACCTAATGTCAATATGTTGAAACTTTATGTAGAATATTTCAGCCTAAGTTTATCAATCTCATTTTCGTGCTAAGTTAAGCAATTCAAGTAGCTATGTACATTTCAAATAAATGTGAACAGATCAAAGTAAGATCACATTATATGTAGTTATTCAATTTACCCATCGAAAATACCACCAAGTAAATTATATTTTAAAAAAATATATGGTTGCGAATTAACCATTCTTGGCAGGAATGACACAGGCAGCTATTTTTTTTTAAATTCTATTTTGCATCAATTTTTAAAAGCAAATATCTTTTTTGTGGCTTTGACAATATTTGTAAGAGAAATATACTACAAAATGTATTTTTAAAAAATAGTGGTGCGGGCTGAATATAAAAATAAACCTTTGGAAGCCATACTTTGCGGTCGTATTAACTCTTCATTCCATTTTTTTTCCTGAAGTAAAATATTTGAAACCTGTATATATTCTAATAATGGGAAAAATATTAAAAATTAATTAACTTTATCTACTCAATTACATCTTAATTTATATTAATGTTTTTAAGTATTCAGTAAAAATAATAAAAGTAAATTTTACTTTTATTATTTTTAATAAATGCAAACATTTGACATGGACAAAATAAAGTTATTCCCTTCTTCGGAATGTTTTTGATCAGTTCCAGTGATCATATTGGCCAAATTAATACACATAATGAGAATGATAGTGTTTTTAGGTATGTGCCAGATGTGGCACACGGTGCAGTGAAGGCTTAAGTTTATACTAGGCATGAGATTTCCGCATTTTTACACAACAGTATTTCATTACAGAAAATAATGTTTTGTTGAATCATAAAAAATGTTCCGATTAAACTAAGTAATATTTTATCTAATAAAATACTGGTGTGCAAAAACGCGGAAATCTCATCCCTAGTTTATAGAATAGAGTTATGGAAATATATATAGAGTTATGGAAATATATTATGACAGGAAATATATAGTATCAGTACAAAAAACCCTGAACGGGTTAAAAGCTTGTGACGCAGCACTTTATCTTATATATCTAAGAATTTTAAATTTGGGACTTAAAACTAATGATATCAAAATTTATGTGACGCTATGCTATTAATTAATATATACATATATTAAAATTTATTCATTAAGATTTTATCAATTACATCTTTCATAAATTCAAAATATGAATCTTAAAAGATATGATATCAAAATTTAAGTGACGCCTTGACGAGGCTTTAAACAATGTTTTAAAATTCCATTTATTTATTTATTGTCTAAATACATTTTCATATCTAAACAATACTTTTCATTTTCCAATACACTGTTAAATACATCACTTTCACTGAATATATATAATGCACTGAAATTTATTTATTTGAATAAATAGATTTATCTTTTGGGCTACGCTATCCAAAATCAAAAATAACATTTGAATACATATTTTTTGCGTCATTGTATCTATTTGCATCTATTTAACTTACTTTGGATACAATGACGCAAAAAATATTTATTCAAATGTTATTTTTGATTTTGGATAGCGTAGCCCAAAAGATAAATCTATTTATTCAAATAAATAAATTTCAGTGCATTATATATATTCAGTGAAAGTGATGTATTTAACAGTGTATTGGAAAATGAAAAGTATTGTTTAGATATGAAAATGTATTTAGACAATAAATAAATAAATGGAATTTTAAAACATTGTTTAAAGCCTCATCAAGGCGTCACTTAAATTTTGATATCATATCTTTTAAGATTCATATTTTGAATTTATGAAAGATGTAATTGATAAAATCTTAATGAATAAATTTTAATATATGTATATATTAATTAATAGCATAGCGTCACATAAATTTTGATATCATTAGTTTTAAGTCCCAAATTTAAAATTCTTAGATATATAAGATAAAGTGCTGCGTCACAAGCTTTTAACCCGTTCAGGGTTTTTTGTACTGATATCAGTGCTTTTTTTAGGTTAATAATAAAAAGATAAAAACAAAAAATTAAAGACTAATGCAAAGAATTCATTTTCATGATTTCTGATCACCTTTAATTACCCCTCCCCACCCACTTAAAAAAAGATATTTCATATTTTATTATTAATATATGCTGTGCTACTTGATTTCGTTAAAAACAACTCTGTAGTAAAGTACGTTAGTATAAGATAAGAAAGTAATGTACATTCAGCACTGTATTTCTAAGAAAGGATTTCATAATCTATGCTGTATGTATCATTTCTCATTCTAGTTAACTATGTTTATTCTTTACACATGATGATACATATACTGCAGATGGATTAAAATGATCAGGAATACAATATTCAGAATGTGCTGGAAAGTATTTCATAATCTATGCTGCGTGCATGATTCTTGTTAATTATGTTTCAACCTTTGTATAGGTTGGTAATATTGCAGATTGATTAAGACTATATCCGTTACAATATTCAGAATATGCTGGAAAGTGTTTAATAATCTATGGTGCACACAGGTTTTTCTTTCTTGTTAATTATGATTTGTTCTTTATATAGAGTGGTAAAATTACTGCAAATGGATTAAAATGATATGTTTACAATAATGAAAATGTGTTGGAAAGTGTTTCATAATCTATACTGTATGTGTAACTTTTCATTCTTGTTAGTTTATTTATTTTTTGCTGTTTGCACAAAACATACAGGGTGTTTCGCTACCAGACCGACAAACTTTGAGGGGTGATAGTAGACATAAAGACAAATATTATTAAATAGGAAACCATGAGGCGCAAACGTCTTCTGTAGGAGCTAGGGGCCATTAAAGTTTAAGGTCCAAAATTTCAAACGGTGATAAAAAAGAGAAAAAACTGTCGATTCGTTTGCGGTTTTCGCTAAAATCATTCTTTATATCACAATTTGTTTGTAAAAAAATTTTAAAGGTTACGTTCAAAAATTGTCGATAGAGGGCGCTTTAGACTTTAGAGCAACGAACAACTACTTTTTACCGCTATTTTGTGCTTATGGTTGAAATTATTTTAAAGTTTAGACATTAACTTGAATTTTAATCCCAAAATCGGAAACATTGGGATCGGGTAACTAGCGAAAACTGAACTGTGAACAAAGGGAGGGATTTTAAACGCTCATAAACATTGGACAAACTAATCGATTTTATTGCGGTTTGCGTGTAGGTCATTCTCTTAATAATTATGTTATTCAAAATGGCATGTAGGTTTGGTGTCCTCATTTTTTGATAGAGGTCGCTTCCGTCACATCTCCGACATTTCTATGGCATTATTCCTGGGTGTTTTACTACCAGACCAACATACTTCCTGGAAGTGTTAGGGATGCAAAGACGACTCGGAATGATAGAGAAATGTAACGTTGGAAATGCCTTTTTTGCGAGTTACGGTTAAAGGAAGTAGAGAAAAAAGCAAGAGGAACAGCAGAGAAAGAGCAACACGTTAATGTGAAAGAAAACAGTTTATTTTAATGTTTAACTAGAAGAGGTGTTCGAAATTACGACCAGAAGTAGTCTGGCATGCTCGATAGCGGCTCGCATGGAATTCCTTACATTTTGAAAGATTCCTAGAATCTCAGAAAGCTTTCTGGAAGCTACAGAAATATCAGTTGTGAGGTCTTCAACTGATGGTACGGAAGTCACATACACCCAACTTTTCACTTGACCCCAGCAGAAAAAGTCCATTCATGATCGGTCCGGCGATCTGGCAGGTCAATGAACCGGGCCACCACGACCTATCCACCGCTGTTCATATGTTACTTTGAAGTGCCAGCAAACGTCATTGGTAAAATGTCGAGGAGTCCCATCATGCTGTTCGTCGTTCAAATACTTCTTTCTGATACCTTTGGAACCTTTGGTTCGCGAATAATAGCTTCAAAATGATCGCTGTTCACGCGCATCGCGCATTACCGTTTAGCGCCATCTACCGTCACTGTCAAACTTGCCGAAATATTTCTGGTCGTAATTTTGAACACCTTTTCTAGTAAAACCTTTAAATTTACTGTTTTCTTTCACATTAATGTGTTGCTCGTTCTCTGCTGTTTCTGTTGCTTTTTTCTTTGCTTCCTTTAACCGTAACTCCCAAAATAGGCATTTCCAAAGTTACATTCCTTTGTGATTCCGAGTCGTCTTTGCATCCATATCACATCCTGGAAGTATGTTGTTCTGGTACTAAAGCACCCAGGAGTACTGCCATTGAAATATCGGAGATGTGTCGGAAGCGCCCTCTATGAAAAAATGAGGACACCAAAGCTGTACATCATTTTGAATAAAATAATTACCAAGGGAATGACTTACACGCAAACCGAAACAAAATCGATTAGATTGTCCAATGTTTATCAGCGTTTAAAATTCTCCCCTTTGTTCACAGTTCAATTTTCACTAGTTACCCGATCCCAATGTTTCCGATTTTGGGCTTAAAATTTAAGTTAAAGTCTAAACTTTAGTATAACTTGAACCCCATGCACAAAATAATGGTAAAAAGTAGTTGTTCGTTACTCTAAAGTCTAAAGCGCCCTCTATCGACAATTTTTGAACGTAACCTTTAAAAAAATTTTCTAAAAAAATCATGATATAAAGAATGATTTTAGTGAAAACCGCAAACGAATCGACCCTTTTCTCCGTTTTTTATCATCGTTTGAAGTTTTGGGCCTCAAACTTTAATGGCCCCTAGCTCCTACAGAAGACGTTTGCGCCCCATGGTTCCCCATTTAAAAATGTTTGTCTTCATGTCTACTATCACCCCTCAAAGTTTGTCGGTCTGGTAGCGAAACACCCTGTATATAAACTAACAGGGGGGGGGGAGATTTGGATGGGAAGATTACTGTACAAAGATGAAACTGATAGGTTTAAAGCATTCAGAATAAAATGGAAAGTACAGTAGACTCCCTCAAATCCGCAAACCAGAAATCCGCAACTCTCTAAAATCCGCACATACTTTATGGATGTAAACAATGAAACTTTCAGATTGGATATTTGGACAAAATGTGATTTTTTAAATTTTGTATCAATTCCATATATTTTTTAATTTTCTCAATAATACTCTATTCATGTTTTTTTTTTTTTTTTTTTTTTTTTTCATGAAGGAAGAAAAATTAAAAAAAAAAATAAAAAATCAAGATATTGCTGATATCACTGGTAATCACAATTTTCTTACCAAATATATTTATGCATTAATCAAGATTATTTGGTTACTAAGCCTGGCTAAACTTTAAAAAAAAAATCCTTATTTTATGATTTTGATGTGAATTAGTAATGTACTTTTATGAGGCAAGTTTTGTTGAATAATTTTGGAAAAAATATATTTAATTTTTATAATGAATATTTAATCATACACTATTGATCATTAACTTGATCTTTGCTTTTAATATTTTAATCATTTTGAAAATTATCTAAATTTTTATTATTTTAATTTATTACTTATTTTAACATTTTATTATATTGTAAGTATTCATTATAGTCCTGAATGCACTATTAATTGCACTCAAATTACTGTTTAAAAAACGTAAACAAAGCAATGACCAGAAATCCGCAAAATTCTAAAATCCGCACAACCTCTGGTCCCAAGCTGTGCGGATTTGAGGGAGTCTACTGTATATAAACATGTTAAAGGAAAATTTTTTACTCTCGTTAATTATGCTTTGTTTTTTTGCACAGAATGGTAAAATTATTGTACATGAATGACAATAAGTTTACAATATTCAGAATGAGTCAGAAAATGCATCATAATCGATGCAGTATGCATGACTCTTCGTTCTTGTTAGTTATGTTTTGTGGGGTCATCAAGGCTTCTTGTTAGTTATGTAAGGGAGGGGGAGGAGTTTGTATCGGGTTTAAGATTTTATTAAAATTTCCATGCTCTAGTCTGTACGTATTTACATAATTTTTTTTTCTAAAAATCTTGATTTGGTTAGATAATTGTTTTTTTTTTTTTTTTCGGGTTTGAATCTCGATTCAGTTCGACTTGAATTGGAATTTTCAGGTTCTTGCAGAGTTGCATTTCAAGTACTAGTTTTCAATTCTGGTCAGTGGATGGGGACAAAAATTACTTTGTCTTTCTTGAACAGATTTTTATTTCCTAATTTTTTTATTTTACTTTTTTTTTGGGGGGGGGGATTAGATTGGGTTTCAGGTTATTCTGATCGGGTTTGAGATAGACTTCTATTGGAATTTCCATGATCTGGTCAATACATATCGACATAAATTGTTCTTTTTTTTTTCTAAAATCTCGATTTGATTAATTTTTTTTTTTTTTTTGGGGGGGGGGGGGGTTGAATCTGGTTTCGGATTGACTTCAAATGGAATTTTCAGGTTCTTGTTGAGTTGCATTTCAAGTATATTATTTTGTCGCAGATAAATTGGGTTACAATTGGAATTTTTTTTTTTTTGAGGGGGGGGGGGCGGGTAGTGTTTGAACTGGGTTTGGGATAGATTTCAATTGAAATTCTTGTCAGTGTATGTGGACAGAAATTATTTGGTCTTTCTTGGACAGACTTGTGTTTCCATTGTTTTTTCCTTTTCGGGTTTGGATTAGGTTTCATGATAACTTTCAGACTCTTGTCAGTGTGTATCGGCAGAAATAATTTTCTCTTTTCCGGATTAGGTTAAGGTTCGATGGAAATTTTTTTCAGGTTTCAATCAGGTTCAATTCAAATGGAATTTTCAAGTTCTGGTCAGGTTGCGCTTTAATGGAAAATATTTTGTCCTGTATAGATACTGGGCTCCGGTTGTATGGAATTTCCTTTTTCAGGTTCAGATTAGGTTTAAGATAGACTAATTGGAATTTCCAGATTTCTGATCACGCATATATATGGAAATTAAGTTTTCTTTCCCAAATCGAGATATGGTTGGATAATTTTTTTTTTTTTGGGGGGGGGGGGGGTTGAATCTGCTTTCGGTTTGACTTCAAATGTAATTTTCAGGTTCTTGTTCAGTTGCATTTCAATGTATTTTATTTTGCAGCAGATAGATTGAGTTACTCTTGGAGGGATTTTTTTCTTTCCGGTTTTGGATTGTATAGGATAGATTTCAATAGGAATTTTTTGATTCTAGTAAATGTATGTCAATGGAAATTATTTTGTCTTTCTTGGACAAATTTATCTTTCCATTAAATTTTTGTTGGTTTAGAATGGGTTTCAGGATAACTTGTAGGTTCTTGTTGGCAGACTTGTATAAAACCAAAAACTTTCTGCAAATTAATTTAATGTTGGGTGTAATTCGTATTTTTTGCGCAATTCATGGTCATCATTCATGTTTTTTATGCGATTTATGAATTTAATTTGCATTTTTGAGCAATTTATGGACATAATTCGCAATTTTTATGCGATTAATGAATGTAATTTACATTTTACATGATTTATGGACGTAATTTGCTATTTTTATGCAATTCATAGACAGAATTTGCGTTTATTCAGCTTTCTGTTGACGAAATTTGCGTTTTTTGATCGATTTATTCACGTTATTTATGTTTTTATAGGATTTATGAATGTAATTTGCTTTTTTTACCAATTATTGGACGTAATTTGCATTTTTTGTAATTTATGAACATTATTAGTGTTTTTTTGCACGATTCATGGAAGTGATTCGCATTTTTTGAGTGATTTATGAACGTAATTCACGTTTTTATGCGTTTCATGGACGTAATTTGTGTTTTTTGAGCGATTCATGAATGTAATTTGCGTTTTTTATGCAATTCATGAATGCAAAACACTATTCGCTGTTTTTATGCGATTTATAGACGTAATTTGCGTTTCAGCTTTCTGCTGCCAAAATTCGTGTTTTTTGAGCAATTTATGAACATAATTCCCGTTTTACTACACGATTCATAGACATAATTTGTGTTTCTCATACAATTTCTGAACGTAATTCTCACTTTTTTAAACAATTCATGGACGTAATTAACGTTTTGACGATTTGTGGACCCAATTCGCGTTTTTTAAACTATTCATGGGCATAATTCGCGTTTTTTATGCGATTAATGAATGTAATTTACATTTTACATGATTCATGGATGTAATTTGCTATATTTATGCAATTCGTAGATATAATTTGCATTTTTTGAGCTTTCTGTCGACGAAATTTGTGTTTTTGATCAATTTATTGACGTTATTTGTGTTTTTATAGGATTTATGAATGTAATTCGCTTTTTTTACCAATTGTTGGACTTAATTCACATTTTTTGCAATTTATGAATGTTATTAGTATTTTTTTGCATGATTCATGGAAGTGATTCGCAATTTGTGAGTGATTTATGAACATAATTTGTGTTTCAGCTTTCTGCTGCCAAAATTTGTGTTTTTTGAGCGATTTATGAACATAATTCCCGATTTCCTACACGATTCATAGACATAATTTGTGTTTTTCATACAATTTCTGAACGTAATTCTCACTTTTTTAAACAATTCATGGATGTAATTCACGTTTTGAGCAATTTGTGGACCCAATTTACGTTTTTTATGCAATTCGCTTTTTTTGAGCGATTCATGGACATAATTCGAGATTTTTATGCGATTAATGAATGTAATTTACATTTTACATGATTTATGGACGTAATTTGCTATACTTATGCGATTAATAGACATAATTTGCATCTTTTGAGCTTTCTATCGACGGAATTTGTGTTTTTTGATCGATTTATTGACGTTATTTGTGTTTTTATAGGATTTATGAATGTAATTCGCTTTTCTTACCAATTCTTGGACGTAATTCGCATTTTTTGCAATTTATGAACGTTATTCATGTTTTTTGCATATTTTGAGTGATTTATAAACGTAATTCACGTTTTTATGCAATTCATGGATGTAATTTGCGTTTTTTGAGCGATTCATGAACGTAATTCCCTTTTTTTATGCAATTCATGAATCCAATTCGGTATTTTTATGCGTTTTATAGAGGTAATTTCTGTTTCAGATTTCTGCCACCAAAATTCGTGTTTTTTGAGCTATTTATGAACATAATTCATGTTTTACTATACGATTCATAGACGTAATTTGCGTTTTTCATACAATTTATGAATATAATTCTCGCTTTTTTACATGATTCATGGACGTAATTCACATTTTAAGCAATTTCTGGACGTAATTCCCATTTTTTATGCAATTTGCTTTTTTTTAGCGATTCATGGATGTAGTTCACATTTTTTATGCGATTCATGCATGTAATTCACATTTTTATGCGATTCATGCATGGAATTCGTATTTTTTATGCGATTCATGGATTGAATTAATGTTTTTATTGCGGTCTTTGCACGGAATTCATGTTTTTCGCGTGGTATTTTGTCGAAATGTTGGGTTTTTTTTAGGGATGCACCGAATAGTGATTTTGGCCGAATACCGAATATTCGGCCGACAGGTGAACCGAATACCGAATATTCGGCTTTCCAAATACTTTTTATATTTCAAAATTTAAAGGTATTAAAATGTTACTTTTTAAAACAGTTTTACATAACATTTAATAAAAGAAACTTACATTTTGATAAACATGTGCTTTTTATAAGAACATTTAGTATTGAAAAGAATCTGCCTTGAGTTATTTAAGAAGCACAATTATGAAAGTTAAAAAAATTTTCTTCGAATCAAAACAAGCATTTTAAAATCAAATAATGAAAAAATGGTTGAAGAAAAATTTTATAGTCTGATAATTGTCCTTTTAAAATAACTCAAGGCAGATTTTTTTCAATATAAAATACAAATACTTTCAACTTAATTCTGAATAAAAGTATGTTTGGCTCATAGTTCTTTTCTTATGAATGGTGGTATTTTCCACCCTTCCCATCATATCATATTTTACAGAAATCAAAGCATGGGAGTTGAAAATATATTATCTTATTTAATGTTAATGTAATAAACAAACACACAAGTTATGACCTAGACTGAAATGAAATACAATGTACTTATGACTCAATAAGTTGGTTATGGTTTCATGAACAAAAATTGTCTGCCTTGATAGCTATTACTATCTCAAACGGTTTTTTTTTTCCTTATAAAGGACTTTTATTTGGGGAAAAGCAAAAAACAGATTATTTACTAAACAAAATTTAGAAACTTGTATCAGCACATAATTTATTCCTTAGGAGAATCCTAATAAATCACCATTTTAATCCTTCTCATGGTTAATTTTCTTAAGTTATACTTTACAGACAGCAAATAAATAATGTAAAAACATTCTATTTTATTTAAAAATGATTTTGTTTCTAATTATTTTAAATATAAATTAAAAAATTGACAGTTAAAAGTAGAAATAGCGAAAAGGTTTTATTAAGTATTGGATTCGGCCGAATACTTTGATATTCGGCCATACCGAATATTCGGCAGGCCGAATAGTTTCATATTCGGCCTCACCGAATATTCGGTAACATGGCCGAATACCGAATAGATACCGAATATTCGGTGCATCCCTAGTTTTTTTACATGATTCTTTGTTGAGATACCCTTTTTTTACGCAATTCTTTGTCGAAATAAATAAATAAAAATTGTTTCTTCATAAAATTTTCTGCACATGGCATGCGTCTATATTATACAACTCTGCTTGTCAGTGTGTATTGTCAGAATTTTTTTTTTTTTTTTTTTCAGATCGAATTAAGGTTTGCTAACCCATAGACTAATTGGAATTTTCAGATTTCTGACCACGCGTATCTATGGAAATTAAGTTTTCTTTCCCAAATCAAGATATGGTTGGATTTTTTTTTTTTTTTTTCGGGGGGGGGGGGGGTTGAATCTGGTTTCGGTTTGATTTCAAATGTAATTTTCAGGTTCTTGTTCAGTTGCATTTCAATGTATTTTATTTTGCAGCAGATAGATTGAGTTACTCTTGGAGGGATTTTTTTCTTTCTGGTTTTGGAGTGTATAGGATAGATTTCAATAGGAATTTTTCGATTCTGGTCAATGTATGTCAATGGAAATTATTTTGTCTTTCTTGGACAAATTTATCTTTCCATTAAATTTTTGTTGGTTTAGAATGGGTTTCAGGATAACTTGTAGGTTCTTGTTGGCAGACTTGTATAAAACCAAAAACTTTCTGCAAATTAATTTAATGTTGGGTGTAATTCGCATTTTTTGCGCAATTCATGGTCATCATTCGTGTTTTTTATGCGATTTATGAATGTAATTTGCATTGTTGAGCAATTTATAAACATAATTCGCAATTTTTATGCGATTAATGAATGCACTTTACATTTTACATTATTTATGGACATAATTTGCTATTTTTATGCAATTCATAGACATAATTTACGTTTTTTCAGCTTTCTGTCGACGAAATTTGTGTTTTTTGATCAATTTATTGACGTTATTTTTGTTTTTATAGGATTTATGAATGTAATTTGCTTTTTTTACACAACTCTTGGACGTAATTCGCATTTTTTGCAATTTATGAATGTTATTCGTGTTTTTTTGCATGATTCATGGAAGTGATTCGCATTTTTTGAGTGATTTATGAACATAATTCATATTTTTATGCAATTCATGGACGTAATTTGCATTTTTTGAGCGATTCATGAATGTAATTCGCGTTTTTTATGCAAATCATGAATGCAAAATGCTATTCCCTATTTTTATGCGATTTATAGACGTAATTTGCATTTTAGCTTTCTGCTGCCAAAATTCGTGTCTTTTGAGCGATTTATGAACATAATTCCCATTTTACTACACGATTCATAGACATAATTTGTGTTTTTCATACAATTTCTGAACGTAATTCTCACTTTTTTAAACAATTCATGGACGTAATTCATGTTTTGAGCGATTTGTGGACCCAATTCATGTTTTTTATGCAATTTGCTTTTTTTGAGCGATTCATGGACATAATTCGCAATTTTTATGCAATTAATGAATGTAATTTATATTTTACATGATTTATGGACATAATTTGTTATACTTATGCGATTCATATACATAATTTGCATCTTTTGAGCTTTCTATCGACGAAATTTGCGTTTTTTGATCGATTTATTGACGTTATTTGTGTTTTTATAGGATTTATGAATGTAATTTGCTTTTTTTCACCAATTCTTGGACGTAATTTGCATTTTTTGTAATTTATGAACGTCCTTAGTGTTTTTTTGCACGATTCATGGAAGTGATTCGCATTTTTTGAGTGATTTATGAATGTAATTCATGTATTCATGGACGTAATGTGTTTTTTGAGCGATTCATGAATGTAATTCGCGTTTTTTATGCAATTCATGAATGCAAAACACTATTTGCTATTTTTATGCGATTTATAGACGTAATTTGCATTTCAGCTTTCTGCTGCCAAAATTCATGTTTTTTGAGCAATTTATGAACATAATTCCCATTTTACTACACGATTCATAGACACAATTTGTGTTTTTCATACAATTTCTGAACGTAATTCTTACTTTTTTAAACAATTCAAGGACGTAATTCATGTTTTGAGCGATTTGTGGACCCAATTCATGTTTTTTATGCAATTCGCTTTTTTGAGCGATTCATGGACATAATTAACAATTTTTATGCGATTAATGAATGTAATTTATATTTTACATGATTTATGGATGTAATTTGCTATATTTATGCAATTCGTAGACGTAATTTGCATTTTTTGAGCTTTCTGTCGACGAAATTTGCGTTCTTTGATCGATTTATTGACGTTATTTGTGTTTTTATAGGATTTATGAATGTAATTCGCTTTTTTTACCAATTGCTGGACCTAATTCGCATTTTTTGTAATTTATGACTGTTATTAGTATTTTTTTGCACGATTCATGGAAGTGATTCGCATTTTTTGGGTGATTTATGAACTTAATTTACGTTTCAGCTTTCTGCTGCCAAAATTCGTGTTTTTTGAGCAATTTATGAACATAATTCCCATTTTACTACACGATTCATAGACATAATTTGTGTTTTTCATACAATTTCTGAACGTAATTCTCACTTTTTTAAACAATTCATGGACGTAATTCAAGTTTTGAGCGATTTGTGGACCCAATTCATGTTTTTTATGCAATTTGCTTTTTTTGAGCGATTCATGGACATAATTTAGCAATTTTTATGCGATTAATGAATGTAATTTACATTTTACATGATTTATGGACATAATTTGCTATACTTATGTGATTCGTAGGCATAATATGCATCTTTTGAGCTTTTTATCGACGAAATTTGCGTTTTTTGATCGATTTATTGACATTATTTGTGTTTTTATAGGATTTATGAATGTAATTCGCTTTTTTTTACCAATTCTTGGACGTAATTCGCATTTTTTGCAATTTCTGAACGTTATTCGTGTTTTTTTGCACAATTCATGGAAGTGATTCGCATTTTTTGAGTGATTTATGAACGTAATTCACGTTTTTATGCAATTCATGGATGTAATTTGCGTTTTTTGAGTGATTCATGAACGTAATTCACATTTTTTATGCAATTTATGAATGCAAGTCGCTATTTTTATGAGTTTTATATAGGTAATTTCCGTTTCAGCTTTTTGCTGCCAAAATTCGTGTTTTTTGAGCGATTTATGAACATAATTTATGTTTTACTACACGATTCATAGACGTAATTTGCATTTTTCATACAATTTATGAATATAATTCTCGCTTTTTTACATGATTCATGGACGTAATTCACATTAAGCAATTTGTGGACGTAATTCCCATTTTTTATGCAATTTGCTTTTTTTTTTTTAGCGATTCATGGATGTAGTCCACAAAAACACCCCCTTGGCCACTGACAACAAAATCTTATGTTGGTGCAAGGAGTAATTTATTCATAGACATGAGAAAAAAGTTTGACAACAAACCAAAAAAAAGTACAATACAGGATTTTTACCTGGCATTCTCATAAAATTTTGAATATACCCTGCCTCCCCCCTCTAATTCATAAGTTTTCATACATTCTATATTATATTCCATATTAAGAAGGCGCCACTTGTCTAGTTTTTTTTAAAATCAGAACGCGTTATTAACATTTTTCATTCAGGTAGAATTTATTTAGAATATAATTCATAAAGAAAATGCACAAATTGAAAACCATTGAACAGACATGATAGAATCATTACGTATATTTCATGGTTTTAATAATAAACATGGATGTTTCTTGTTATGCCAATACAATCTTGCAATGTCTTAATATACAATGAATAAAGTCTGCAATAAAGTTAACCAGAGAATCTTGCAATGGATTTTTGCCGTCGCTTATTCAAATTTACTTAAGAAGAATCGAGTTAATGAAATGTTGTATAAATGTTACTTGTTAGCTTTATAGATTACTAGGTACTACTAGGTTATCCCGTCGACCAAAAAATTATCGCCAAACTATAAGATTAAATTCTAATAATGGATGATTGTGAATGTCACATTCAATGACATTAAATACAATTTGTATATTTAAAATGTCATTGATTTTTATTTCGACTTTTTATTAATATTTTACTAATTATTTGTTTTTTTATTATTTAAAATAAAAAAATATGTGATTATGTATAATTTGGCGAAATTGGTTGACCGAATAACAGTAGTAGCGATTACTAAAATATTTCAAATTGAAATAATTTATGAAACTGAAAATGTTTTAGCCAACATTTCACTTAAGTTTAAAACAAGCAATATATAGAAATTGTAAAGTCCATCAAGTGTGTGTACTTTACAATTTCCATTGTTGGGACCAGACATTGCACAAATATGTGCTCATCTTTTGTTTACATTTTTAAAAAGAGTAATTTGAATGTAATAATGTACTAGAAATCATAATGAATGCTTATAATAGAGTATAATGCAGTCAACTCTGTGAAATTCACAAAATGTATTATCTACAAAACATGCTAAAATGCAAACATTGAAAAGTGTTTTAACACTTAAACTCAAAGATAACAGATATGCAATAATTTTATTTTCATGAAATGACAAATTTTAATAAAATAAACTGGGATTTAAGAAAATTCATGTATTTTGTACCCTGTATTTAAAAACAATACTTTAAGCAAGCCAATAAGTTTCCGTTTATTAATTATGATTAATGCAAACCTATTCTTTGCTCAAGCAGCGAAAAACTTAAAAAAATAAACAATTTTACCTCTATATATTTTTTGTTTATCAAACAATACACATAAAAAGTTCCTTGGCGAAGGAGAATAAACTGCATTTCACCCAAAATTACCGACAACAAAACAAAATGCAGTCCAGATTTTTAACTGGCATTCTCGTAAAATTTTGAATATATCCTGCCTCCACACTGTAATCCATAAGTCTTCAAAAATACAAGCAAAAAACTTTATTGCAAAGTTACACATTCTGTATTAATTACTAATCAATTGCAAGATTCTCCGGTTAACTTTATTGCAGAGCTTATTCGTTGTATATTGACATTGCGAGATTCAATTGGCGTAACAAGAAACAACATGTGGATTATTAAAACCTGAAAATTACTTAATGATTCTATCTTGTCTGGTTTATATTTTTTAATTCGTGCATTTTCTGTATCAATTTAATGGACATTATGTAAGAATATTACTACCTGAATGAAAAATGCTCCGTGTAACTTGCCGCGTTCGGGTTCGGATTCAAAACAAAACTAGACAAGTGGCGCCCCTAGGCGTATGAATACATGACTTTCCAACAACAAATAATTTAAAATAATTTTTGTTTGAAAACTTTAAAAAAAAAACATAAGTCGAAAGTATATTGAATATGTATAATTAAAAAATATTTTCCTATTTTAAAAAGGATTCAAAATATTTTTTCCACAAAATGCAAAAATATCCAATGTAAGAAACGTAATATTTTCTTCTTACGAAAAATAAAGGCAAAATAAATAGAAATTTGATTTAGTATATATTTATTGAATGTTTTAAAGCACATGATAAGATGTTTTTGTAGTTTAAAAAACATTTATTGCTTCGATTCGGGTGTTTTAACTGTGACCATAAGTACATAAGGTTTTTCACTCAGGCTCCGTCTGCTAACCCATAGAATAACATGTAATCCGCGAGCTAATATAGTCCAATTTTCCAAGACCAATATATAACAAACAAGAGTTTTCCTAGAAACAAGGCAAGTCTTATTACCTCTATCTTAAAGAGATTCATATTATATATAAGTTTTAATAAAATCTCCCAGCCCGTTTCCTAGATCTCATTATCAGGAACAAACACCATCGATTACAGTTTTAAAATGGTTATCGAGATCTAAAAATATACGGCACGTAGAAATGTAAAAATTATAGGATAGGATTAGACTGGGAATATAAGACTATATTAAAAAAATTGGACCATTCTGACCAATATTTGCTGAGTTATTAGAAGGCGGCTTTTCCGATTTTCTTTGATGTTGAGTTAGCTGTATATATGAAGTTCCGCATCTACCGTTATGACGATGGTAGGTTTAAAGCTGCCGCCTTCTATGATACTATCTGGCAATTGCAAATAAAGTAACTGCGGTTGTCACAAGATGGTGGCAGATATTTTAAATAGAATCAACAATATTTGACTACCGCCAGGGTAAATTTCCCACCAGTAAATTTGAATATAAAACTTCATCTTATTTATGTGCTTTATTCACGCAAACATTTTCTCACAAATATGGCAAAATTTCTTATTTGTTTTTACTGATGGCAGTTTGCCATGACTTAATAAGATTTTTCATTGACATTGACAGGTCAATATTTGACTACCGCCATGGTAAAATTCTCACCAGTAAATTTGAATATAAAACTTCATCTTATTTATGTACTTTATTCACGCAAACATTTTCTCGCAAATTTGGCAAATTTTCTTATTCGTTTTTACGGATGTCTGTTTGCCAAGGCTTTATAAGGTTTTTCAACGACACTGACAGGTAGTTGTCACAATCTGATTACCATCAAAGTAACTTCCAACAGTAAAAATTAACATTTGTTTCATTCCATACTAAACACTGAAGTTTTGCAAGGCGTTTAAATAAGAAGAAAGTTTTTATTTAAATTTACTGGTGGAAGTTTCTCCCGGCGGTAATCACCCTTGAGAAAGTAATTACAATTAAAACTTCAGTATTTTAAGAATATGTTAATTCTTCTTTATTATTAGTTCCATGGTTTCTGGGTTCTAGCTGGCTTTTGACCAACATTAGCACTTTGGCGAATAAGAAATGAAAAACACTCGCCAACTGAAAATAATTGTTAGCGAAGTAAATTCAGCACGAAACATTTAAAAAATATATCTGTAACAAATTATTGTATCCCCTTTTCTTCCAAATATTCTAAAATGAGCTTTTTTTTGCAATTGCTTATAAAACAGAAACTTGATCTTTTGCTATCAAAATTAGTAAAAATAAGTATAGATATATTTTTTTTTTACTCTATAAAAATTAAAAACAGGTATCTTTGATTTATTGTTATAAAAATGTACTCTAGAAATTGCTATAAGATTTCAACTCTTAACATATAGGGGGGAAAATGACCGGACAATACTTTGCATACAGCTAGCAAATAATATTACCCCATTGGAACGAACGACTTGTATATGTGTCACTTAAGATCTTTAGAATCCTTCATTGTTTTCACCAGTTATTTTTATTGTAATGTTTACCTTATGTAATCAAAGCATTTTCGCGATTCAAGAACAGAAAATTATATAATTGGAGTTGAGAACAAAATCAGTGCAGAATTCACCTTGTTTACTAGCTATTTGAAAGTACTTTTAAAAAGTTCAGAACGTTTTCGACCGTCGCTTACGCGGTCCTCATCAGTGTGAAAAACTTTAATGATAGTTGTTGCTGCTTGGCGTTCTCAGAGGCGCCATCCGGAACAGTCCATTTTACATCAAGGGGGGGGGGGAACGGAGTATAAGAGGGGAAACAGAATAAAAACTATTGAAAATATTTCCAAAGATACAGGTTTAACTATCAAGAATAAAATTTCTCCATAATGCGTGAATATTGTAGGAAAGTGCTTCATTACATACTATTTCTTTATTGGATGTTATTTCGACGGATTCTCTTATGATAGCATCAAGGTAACTAGTAGTATGAAATCTATTTCTATGTAAATTATATATTTTAAAAAACCTATGACAAAACATTAAAAATTAAACAAAGGTCTCTCGTCGCAAAGCATTCCAGCAAAAAATTTCTCTATTTGGCACTTGATGCGAGTAATTTTGTTTGTGTTTTTACTAGTGCAACGCAGGTGCATAGATAGTGAATAATCCCTTTTGCCTTTGATTGTTTATAAACCGAACTGGATTTGAGACAGTTTTAATGCAATGTACATGGCACGGTGCGATTGAATATGTAAAGCAACATCAATCGTTCAGCAAATCGGATAAGAATCTCAACTGTATTAGAACACATACAGATAGAGCAGAAATTGAGCCTTCGCAATTTGGCGACTTTGATTGCACTTTTACTCGTCAAATGGAACATTTTGCCGCGATTTTGCGCAATGGCGAGCATCAGCGGGAACCCTGCATGGCTTATATGTAAGTATCTTACTGGTCGGAATTAATTTTCATTGAACGAACAGTAATACATAATATGCGAAATTATATAGGAAAAGCAAAATTTATTCATTCTTTTTTAAATTTTAGATGTTTTAACAAAGTACTATGTTTTAATTTTATGTAAAAATTATGTTTTATAATTCGCCATCCTGTAATATTTTACAAAGCAGTTTTCAATAGGCAACCTTTATTTTTTTTTTCTGTTAGAATATAATGTTAGAACAATCTTTACTCTTTAGCAGGTTTTCTGTTTGGCCTCTGCTTTTATTTTAAAAAAATAGGGGGCTCCGTTCCATGCGAGCTATGCTCGCCAACCCCCATTCAGACACCCAAGATTCTGAAAATACGCTAATTTCATTGGCTCTAAAAAATTAGAATTATAATTTAAAAAAAAAAAATTGCAATCTGGCTATAAATGGATTTCCATTCATATTTCTATGATGGGAGGGTTTTACGGCCAAGTCACTGTCGCTGTTAAGAGATGCAAAGTCTGTTTTCATCTTTCATTCTTTGATTAACCCTGCGGCGCAGTGGTTTCATAGATATACCACTTAATTTTAATTCTGAAACACTACATTGGCACCGGAATTTTGTTTAAAAAATTTTCGGTTTATTGAATGCGTGAAATATAGCGTTTTCTTATTTACAAATAAAGTTGTTTTCAAATTTCGGAGTCAGTCATTTATTTCAGCACTTAAGCAATGAATTCATTCTGCGTCGCAAAGGGTTAAAAAATTAGTTAAAAAATTGAAAATAAACTAATATAAAATGAATTAAATAAATAGTAAACAGAGTCTTTGTCTCTCGGTATTTACCCTATATATAATATAGTTTTGGATTGTGAAAACACGTGTACTTTTCTATTTAACATAAATATATTTCTATTCTTTTTTTATCAGACAGGATAAAGCGACGTAAAATGTATAGCGTATTTTGGAAATTGGTGTTGTTAATTTCAATATTTGATAAAACATTTGTTGTGTATCGGAATCGATCCGAATGATTATTATTATTACTAGTTTAAATGACAAGTTTCATTTCAAGTTATGTAGTTCATTAGTTTGAAAAAATAATAGCAATTAATAACTGTGATTTTAGAAGCATTTTTTTCAAACACACAATTCTATGTTTCTGTAAATGATAATGTTTTCAATTCACTTTCAATTTGAAATGTATTCTTCGATACAATTACAATTGTTGTTAGAATTCGTCGTTTGTTGACATAAAATAGTTCATTTTACCAATGTTTTTTTACCACTAACAATGTTTTTTTACATTGTTTTTTATTTCAATGTCTAGAGGGGTTCCGCAACCTGGAGGTAGTAGTAACAAGGATATAAAATGAAGCCAATATAACAGCAAGGGAAAAAAAAACACCATCATTTTGACAACATTATTTTTTAAATCGGTTCGTTAGCTCGCCCTTCAGTAACACAAAACTCGCCTTTTTAGAACGCTTTTTACACCTGTACCCCCTTTGGGGTAGTGACACCGACGTAAGATATGGCCTAAATTGGCGGAAGGAATGTTACCATCATTTTGATATCATTATTTTTTAAATCGGTTCGTTAGTATCCGAAATTGCTTAAAAATCGCAATTTAGAACGTTTTTAGAGCGCTTTTGTGCATTTTTCCTTTTTAAATTTCGTAATTTTTTTTTAAATGTTCTTACAGACCATTTATATCTTATAAGCAATTAGCATATCAAATTTCATGTTTCTAGGACCTTCACTAACACAAAAATCGCATTTTTAGAACGTTTTTCATTCTTGCACTCCCTTTGGGTTATCGGGGTTAACATAGGATATATCCTATGTTTGATTCTGGGCGAACACGTTCATTTTGGTACCATTACTTTTGATATCCATTCGGTAATTCCGGAGATTACCTCCTACAAATAAATAAACTATCTCTTTGCAATAGAAGTAGAGATAAATTTAAAACACATTCTTGTCCATCAATTCCAGTTAATTCTTGCAACATTCTATAATTTTTATCTTATGGATTTATATGTTTGAGAAGTTTACATAAATATATCGCCTTTTGCAAATACACTTACTCAAATTAGTAATGAGAAAAATGTTCTCTGTTCAAAATATAGGAGGTCAAATTAAAAAAAAAAAAATCTACCAAAAAAAAATACACATTGTCAAAAAAAAACCATGTTTTGCATATAGAAAGTCATTTTAATATTTTAGCGGTCTGATTAAAAATCCGATATGAGGAGAGCATTTTATGTAATCACAATTTATTAAAAAAACTCAATCTACATAACAACATTAAAAAAATTTCATTCCTTGAAACTGCTTCAAAATAATATTTAACATTTTTCAAAAAAAAAAAAAAAAAAAAAAAAAAAGATTCTTTTAACACAAATCTATTTCGCCGATGATAAACCGGCAAGAACCCTGATAAAAAGTCGTGTCAAATTCCACATTTTCTTTGTCCTTCGCTTACTGAATCTGTCAGAATGCTATCATCGGAGAAAAGGAAATCACAATCGCTCCAATTCAATTTTTTTCGATTTGGGGCAGAATCAGGCAATATATTTGGGCAGTATTAACTAAGCAAAACGTTTCATGAACGATAACTTAATAAATATATAATTATCGCTATAATTACACATTTTTATAGGAAATAATATAAGGTACCCGGGGTAATAACGCCACGTTAAGGTTCTACCAATTTTCACGGCTCAGTTTTATTTTGTATTTTTCAAACAAATATATGATTTGATACAGCAACTCATTGACTATCTATATAAAAAAAATAATTTAACAGATATGTATTCATAAAATGTAATGGCGTGATTTCTTGACCAATGCTATTTGGCGTTATTACCCACCTATATGGGTAATAACGCCATGCAAACAAAACTATAAAATAAGATGGAATAATTGCATGTAGATTGCCCAATTCTAAAAATACAAACTCTACAAACTTAGAAATTGACAAATTGCATTCTAAGCTATTGAAAATGTTCAATTTTTTGTGAAAGTGTAAGAAAAATAAAGGTGTAGTGTGGGGGAGGGGATGAGGCAAAAGAATATCAGACCGTAAGCTTCCTTTTCTTAAAAAGAACCGCTTAAATAGAATTATTAGAAACATTGCACAGTTTATTTGAATCAGTATTTAGGATGTAGCTCGGCCACTGTAGGGAATCAACCGGGGTATTAATGCCAAAGATTGGCGTTATTACCCCGTTATACTTATTTCGCTGTACATTTTAAATTACAAATTATCTCGAGAAGATATCCAAAATCTTCAACAATATTTTGAAAGTCCATGAAATATACTACAAATTTATGTAATTAACAAAGTATTTCCGGATTAAAAAAAAAATAGTCCTCACATCGCAAAACGTATCTCCCAAATTTTATATCAAGCGTTAATTTTAGTTGCTTGTAAAAACAATAAGACCTAAAAATGAAACAAATTAACTTGAAGCTGTTTTTTGCGATTTATATGACTCAAAACCCTTTTGCGCAGAGCACATGGGTGTCATTTACCAGATTATTTCATAATTATGCAAGATATTTGCACTTGGCGTTATTACCCCGCCTGGCGTTATTACACAAGACCACCTTAGTTGTTTTTATTTAAAGGAGACTTGACTAAACTCAGATAAATAAAAGGGAACTGTTGTGCCCGCAGACTATTATATTGCTAACCTGCGATCCTGTAAATGAATCTAAAATGCTTCACACTCCATTTTTCATAGAAGTATTGTTTTAGTGCGTATGGGAAATGGTTATCAGTTTCTTTAAAAAATGGAAATGAACTCTAACGAGTTTCGAACTTTACATTTTTATTACAAAAATTTTTCATACATAATGTAAACATATATAACAAAATAATAATAAAAAAATATATTATACAGCAAATATAAAAAATATTTTGAACAATTAATTTTAATTTACATTCGTAAATTATTGTTTGAATATTTTTTCTTGAAATCAGTTTCTGCTAAATTTAATACTCTTTGGAATTTTAGTTGAGCTTTTCTGATGCCTTCTTGATGCTTTTCTATTTTTTTGAAATAACATTAAATTGTTTGAGTCTTTTCTAATAAGTGAAAATTCTTCGTTCATGACGATTTTTTTCAACAATTAAAAGATCGGTTTTTCGACTTTTCGATTTCCGTTGCTGTGATGGCGGGAAAGGCGGCTGAATTGATGACGTTGACGGTTGTGGGGAACTTGATATAGGAGGTGGTGACGGTGTTGGAAGGTGGAACACTTCACGACTATCATCAGAGTCCACAAAATAATTTTTACCTGCATCACCTATCCTTGAAGTTGACGGTTGTGGGGAACTTGATATAGGAGGTGGTGACGGTGTTGGAAGGTGGAACACTTCGCGACTATCTTCGGAGTCCACAAAATAATTTTTACCTGCATCACCCATCCTTGAAGTTGACGGTTGTGGGGAACTTGATATAGGATGCAGTGGCAGTGTTGGAAGGTGGAACATTTCGCGGCTGTCTTCTGAGTAAACAACATATTTTTCACCTACATTACCTATTCTTGACGTGGACGGCTGTGGGGAACTAGATGAAGGAGGTGGTGACTGTGTTGGAAGGTGGAACACTTCGCTGTTATCTTCTGAGTCCACATCATAAGTTTTACCTACATCACCTATTCTTGACGTGGACAGCTGTGGGGAACTTAAAGAAAGTGGTGGTGATGGCGTGGAAAGGTTAACTACCTCGAGACTGTCCTCTGAGTTCACAAAAGAATGTTTACTTGCCTCACCTATTAATGAAGTCGACGGCTGTGGGGATCTTGATAGAGGAGGTGGAGACGGTGTAAGGATGTCGAATATTTCAATATTATCTTCCGAATCACCCGCATCAGGAATTGCAGTTGAGGGTCGTGGCGACCTTGATGGTGGAAGTAATGGCGACGGTGTAAGATATTGGATATCGTTCTCGGACTCAAAAAACTCGTTGTTATCTACCGGATCATCCAGGGAGGTCGAAGTTAATATGCTCTCTGGACTCAACGGCAACTCCGTGTCCGCATCTAGAACCCAGACCTCGAATCGGGTTTCGGGATCTGTTGTAACCACTTCAAAGTCTACAGCGATAAACAATTATCCTGGATGGTCTGAACACACCGGTAAATTGTTGACTGACATAGGCTCGCTCAAATTCTCTAGATAACGTTCTTGCCCTTCGCGTCTAATAGCGACGCGAAGGTTTAGATATTTATTCCTTGATATTTCTGGGGGGAGGATATACTGATATGTAACACATCGGGTTTCATTCCACAGCATCTCTGCGGTGTTAAGAGGAACAGGTCTTCGGCACTGTGGACAGTTGATTCCTCTTTCTGGATCACTTTGCCTCTCATAGCGGAGGTATTCTCTTAAGCAAGCGATATGGTAGGGATGAGAGCAATTCAGTATTGTTATTTTTTTCAATGGTGCATTTTCTTGACATATGGAAACAGTCGGTGATTTTGTTGCGGATGTAATTCATTTTCACCTTTCAAAACCTCGATTTCCTTGTATTATGATAAACTGCTGAAAGAAAAAATTTCAATCAGTTAGGCTTTTTCTCGTTAAACAAAATTTTATCATTATATAGTCTATATATTAACAGACAAATCAAATACAAGGCTTTTAAAAAAGGATTGTAATATATATTTGGATCGAGTATATATACATGATTTTATCAGAGTCGTCACGATAAGATAATATGGTGAAATGCATTCTTTAGAAAAAATTCTTCTAAAACTTTTCTTCTACTCACGACACCGATAAACGATTATTCTTTTTGCTTATTTGATCCACTTTTTTGAAATCCATGCAATTTCATGTAGATTATAATAACATTTTGATTCCAAGTGGGTTTATTTTTCTCTAAGCAAACTTATATAAATTTATAGATAATATCTCAAATAGGTCAAATTTATAGATAATAGTTCAAATAGGTCAAACTGATCTAATCATGTGTAAATTTAGAATATTTTTTCTGGTAACCTTCAATTTTTTTTTTTTTTTTCGAAAATTAAATCGCATGATTTTGTTTGCGATGATAACGTTTCGAGTGTGTTTGTTGATAACCTTCAATTTTTGTCGAAAATGAAGTCGTATGATTTTGTAAGTTCACTTACAATGAAGGTCGCCATACTGGGCATACTCAGAATATTTTGAAAAAAATACGAACTCATGTAGGTAATAAAGAATCAGTTAAATTTAGCGGCGGAATTAGAATAGGAGATATATAAAAAATAAAATTATTGAATATTTAAATATCAATCGAAAAGGTTCAACACCTTTTTCAAGAAAAGTGCGACAAGTTGAATAAGTTTAAAAAAAACATTACGATTGAAATGAGAAGCTTTTTAAATTATTATTTTTTAAATTTTATATTAATATATTAATCTCATTTTATATTTTTTATTTTATTATATTTTACAATTTATATGAATCTGGATTCCCTCTCGTATTGCCGCAATGTGGGATTTTTTTTATATCTACGAAGGCATTATATTAGTTGCAAATGTTCGATACAGAGAAATCGAATTCCACAACAACAGTGTTGTGCGAGTGATTCTCGCTTCCGTTTCAAATCGAAACAATGTCATTTGTATAGAAAATCCTTCCTATATCGACTAGATTGCAAAAGTCCTGCAGCCCAGAGCAGGTATTCCGAACGCTGTCTGTTGCTTGTTCGAAAGTGTCTAGATGAAACACTATCAGAAACTCGGAGAAAAGCAGAATACAATCGATATCTTTGAATCCATTTTGCCATCGGTGGGCGTTCAGAATAAGAAAGATTTTTTTTTTTTTTTTTTTTTTTTTTTGGTTGGTAGCGTCAGCTCCTCCCACGCCGCTGGACCCTGGTTCCAGTCCAGCTAGCGGCATGGGTGTCTGTGTTGTCCCTGTGAAAATGTATGTACTGGATATTCTGTAATAAAGTGTTCTATATGGTTTCTTGTGATCATTGGAGGTTATGCCGGCGAATAGCTGTAGCGCCTACCTCAAAGCAAATAAATGTAAATGTTTTGTTTTTTTGACCAGCGAGTGTAAAGTACGCACTGTCGTGATTGACGATATAATGTTTTCAGAGAAGAAGACGGATGGCCCGTCGACCAATTTCGCCAAATTATACAAATCGCCAAACTAAAAGCCCAATTATACATATTGGCACAATTTTTATTTTAAATAATGAAAAAACAAATAATTAGTAGAATATTAATAAAAATATCAATAAAAAGCCGAAAACTTAATGACATTTTAAACACGTGAATCGTATTTAATGTCATTGAATGTGACATTTACGATCATTACATTATTGGCATTTAATCTTATAGTTTGGCGATAATTATACATATTGACATAATTTTTATTTTAAATAACGAAAAAACAAACAATTAGTAGAATATTAATAATAATATTAATAAAAAGCCGAAACAAAAATCACTTAATGACATTTTAAACACGTGAATCGTATTTAATGTCATTGAATGTGATATTCACGATCATTACATTATTGGCGTTTAATCTTATAGTTTGGCGATAATTTTTTGGTCGACGGGATAACCTAGTAGTACCAAAAAAACTTGAGAAAACATACGCATACAGAATCGATTCAGAACTGACCAGGCTAACGTGGAGATTAGCGAGAAAAATTTAAAAGTTACACATGCGATATTTTGATAGAAAAATCGAAAAGTTTTTCAAGTGACTATTGTTATTTCATAAAAAAATAATTATTTTCAATCTTAAAAAAATAATATTATATACATGTGATATGTATTCGATAGCTGTTATAATTCCGATACTCTTAAAAAAAAGGTACTTCTAGGTTATCCCGTCGACCAATTTCGCCAAATTATACAAATCGCTAAACTAATAGCCAAATTATACATGTTGACATAATTTTTATTTTAAATACCGAAAAAACAAATAATTAGTGGAATATTAGTAAAAATATTAATAAAAAGTCGAAATAAAAATCAATTAATGACATTTTAAACACGTGAATCGCATTTAATGTCTTTGAATGCGACATTCACGATCATCCATTATTGGCATTTAATCTTATAATTTGGCAATTTTATTATTTAAATTCTAATAAAAAATATTTCTATAAATTTGAGACTAATCTGTGTGTATATTGCTCTTAGTAAAAAAGAATGTATATAAAAAATAGTTTAATAATAACAGTAATAATAGATAAAATTAAATATATATAAAAATATCTAAAATGTAAAAAAAAAAAAAAAAAAAAAAAAAAAAAAAAAAAAAAAAAAAAAAAACAGGTAGTAGGTTAAAGTATACATATTAATAGGATGGATTTTTGTTTCTCCAATCAACTCAAACGGAAACTATTCGCTGATGAGTTGAAATTTCACAATCAAACATATTCTATTTACGATTTCTTTTATTGTTATAGTTGTGATGAAATTCCACTATCATTCACAAAATATTTGTAATTAGTCACCATTCACTACCTCCCCTCCTCCTCTTTCCCTTAGATACTGCAATGAATAGTTGTTCATTCACTGTGCAACTAGCATTAGGCCGATATCTAATCGACACCAGTTCCTATATACTTCAAAGCAACTCCCTCGGAAAATGGAATCTTCACCTGTAATGCGAACGAACAGACTATTTCAAAACGGACATGTGTCCAATATCTGTTATCAGGGCCGTAGCTAGAAGTGATCTATAGGGAGGGGGCATCGGGCTCAAGAGATTGTAGGGGGGGGGCTCATAATTTTTTTTTCTCTTTATCTAACACAAAAAGATAAATTAGTGCATATTTACACTGTAGGTACTATGTTTCTTATTAAACTGCTGTAATAACTTCATTTTATAGTAAGAAAAGTATATAATGATGAAAATTTTGAGTATATAACTAGCAGAAAATTAAACATCATGTTAGCTTCATAGCTTCATAGGATGAGGGATTCTTGAATTGTTTTTTTTTTTTTTTTTTTTTTTTTTTTTTTTTTTTTTAGATACAATTTAAAAATTCTGCAAAATTGTGAAAGGATCTCAAAACTAAATTAGACTTTTGAACAGAATTTCATTTGAATTTTTCGGAACAGAACTTCATTTAGTTACCTTCGATCATTTAGTTACCTTCGAGGGGGGGGGGGTTCAAATTATTTTAGGGGGCTGAGCCGCCCATAGCGCCCCCTTAGCTACGGCCCTGCCTATGATAGAAAAGGTATGCCTGCACAAGAACCAAGAACATTATTGGCGATCCTATTTTTTATTACAAAAAATCCACCCAACGTTACAATATTTCATAAATCTAAACGTATTAAACAAATTTTATTTTTTATGAAATTAATATAAATATTTATTGTACCATTTAGGTATAATATTGGGGTCTTGAATAGCTCAGTTGGCAGAGCATTAGTCTCATAAACTAAAGGTCCGAGGTTTGATTCCTTTTTCAAGATACATTTTCTTTTACAGGAAAATACAAAATATTTCGAAATAGAAAAAAATTCTTACACTCGAGTGTTGATAGCAATTCGATGAAAGAGTACTTTCTTATGAGAAACGAAAAGTAGTTCCAAAAAAAGATGTGATCTTTTTAAAAAAAATAAAAGATTGATAACCTTCAAAATAAGTGCATATATTCCAAACTCCCACTGATAACATAAAAAATTAATTTTTACATTTTGATATGGTGTTAAAAAGAATCTTAATATTGATAACCTTCAAAATAAGTGCATATGTTCCAAACTCCAACTGATAACATAAAAATAAATTTTTACATTTTGATATGGTGTTGTAAAGAATTTTAATGTCAGTGTTTAAAAGAATAAAATAATTTTTACCGAACTTCGACTGATTCTTCGATAAAAATATGATCCGTGAGAAAGAATGAAAATTTTTACATTTTGTTATAGTGTTGAAAAGAATAAAAGAAATTTAACCGACCTTCGATTGATTATTCGATACAAATATGATCCGTGAGAAAGTATGTGAAAGTTGACACACGAAATAAAGAACATAAAAAAAAATAAAACAAATTTTCTATTTCGACCGATCTTCAACTAATTATTTGATATTAAAAAATTTTTAAAATATTAATTCGACATGGTATAAAACGCGCTCTAAATTGTTCTTTCCTCATTCTTTCCTCCTTTCTCGGCTGCTGATATTCTTACAAAATGTATATTTACATCTACTACCCTCTTGAGGAAAAGCAGTATTTTACGGTAGTCATCGACAATAATTTTAATTTATTTTGGCAAGCATCTCAATTTATTAAGGTTTATAACTTACCTAAGAATGTCAAAAAAATGCTCTACAGATACTTGTCCAGAGAAGAAAGAGTAAAAAAATTCAAAGACGTTACCAATCATGGTAAGCGTAACAATTATGCCTTGACGACCGATCAAGCACTGAGACTCATCGACAATATTCGGCCGAAGCATCAGAATGCCCGATTCGAAGCTTGGTTCAACAGCGTGATCGAAGGAAGCCAGATGCTCTATCCGAAAAATCCCATACAATACATAAAAATAATAGAAAACCCATTCTTACAAAGAGGCTTTTCTGCCCTGTGCATTGATTTGAATCACGACGGTACAGCTGTCTCTAAAAAATCACCCGCTGCTGATGCTGATCCTACCACCCTCTTTATTAATAAAATCGAAATTGACGATGACGTAGAGGAAGAAGAAATATCTGTTATAGAGGAGCCGGCGACATTCCCGAATCCTCCCTCGTGTAGTTCGACATTCCCGAATCCTCCTTCGTGTAGTTCGACATTTCCGAATCCCCCTTCGTGTAGCTCAATCAATTCAGAAGTTGTTCATTCTCCACCACCAACATCGAAAGAAAAATCATCTATCAACCAAGATTTCCTGTTTACATTACCAGTGTTAATACAACACCTCAAATCGAGATTCGGATCAAGAAACTGAAACATATTTCCCGGAGAATGTCGGCGTCTAACGAAGAACAAACACAACCGGAATGCAGCAACACTCAGCCATTCAAGTTACCACCGGAATCTCTTACTTCCGGGTACCAGCGATAAATGTCGATGGTGATGATGATGATGATGATGATGATCGAGAAAAAAATGAAATGTATCCCTTCGAAGTAGACGAAAACAAAATTTTTGTGACTGTTGACCCTTTATTTAGAAAGAAGTATAAATTTTATGCGCTGAAACTCAATTGTATGTCTGGAATACGGCCCCCGATCATCATTCCGTTTTGCTTGTGTAATGAAAATAATGCCTCTTATTTGTTTGTTCCAGTTAGAAAAGTTGATCGTAAATAAATGTATTCGGTAATTATACACACACCATCTATATTTTCTATTTATTTATATAATAATAGTAAAGTATTGCGTTTACAACATAACAAAAAAATAATGAGAAGATCTTTGCGATCTCCGCATTGATGGAATATTTGTTTGTACCCACGATGACAAAAATAATAAATTGAGATATAGCAAAAATAAATTAAACAAAAAATCGGAGTTGAAGAAAAAAAACCTGAAATGCAAATTGCTTGTATTTTATGTTATTTTAAAGTTCCTTTTTGATTTTAAACGCATTCAAAAGGCAAATCCTCTTATTAGGGAACTATATTATGTGACGGTTTGGCCAGTTTTTTGATAAAGGTAGAATACATTTCAAAATAAGGGTATTTTTTTAGAAAATTTCCCGAACTGATCGTGATTGGAAAATGAGAAAGTATAATTGGAGTTGAGAACAAAAACAGTGCAGAATTCACCTTGTTTACTAATTTGAAACGTAAAAATACATTTAACTGTACACACGTAATTACTTAAAAAATGCATAATAAGACATATAAAAACATTTAATTTATTAATTAAACAATTAATAAACATTAATGTATTTTTAAAAATTCAGAACGTTTTCAACCGTGACTTAAGCGGTCTTCGTCAGTGAGAGAAACTCTAAATATGTATATATATATATATATATGTACAGGGTGTATCTAAACTACTGGACAAAACTTTAAGGGGTGATAGTACATATCAAGACAAACAATATTAAAAGGGAAACTAAGGGTCCCAAACGACTTCCGAAGGAGGTAGGCGCCATCAAAGTTTAGGGTCCAAAATTTGAAATGATTATAAAAAACGGAAAAATTGGTCGATTTGTTTGCGGTTTTCACGAAAACTATTCTTTATGTCAGTATTGTTTTGAAAATAAATTATAAAAATTAATTTCAAAAAATGCCGATAGAGGGCGCTTTAGACTTTGGAGTAACGAACAATTATTTTTTACCGTTATTTTTTGCATCTCATTAATTTTTTTTAGAAATTTAGACATAAACTGAAATTTTGAGCTCAAAATCTGTGGTTAAGTAGCGCAAACTGAACTGTGTTCAATAGAGTGGGTAGGTTCAAATTTCAAATGATTATAAAAAACAGAATAATTGGTCAATTGATTTGCGGTTTTCACTAAAACTATTCTTTATATCAGTATTGTCTTGAAAATAAATTATAAACACAAATTTCAAAAAATGTCGATAGAGGGCACTTTAGACTTTGGAGTAACGAACAACTATTTTTTACCGTTATTTTTTGCATCGCATAAAATTTTTTTAGAAGTTTAAACATAAACTTAAATTTTGAGTTGAAAATCTGAATCGTTGGGATTGGTTAAGTAGCGCAAACTGAATTGTGTTCAATGGGGGTGGGGAGGCTCAAATTTCAAATGATTTTAAAAAACGGAAAAATTGGTCGGTTTTCGCTAAAGCTATTCTTTATGTCAATATTTCTTTGAAAATAAACTATAAAGATATATTTCAAAAAATGCCGATAGAGGGCGCTTTAGACTTTGGAGTAACGAACAACTATTTTTTACCGTTATTTTTTGCATCGCATAAAATTTTTTTAGAAGTTTAAACATAAACTTAAATTTTGAGTTGAAAATCTGAATCGTTGGGATTGGTTAAGTAGCGCAAACTGAATTGTGTTCAATGGGGGTGGGGAGGCTCAAATTTCAAATGATTTTAAAAAACGGAAAAATTGGTCGGTTTTCGCTAAAGCTATTCTTTATGTCAATATTTCTTTGAAAATAAACTATAAAGATATATTTCAAAAAATGCCGATAGAGGGCGCTTTAGACTTTGGAGTAACAAACAACTATTTTTTACGGTTATTGTTTAAATCTCATTAAATTTTTTTAGATGTTTAGACATAAACTTAAATTTTGAGCTCAATATCTATGGTTAAGTAGCGCAAACTGAATTGTGTTTAATGAGAGTGGGTAGGTTCAAATTTCAAATGATAATGAAAAACATAAAAATTGGTCAATTGATTTGCGGTTTTCACTAAAATTATTCTTTATGTCAGCATTGTCTTGAAAATAAATTATACAGATAAATTTCGAAAAATGTCGATGGAGATCGCTTTATATTTTGAATTAACGTACAATTATTTTTTACCGCTATTTTTCGCATCTCATTAAGTTTTTTTTAAGCTTAGACATAAACTTAAATTTTGTGCTGAAAATCTGAATCGTTGAGAGCAGTTAAGTAGCGCTAACTGAACTGCGTTCAATAAGGATGGGGAGGTTCAAATTTCAAAATATTTTAAAACACGGAAAAATTGGTCGATTCGTTTGCGGTTTTCTCTAAAACCATTCTCTATGACAGTATTTCCTTAAAAATAATATTAAAAGATTTATTTTAAAAAATTCCGTTAGAGGGCGCCATAAACTTTAGAGTAACCAGCAACTATTGTTAACCGTTATTTTTTTATCTAAATAAATGTTTTTAAAGCTTAGACTTAAATTTTGAGCTCAAAATCTGAATCGTTGTGAGTAATTAAGTAGCGAAAAATTGAATTGTGTTCGTAGGGTGGTCAGGATAACATTTCAATTCCTGAACACAGTTCAGTTTGCGCTTCTTAACCCCTCTCGATTCAGAATTTAAGCTCAAAATTTAAGTCTAAGCTTTTGCAAGCCTTTAATAAAAAAAACAGTTAAAAATTGTTGTTGGTTACTCTAAAATTTAAGGCGCCCTCTGACGGAATTTTTTGAAATTTATCTTTAAATTTTATTTTCAAGAAAATACTGACATAAAGAATGGTTTTAGAGAAAACCCCAAACAAATCGACCAATTTTTCTGCTTTATATAATCATATGAAATTTGAACTTTCCCACTCCCATTGAACACAGTTCAGTTAGCGCTACTTAACCGCTCTCAACGATTCCAATTTTCAGCACAAAATTTAAGTTTATGTTTAAGATTTAAAAAATAATAATAATATGATGCAAAAAATAACGGTAAAAAACAGTTGTACGTTAATCCAAAGTCTAAAGTGCTTTCTATCGACATTTTTTGAAATTTGTGTTTATAATTTATTTTCAAGACAATACTGATATAAAGAATAGTTTTAGTGAAAACCGCAAATCAATTGACCAATTATTCTGTTTTTTATAATCATTTGAAATTTGAACCTACCCACTCTATTGAACACAGTTCAGTTTGCGCTACTTAACCACAGATTTTGAGCTCAAAATTTAAGTTTATGTCTAAACTTCTAAAAAAAATTAATGAGATGCAAAAAATAACGGTAAAAAATAATTGTTCGTTACTCCAAAGTCTAAAGCGCCCTCTAATGGCATTTTTTGAAATTTATCTTTATAATTTATTTTCAAGCCAATACTGACATAAAGAATAGTTTTCGTGAAAACCGCAAACGAATCGACCAATTTTTCCGTTTTATATAATCATTTCAAATTTTGGACCCTAAACTTTGATGGCGCATATCTCCTTCGAAAGACGTTTGGGACCCTTAGTTTCCCATTTAATATTATTTATCTTCATGTGTACTATCACCCCTTAAAGTTTTGCCCAGTAGTTTAGATACACCCTGTATATGTGTGTGTGTATGTGTGTGTATGTATGTAAGTTCACATTTTTTATTTAAAATTTTTGCAGTGGTCATTATTTGATTCACAGGTACAAGGCGTTAAGAAATAACGCAATGCAGTATAAAGAGGAGATATATTTGAAGGTTTTACATGATAAACCCTTCTGTCTATGTGCTCTGTATACAGGGTGTCCGAAAAGTCTGAAAACGGTCGAATAACTCGAGAAATACATAAGAGACTGAAAAACGAAAATATACGTGTTAAATATTTTTAAATAAGCTACTCAGTGATACCAAATTTGACCTTTGCAACCGACCCCCTGGGGGTCAGAGGGGGTCCAACTTTGAAATCTTAAATTATAACCCCCATTTTTTATTGCAGATTCGGATTCTACGGACAAAAATACGTAGCTTTTGCATTTGATGTTTATTTCGAAATCTCGTTTATCACGGTGTAATTGAGCATATTAAATCGATACATATTTCGGTTTTCCCAGCCAGGTTTTGCCTGATTGGCCAGAATTTTGGCGTCAAATTCCTCGTCTTTAGCAGGAATAGTGCTTTCTTGAAAATCACCCGTGGCGATTATTTCGATAATGCTGCACTGTTAAAAATTTGACCCATTTGTTGTAGCGTCACTCCACAGCTTTTATACAATAGCTCTTTTATGACCAATGAGAATGCTCCATAACACAGTAAAGTAACCGTTTTCTATAAAAGCGGTGGAGTGACACTGTAGCAAATGAATTAAATTTTTTACAGTGTATAGGGTTTTTTTATATTTTTCTCTACAAAAATTCACTGAAATATATTAATTTAGTTTTCTATTTGGATTTTTATTTTATGCAGTAAATGGTTTCTAAATACGGTTGATGTGGGTGTAGGTTTTTTTTTTTTAATTATTTGCTGTAGCGTCACTCCACCGCTTTTATAGAAAACGGTTACTTTACTGTGTTATGGAGCATTCTCATTGGTCATAAAAGAGATGTTCTATAAAAGCTGTAGAGTGACGCTACAGCAAATGGATCAAATTTTTAACAGCGTAGTATTATCGAAATAATCGTCACGGGTGATTTTCAAGAAACGCTATTCCTGCAAAAGACAAGGAATTTGGCGTCAAAAATTCTGGCCAATCAGGCAAAACCTGGTTGGGAAAACCGAAATATGTATCGAAGTGTGAAATATGTAACCGAAATATGTACCGAATATGTTCGAAAACCGAAATATGTTTCTTTTCGGAGAAATACATTAAAGGGACACAAAAATGTTTTCGTCATTTTATGTACAGTAGAGTCTCGATTATCCGAAGCGATAAAGATCGACCATTTTTTAGAAAATCCAAATTTTTGGATAATCGAGAAAACTTCAGTTTTAAAAATAATGAGAAATATACGTGCTATTCAGGGGTGTAAAAATCTAGGTACTAGTGTGCAGTATCTCACCACTAAATTTTATTATTTTTCTTCGCTTATATTGCATTAGCATTATTACATTGTTAAAAAAAATATATTGAATTCGAAGTTATATTAGATAAATTTCTTTAAAAAAATCCCTTTTTCACGACAAAAGGGTATTTTCCATTAAAAGTCGGAAATTGTCATAATTTTTCTTGAAAATAACGAAACGGGAGTAGATGGAAGGAGATGTTCCGTTATCTATCACATATTTATTTTGAATGTTTAGAAAACTGGCATTAGTCCAGTCATTATAGTAAGTTCACCTCGGAATTCGAGATACCAAGCTGTAAGTCTGTAAATACTTGTATATTGACACCCTAAAAGTTGTCTCAAAACCTACATATGGTAGGGTGTACGCAACTATTAATTTCCAAGGTCAAAGGTCACAAAAATCGGTTTTTTGTGCTTTTTTTTGTAAATATCTCATTTCCTATAGGTTTTTTGCTATTTGTATTTATTATCAATATTATAGAATACAAAATTCTCTACAAATTTTGTTTGAAAACATTTTTCATATGTCGAACCGTTTTCGAGATAGAGGGCGGAGAGCGCGCGGTCACAGCATCACTTCAGGTCAAACGGTGCCTCCGGTCGAAAACGCGCCATATATCATTTTTTTCCTAACCTATCCCCTTTTTATTCAGTATTAATTTATTTAACAACACTTACCTGTCCATGTAATTGCAGAATTGTTAATGAAAATATAGGAATTATATTTGAATTTTAACCTAATTAATATAATATTAATAACTTCTTACATGATGAAAAAAAAACAAATAAATTATGAATTAATCGTTTTATTAAAAATACTATTCAATACATTTATTTTTATTAAAAGTAAAAAAAAATGGAATAAAGGGTACAAAAACTATAATTTATGTTTTTAATCATCTTCTTTCTCTTCATCGTCGTCTTTCGGCTGCTGGTAAATTTCAAACTGGTCTTCATTATCATCTTCAACGACATTTGTCTCAAGTTGTTCCATGATTTCGGGGCCAAAGGTTTCATCTTCGTAAATGTCGCTCTGATATGGTTCTGCATTGAGACAAGCTTGCCCATTATATTGGCCACAAGCTAAAGAGCATTGCAAGCCCACTTTCCTGCATCCGCATCGCGAACCACAACCACTCTTGCAGTTGCAGAAAATTGTATTTAGCAAATCTTCTGGAGAAGGTGGTAAAATTGTCATGATAGGCTCCAGAAAATCGTTTTGCATTGCCCAACCCCATACCTGGGGTTCCAAATCATGCCCTAACCAAGTTTGATCTTGATAATATACACGTTTGAAATGTTGATGAGAAGCTGCACTTGTTGGTGGAAGAATTGAAAGCTGCACAGGTTTATTAAGTTTTGTAGACTTGAAGTAATGCATATAACGAATATGATCGATACTTTTCACAGATTTCGGAGCATTATAGACTGCCAATATGATTTGAGTCCCACTCTTTAATAATCTCTGGGCCGAACTATTTTCTTCCTCAAATGCTGCAGCTAGTTCATCCAAATTCACCAGTTTCTCAAAACCTTTTAAAAATGATTTTTTTCCCTTTTTAAAAAGCGCAGAAGTTGTGTCACAGCCACTTAATGCATGCAGAAATAAAATATGTCTTTTGGAATGAGGATAATTATCAAAACTTTTAGTCGAGTATATCTCCGTTTTTACATTTCCTTTCCCAACTTTTTTAAAGAAAATTTCTTGTTCGTAACACAGTGTACGCCCAATTAAAATGACAAGTAAATCAATATCTTGTCCTATTATAATTGCAGTTTTTTCAGACTTTGATTCTTCAATTGCAGTTTCAACAGTAAGAACATCCGCATCATCTCTGGCTTGTTTAGTAGTAATATTTGCAGCTTGTAATTTTTAAGTTAAGGTATTAATGAGCATATCTTTGTTATTTCAATTTGATAAGAATTTTTCTTGAGTAACTGATACAACCATTGTTTCATCTAAACAGAGTTTATACGCTTTTGAAAGTGCAGCAGTTCTTCTCTACTGCTCCATAGCTTTTACGTTCTTACTGTAGTCTGAATATCCGTCAAATACAACAATTATTTTGGAACTGTAATGCCTTTTTAAATAATTAGTGTATTTATCAAAAATAATAAATAAAGTATCTTCTCTGCTCCATACAACATGATGAAGAAGAAATCCGCCATCAGTAATGAACGTCACATTATTTTCATTGCATATGCAGGAGAGTGGGCTTGCAATGCTCTTTAGCTTGTGGCCAATGTAATGGGCAAGCTTGTCTCAATGCAGAACCATATCAGAGCAACATTAACGAAGATGAAACCTTTGACCCCGAAATCATGGAACAACTTGAGACAAATGTCGTTGAAGACGATAATGAAGACCAGTTTGAAATTTACCAGCAGCCGAAAGACGACGATGAAGAGGAAGAAGATGATTAAAAACATAAATTATAGTTTTTGTACCCTTTATTCCATTTTTTTACTTTTAATAAAAATAAATGTATTGAATAGTATTTTTTAATAAAACGATTAATTCATAATTTATTTTTATTTTTTTTTCATCATGTAAGAAGTTATTAATATTATATTAATTAGGTTAAAATTCAAATATAATTCCTATATTTTCATTAACAATTTTGCAATTACATCGACAGGTAAGTGTTTTTAAATAAATTAATACTGAATAAAAAGTGGATAGGTTAGGAAAAAAAGGATATATGGCGCGTTTTCGACCGGAGGCACCATTTGACCTGAAGTGATGCTGTGACCGCGCGCTCTCCGTCCTTTATCTCGAAAACGGTTCGACGTATGAAAAATGTTTTCAAGCAAAATTTGTAGAGAATTTTGTATTCTACAATATTGATAATAAATACAAATAGCAAACAACCTATAGGAAATGAGTTATTTACAAAAAAAAGCGCAAAAAACCGATTTTTGTGACCTTTGACCTTGGAATTTAATATTTGCGTACACCCTACCATATGTAGGTTTTGAGACAACTTTTAGGGTGTCAATATACAAGTATTTACAGACTTACAGCTGGGTATCTCGAATTCCGAGATTCTTACCTAATTTAAGCTTAAATGACTGGACTACATGTTGCATAGAAATGAAAAAACTAAATAAATACATTGGAGCATCGTTTATACGACGCCGAAGGGACTACCGAAAAACGTCGTATAAACGATAACGACGTATAATCGATTTTCACTTTCAAAACTAGAATTAATTTTGTTTCCATTTAATTTTAATGTTTGGCGTGCTGATTTGCATGAATTTGTAAATTAAATAAACCAAAATAAACAAATAAAAATAAAACAGGTGGGGGGGGGGATTAGTAAGCAATTTAAGTATGCATTTCTTTATGTTTCACCGAAAGATTCCTCATTTGCAGTACATCATTTCCTTTCCATTTAAAGTCAAAAATCAAAAAACCCGCGTGGTCAACTAAAATTCGCCAATACTGATAACAGTTAGAAGGATACTCTATTTGCAGCTTAAAACTGGCTGGGAAAGCTGACCACCCCCGAAAAAAGAATGACTTTTCCCAGTATAAAGGGGCTCTAAGTATCTGTTACACGTAAGCTGATTTTTCAGACTAATCGGACGCCTGCCCACATTTTTATAATGTGGAGTGCATTCAAACACGCTCTTTGGTGTCATTCATAGCTGCCAACTTCCGCTCGTTCTTAAAATATACAAGAAAAATTAACAAAAACAAACCTATACAAAATCGAAAAATCGACGTATAAACGATTTTTAACGTCGTATAAAAGATATATTTTTACATTAAAATGAATAGGAATGAATTGGGACCACATTAAAACGTCGTATAAATGTAAACGTCGTATAAGTGATCGTCGTATAAACGATGCTTTACTGTAATGCTAACTCTTTTATAAGATTTGTATCGTGCTGCTGAATAGCAATTCTACTGATACCGGCAACTTTTTGATTAACCCCATCGCGACGGAGGCGTTTTACAAAATTTTTAATGTTTTGCCACCGGTTGTTAAAAACAGAAATTCCTGCCTTGTTAAATCGAGAAAATGCTCCAATTGAATAAGGCAAATTTTACAGTAAAATTTTACTGGTGGGTATAAACAATGTTACTTAAGCCTTTTTGCGGCTCGTATACGTGTCGCTCGTTCCCAATGGGCTAACAAATTAACCATACTCCTATTCTAATCACTCATTGAGCAAAGAAAATTTCCCTAATTATTTAATAAAGCCATTTTATAATTATTCATTAACCATAAGAAAATCATATTTCTAAATTAGATTTATTTAATTATAACTTGCAAGAATTTTAACATCATCAATAAAATTACAATCTATCTTATAAAAATATAAATACATGTACAATCCAGTATATGCCATTAGAATCATGCGTATTCGAAGTCACTATGATGTGTTAACCCTTTCCGGCACGGGCAAAATCTGTAATTAAATTGAGAAATTATGACTGGCACCAGAATTCACAAACAAATTTTTCAGATATATTGAAATCCGTAATTTAAACTTTTATTGTAAAAGCAAATTTTGCTAAAATATTATTGGTGCTCTTTGCAAGTTCGGAATTAAAATTAGGGATCCCAGACCGGGCACAGTGCGCCGGAAAGGGTTAATTAAAGATTCCCAGACAAAAGGTCGTCAGTTCTCTCCGATGGCAATATTTTTCCTTTCGGCTATTAATTACAGCTACTTCTAAATCTTTCGATAGATGGCACCGCCAGCCAACTGGTATACCAACTTTATAATGGAAAGTTTTCGCTTCTTGAAACGGAGTTTTTCCTTCGTTTATTTCCCGAATCGAAAAATCTACTAATTGCTCAATTTTTTGTCAAATTAGTCAATTCTGGCAGAGAAATAGACACAGATGTCATATACGCACCACATTGAAGCGATTGCAACAAAATGGCAATTATGTGTATCTCATATGGTAACCCGGCTAATGGTATTTATTTATTAATAACTGTTTGTTTACTTTTATTTTCTTTTTTAAAATGATATAATTTGTTTTATTCTATAATTAGTAACTAAAGTTTTATTTATTAATTATTATGTCCTTTTTAAAGTAAGAGGAATTCGTTAAAAAATATGTATATAACTGGTATTTGAAAACGAAGTTTTCACCAAATTGGTATCAGAAAAATAACGCGCTAATTTGGCGCATGTATAACATCTGTGCTGATAAATCAAGAACTCAGGAATTTTATTCTAGTCTGGCTCAGATAATAATTCGCCAAATATTGTAAGCGTGTTATTTTTTCGTATTTCATTAATTATTTAAAACATAATAATATAATCCTTTCATTCATTTCATTTATAATACATAACTTTAATTTGAAACTGAAAAGTTTATATTCATGACTTTTATTTTTTTTTTTTAAGAAAAAAGAACATAAAAAATATAAAAATAATGATATTTTGAAGTTCTATTATTGCAGCAAAAGAACAAAACATAAATAAATCCAGTTAGGCAGTTTACCAAAGTCTAAATCTTACCAGAGGACTTTTGCACAGTAACCAATAAGATGTGTTTCATTTGGACGTTGTCACTAAACAATTAACAAATAATCGTGATTTTTGTGCCACATACGTTACCGTGATATGTATATAGATATTATAAAGAATATTATGTTTATTCTGGTCAGAGAAATGTTGTCGAGTAGTTTTTAAGTCACTTCTGACCCCTTATGTAAAATTGCTCATATTTTCGTCAGTTACAATCCGCAAAATAGATGAAAAAATAAGGTTATGTTTATAATCTGTCACTATTGTCTCGTACTTAAATTATCTTACTGATGGGCTTTTCAAAATGAACTTTGAATAAAAAAATCGACCTTGTGTTTTAAAAGTAATGCTGCCGCATATATTTTGTCTTAAAAATATAATTAGATGATTGTTCTTACGTAGGAAATATGATTTTTTTTTATGTTAACATAGGATTTCTCTAAGGACAGGTTTCGTTTTCGTAGGCCTTACTATATGTTTATATCCCGATTTAGAAGCCACTCTCCTGCTTTCTTTTTTCCCATATTTCTCTTTTTGAGATAGATTACCTGGCAACACTATTAACAACTGAAACAAAAAAAAGAAGGGAGGATAGTATAAAATATTCTTTTACTTATTTTAAACAGGATTCTTGGCCATATTAACAAGCCTTTTCATGTCTGTTATCGCAGTAAAACGAATGTGTCAAATCAATAGCTCGAATATTGTTATAATTTCTGCAGGAATCAGATCGCGCCGATCCTGGTGATTGATTTTCACCTCTAAATTTAATAGTACTTTTTACTTAGTAAAATCTAAATTATTTCGTTGTTAAACAAGGCGAGAAATGTTATAAAAATTTAGTGGTGAAAATGAACCATTTGGTTTGAAGCTTTCTCATCCCTGCTATTGCGAAAATAATAGAGATGTTTCCTCAACAGAATAAGTGACCTGGGGCATTATATAACTTTGTTCATGTCCTTTGAATTTGGTAGTTACGATGATTTTTATAGTTCCCTTGCTTCTTATATTAACAGAAATTGTTTGTTATTTGGTAACCCTTTCCGGCACAGTGTGCCCGGTCTGGGATGCCTAATTTTAATTCCAAACTTGCAATCGACACCAATAATATTTTAGTAAAATTTTGCTCTTATAATAAAAGCTTAAGTTAAGGCATTCAAAATATCTAAAATATTCTTTTATGAATTCCGGTGACAGTCAATATTTTTTCATTTTACAAACAGATTTTGTCCGTGCTGAAAAAGATTAAAAGAAAGCAGCAATTTAGAGAACAGGGCATCATATATTGAAATTTTACTCTTCACATTCTTTATAACAGTTACACTTGGGTATTACAATAACCGGCTAATACGATGACTTTTATCATACCACTGCATCTCGTACTGTCACAATTTATTATTTATTAAAAAAGAAATCAACAATTTAAAGAAACTAACAGGCTTTTTTGCAACTTTGCTCTTCACATTCTTTACAACAATTACTTTTGGTTATTGCGATTAACAGTTAATATGTACGGGATGTCTTTTACAGTTTTTCTGCTTCTAATACAAATAGAGTTTGTTGGTTCTTTTAAGTTCCTTATAACTTCCCTTGCTTCTTATATTAACAGAAATTGTTTGTTATTTGTTAAAAGAAAGCAGCAATTTAGAGAACCGAGCATCCTCTTTTGAAATTTTATTCTTCACATTCTTTATAACAGTTGCATTTGGGTATTACGATTACCAGCTAATACGATGACTTTTATAATTCCATTGCATCTCGTACTGTCACAGTTTATTATTTCGGCACCTGAGAATAATAAAGTTCTATCTGTCTTTTTGAAAAAATTCACTTATCCGTATGCATAGGTTTTATTTGTATCTACGAAGACATTTTTGCATCAAAATGATGTTATATATAATTTACATATGATCTTACAATCATAATATGACATTATTTTAATCCAGAAACATTATTTTAATCAAACAGGACCTTTCTATATCGGTAAGCCAATTTTTTCAAAATCACAGATAGAACCTTATTATTCTCAGGTGACGATTTGTTAAAAAAGAAAGCAACAATTTAAAAAAACGAACAGGTTTGTTTGCACTTTTGCTCTTCAGATTCTTTACAACAATTACTTTTGAATATTACGATTAACGGTTAATACGATGTCTTTTACAGTTTTCCTGCTTCTCACACAAATAGAGTTTGTTTGTTCTTTTAAGTTCCTTTGCTTCTCGTACTAACAGAGTTTATTTGTTATTTGTTGAAAAAGAAAGCAAAAATTTTAAGAAACGAACAACATCTTTTGCAACTTTACTCCTCACATGCTTTACAACAATTACTTTTGAATATTACGATTAACGGTTAATACGATGTCTTTTACAGTTTTGCTGCTTCTCACGCAAATAGAGTTTGTTTGTTCTTTTAAGTTCCTTTGCTTCTCGTACTAACAGAGTTTATTTGTTATTTGTTGAAAAAGAAAGCAAAAATTTTAAGAAACGAACAACATCTTTTGCAACTTTACTCCTCACATGCTTTACAACAATTACTTTTGAATATTACGATTAACGGTTAATACGATGTCTTTTACAGTTTTGCTGCTTCTCACACAAATAGAGTTTGTTTGTTCTTTTAAGTTCCTTTGCTTCTCGTACTAACAGAGTTTATTTGTTATTTGTTGAAAAAGAAAGCAAAAATGTTAAGAAACGAACAACATCTTTTGCAACTTTACTCCTCACATTCTTTACAACAATTACTTTTGAATATTACGATTAACGGTTAATACGATGTCTTTTACAGTTTTGCTGCTTCTCACGCAAATAGAGTTTGTTTGTTCTTTTAAGTTCCTTTGCTTCTCGTACTAACAGAGTTTATTTGTTATTTGTTGAAAAAGAAAGCAAAAATTTTAAGAAACGAACAACATCTTTTGCAACTTTACTCCTCACATGCTTTACAACAATTACTTTTGAATATTACGATTAACGGTTAATACGATGTCTTTTACAGTTTTGCTGCTTCTCACACAAATAGAGTTTGTTTGTTCTTTTAAGTTCCTTTGCTTCTCGTACTAACAGAGTTTATTTGTTATTTGTTGAAAAAGAAAGCAAAAATGTTAAGAAACGAACAACATCTTTTGCAACTTTACTCCTCACATTCTTTACAACAATTACATTTGGATACTGCAATTAATGATTAATACGATGTCTTTTACAATTTTTTTGCTTCTCATACTAATAGAGTATGTATGTCTTTTGTTAAAAAAGAAACTAACAATTTAACCCTTCGGACTTCACACAAATTTTATTCGATTAGCACCATTTTTTTAAAAGAACTTTCCTTAAAGTAGACAATCTCAAAAAATTTCTGATTAATTAAGGAAAATTTTATTTTCCCTTATTACTGGTGTCAAAAACAAATTTTGGAAGGAAAGATGATGTCTCCGCAGCGGAGACAACGGAGTGCCAAGGTTTAGTAAACGAACAACGTTTTTTGCAATTTTGTTTTTTACATTTTCTACAACAATTACACTTGGGGTTTTACCATAGTTGCCTTCTCTTCCGATATTTTGGCCTGGCAAACTTTAATAGAAAATTTTGACTTATTTAATCGGCATATTACGGCGATTCGAAATGGTAAAATTTTTCTGGGCCAAAATAGCGTAAGATGTTACGAGCGATTATTTCTTCCACTGCCTGGATAACCTCATTGGCTCAAATCCCCCTCATTGAAACTTGGCGACGATTTACTGAGGAAAAGAATTTTTTCACCAGCTAGCTTGGAAAAAAAGCCACGGCCCGTTTTATTCAATCGTCACGTCGGCATGCATAAAATACGCATTCATTTACAAGTACTGTGCAATAACTTTTTCAAATATATAATGTGTTTAAAATAATAAATATTTGGAAGTTCACAAATAATTTAATTTTTCAATGTTTTAATAAATTGAATAAATCAGGAGTGAGAGATATTCATAAAAAATATCTTCATATAATCTGTTCTTATCGCCAAGCTTTAAGCAATAAACGTCATTTTTGGCATACTTAAAATGTGATAACCAGTGGACTAATGAGATTATCCAGCCAGTGGGAGAAATAGTCGCTCGTGAAGATGTTGGCAGCTACGTATTACGGTCAACGGTTAATACGAGTGCTTTTATAGTTCCCTCTCTTTTCGTACTAACAAAGTTTGTTTGTTATTCTTCAAAAAAGAAAGCAGCAATTTAAGAAAACGAACAGCATTTTTTACAACTTTATTCTTCATATTCTTTACAACAACTGCATTTAAAACAAAAGTCAGTTAATAGCTTGAATGGCCCCCACTAATCCATCGAATGTTTCTTCGCAAGTCGGAAGAATAAGGTTCTTGGGGAGGAAAAATCCATATCTTCCTTGATCTCGCAATTCCAATGCGTAGGATATTTTCACATTTTGTTTTACATAGGCATAATCGATTGAAGATCCAGCAGCTTCGTCTGTTGAAAAAATAAAATATGTCTTAACACATGTAGACAAGATTTATATTTTTACAAACATGAAAAATTCAATAAACAAATCAATTAAGTATTAATGATCTATTTCAATATTTTCCCAATTTATTCCAAAATTTAAAAAAAGGAATATCTATTTAAAATAGAAATTCCGCATTAATAAAGCGTTTGAACAAGCCTAAATTTCTTATTCAAATATATTAGTGGAATTTTGCACTAATTGTAAGCAAGTTCATTGACATTGACAGTAAAATTATTCATTTTGTTATAATATGGCGGAACGACAGGGTGGCCTACCACCGAGGTGAAATTCCACAAGCAAAAAGATTCTACAATTGTGCCTTAACTATGACAGATATTTTATATGAATAAGGCCTTTAAATAAAAAGGAAATTTCTATTCACATTTGATGGTGAAAGTTAACCCCAATGGTTATGAAGCCTCGTGGAATTGATTATAATTGAAGCGTAAATTATATGTATATGTGAATATATAGAAATTCAAGCGTGAATTTTATATATTCTGTAACAAACAAATGAAAACAGAAATATTGTGTGAAAATATCCATTTGAATATCAAATAATTTCTTTATTATAAATTAGTTCTTACTTATAAATTACTACTGTGGTTTTCAAAGCAGGTTTCTCTTCTCTTCTCTCTCATCCTTTCCACCTGCATTTGGAATAGACTTAACCCCTATCCATCGCTCAGTAAAATTTAGTTATAATAATAAACTAAGTTTTATCCAAGTGTTTATATACAGTCGGCTCTCGTTAATTCGAACTCGTTGGGACCACAAGAAATGTTCGAATTATCCAAAGTTCGAAATATGGAAAGTATGAAACGAAAACATGCTTAAAATGGAATTAATGTTATAGTGTTTTTTTATTTATTTATTTCGTTCGTTATCATTAGAATATGACTTAATATTAAATTAGAATGTATAAATACATAAACTATTTAAAAGATTAGAAACAAGCACGATGGAAGAAAAATTTAAAGTGTCACTGATGGACAGACGGGACACTAAGAAAGTGGATATCAAATGCATTGGATTCTTTTTATACGCGTTTGGAACAATTTTCACAAAAATCAAAGAAAGTTGTTCAAATGATCTGAAATCCGTGAGAAAGAAAAGAAAAATGAAAAATCGGAATTCTAGTTAGTTCGAATTAAACGAAGTCAAGAGAAAAGGAGTTCTAATTAATGAAAATTTTTAACGCTATTCTGCCATTGAAAATTTTGGGACTTTATGTTTAGTTCGAATTAAGCGAAGATTCGAAATTTCCGATTTCGAATTAACGAGAGTCGACTGTATATACTTTAATTCATGAGTTTGATAAAACTGTGCAAGAACTTTATACAAATTAAATGTGATTATACTTTTTAGCTCTCCGAAAAATTGTACTTTTCAGCTAAAAAAAACCTTAACTCCTAAAGTATTCAAATGATTTCGAGATTTTTTTTTTTTTATGGTTTCAGTAAAAGTATAAAATGGCTGATGATTTAAAAAATAATAATTAGTTTTAGAAGAAATATTTCCAAAAATCGAAAAATTCTGAAATATTGCCATTGCTCTAAAATGAAAAATTTCAGTCTCAGAAAAATACTACTTTTTGTGATTCTTGAAAATAATCCAGTGAATATGAATACCAAAATTCATCAACATCGGTCTGGCAGTTTCCGAGAAAACGGTCTTGAAGCTCCATATTTAGTAAAATAAGTAAATGGAACGAGTTACATCTTACTTTAGGGATGCAAAAATCCAGGCGCCACGGGCAGTCCCATACTAGTAAATTTATTGTGTTATTTTTCATCTTATAATTCGTGTAACATTCTTGCAAGAAATTATTACCTATTAGAAATTATTATCTCTTTCAGGCACGGGCAAATTCTTTTCATAAAATGAGAAATTGCTGACGGATACCGGAATTTACAAATGACTTTTTTAGAAAATAATAACTCCGTAATAGCAAAATTTTAGTAAAATATTCTTGGTGTTCTTTGCAAGTTTGGAAGTGAAACTATATATGCTCGGAGTGAACAAGGGTAAAAATTTAACGGAAGAAAATTTTTAAATTTTAGTCATGAGAAACCTAGATTTTTGCACTTAGTTTTAAAGTTTAAAATTTTCACTCACAAATAATGTTTGCAATGGATCCAACTTGGTACTGCGTTCCATATCTTTTCGCCAAAGCAGCTGCACCAGCCTTTCCAATACGTTCCTAGAAGAAAATAAAAATATAAATCAGCATATCGTACTCGTACCGGGTGTCCCAAAAATGACTGATGGATTTTAAAATTCAGTAACTTGCAAACGGTGACAGCTATTTAAAAATTTTTTGCAGGAGGGTTATGTATAATGTCAGGAGTTTTTTTTTTACCGCAGTTTTTTATTTTAGTTCGCATCTCAAACAATAGATGGCGCTGACGGCGATTGAAGGCCAGGTGATCAGTGCTGAGTGAAGCGTCGACCGTTTGCAAGTTATTGAATTTTAAAATACATCAGTCATTTTTGGGACATCTGGTATTTGCGAAACATTGAATATTTTTGTTGAAATATAAGAAAAGTAGTTCAGAGATACTCATAAATAAGTTTAAATTTCCAAAAACCCATAAAAATTTGACAAGTAAACTGTATTGGTGTACAATTACAACAGCACCCCCTTTTTACTAGTTAAAGAAGACGTTTCCGACCCAGCATTTCTATGTGATTCTATGTCGTCTAGGTATACCCTACCTTCCCTCAAAGCTTATAATATCATAGCTGGGATACCCTGTATATCTGTTTTGTATTTGCTGTGCCCTCAGTTTAGAACAAATGCTGCTTATTGTGGGTCAGCTTTAGTGGGGGAGTGTTTGATATTTGCTTTCGAATGTTTTTGTGCATTTGATTTATGTATTTCAATACTTTAGCCAAAACCCACTTGGTCAAAACGCTATGTGATTTACACACACGTTACCACTATTACAACAATTTATTACGTATAATTTTAAGTCACAAATACTGCTGGACTTTAATAAAATACCCACTGCCAGTGGGGCGACGGCTTTTTTGTTTTGTTTTTCTTGTTCATGTTGTATCTGCTAACGTGTCTGATGTTTTGCTGTTCGTATTCACTTTCATTATTAAGCAAAATTCTTGGTTTGTCAAATATTTTCCGAACATAGTGTACTATATTTATGTAATAGAAAACATATTCAACATTAGAATCAGTATGTTGCATTCTAGCTATTTTTTCTTTTTAAAAATAGTTGAAAAAGAAAATATTTTGTTTCATAAAAAAATATCTACAGAATCATTACAATTAAAATTTTTTGTATTTCTCTTTTCGTCCTTGATGTGTCACTGCTATCTTTTTGAAAGACTGAAAAATTCTAATATATAAGACTTGAATTAACAAATTTCTTACTTTACGATTGAATGGATTAACAATTTTTAATCCTTTCAAATTCATTGTTGGCTAATTCCATGGGTTCTGTAGTGTAAGTCACATAACTTATTAATTGCTATGCTTGTTAGCCACCGTTATTTTCAAAAGTCTGCTTGGCCTTATTCAATTAATGAGAATGTGCCAATAAAATTAATCAAATTTTTTTTGTTCTATAATACTGGTAGCTAAAAATCGTAGCCTGTGACTTACACTACAAGTACTCATGGAAATAGCCTGTTACAATAAGTTTAAAAACTAAAATAGACAATTAATTTATGGAACAAATGTAAATTTACACTTAATCTCTTGGGGACAAAGGACTGGTATAAGTTCCAGTTAGGTTATTCAGAATCCTTTATTATTGTAAATTTTACCTTATTTAATCAGAGGATTTTCGCGACTCAATGACACAAAAATTTTTGTATTAAAAAAAATGGTAAGAAATGATTAATATTTAAGCAAAAGGCTCCCGTCGCGAAGGAGTTAATTACTTTGAAAAGCAAGTTAATATTTGCTATTGTATCTCTAATACACTATTTAATAAATCTGTAATCTTTTACATTGCGTTTTTACTCTATATTATACTAGTTTTTACCCGGGATTCAAACATGTTTAAAATTGCTGTATTGAAGAGCAAATTGTACTACAATACCGGTCAAATAAGCGAAATTTTTGATGCACAAAATACCGGGTGATCCAGAAGTTCCGGGAGTTTTGAAATGCTAATAATTAGCAAACTATAAACAATAGAAGTATGCGGTTTTCACAAAAATGCTTAGAAACTTATGGGATTTGTTTTTTCGATGAAACAAACATATTATGTTAGTTAGAGTTTTTACCAACAGGTGGCGCTAAAATTGATAGTATTATTTTTTATGGTATGATACAGATTACTAAAAAGAAAGAATTAGTGTCTAAGGGTAACAAATTTTCATTATGACGCTCATAGCTTATAAGTACCACCGTGAGCCAATGCAAAACAGTGTGCACATAGTATCCTCAGAGCAGAAAGAAATTCCAGAGGAAATTTCATTTCATCGTGATATTACATGTGTGTAGCACTGACCATCAGCTGATGATTTCCACTGAGTATTGGCATCGAATTCTACCTCATTTATGGTTGCAACAGACATTTAGGATCTCTTGCTTTTATTACGATCTTCCAATGAGCCCTATTTTCAATCCTTGCTTACCGTAGCATTTCACGTTTGTAATAGCCATCAAATATTTTGTGGTTTTAACTTCACGTATGGTACGAGAAGAACACAACTCAACATACAAAGAAAGCATGTCAAATATAGCAGTAGCTCATCAAATTTTGTATCAAAATTCCCTTTCAATGCAATTTCAATTTCTTAAAAAAAGTGTTTGAACATAAACTACCCTTAAAACGAAATTTCATCAATATCCTAGAAAAGATGTTTCACAATGAACTCATGCGTTTATATAACGCATGGTATAGGTGCATTGAGTCGTGTACAGCAGCGCCACCTGTTGCTTAAAATTGTAACTATACATATTTAAAAAAAATTCCTTCTAAACAAAAATCCCAGATGTCTCTGAGCATATATCTGAAAACCGGACCTTTGTATTATGCATAGTTTCCAAATTATTAACATTTCAAAACTCCCGAAACTTCTGGATCACCCGGTACTTCAAAAACAAGAGGAACTATCTTTATACTAATTTTTTATTCTTATTTTTTGTTTTTTGTTTTTTTTTCTTTTTTTTTCTTTATTTTAAAATAACGATAAGTAAGAGAATTAAAACATACAATATAGTATTTATCATATAACCCGATGGCAAGCATTATTAAATGAAAAATATAAGCATTTTTTGGTAAATACCATGAGTTGAAATGCCGAAATTTCTATTTTTAAGTTCGTCTGATTTTCTTAATGTTTAATGTTTCAATTTTATAACTAACACATAATACGCATCTATAAATGTTAACCAATTTTCTAGGGCCAGCATTATACCGTAATTCGATTTCGTATATCAAAAGATGTCTTTCACACTAAGAAAATACTCTGAACATAGGAAGAAATAATCTATAAACAATAGATACGGAAAATCATAATTAATACCCAAATTAACAATGATGTGCAATAAAGGACAAAAAAAAAATTTAACGATATTTATTCTGAAGACGCTCAAGGAATTCAAACAAATGAAAATGATGAAAGCCCTCTTAGCGCAAAATTCAAAATTAGAATCGACAATGGAAATTCTTGTCATGCTCGTACTTCGTCGCATGCTTTACTGATGGAATGATGAGAAATTCAATTTCTCGAACAGGAAACCTGGAATTTCTAATATTTATGTGTAATCTTATATTTTAATATGAGATAACAATAATAATTGGACGGGAAAATAAGAAAGTATATTGTTTAACCAACTTAACTAATCGATATTTGAAAAAAAATAATCAAATAATGCCTGTTTTATTAATTTCAAAAATCATATTTTCATGTCATTTTTAAGCGAATTATAAGTAAACAAGTTGGAAATTGCACGTGAAGCGTAGCAAATGAGGTGCGTTCGTACGATAACGAAGTCTCAAAAATATCTCTCATATATCAATCTTTTAAAATTATAAATAGTTAATTACAATTAAAATGCGCACCAAACAATGTCCTCCCTATACCATTATGTAACGGAATACTTTTGTGTGGCCTTGTAAATCAATAACAAATGTTCGTTGCACCACAGCTTATGCAAAATGTATATTATAATATGTACTCTATAGATGCATATCAATTTTATTATGTTCGAATGAGTATAACACCATTAAAATGCATTTGAAACATTTTTCCCCATTGACCGTAATGTAACGGAATACTTTTGATTGTCCTTGTAATTGAATTATACATCCGATTTTGATAAAATTTGAAAAGAATCGACAAAATTATGTAATAATTATGTATTTTAAATTTCAAACGATTAAAATTCATTTGAAGCTTTTTCCCCATTGACCGTAATGTATTGAAATAATTTTGATGGTTCCTGTAATTGATATATGCATCCGATTTTCATAAAATTTGAAATGGCGCGGCAAAAGTATGTAATAATTATATATTTTAAATTTCAAACGATTCGGCTGGGTAGTTTTTGCGTTGTTATTTGCGGACGGACAGACACACAGGCGGACAGACAGACGGACGGACTGAACGACGACTATAGGTGCTACGTATTCACATAATTACGAACGCACCTAAAAATAGTTACAGATAAAAATATGTGCAAATATAAATATGTATTTCTTCCATAATCTAATCGAGCCTCTTTTACAAAGTTATTAATCCTTTGTAGACGGTTTTTCAAAACCGATTTTTTTTTTCCTAATCGAATCAGAAAAATGCTCGGATTAGTTAATACAAAATGTATTATAAAAATTTACTAGTGGGAATAATAAATCATGATTTGAAATTATTTTCCCGCATAACATACGGGCAAATTATGATTGGGAAAATTACATTGCCCATATAACGTAAGGGAAAATATGATAAGCGTTAAAAAAATAAATAAATAAAGGCTTGAGAATTTATAAAAATAAGATAGAACCGACGAAAGGAAATGTTTAAGAAGGAACTGTTTTATTGATTTATAATAAACCTCTGAAATTAGTTTCAATAAAAACTGCACCTTATATTGGTAAGTCTAACTCTTAAACAAATGATGTTAATCTTTAAAGTTAATAAAATATTATTTCTATAAAACTCAGTTGTAGAAATTGTTAAAAGAAAACTTTAATTGTACGTGTAAACAGTAAAAAATAATAAAGATCTATTATTATGATAAAGTTATCAATTAAGGCTCTTATGCAAGTATTCCAAAATGAAAAAAATATAAATTTTTCCCACTTTGACTCAACCATAATATCTCCCCCTCCTCCGAGAAATCTAACCCCTGCATCATCTTCACTACATCAAAATTTACATATGCACTTATCACATTTATACTTATCTTTTAAAATAAATTGGTATTTTAACTTGATCATTTTGATTCAAAACTTGAAGTCTCGAAGGCTATCTGCTAAAACAGATACTATACCATTTATATTCTTTTAGGTGTAAATGAATTTTCGTAAATGAAATCAAAATTCACCGGCCTTTTTAACAAGGTTTTTATTTCTTTTGACATTACAGCACCTATTTAAATTTTATTTTTTCCACTTTTAATGAGAAAATGACTTATTAAAGATACAGTATTGTTTTTTCCTTTTTCCCTTTGTTTTTAACTGAAATGAAGTACTTCTGTTGCCACAATTAGAAAAACGGGTTTAAAAGAAACAAAAAAAAATTAATATTTCAAAAATAAATTAAGATACAGCTTTCAAATAAATTGCATTTAAAAGTTAACTTTTTTCTTATAAGATGATATAAAGATTGAATATGTGCGATGTTCAGAAGTTTAAAAATTCGCAGTAACGAAAATTGCAAAACTGAAATTGCATTTCAGATTTCAGAGTGTTGCCATTCGAAAATTACGTACGCGTTACTCACAGATACGTTTGGCCTTTATAATATAGATAGCATCTAGTCTTCATGATAGGATAATCCTTATTTTTTTAATGAAAAAACAAGAAATCTGGAATTTCTAATAATTATGTGCGGTAGGATGTCTCAGGAGAAGCAGAAAATAAAAAAATAAAAAGGTTGAAAATGTCAAGTCTCACCTTTTTAAAAATGTTCTTTCTATCATAATATGACAATAGAAAAAAATTCAAGTCACTTTATAAAGGTTTAGGGGTGCTCTAAGCTAACTAAGGAAAGCCTAATTAAGGATTTTATGGAAAATTTGAATTTCTAATTAATATATAGGATTGCAGAATTCTACCACATTTATCTTGCGATTTTTTTTATACTAAAATTTGTACTTCAACTAACTATGATGAATACTTCATCATATTTAACAATGATTTCATCTAATTTCCTAATTTGTATTACATGTTTTAATAAAAGTTAATAATTATACATATCCATGGTTGCCAATTTTTACGCTTATTTACTGTCAAATAATATATTTGAAACAGAAATTTGAACTTGGGGTACCTCTGTTTTTTTTTAATTGAAGGTGATTTATATTAACGAATAGAACATTTTTAGAGGGTAGGAATTCATAAGTTTAAGACACCCTATGTGGACCCATCTTCGCATCTGAGACTTAAAACACAATTTATAAATTTATTAAAATTTTATGAGCAAATTTCATTTATAAAATCTTACCAATTCGGCGTAATTAGGTGGCAACTTCTTTGTGGTACCGTATGGTGTCATCCAAAGCTGAGAGAAGGCATGAATGGAGAAGTAAGCTTTTAGGCGACTTCCCAAGTTGATCATCAGGTCTCGTAATGCTCTGGCTTCACTTTCAGAGAAAGGCTTATCACCACAATAGATGTCATCACAAGGTTTTCGGCTTGTTCCTACTCCTGAGTAAAAATTTTATAATATTTTGCTTATTATCAATACAACACATATTTTAAAAACATATTTATATAACACAAAATCTTCAAATAATATAAACTGTAAATTTCCAACTGGGTGAAAAAGGTCCGGACCCGGATTCGAACGAGGGATCTCTTGGCTGAAGCCTCCAATTCTCTAACATCTGAGAACATCTCTAACGAACGAGTATGGTGGATTGGATCTGGTGGTGGTTCTGATTGCAAAAAATGTTTGAATTGACATTTTTTTGTTTTATTTTAAACTGCTTGTAGAGAACGAGTTTTTCAGTTTACAGTGCCATATTTTGACGATTTTTGGAATTTTAATTTCTGAAATTTCGAAATTTCAAAATTTTAGTTCGCAAAAATCGTTAAAATATGGCACTGTAAGCCGAAAAACTCGTTCTCTGCAAGCAATCTAAAACAAGAAAAATGTCAAATCAAGAATTCTTTGCAATCAAAACACAATCTTTTCAAAATATTCACTGTTCGAAACTTCTGTATAACATTTTTACAGCTTGCATAATAAAGAAATCGTTTACCGCATAATTCTATCGATCTTTGTTTTAGAGAAATTTAATTTTGAAATCGGGATCTTATTTGCATGTTATTCCAAAGAAAATCACTTTTGCTAAAAAAATAGTTTAATTTATATGGTAAAGAAAAAAATGCAATTTTCCTTTCATTTATTTGCTTGTACTACATCTGTAAACAATATTCAACAATATCTGCTTTTTATTTTAAAATAATTGTATAATTTCTAAAAATGTCTAAATTTTCAAACTTTTATATGTTCAGAATATAAGAACAGAAACTCAAAAATTTCAATTAAAAATAAACGCTATTTTAAATTGTAATGTTAAGGAAATCACATTTTTACAGATTGAACGCATGAAAAGTTTTTTATACGAAATTTAGTTCTTTCTGTCAGTCGGAATTGCTAAACAGTATGATTCGAAATTCATGATACCAATTTTAAATGATGGCACATGACACTGTAATAATCATTTATTATATAGGAATGTATGGGCCAAGTGGCGCGCTGAGGTAGTACCAGGGGACCAATTTGGCTCTTTTTTTATCTCAAAACTTCTCATTCACACCAGAAAATTCCTATACTATTCTTTCCTTTCTTATAGACAGGCGTTTCATGATTAGACAAAGTCAAAAGTCCATTATGATATTTTCCTTTATTAAATAGAATTTTTTGAATTAAAAAAAAAAGTTATTTCAATTTCTTTTCATGTATATCCTCTGTTTGACAGATTTTCAAGTTTTATAACTATTTTATATTGAAAAATTTTGATTTCACATCGAAAATTTTTAAAGTAGAATCTTTTCTTTATGTAATGATGAAACTTCTGCCTGCAATAAAGAATAAAATAGTGCATAAATTTTCGGGTGTGAGAAATTTTGAAATAAAAAAGAACTAAATTGGCCTCCTTGTTGTAGATTAATGTACTACTTGCGCCCATACTTCCTGTACAATAAATAATTGTTACAGTGCCCTATACTCAACCCTTAAAGTTTGTACCATGAAATTAAAATCACCCTGTATTTATACTGCAGTATTTAAACAGTAGCGTTACTATTATTTTAAGATATCCTTATGATTTTTTCTTAGTTGTTAACGTTAGCTCATCGAATTTGCAAGATAAACTGTAACAGTAAAAATATATCACTATAAGCACAAATTTAAGCTTACCACAATGCTCGACATCAAAGTTACGGTTAGGATCAGCTCCACGGCATACACCAAGCCAATCAATGTTGCTATGTGATCGAGTTTTACGCCATAGCCTGTCCTAAAGTACAAGAAAATAGGAAAATGAATAAAATAATTTTATCAAATACAGGGTGAATCAAAATGATTGCCTCGATTACAAATAACAATAATTTTGCAAACAATCACAGGAAGGAGCAACCAGGATGCAACACAGAAAGGAGTTCAAAGTTTTTTTTTTTTTTTTTTTTTTTTTTTTTTTTTTTTTTCGTATTTTATAAGTGTTCTTTTTGATTTTGTTTAGTCAAGTGGGCATAATCTAAAAGTTAATACATTTGATTCCGGACAATATGGAGAATGCTCATAATCACTGATACCCCGCATCTGTATCACGTTGTGGCATAAACTATATCTGTGAAACATCCGAGTAATTGCTGCCTGAAAAAATTGTCTCAGAGAAAAAAAAGAACCTTGGAACTTTCTTTTCGAATACGCAGTGTGCCTCGAAATCTCTATTCAAATTCTAATAGTTCAAGAGCCGACCGCACAAAACCCTAAGTCATAGAGCTCAAGAAAAATCCCTGTATTTTATGGAAGAGTAGTCATAGGGGAATCTAATGATCCATTTCTGCTGGAAGCGAAGTGGTGCGCGGGCCAAAAATTGATACCACTAGTGGTTGACTCGTAGTTTTAGCATTGTGTTTGCCGTACAAGCAAAAGTAGGAAAACATGATAAACTGGTTGCAGGAAAACACAATGCTAATCCTACGAGTCAACCATCAAAAATATTGTAAATGCCAGATAAACGAAGCCCCAATAATATAAACCGTTAAATTAGCAAAAAATAAGAAATTTCTTTTAATTAAAACCATCATAACCTACTCAGTCCTGATGTCACCTATAGGAGACACTAAAAAACACCCTTTAAAGTAATTTAATTGTTTTCAAAATTGTTAAAATTACTTCTAGACCTTTTTAATAATTGCGCGCACATCATAAGCATAGCTATATAAACTTCTACATCTTTGGAGATGTTTCATAATAATTAAAAAGAAGTTTTTGTGGTCCCTCGTAATATTTGTCTCAGGACTGAGGAAGTTAAGATGAAAAGTTTAACTTCCAGCCAGGGCTGCGGAGTCGGTGAGAAAAATGGCCGACTCCGACTCCGGAAATTTTAAACCACCTCAACTCCAACTCCGACTCCGAGCTGGCTAATATACTAGTGTTATTGTTGTTAAAATTATAAGGGAACGCAAGAAAAGCATGTTGAAAATGACACTATTTCAGAGTTAATTCAGTACTTAGAGATTTGAAAGAAAAATAGAAAGAATATCGTTTCAGTTTTACCAATTTTTGAATTTTAGGTACCACAAACCCGAAAAATCCAATTAAATCTAAAGCAGAAAACAAAATCGAAATTTTACTATTTCGGATCCTTGGACTTGAAAATGGGAAATCTTTGCGATTTGGATGTTAATTCATCTCTTCCAGAACCAAAAAAAAAAAAAAAAAGGATGAAAAGTCTACTAATTCGTAAATAATTCGGAATTCCATTTAAAAACGGTTTTCGTCTACTATGTACGCTGGCCAATATAATAGGTTGCCCGATATAATCCAAAAATAACAATAATAATTCTTTTATAGGTTTAAAATTACATATAATTGTTTGATTTCTCTTCAAACTGTCTAACAAACAAACAAAAAAAAAAGTTGGATTTGGAGTCAGTGTTGGCTTGTTTTTTAATGACTCTGACTCCGACTCCGACTCCACAGCCCTGCTTCCAGCACCGTGGATCGAACTAACAATCGCCTATTTTCTAGCGAGATTCTTTATCCCTAAGTTATGATGTCTATAAACAAAACGTTCAAATTAAGGTTCTCTTTTAAAATGTAAATCGCAAAAATGAACGGTTCACATCGATAAAAATGATTTAATTAAAGTAATAGACTTTTTCAAAATTTTCTGATTTTTCGTGTAACACAAGGTAGTCGCCTGTAAATGCACAAAATTTGAAATCTCTGACTTATAAAGCTTTTGTGTAAGGACAGACAGTGTACCGTGACGAATAGGTTTTCGTCATATGAACGAAACCCTAAAAAGGAAAAAAAAAAAAAATACATAAAGAGGTTTCACCTCCATGGGAGATCTACTTAAGAAAGACAGGAACTAAATTTTTATACGAGCCCCGTAGGGTAAAATTTCCAATTAAGAAAATTTTCCTTGTCTATTTTTGAAATAAAAACAAAAAATTCCATCTTAATATCTGGAAAACTCTCAAAGGTATTAAAATCCAAAATTCGTGACTTACACCATTAAGAATACCTCTAAATTAAATGATGCTGATGCATTTGGAAAGAAAGAAAGGGGTCATCCACTAATTATAGGTTATTAAAAGTTGATTAAAGACAATAACTACCCTTCTGGACATAGCCCTACAGAGTTTAGATTTTACCTTAATCCCTTGAGGTCTGATGGTAGAATTTTCTACCACATAATTTTAATTTCGAAATGTCACAACGGCACCAGAAAATTCGACCAAATTTATTTGAAAAAGGTTTGATGCATTTTTTTTCGTGCATATCGTTAACGGGTTTTTTTTTTTTCTTTGCAAAAGACTGGTGCCAATGTGACATTTGGAATTTTGAAGAAATTCACCCACCAGAGCTCAAAGGGTTAAACGTGATTTCAAAATATGCTTGGAGTCTACTCTGGAGATCTGCACAGACCAAGTCCAGTTCATAGAAAAAATTTAGGCTCAGCTTGTAGAAAACAATTATTGACCCGGCATTTTATAAACGCTAAAAGTTCGATCTGAAACCGGCACGATAAGGAGGAAAGTTAAAATCTCGGGCCAAGCTTGGTCGACTAAATTTCAACAAAATATGGATTTTTACGTCTATATTGTTAAAATCTGTTTTATATAAGTTTTTAACCAAGATATTTATCATAGCTTTTTTTGTTTCTTTGTTTATAAGCATGTAAAATATATTTATATAGACTTGATCAAAATTGCCGATGATTCAAGTGTTAGTTAAAAAGTTAATATTTATATTGATGATTCAGAACTTAATTAATGTAAGCAGATGCATATTGGAACTGCGATTTTTACAATATTAGAAACTCACTTTTTCCCTTGTAGATTACTTGATTAAAAAATATTATACATAGCTATTCTTAAAGAGATAATAAAGATACACTAGAAACAAAAATTTTAAAATTATTGTAAATATGTATACATATATATTGAACTAGCGGACCCGACAGACGTTGTCCTGTCACCGACAGAAGTTGTCCTTCCTGGCACCGACACCAGAAAATCAAATAAATGTACTTAAGTATAGTAATACGCACGATAAACACTACGCTCTTAATTTAATTTCTTATTACAATTATGTAAGGAAATCATTTTTCACTCTTCAGTATTTTTTGAAGTCGGTTCAGTTTTTGATAGAAAAGTTTATTTTTCTCTTTTTTGTTAAAAGTTAACGATTTTCTGAAGTCAGTTAATCAAAATTATAATACAGGCTATATTACTGTAAAGCATACACGTTTGACAGGAGCGGGGTTCGAACACGCGATCTCTTTCTTCGAGAAGCAAAGCTTATATCTGGCGCCTTACACCGCTCGGGCATTCCGTCCGCACTCTATTCATTGAACTTATTCAACACTTTTAATTAGCGAAAAATCACTAACTATTAGTTTTTGCCTAGTTACTAAAAACGTACTGAATCAATTTCGATGAAATGCGAATCTAAACCATTCTCCAATCCACTGGAACACACACACAAAATTCCATTAAAATTGGTGCAGTCGTTTAGGAGGAGTTCAGTGACATACACACGCACAGAAGATTTATATATATAAAGAAAAGGATTCAAAATTTCAGGTTTTTGCGCCGAAGATATTGCCAAATTAGGAAAATGTGAATTATCTCACGAACTACTGGATTTAAACGAATTTGCTTAGTATCATTCGATTCAGAATGAAAAAATGCACTAAAATATGTTATCATTTGAAAAATAACTACAAAAGCCGATTTTAAAGGAATTTTTTAAAAGTTCGTTCTTTTTTCTACTCATCTTAGGGGTGAAATTTTCGAAAATCCCTTTTTAGCGGCACTCGATGTTATAAGAAGTATTTCTACCCCAATTTTCAAGATTTTTGGTTCGGTAGATTTTTTTGTGCTGTGATTAATACGAAATCCTGACTTTCTTTTATATTTATAGCACTTTTAATTAGCGAAAAATCATTAACTATTAGTTTTTGCCTAATTATTAAAAAAGTACTGAATCAATTTCGATGAAACGTGAATCTAAACCATTCTCGAATCCACTGGAACGCACACACAAAATTTCATTAAAATCGGTCCAGTCGTTTAGGATTAGTTCAGTTACATACACACGCACAGAAGATTTTTATATATAAAGATTTAGATTAGGCATTAGCAAGTGATATTTACCTGAGTCCATGTGTATACATAACCATCAGGATTAGATTCAACGACAATGTTAAATTCGTATTTATCGACCAAAGCGGTTACTTCCGAGTCACTTCCATACGTTGTTACCAGCTAAAGAAAATAAATAAATAAAATTTTATAGAAAATTTTAAAAAGTAGTAAACTATTGATAGTAGAAATATTCTGAATTATTGTGGCGCATGTCTGATAGTCCTAAATATCTTTAAAATGCATAAGTTGCTGTAAAGGCCGAAGTCTGAAAAATCCTAATTTTTACCAGCGTTTACCAAAGGGAATTTTGGTAAAAGTCCGAAATGTGCTCTTAAAAGCTTCTATTTCGAACTTCTTCCAAACCATTTCAGTAAATGTAAGAATTCACTGACTTATTTTGGTAAACGTCAAAAATACTTTCTAAACTCGACAGGATTCGGAAAATACGGGATTAACATGCTGCACCCACCTTATACATTGTGCATTAATTAGTTCATTTATTTATTTTTTCTTAATTAACGATCACATAATTTGATTAATAAATTAAAAGACTCGGAGATAATTGCGAAATAATTTATAAATCAGCTGACTTCGATGTAGATTTCTTTCACTGGAAAATTGATCCGATTTCAATACATATTAAAACAGTTTTGGCTGTAATTGTACCTAACATTTAAATTAATCATTTGCAATAATCATAATGACTACAATGAAATTTAATTTTCAGAAAGCTTTAGAAATGGACCAAAATTTTAATTTATATATATTAATTTAACGTAATTACAGCATTTTTAAATTTCTACCGAACGATAAACTTGTAGTTTTTCAATTACCAAAAGCGCTGAAATCGTCTTAGTAGTTCTCGAGAGAGCGTTGCATCAATTTTTTACGCAGGATTTTTTGAACCTGCTTTCGACCTTTACAACAACTTTATTGGAAATAAGATTTTTACCTTTCTCCATAACTCTTTTAATTATGAGCAGTTGCATTTTTTAAATTCCCCAACTCAAGAAAAAGAAAAAAAAAGAATGTAATATTTGATTTTTCAAAAGTTGGAAACTATCCAAAAAACATTATGCCACTACATTCATACATATATATATTGCTGCGCAAATCTCGGAGAGGAGAAAATTTGTAAGAATGATCATGATGCGATGGTTACCGATTTGTAGGGATTTTTCTGACCAGTAAAACATAATAGTAAAATTAACCTAATACCATTGTCGAAATATAACAATTTCTAGTAAAGAGCAAAGACAAAATCTTGCTTTAGGGGCCATCCATAAATGACGTCACACGTCTTTTCCACATGTTTGACTCCCCTTCTCCCCTTTGTCACAAAGTGTCACACTTCACTTTATCCCCCCCCCCCCCCCGCTATTGTCGTCTTGTTATAGGTCACACTATATTACGTAAACATATACTTGCAGTTTAAAAACAAAGCACTACGTTTGGTCGTAATTGGTCGATTGATTTACGGTTTTGACTAAAACTATTTTTTATATCAGCATTTTCTTAAAAATAAATTATAAAGGTAAATTTCAAAAAGTGCCAATAGAGGGCGCTTTAGACTTTGGAGTAACGAACAACTATTTTTCACCGTTTTTTTTTCACCGCATTAATTTTTTTTAGAAGCTTAGATATAAACTTAAATTTTTAGCTCAAAATCTGAATCGTTGGGAGTGGTTAAGTATCGCAAACTGAACGTGTTCAATGGAAGAGGGGGGGGGGGTTCAAATTTGAAATTATTTTAAAAAAAACGGAAAAAATAGCCGATTTGTTTGCGGTTTTCGCTAAAACTAATCTTTATGTCAGTATTTCCTTAAAAATTAATTTTAAAGATAAATTTCAAATTAGAGGGTGCTTTAAACTTTAGAGTAACTAACAACTATTTTAAACCGTTATTTTTTGTATCTAATTAAATGCTTGCAAAAGCTTAGACTTAAATTTTGAGCTTAAATTCTGAACCGTTGGGAGAGGTTAAGAAGCACAAACTGAACTGGGTTCAGGAGTTGAAATGTAACCTCCCCCCTCACGTTGAACACAGTTCAGTTTGCGCTAAAAAGTCCACATTCTAAACATTTGAAAGCATTTAACGATATTAAAAAAATAACGGTTAAAAATAGTTGTACTATCGTTTCTGTAAGTCGAAAGTAACTAACAAGGAAGGTCTCCATACGGGCATACTCCGAAAAATCTGAAAAAAAATACAAAATGTTCTTCTCATGAGGCTATATCTGTTTATAAAAAAAATTTCGGCCGAACCTCATAGCAGTGTCCGTAAAAAACTAATGAAATTTTCGTTATTTGGCGATTTATCCTCGGTTGGCGACAGAATGCAATTTCAAAAAATACTTTTTCACATCAAATACATTTAAAGGGAAAAAAGTGCCATGCTGAACTTGTTTAGATAAATTTAAATTAAATAATTTTAGTTTTGACATTTTTAGTTTGATTTAAATATAATTTTGTTACATCGACATTTATATGAATTTATATTCAAATTTAATAACCAAAATTTGCGATTTAAAACGAAATTCATAATTTAAATTAACTAAAATTGTTTCAAGCTCAAAGTCCAATTGAACATTGTCGATTCGATTTTGTTGCCATGGAAACAGCTGACTTTTATTTTTGAATACGCTTGAATCTATGAAATTATGTTTTCTCAATATGAATTTTTCATTTATTAAAATAATTTTTTCTAGAGGTAAATTAAATAACTACAGCAATAAACAATATACATATGGAATACAATATATACATATGTATAGAATATATTAAATTCTCTAATTGTTTATGGTTAAAATCATTAAATACAGTTTAAATGCACTTAAAAAATCTATTAAGAAACAATTTTCAGTTACATTAAAATCGCTTGAATCTGGTGGAGAAAAGTGCTGTTCGCCAAATCGCGCGCCACTTGGTCTTTTCACTCCAAATATTCGAAAGTATTTTATTTTTTTACATATTTCCTATTGTAATTCCGCCGCTAAATTTGATTGATCCTTTATTACCTACATGAGTAGTTTAATTAGTATTTTTTTTCAAAAAATTCTGAGTATGCCAAGTATGGAGACCTTCCTTGTAAGTATTTGTTAAGGCAAAATAATACTCAAAAAAGACATGTACTATTATACACCATATGTATAATAGTACATGTAGTATCTATATGTATACACCAGACCCGAAAGAGTCCTGTTACAAAATTACCTTGTTAACAAGGTATGCTCCCGCAGCTACAGAACTCCATTCTCTTGCATGGATGCCGCATTCCATCATGATAGCTGGTTTATCCGTAGAACTTCCACCTGAGATCTGCAAAGTTTAATAATATTACTTGTTTATTAATAGAATGCCTTTGCTTCACTTAAATATAAGAAGTTAAAAAAATTTAGCCTTTTTAAATATGATGTAATTTCCTCCATTTACTAAGTTTAAAGGACATTAAAAAAATTATTATATTAAAGTTTACTTTCTCTTTTAATGTTCAGATGTAAATATAATTTTTATCACTTATTTTTCAACATTTTTCCGATTTTAACACGTATTTATTTAATTCCCATATAATTTATTTATTGTTTTTAATAGTTCCGGGTAAATAGAATTTTAATTGAAAGAAAATATCATTGTTTGTGTTATTTTTGCAATTGGCAGTAATTTAAAATAATAGACTTTTCTAAAATATGAAAAACAAATCTCTTCATATGCTGAAAAATTAAAACAAAAACTTATAAAATTAGTCAAATAAAAAAAATAAATAAATACAGTCTGTTCACCCCAAGTTTGAAATGTATAGCCTTGAAAAATACATTAAATTCCTATCTATAGTTTTTGTTCCTATAAAAAATTTTTTAAAGGAATAATTTTGATTAATTTTAACAATTAAAAAATATTAATATAATTCTTCAACTTAAAAACTGTTTTATTTAGCTTGTTTATCAAACATTTCTCTATAATACCACCAATTTTCATATTTTTGCATGTAGTTTTCTTAATACTATTAGCGAAGAAAGACTACTGCAGTGCTGCCAGATTTTTAAAACGAAAAGTACTACAACTATCTCCAAAAAATACTACAAAATACTACGCAGGAGACTTTAGCGCCACCCACCGTAGTTAATTATTAATATAATTTAAATCATAGTTTAAAAAAATACGTTATTCATAATAAACTGAAAAGTGGTTGATATGAATTTTTACATGTATGAATTAAAAACAAAGCTTTGATGTTGATGCAAAAAAGTTTAACAAAATGTCATTTAAAATATTGCATATATTTAACTCAAAACAATTTGAGATAGAAATACTTGGATATAAAAAAAAACTACCTGGTAAACATGGTATATATTCCATATGTTGCTAAATAATCAAAAATTATGCTCAGTAGGTTATGGGGGTTGAAGATTTTTCAATAATGAATTTGGCATTATATCAAATTTCTGTCATTTCTTTCATGTTTTTTCAAAAATAATAATTTTAAATGAAATAACTACAAAAAATACTACACCCCTAATTTCGGGTGAAAAAATACTACCGTAGTATTGAAAATGCTACATGTGGCAACACTGACTACTGGTTACAAAAAATTCATTTACAGCAGCAGTGAAAGCGTTGGTTACAGCTCCTTTTTAAGTGTTAAAAATTTTTGCCTTTTTTCTTTTTCTTGTTTTTAAGAATTCGTAGATTTTACTAAAAAATATAATAAACTAATTTTTCTACTATTCCGATCTACATATCATGTTAAAATTTTTGGGAAAAATATTACAATAAAGATATTTTCTTACTTTTTTTTAAATCCTTACCTTTAAATTATATATTGGCCTGTTTTCGTAAGATTTTCCAATAGTTTCTAACTTGGCAATCTTGGGGTATTTGGTTGAAAGTTCTACCAGTAGGGCGACAATCTGAAAAAAAAGTACATAAATAAAATCATTTGATTTTTTTTTTCATTCTATAAATAAAATACAAGTCAAAATATTCTTTAATATTTCAGAATACTTAATTGCTTGTACGTAATAATAATTATTAAACTTTTATTTAAATATTGCGAAAAATTCTGTTATTTAATTAGTAGATATTGTTTCTGATATTTAATACTTAGATATTAATGGACAAAATTTTCTGGTATGAAATGATTTTCCCAAACCGAAGGGACTTTCCGAACAACCCAATATAAGTATGTAACTTTAGCTTAAGACAAAATAATATTATCTCTATAAATTTTCTGTTTCCTATCGTTCTAACAGTTATCTTAAAAATGAATATTACTTTTTGTTTCTATTTGACTTCCCAAAATTCTCGCATAAGTAAGTTTGATAGGAAACACAAGTTTAGATTTAAAAATTATATATTTTTTTATTAATTTCATGGCTAATGGCATCCACGTTGAATATCTCAAAATTCACGCAAGATTTAAATTTCGGGCCAGTTGTGACTAAATTGCAAAGCATGTAGAAAAGACGTGATTTCAAAAAGGACGGCGCCACTTGCTATATCATGAAATTATTAATAAAGAATAGCTTTAAAATAGTGAAGCTTTAACTGTAAGCGCTTTCGCAAGGATTAATTTCTTACGGGGTGAACTTCCACCAGCAAATTTAAATCGAAATTTTCTCCTAATTTAAATGCATTATTCATGCAAAATTTCATTCACAAATTGTGGCAAAAACAATATTTGTTTATTTTTTATTTATTTATTTATTTTTCATTTTGGCGGAACTTCACTTGTAAAGTAGTGTGACTCAGAGTGTCCGCCATATTGTGGTAATCTTGGACAATCTCCAGTAGTGTCAGTCAGACTAAGAAAAATTTAATACCTGGGCAAAGTATCACTGTTAAAAATAAATCGAAATTGTTACCATATTCGTAAGCGAAATTTTCCATAAATAAGGCATTAAAATAAGACGAAGTTTTCTGTTCAGATTTACTGGTGGAATTTGCCTTAGTGAAAATCCTAAACTGTTGATCAAATTTAAAGAAAATAAATAATAAATAAATAATAAGCCGCCATCTTGTGACAACTTTCTCAGTCACTTCTCTCAGCTGGTAGACTATACGTTATATGTCTCAGCCTTCTTCTTTATAGCTCCATTGTTGATTTATTAAAATGTTTATGCCTTACATAGTTTTGATTTATGCATTATTAACGTTTTTTTCAGAAATTTTCATCGGTTTTGTTTTTATGTAGGGTAACATCCCCAGTAATTGGCATGCACCAGTGATTGGCACATCCTACAAACATGCCCTAAAATAAGATTTATATCCAGTCTTTTAAAAATTGAAAGACCATATACCAGTTATATGCTCATTTACGTTAAAGATTATAACTTTGATTTATGCTACTAGATTATAATAGTGCCCAGGAAAGAGAAACAATTATGGCTTGTATCAAATTAGCCATTTTTGTTGCAAATGCTTCTTCATTGGCTTAAGGAAGGCATGCTTTTCAATTCATTATTATCTGATTTATAAAATATTTTAAATTTTAATTGGCAACAATTTTGTTTAGTTAAAAAGGGTTACTTTAATTGTGTAAAAGTATTTTCGACACAAATATTTGGATTTCTGAATTAATGATAGGTGCCAATTAATGGTGCTTCAATTTTGCTAGTTCCAAGTAATTGGCACTTATTCCAATTACAAGGAATTCGCCAGTAATTTGAGATTAAACCACTTATTTTGGAAGTACTTTTAAAGTTATAGACTAATTTTGTCTATCATTTGTTTTTATTTGAAAATATGAAATATTATCAATAACTGGAATCCATTAAAGCTTCATATGACAATTACTGGGGACAGCATGACAATTACTGGGTATTAATGTAAGTATATTGTAATGTTTTAAAGTGTTCACATTTCAGACTAATATGCTGATTTCTTACTCTCAAAAACCTGAAATATGGCATCTTCATCTGCAGTAAATTCATTTAAAGCGATTGAACCCAATGCAAAATGTGAAGTTTTTTTAAATATAAACATGTGCCAATTACTGGATCACAAGGTGTCATACATTGGTGCTCTAGGTGCCAATTACTGGTTATTTCAGCAACTTTTTATAAATATATTTTTATAAAAATACTTTAAAAATTTTTTTTTGCTTTTAGTGGGCAAAATAGATGCACAGATATGCATTGTTTGATTTAAAAATATTTCCAAGTAAATATCTTATTTCTTTGTAATGAAAATTGAAGTAAGTTTAAAGACAAATTCTTAAAGTGCCAATTACTGGGGATGTTACCCTATAACGTTTAAAAAATTTCTGTTATTATCATAAAAACAGCCTATTCCTGTGTATAGCATTATTATATTATATTTATTAAGGAATTCAAAAAATGTTTTTACATTTAACAGTTTTTAAAAATAGTAAAAGTTTGGTTAATTTTCTACTATTTTTTAAATAATAATAAGATAAATAAGCAAATAAATTACTTATTTGAATGTTTGTGTCACAATTTATGATATTTTAAATAGTAAGTAGCAATTTTAAATTTAAATTTGCAAAAATTAAAATAATAAATGCTCCTAAGGCATATATAGATACTTTAATGATATTTAAATGTCGAGCGAACTTGAACTGATGTATGAAAACATTTAACTGACAATTAATGGGCATTGATTTCATACATTTAAAAATATGACAACTTTTCTTTCAATTGAATGTCAAAGTTCAAAATATATATCTCATGAGAAGCGTTTTAAAACATTGTTTATTTATCAGTAATTAATAAACAGTAACAACTTCTTTTTTTTTTTTTTTTTTTTTTTTTTTTTTTTTACTTCACAAGATTTTTTTTATTATCTTCTCCTATTTTTTTTCTTTTATAGAATTTTTAATCTTTTATCGCCGGCTTTTCAAAGCAGAATGTGTTTGTTAATAAATTAGAACAATGTAATCTGTGAAATGGATCTTCTAGTTGACAGGCAACTTTATATCCAGTATATCAAAGTAAACCGTATTGCATCGTCTTAGGGAGCCATAGGAAAAATTAAACTAGTTGGATGTGCCAATCCCGAAACTTTCTTTTATCTCATAAGTACATTTTAATATTAAAAAAAAAAAAAAAGAACGTGGTGACCCCAAAGTTACCTACTATGGAATTTCCTCAAACATTTGACCTAGCCTAATGAGATTCTGGTATCCGAAAAGCCTAAAACGCAAAATTTAATTAATATTCTGAGAAAATGAGCTTAGTAGTGCCTCATGCTGGGTAATTTATACTAAAATCTAATAAACATCTATTGATGTCAAGACCTAACAGAATATGAAATTTCATGTAATTTCGTCCATTAGTTCTTGAGATATAGTTATAACAAAAAATTTGCAAAACGTAGTACAGCAACACCATATCTTGGACAATTTATGCCAAAACGTAAAAAAGCGTCTACTTATGTTATGGTGTAAAACAGTGATGCACAACCTTTTTTCCAGAAAATTGTTTCCCACCAGAATATTTGAAAAGAGTCGTTTGTTTTATTTAATAGCAAAGATTTCGTCATAATTATAAGGGAAAATATTCTGCATAAAAATAGTGGTATCTTTGTGGCCCGCGGGCCAAAGGTTGTGCAACGCTGGTGTAAAAGAATCTGAAGTTTGATGAAATTCTGTGCATTAGTTCATGAGATATAGCTAGTTTAAAAAAAAAACCGTGTAAAATATAGCACAGCAGCCCCATCAGTTGAAGTAATCATCGTGTAATTATGTTATATGTCATTTTGTAACAAAATCTGAAGTTTGATGAAATTCTGTGCGTTGGTTGTTGAGATATAGCTATCGGAAAAATCGTGCAAAATGTAGCATGGCTGCACCACCTGTTGCAAGGTTAATACCAAAATGTAATCAGCGTCTAACTATGTTATATATTCTAGTGTAAAAGAAATTAAAATTTGATGAAGTTCTCTGCATTAGTTCTTGAGATATAGCTATCGCAAAAATCGTCTAAAATATAGCACAGCAGCGTCACCTATAGGGCAGTTCACACCAAAACCTTATCAGCGGCTATGTATCTCAAGATATCGCGGAATCTGAAGTTTGGTGAAATTCTGTGCATTAGTTCTTGAGATATAGCTATCATGAAAATCATGAAAAACGTGGCATAGCAGCGCCACCTGCTGACCAATTTACACCAAAACTTAATCAGTGTCTATGTATATCAAGGGGACACAGAATCTGAAGTTTGGTGAAATTCTGTGCATTAGTTCTTGAGATATAGCAATCTTGATAATCATGAAAAACGTAGTATAGCAGCGTCACCTGCAGGCCAATTTTCACCAAAAACCAATAGGCACTAATTCGTATCAAGGTCTAACTGAATATAAAAATTTATTAAATTTCGAGCATTAGTTCTTGAAATAGAGCGCCCAAATTTTTTTTCTCACAGACAGACATTTTCTAAAAATAGTCAAAACGTGTTCAGGACCTCCTAAAACGTATAAATCCGTCGAAAACCGGAAGTCGAAAATTTTCATGAATCCAATAATTTCTTCTTGTAAAGATAAAAGAAAGTAAAAATTGTTTAGGTGCGGCAAAGCCACAAAAAGATTAATAAAAATTAGCTAACATAAAAATTAAAAAAAATAAGTAATAATTAAAATTAAGGATAAAAGAAAAAATATATATAGCTCAATAAAATAAAGCAGGAAAAATTGTTTATTTAGTTCAAGAAAGCAAAGAAGAAAAAGCTACCGAAGAGATGCCCCAACTAAAAGTATTAAAAAAAATTACAGAGACCATACATTTTAAAATATCGTAAATTAATAATGTTAGTTAAACACTAACAGTATATCAACTCCCATTAGAGAAATGCTCAGGTTAAATAATAAAAATTTACAATAAAATTTTACTGGTGTCAATATCAAATTACGATTGGAGTATTGATGTTCGTTCAAGGTATGAGCAAATCATAATTGTCAAAAACACGTTACCCGTACGACGTACGGGCGAAACAGGGAAGCGGTTAACCCTCTAAGCGTTTAGTCCGTAATATTCCTTACACTAAGCTCCAGGTTTCACTGCAATATAAGCAATGTTTAAGATATTATAATTCTATAAATTTAATGAATTTTCAAAACATTGAAGAATCATTAAGACTCTCAAGGGTTACATTTATATTCGTAAATGAGATTTTTTATGTAATATTGAAATAATCATATTTTATTAGCATTTAAAACAAAATGCAGAGAAAACAACATTACAATTTTACCCATTTGCAAGACGCTTGGAGGGTTAAAAAGCCGGAGATTGGCATTTATCGTAACCTATATTTTATGTTTAAAGAATCAAATATATGTTTAAAATAAAAAGTTTCCTACGGTACAAACAGAATTCAGCAAATTTTATTATTACTATTAGTATTAAATGCCAAAACATAAATTATAGACTTAACGATAAATGCATAAACAAAACACATACTACCATTACCACATGCAGATAGTAACAAAAGTAGGTACTACTCTGTTATCCTGTCGACTGCTTTCGCCAAATTATACATATCGCCAAACTAATAGCCAAATTACAGATATCGACGTAATTTTTATTTTAAATAATAACGAAAAAAATAATTAGTAGACTATTAATACAAATACAAATAAAAAGTCGAAATAAAAATCACTTAATGACTTTTTATACACGTGTATCCTATTTAATGTCATTCAATTGACATTCACGATAATCTATTATTGGCATTTCATCTTCTAATTTGGCGATAGTATTTTGGTCGACGGGATAACAGAGTGATACCCCAAAGTAATTGTTAAGACAAAATAATACTTGGTGAAGAGACATGTACTATTTATAGCACGCCAGACCCGAAAGGGTTAAATGTAAATTGTTTTAAGAAAATAGTATTTTTTTTTTTTTTTTTTTTTTTTTTTTTTTTTTTTTTTTTGGTGAATTTTGCATTATTTTTTAATAAAAAAAATAATAAATTACTTATTTGTATACTTATGTCACATTTGTATGACATTTTAAATAATAAATAGTGATACTAACATAAAATTTTCCAAAAATGAAAAAAAAAAAAGTTGTTGCGAAGGAAAACAAATGTCTTAGTAATCTTTAACCCATTAGTGCCTAGCGTCCCTTTTTCGGGACACTTATAAAAAAGACAATAAAACACCTTTCACACCAGTAAATAGAAAGATAAATAAGCACTATTTTTCACGAGTCGAATTTCTAAATAAAATAAGATAAAAGTTATTCTTTTTTTAAAAGTGGTGGGAAACTCGAAATTTCATTTTTAATGAAGAAAATAGTTTGGGCATTAATGGGTTAAAAGTCAAGCAAAACTAAACTGACATTTGAAAATTCTTAAATGACAATTAATGTACATTGTTAACATACATTTAAAAATGTAATTATGACAATTTTTCTCTTAATTGAATGTCAAGGTTCAAAATATATATCTTATGAGAATCGTTAAAAAATATTGTCTATTTATAACTAATTAATAATCAGTAACGACTTCTATTTTTTTTTCTTCGCAAGAAAAGATTATGTGATTTTTTACATTAATTATAAGGTTTTATAGGATTAAAAGTTGTTTAATAAGTACTTTGTAAAGCGCATATATTTTTTAATGATTTTGATTAAAAATAATGATTTTTTATTGTTAAAAAAATGGTTTGAAAAAAGTATTAATTAATATAAAAAAATATTTACTAGAAATACTGATGAATATAAAATAACAAAAGAATGTGCGCATACATTGAAAGAAAATGTGAAAAACAATACTATTGCAGGGTTCGCACAGTACTACCACTAAATTTTAAGAATTTTTTCAAAGTGTTTCGCTGAAGAAAAATAGTGTAAGGTCCGTAAATGAGGGGTGGGATTGCGAATTCTGTGTTTTAAAAAAAAAATGTAAATTTTCTTGTTTTTAATAGTGGTGTCTGAGTCCTTACAAAATATAAAGAGTATGCGACCCTTGTACAGTAAAACCTCCATAACGGACACTCCCGAATAGCGGACACCTCTATTTAACGGACAATTTTCCAATCCCCACTTCCAAAACCTAAATTTTTGTATGTTTAACCTCTGAATAACGGACATTCCTAATAGCGGACACTATTTACGGCGATAAAGGATGAAAAAGTACTTTTTTAAGGAGAAAAAAAAATGAAAAAAATTAAAAAGGCCTTTATTTTTGTCAGGGAATTTTGTGATCACAGATAAATGGGCTGGGGAAAATCTCTCCCCCCCCTCCACGTCCAGTGTTGAATTGAAGGGGTTGCCCAGGAGGGACATCTTCCAGAGCATTGAAATATCCCCCCGGAAAAGTTTGAGATTTTATGATTTAACAGTCAAAAAGTGCAATCTCCCTTCCCGTCCGAAACTCTATATTGTCCAATAATGACACTTTGAAAAACAAATTATATGTGATTGCAAGCAAAAGTTAACTTTCGTAACATGTTTTTTTTTTTTTTTTTTTTTTTTTTTTTTTATATATATATATATATATATAAGAATGTAATAATCAGTGCATAAAGGTGTGTACAATTTTATTTTAATCCCATTGCTTAAAAAATAATTTTAATTTCTGATTAATCACATAATAGAGGTTTTAGGACATATAAAAGTCAATTAATGAAATGTTAAGCATTTCTTAGCGGTTTTTCGATATTTGAGGTTTTCCCAATAGCGGACATCTCCGGATAGCGGACAATTTCTGCGTTCCCGAGGTGTCCGTTATTTAGAGATTTTACTGTATTAAAATTCCTTTTATTGCTATTTTTTAATAAATAGGTTGTACGGTTGCTTATTTTGTTACTTTTGAATACTAGTATTTCTATTTAAAAAAAATTCGCAAAGTGTAATATTTAATTACACGCAGCGGAATTTTCTTTAGACAAATGTTGGTATCCAAAAGGCAAAATCATAGCGGCTGGATTTTTCCCACCTTTAAAATTAAAAATAAATTTTTGTTTTCTTTCATCGATGAAAATCGTTAGTTTTCGGCGATTGTTTTGATAAAATTTTGTGTCAAATTTTTGCGGTAAGAAAAATCCGTACAAGTTAGCCAGCTATGGAAAATTTAACCCTTAATGCACCGACGGTATTAAATAAGGCAAATTTTACCATAAAATTTCACTGTTGGATACGTACCAGGATTCTGAGGCATTTCTGTGGCAAGTATACTGGTCGCTCGTCTCACCAAGTGGTTACTTGAATGATATCAATTTTACTTTTTTTTTTACTGATATTAACCCTTAAATGCATAGGATAGAACGCGTTCCAAAAAATGCCCAATTCAAAGAATCAGAATTTATACCTGAAAAATCTAAATAGTAAATTTTTCTTTATTTAATTACAAATCTTCTGTCATTAACCCATTAACGCCCGAATTATTTTCTTCGCTAAAATTTAAATTTTGTATTTCCCACCACTTTTAAAAACAAATTATTTTTTATCTAAATTTATCGAGGATTCTGTCTCGTGAAAGAAGGTATATATTTTTCTTCCTCTTTACTGGTGGGAAAACCGCTTTCTTGCTGTTTTTGTAACCGTCCTCAAATGAGGACGCTGGGCGTTAATGGGTTAACCTTCCTACCCTGTTCAAATTTTACTCATTCCTGATAAAAACATTTCTCACCAGAATTGTTATTTAAAATATTTTAATATATTTAATTGACTTATTTTTCTAAATCTGTTATTTAACTTTCTTTATGAAAACAGTTCTGGTTCCAATGGCTTAAAACTTACTATAGTTATGGGTCGATTAGACCCATTCAGGGTAGGAAGGTTAAGTAAAGTGAAAATTGCTCTTTTAAATTTCTGATGAGAATACGGAATATGTGAATAAAACCCCCCAATAAATCGGGAACACTTTTGGTATCGTAAATGATACAATATGCATTTAAGGGTTAAACTCAAGCGCTATAAGCACTTTTTGAGGCTACATATATACACCCATAGTCCTGAACGGGTTAACAGTTTCTGACGTGAAAAAAATCTGGTTAAATCATTAATTTACACAAAAATTAATAAACGAATTCATTTGAAAAAGAGAAGTTGCATACTTTCAGGTATTTTATAAAAGGAAAATTCTATTTAAATATTCTGGGCCAAGTAAAATTAAAATTAAATATACTTTTTTAGGGACGCCGCAAATTTCACGGTTAACCCTTTAAAGGACAAAGCATTTTCATTGCTAAGATTTTGAAATAAATGAATGACACCGGAAATTGCGAACAGATATATTTGTAAACGAGAAAAAGTGAATTTTCACATACATAATAAAATGAATTTTTTTAAATTAAAATTCCGGTGTCGTTGTTGCATATCGGAAATAAAATTTTGTGGTTTCGTAGAGAAACCAACGAACGTTAAAGGGTTAAGCATAAATGCCTGCAAATTTTGGATGAAAATACGGAATAATTAAGAGGTGTTTGCATCTATGGGTTAAGTAATGAAACAACAAAAATTCATTGATCAATGTACAAATTCATGGGCAAATTTATTGCTCTCTACTCTATGGTTGACTCGGCTTTCTTACCTCAGTGTACTGATTATAGACTCCAAAATCAAATTTTTCAGAATGGCTCACATTTGTTGGAGCATTCATCACTTTTTCTGCCTCTATGGTGCTGAAAAGAAACAGAAATAAATTCGGTTAAGCTACATAATTCAAAGAAAATTGCTTACATTGATCTTTTGTACTATCTTTAACCACGTAACTGATTGCCAGTTTGGCCTCTACTTTCAATTTAAAACTTCAAATTCACATCATAAATTCTGAAAGAATTTTTTTTATTTTGCGTAGTCACGAAACTTCTGTCTTTAATTAAAGAAAACATAACCATACAGAATTTCTGGTGTGAACGTGAAATTTCAGATTTAAAAGATTTGAATAAGAGACTAAATCTGGCAACCCAGATACACCCCTTCGCTTCCGGCAGACATAGGTCATTAGCAGTGTTGCCAGATGGGCTACTTATTTTAAATTCAGATTCTTCACTAGCACCACTTTCTTGAAATAGTAAAATGCGCCTTATTTAATGCCATATTAATAAACGCGAAAACAAACGGAATTTTGCCGTTTAAAAAAAGTGGTGCGAATCAAGAAAGCTGAAATTTAAAAAAGTAGTCCATTGGCAACACTGGCATTAGAGTTCTCTATTTCTATTCTTCCATAAAGTAAAGGATTTTTTCTTGTGCTCGATGACTTGGGATTTTGTGCGGTCGGCTCTTGAATATAATATCCAAAAAGCCAGAGACTTGGTCTGGTTACATATAAATTGCACAAAAATAAGTTAACTGTATGACTTAAACAGTTTAATCTTTTAAACCAAATATTTATAAAACTCGCGTAAAATTTTCCGCTCTTCTAGTGTTACATGTTTCTTATCGTTTTCGAACAAAAGTAATCGATTGGAATAGTGTGGTTAAGTTATTTTATTTCATGAACTATAGAAGCAAATTAGATATAGTCAGAGTATAGTCAATATAGTCATATATACTGCATATATCGCGTTATGTTATTTTTATATGATCCTTTAAACGCTTATACGAACCATAACTTTTAAGGCATTTTTGTAACTAATAGTAATAATTCTTTATTGTTTGTAAACATCATTGGATATAGCCGTGCACTTCTATAATAAATGTATGATGAAAAAAGAAATGTTCTACAATTTCATTCTTGATATTATTTTAAAAAATTTTCCAACGACTTATTTACAAATTACAAGGCTTGTTACTTTTAAATTTCATTTGCACAGCAATGTATGCCTTTGCACATCACCCATTTGCACTTTACAAAATCTTACAGAAACACATCGATGAATTGATTGACTGATGTAATAGATGGCGTGTAAAACTTAATGAAAATAAAACTGCAGTTGTATAGAAAAAAAAGATTATCATAACCGTTTAACTGTTAGCAATTTTACCATCCCCTTCAATGACTTCACTAAATATTTAGGTGTCACTCTTGATCTTTGTTTAACTTGGAAACAGCACTTTATTAGTATTCGGGGTAAAGTCGCCGGTATTTCTGAAGCTCTTTCTCCTCTCCTTCAGAGTAAAACTCTATCAATCCTATATAATGCTTGCATAAATCCGTATTAACCTACGCCTGGTCTATCAGGGGGTTTACTTGTAATTCCAGTATGAATAATCTTTATGGTATTCATAACAAAAATCTGCGGTATAATTGTAATGGCTGTAGATACCTTCGGAACTCTACTATTCGAAGAGATTTAAATACAACTTTGCTAAAAAAGCGTATTAATCTACTCTCTAAAATTTTTTATAAATCTTTATATAATTTGCCTAACGAAATTGTCGCCGAGCTTCCAGATTATGAGGTTTCCGAATCTCTTTTTAATAGAACACATCCCAGATACACACTTATTTCGGAAGGGGATGATTGTGTTTCCCTCAACCCTCATTTAAACTTTCGTTCTCTTTGTTTGTTTTTGTCCAAAAATTTTTAGTTAAAAAAAATGCTATACTGCTAGTTTTTTTCTAGCAATATTAATTATGCTTTTTCTTAAATGTACGGTATCTGTAAAAAGTCTTCTTTTTATGTTGGGGCACCCCTCCGATAACTTTATTCGTCTTGCCTTTATGGAAGTAATGGAACATTTTTTTAAACTTCTTTTCTTATTGTAATTTTTTGTGAACTCTTTTTTGTGATTTTTTTTAAATTAATATTTTAACTTACACTATATTTTTTAACTTATGTTAGCTAATTTTATTCTTAACTGTGGCTTCCAGCCACTTTTACTCATTTCTTTCTTTTTCTATGGCTCCCTAATGCCGATGAAATACGGTTTACACTGTTGCATTGGATATAAAGTTGCCTGACGACTAGGAGATCCTTTCTTCTGATTACCTTGTAACTTTCATTGTAAAAGAAAAAAAATATTAAAATGCTCTTCGTGCAGCTGGTAAGTTTGAAATTAAAATTAGGTAGTCCCGACGTGGGACCTAGAGAGTTAATAAAGCTCCTAGAGGGTTAATAAATATTTCGTACATGAGGAAGTTATGTAGGTTATGTTATATATACACCAGAATATATACAGTATAAATATACAGTGTAACATGTATAGTATATATACAGTGCAAAAATCTAAGCGCTAGTGGGCAGTCTCTCACAACTAAAATTTCAAATTTTTCTTCGGTTAACCCCTTCAGGGGTGGTGGGATATATTTGATCCCACCTACGATTAATGATGTTTTGCTTTTCTAATTTTAATTAAACAAAAAAAAAAAAAACAAAAAAAAAAAACTTGTCGTGAAATTTATTTTTTATATTTTGAAGTAAATTTTCTCCATATTTCCGGTGGGAGTCCAGAATTACACACACACAATTGCTTGCCTCTGAAAAGGTTAAAATTTAACAGCATTCTTACAAGAATTTTACACGAAATATTAGTCGAAAAGTAACGAAATAAATTTAGTGGGAAAAAACTGCCTGCTGGGCCTAGATTTTTTCAACCTGCATATATATAATATACACACTAACCTTTGTAAATCGTAAAATACAATCTCGTATTCCATTTCTTTTTTTGCCAGAGTGTCTTGAACAGCTTTGATCAATCTTGGTTCCAAGCGGAATAAGACGGGGTGATCCAAAATTCTTGGCTCATTCCAGAAATCAACCTAAAAAAGTATATAATTATATTTAGGCGTTGAAATATGGAAAAAAATATCTTATTTTTGAACTTTGAAATTGACTAAATCAGTCTTAGAGTTTGAGACTATTTCGTACCAATGGAATTTCGAAAAAGGGGGATTTTTAAAAACTTTCCGCGTTACGCAGATTTTTTTTTTTCTACATAAAATACACATAGACAGAATTTCAGTCTAAGATGTCAATCGATCGAGACCGAAGAGATTTTCTGTCGTAGACAGGATTAAGTCTTAAGTAAAGCTTAGAGTACTGAAAAGGTTTTCTAGAGACTTAAAATGTTCCTCTGTTAGACAGATTTCTTGCACAGAGTTCGTGTTAGACAGAATTTATTGTTTATCCTACAATGTTTGAATTTCAAGATTTAGATTAACCACTTAATCGTCGCACCCGAGGCATTCACGGACTGAGAGGTTCACCGCTTTTATTCAGAATTGTTTGATTCCCACCAATTTTTATGAAGTACAGTAAAAGCCCGATAATTCGGATTAATTGGGACCGGATTCAATCCGGATTATCAAAAATTCGGATTATACGGAGAATTAGAAAAAAAAATGAATTAAAATATAACATACTAACAGAAAATCACCTTTATGTTAAACTTATTGAATATTTGCAGACAGTAATAATGTTTACTTTGCTTAGTTATTCCGAAAACATGTCAGAAAAAGTTTTTTTATTTAGAATACGACGATGAAAGAAGTGAATGTTATGGAAATTAGCCAATCGCTTCTCAAACTTGAAAAAAAAAGACCAAACCGATCCGAAATATCCGGAGTTCCGGATTATCGGGGTCCGAATTAGCGGGGTTCTACTGTAGTGTAATTCGTTTCTTTCTGGTATCATTTTACTTGTCATTAAGTAACACGATTTTTCTTTCAAAAAAGTGGTGGGAATGATGAATTTAAATTTTTAAATCGTAATTTAACGCGAGCATTAAAGGGTTAAGCACTTATATGGAATCTAAGAGTTTATTACTAGTATGTTTAGATGTTTTCATAAACTATTAAGAAATAAGAGTAACAATTAAATACAGCAAATTATGAAGACAAAAGATCCATTAGAATTAGTCTGTTAAAGTTCTGCGAATACCGTAATATTCATCCAATCACATAACTCGCAAATCGTAAATCTAATAAACTTATTTATTCCATGAAATTGCACTATTTAACTAGTCTTTGGGGGCCACCGTAATACTTACCCATCATATATATGCATATATAATATATGAAAATAATACATTTGAAAACTATTTATAAAATGGACTGCAATTCCAAAACAAAATTTAAACGTGTATTTATATTTTTATTGTGCATAGTAATGCTGTATTAAAGAGTTTCTGATGAATCTCTTTCGATAAATTTTACAACACGCCTAACTACTCAAGTAATACTGCGAAAAAGAAACATCCTTATAACTCCAAAAATTAACTAACAGTTTATTGCGTCGAATTAAGCGTCTCATTTCCAATTAAAGTATATCTTTGAATTGAAATTTGAATGAAATACAGGGTCATGAAAAATCGAAGAATGTGGAAAATAGGATTAAAGATATCTCGGCAACTAATACTTCGATCGACTTCGTTCTTTATGAAAAATTTCTGTTATTTTATTGCTTTTTACGATCACTTCTTAAAATAAAAAATTTTGAAAATTTTTATGTACTTTTCATCAAAACGAATGTTTTGAGAGTCCGAAAAAAAATAGTTCCGGATAATCGAGGTTCGTGATATTAAATAGGCTTCGTCCCATTCTTACATACTAAGTACATACAAAATTTCAAGTCTCTATCTCAATTCGTTCGGGAGATAGAGCGTTTACAGACAGACAGACAGACAGAGGGACGGCAAAAAAAATTTTCGAAAAATATGTTTTTCGAAATCTCCAGCGTCTAAAACGTGTAAATCCGTCAAAAAAAAAATTTCGATTTTCAAAACGATTGCAAGACTTACCCTATACTACGTAAGATGGGTAAGTAAAAAAGGCATCTTGCTGCGTCTTAATGATTCCATTTTATTAAGCCTTTCAGGCACGGACAAATTATGTTACTAAAATGAGAAATTATCGAGTGTCACAGGAATTTACAAAGAATTTTTTTTAGAAATTGAGAATTCTTTAATATGAGCTTTCATTGTAAAAGTAAAATTTTGTTAAGGTACTATTGGTGTAGATTGTAAGGATGGAAATAAAATTAGTTATCCCGTACTAGGCACAGTGTGCCGGAAAGGGTAAATGAAATGTATTTTCTACGTTGAAATACGTTTTTTAAAGCCTCGCAATTACGCCGCATATACCGGGTGTCCAGTAAATAACTGACCCATTTTGAACTTAAATAACAAATAAACGGTTTGAGATAATAATGCGCGGTTTGCGGTATTGTTATTAGAAAATCAATAAATTTTTAAACATGTACGTTGTTAATATAGTTCAAATTTCGGGAAAAAATATTGCGCTGGCGGTAACAGGCTGTTTGAATAGAGACATGACTCTAATTTTCATAAATATGAGATTTTCGGCTGAATCTGAATTTATATGTTGTCGAATCTGAATCTATATGTTGAATCGACTCTCGAATCAGCTTCAGAAATAGGGTATGTTGGTTGGAAAGTGATTTAAAATAATATTTGTGACTGAACCATCTGTATTATATTTCCCCTCCTCAGTCTTGAGACTGAGATATTATTTTAAATATTATTATATTACATTAAAAAAGTGCATATTTTAAAATTTATTTATATTCTAATAACAATACAGCAAGCCGCGCATTTTTATCTCTTGTTATTTACATTCAAAATGGGTCAGTCATTTACTGGACACCCGGTATGATAATTAAATTTTTAGTTTCTTAGAAAGTATTGAAATCGAAATTTTTTTCGACTTTCGGTTTTTGACGATTTATACATTTTAGGGGTCAGAGATTCACAAAAACACGTTTATACAAAGCGTCTATATGTTCGTGTGTCGCAATTGTGCCATCGAAAAGTATATGAAGTTATACGTTGAATTGAACCAAATTTTTTGTATAAATATTTGGCTGTAACAAGCCGATCCACCTACAATATGAAAATATCCCACAATAAGGCGGTGCTCTGACAGCGATTATTGTGCCATTTTTAATATTGCATTATCGAAAGTGTATGAAGTTATGCATACAATTAAACCAAATTTTTTGTGTATGTTTCTGGATATGGCCAGTAGATCCTCTTACAAGTCGGAAATATTCCACAGGAGAGGGGCGTTATAATTGCGATGTCTGTGCCATTTTCATTACTGTACCATCGAAAAGACTATGCATTTATGCAAAGAAATCAACAAAAAAATTTGTGTATATGTTTGGCAATAGCAAGAAGATCATACCTGAATTTGAAAGAAATCTACCGAAAGGAGATGCTATATTAGCGATTTTTGTGCTATTTTGATTATTGTACCATCGAAAAATTTATAAAGTTGTGGATAAAATTGAACGAAATTTCTTATGTGTGTTTTTTAACTATGACCAGCAGATTCTGCTTTAATTTGAAAATATTTTGTTGGAAAGGGGTGGTGTAATAGCGATATCTGTGCCATTTACATTATTGTACCAATAAAGACTGTATGAATTTATGTATGGAATTTAATCAAATTTTTTGTGCATGTTTTTGCCTATGACAAACAGGTCCTCCTTCAACTTGAAAAAATTCTACCGAAAGACAGCAGTTTAATTGCAATGTTTGTGCCATTTCCATTGTTATACCATCGAAAACTACATAAAGTTATGCATTGAATTGAACCAATTTTTTATGCTTGTGTTTTTAGCTATGGGAAGAGATCGTCCCTGAATTTGGAAATATTCCAAGCGAAAGGGGTGCTGTGATGGCGATTTTGGTAGAATTTTCTCGATTTTTCATAGTTCCACTGTACATTGTCGTCTCGTGTACCGACTAGATCTCGAGCTCTGCTAAGCCAGTTATTTGCAAACATCTGGCGACAACAGAATAAGAGAATCCATTAATTTTAATAAATATCATAACCTGGATTAATTCGCTTTTACTCCAATTAATAGACTGAAGCAGAAATTTAAAATGAAAATCAAAGTTGGTATAGTATTGTACTAATACTATTGAAATATTAACATGGTAACTACTTTTTGAAAAATTAACATATATCACATAGAAGAAAGTTTTAGGAATGGCACATCCTTTAAATTTCTTTATTGTTAATAGATATTATTTTTAGACCTTAAAAATTTAACTTTAGTTGCTTGTAATTGTAAGATACAGCATCTGGGCTCTGAAAATTTTTCACAGCGATTTTAGCAGTTATATGTTAATAGATATAAACCATGCAGTTTACAACCTATATACAGAGTATTCTGAAATGGATTGTCACTTTTTTAAAAATTCTATGAGAAATAAAATTTAACAGGCATTAAAATTATTCTTGTAAAATCTTATCTTAGTTATAGTACTACCGGTGGATGGCGCAATCTGCTTTCTGTTGGAACGCCCAAATAAAGACTGTTCAAAATTCACTCAATTTTGATCTTTTACTCTATTTGGCAATTGAAATAATAAAAAAAATACTTAAGTTCTGAAACTGCAAATTAATTATGAACATTATTACAGTTTCAGGCGGTGCAGAACCATCTATCGGTAATATTTGTAACTGAAACAAAGAAGCACAGTACAGAATTTCTTAACGTCACGCATTATTCTTCTACAAGAATTGCTTCAATGATATTGAAACAGCTTGAATTAAGAAAAACAGACAATTCACTTAAGGATACTCTGTATGTCTAGATAGTTAGAAAATAAAACCTTTTGTAGCCATTTGTTTTAACCATTTTCACAATGCCTGTAAGATTATTTCATATCAAATCATTATTGTTGATTTTCAAAATAACATTTTCTGCCTTTTCTAAAGAGAAAATAGATAAGAGCATAGCTGCCAACTTTTACGCCTTTTGCTACCACTAAAATTGTCAGAGATTTTCCATTTGTTTAATCTTAAGATTTTGACTATTAAATAAGATAATATTTACAATAAAATTTTTGTGTTAGGAAAAATGCGTAAAAGTTGGCAGCTATGATAGAAGGTAATTCTGAAAAACAAATATACAATAAATCACATATTAAATAGTAATACGTAAAGATTAAAGACAAACTATGCTCCTTTGCCTTTCGAATCACGCATTTTAAAGACAAATACGACTTTGTTTGTAGATTATGGAACTACTAACTGTCTAGTATTTCGGTTAATAACTGAAAATTCCCTTCAGTAGTATCGCAGATTAGAGCTGTTACATTTTCGTTTGATACATAGTAAAAAATATGGGTTATTACAGTTTCAGGCGATGCAGTACCATCTATTGGTAATATTTGTAAGTTAAACAAGGAAGCACAGTACATAAGTTTGGTACGTCACACAATACTCTTTTACAAAAATAGATTCAATAATATTAAAACCGCTTGAATTTAGAAAAACAGCCAGTTCCCTTTAGTCCTGTATGTCTAGATAGCTAGATGATATAAAATTTCGTAGCCATTTGCTTTAACCATTTTTACTTAGCCTCTATGAAAATTTCATATCAAGTCTTTATTGTTCATTTTCAAAGTAACATTTTCTGCCTTTTCTACAAAGAAAATACATGGAATGTAATTCTGAAACACAAACATACAGTAAATCACAGATTAAATACTAATACGTAAAGATTAAAGACAAACTATGCTCTTGTGCTTTCCGAATCACGCATCTTAAAGAGAAATACGACTGTTGTTTGAAGATTATGGAACTCCTAACTGTCTAAGTATTTCGGATAATGAGTGAGAATTCCCTTCTGTAATATCACAGATTAGAACTGTTACAGTTTCGTTTGATGCATAGTAAAAGGTGTAGTTTATTATTAATAATAAAAAAAAGCTGAAAATGTCAAGTTACGTCATTAATTTTCTCATAGATGATTTATACTTTAGAGAAATGTTAAAGCAAAGTAAGATTGCTTTACTTTACTGAACTTAATTATCCTTAACAATTTCATAAGCATATAAATGTGTTCTTGTAATGCTGAATTAACACCGGAATTTTTGAAACATTTTGATTTAAAATAACTAGAAATCAATTTTTACAGCTTATTTTTTCCCCCCACCAGAGTTATAAAAGTAAAATTTACCGTAATTTCGCACGTATACGCCGTGGCTCAGTTAAGTCTTTTTCAGACCCGAAATTTTATTGTAAAAAAGAACTCGAATAAATGCTGAGCAAAAGTAAAAGAAATTTTATTTAAAATAAATTCTGGGAAGAAATTGACTTATCAAAGGTGCGGCGGATGCGCGCGAAATTATGGTCATAGGTGCCAACCTGACATAGATTATTTGTAATAGTTGCGTTAATTTGACCCTGGTTTAATGAGATTCGAACCAGAAATTTTTTCAAAAAATGAAATTAAGTATGTTCCACTAACAATCTTGGAATGAATAAATAAAGATTCATAAACTATATTTTCTGGTTTGAAATGACGTTAACCTGGATCAAAGTAATCCAGGTATTACGGAAGAATAGTTGAAAGTTGGCAGCTATGATTAAGTTAATTAAAATTTTCTAGTCATAATATTTATGAAAATTATGTGGTATATAACAGAGGTTCCCAAAGTGTGCTCCGCGGAGCCCTTGGGGCTCCGCCTGAACTTTTCAGGGGCTCCGCGGCGTTTCAGGAAAATGAACGAAACATGAAAGAAATTAGTATATTGTAAGTAAAAGATTTTCAAAAGCATTTGTGTGTGTGTGTAATCAAAAATACAAAAAAAAAATAAATATATCTATCAAAAAATAAATGTATCTATAATGGGTTGAAAAATTCAATGATATATTTCAAAGATAGTTTAACATTTGCATTATAGATGTATCTACTTTATATATAATATTTCGGGTGTAAATTACTTTTTTTTATACTTCATCCTCAAATGTGTTTTAAAAATTCGATTTCAAATAAGCTACCAGAAACAGTATTCTGAATCGAATGCACAACGTGGAACGAAACAGCACAGAGTACGGAACAGAGAATCAACTTTCATACACTGTAATGGCAACTTGTTTAACATGGGATTACGCATAGACAGTAGCGATACGAGCGGATGACTCTGAAACTACGATCATAACATAAGAGAGGTTGCTAATTCGGCGAAACATCGCTTCCTTGGCGACAAATGATATAAGAAATAAGAAAAAAAAAATACAGCGACGGCTTGCTGCTTCTTGTTTTGAAATTTAAGAAAGAATTATTTCAATATTTATATAACTTTGACGTATTCGTCTTGCAAACAATGCATGTGTCTCTTCTTAACATAACGATCTAATAATTTAAACTTGAAAATTCAAGAACAATAACAGTAATAATTACGAATCAATATAAGCGCGGAAATCTAAGATCAAATAGCATAAGCACGTGTGCAAAGATAATCAAATCAGCATTCAGCAAGAAGTGCCAAGCCAGAATAGGTTACAGTTAAACAGAAATCACGAGGATAAAAATCGCCAACGCGATGGTTTAGTTTTTAAGTGATCCGCTGAGGGCGTCCTTTTCAAGCCGAGTTGAGGCTCTGTGCGAAACAGAAAAAGCGCGCCAGTGCTGTTAACTCTACTCTCCGAACAAAAGGGAGAACTGTTTAGTTCTTTGAAGCTGCGCCTGTTTATACGTTTATACTTAATTTTTACTAAATAAATAATTCTTACTAAATTTTTTTTAAATGACCATAACATTAAGTTTGAAAAAAATGTAAGAAAGTATTCAAGATAATTTTGAAGCTCTGATAAATTCATTTGAGCATTAAGTAAAATTATAAAATTCATTTGAGCGTTACGTTCCAGGTACTTGAAATAAGATGCTGGATGATTTTAAATGTATAGTAAATCCATTCAGTGTAAAAACAAAACCACACAGCTTAAGCTCTGAGGAATACGAAACTATTATTGATTTAACATCTCAAAGCGATCTAGAAATCTCTTTTCAAAGCAAGCGTATCCTTGAATCTTGGTGTCATTTGACAGATAAATACAAAGTTAAATTTACTCTCATTTTCAAAGACATATTTGTGTGAAGCTGGATTCTCCACCTATACAGATATCAAAACAATATACAGAAAACGGTTAAATGCAGAACCAAATATTCGCTTGATACTTTCGTAAATTGCACGAGATATATAATAAAATAACTGTCCAAAATAATCCAAGTACATTTTTCTCACTAAACTTTTATATATTATCGTTCGTGAAACTTTTGCAAAAGAATAAATAAATACTACAGACATTTAATATTTGTATATGTTGCATATTGTATTATTTTTATTTTTGGAATTTTAATTTCCTTAAATGTTTATTTTTATTAAAGTTTACTTATTTAAATCTTCTATCCTAGTTTTCAAAAATGTATTTAATTTTTAAAACAATATTTGTCGCTTAAAACATCTTTACTTAAAAGATCTTGTATCATTTAAAATCCCTCACTAGATTCATTTGTGTGTAATGCATGTATATACACTGTTCGACATTGAAAATGCATCACCAAGAAGGAGTGGTCAGAAATTGATGAAATTTAGGAAAAAGAGAGAGACAGCAAGGAGCATTAAATGATCTTTATTTCAAAATGATAGTCAGAATACAGAACGAGAACGGCATCGGCTTAGTAGGATGTAGGACCACCGTGGACAGCGATGCACGAAGAAACACGTCTAGGCATAGAGTCAATAAGAGTGCGGATGGTGTCCTGAAGGATGGCTCTCTATTCCCTTTCAACCATTTGCCACAGTTCGTCTTCTGATCGAGGCAAGGGCAGATTCCGGAAACAGCGTCCAATCCCATCCCACACATGTTCGATTGGTGTCAGGAGAGTACAGTGGACAAAGAAGCATTTGTATACCTTGCACAGCATGTTGGCACATGCGACAACTGCGCGGTCGGGCGTTATCCTGCTGAATATTGCATCCCTGAATACGAACTAGAGGTGACATGGAATTATATGCAGAAGCGCCCCAAACCATTATGCCACGTTGTCGCGCGGTGGGGTGTTCCACAGTTACTGCCGGATTCGGTCTGTCTCCACGTAGACGGCAAACATGTATGCGGCGACTGTCCCTGGATAAACAGAAGCGTGACTCATCTGAGAACACGATGTTTCGTCATTCTGTCATCCACGTTGCTCTAGTCCGGCACCATTCCAGTCGTTGGCGTCTATACTTTCGAGTCAATGGTAGTCTTCTTAACGGACGCCGTGAGTGCAAGCCACGTTCAACCAATCGATGGGAAAGGTCGACACGGAAACATCCAGGATATCTTGTAGATGCCGCAGAATCGAGGTACAAATGACTTGCGGATCCGCCAAAACTTGTCGGCCGGCGGATGCGTCGATCCACACGTGCTGACTTCACTCTGGCTGCACCTGCACCCCTGAATGTTGCCACATTTTCTTGTTCCTACCATGTTCGCCACAGCCGATGCACCGTGCTTGCATCCATGTGGGTATCAGCTGCGATTTGACGTAAGGACCATCCTCCCCTTCTCAGTCCGACCCCCATACTTCTTGTAAAATCGTCTATATGCTGTGCCTTCGTTGACGGCGGCCTGGCATTCTCTTCAATGTACGTATCTTTTGAGAAAAATACTTCGATAATTCGTCTGGCAGAAATAATGACACGAATATTACCCATTCTTCAAGTTCATTCCCTTATATCTTACATCACGTGCGTCGGAGACTTGCGCATTTCACATCATTCGCATAACTCAGTGACGTGCGTCTACACTAGAATTTGCATACATTTCTGACCACTCCTTCTTGGTGTTGCATTTTCAATGACGAGCAGTGTATTTCTTTTTATTTTTATATGTTTGATTTTTTAAATTTTGTTTATGTTACTGGTATTAATTCTTAGTAATTTAATTTTTTTTTAAATTGTTTTTAATAATAAAATAGTGTTTGTCGCTGAAAACATATTTTTTTTTTCACCTTCTATCATTTAAAGACCTTTATTAAATCCTTATTGCATTTGTGTACATTATGTATATATATTTCTTTTTTTTATTTAAATTTAAATTCCTTAATATGTTTATGTTATTTTAATATTTAAATTTTCTGAACTGTTTTTCTCTGTACAACAATGTTTGTCGATTAAAATGCCCACTTTATAAAATATTTTGTAATTTCAGAAAACTTTCATTAGATTTATTTAATATTTATGTACGCTGTGTATATATTTTTTTCTTTTCGTAGCTTTAATTGCTTTAATCTGTTTGTTATATATCTTTTTAACTTCTTAGTTATTTAAGGGTGTATTTCGATTCAAACTGCCTATTTTCCGATTTATTTTTGAACTCATTATTGCTCTCAAATACACCAAACTTTCAAAATCTCTTATTTGGAAAGTGCACAAGGTGCCGTAAAGGTCAATTCTTTGATAAGTGCACAAAACATTGCAAAAAAAGCAATCAAAAACGGCATTTTGAACCGATTTTTCCCAAGCGGGAGATTTGAGAACGAAAAAGGGGTCATACTGAGAAGATAATTGTTTATAACTCAAATTCTAATAAATTGAGCGTAAAAAAACCTCACTCGGCACCTCATACGTCCCTTCAAGAATCCTCTCAACAAATTTCATGTTTCTACGTTTAAAAATGTGTCTGAAATTGAATCAGAAAATTTCGAACATTTGAAGATGGAAAAGCGTTTTTTCGAATACACCCTTAAATTGTTTATGATGTTTTACATAATTGTACAGCAATGTATAATGCTGAAGTTGCATTTCTTTTTTTTAGCATCATGTATCTTTTTACAACACCTTTTTAAAATTTTCTTTTAATTGGTCTCTGTCATATTTTCCAATCAGAAATAAGTATGTAGCAATTTAAAAAATACATCTTAGTTCTTTACATTTTTCATCACATTAAGTATTTAAAATTTTGCTTAGCTCCAATTTTTACTTAGATTTTTTGTCAATGAATACCCACACCTTGATATAAATTTAATCCCATCCGTGTATCCCATTTTATTAGAAAAGTTTTCTTGCAGTTCCTTTAACCCCATGAATCCTACCTAATTTAAATGAGATTCTCACCAGAAACTTCTAACGAAGTTTCATATTTTTAACTTTGGCGGAAAGTTCTTGAAAGATTGTTTTTTTTTTTTTTCTTATTTTAAAATAAAACTTTTCGATTTTTCCGGTGAGAATTCAATATTATACAGACATTTTCTTTGCTTCTCAAGGGATTAACATGTGTAGTTTTTAACTGCGTACCTGTTTTGAAGAAAAAACAATGACGAAAGAAAGTTTCTTTCAAAACTCTAATTAACAGCCAAATATTTTAAATAAAATATCCAAAAAAGTGATCAATGCTGCATCAAACAATAAAGCTTATAGATTTTGTCCCGCCCACTTAAAGTGACTCTATTACGGGTAGGCGGGACTAAGCGAAAACGTGCTACATAATTACTCATGGGTTACTGAAACTAGGCATTTCTTTTTTTTTTTTTTTTTTTTTTTTTTTTTTTTTTTTTGTGTGTGTGTGTGTGTCCGTGTGGTTTTCGCTATAAATAATAATTGTTTTACGTAAGCTCCAATGCAATGGATAATACAAACATGGTTTACAATTTTGATCTTTAATTCCAAGTTCACACTGGAAATCCCACAAGAATATTTTTATATTTAAATTTGGTGTCATTAACCCCTTAACAGGATTGCTGAACATCGCTCGGGCAAAAAAGAGTTTGTTTTCCTCGTTACTTAGCGCTTTCAAAAATCACAAATTTTTAATTATAATTTTTGCTGTGTTTGAAGTAAATATCTCGATTCAACAAGGTAGATATTTCACTACAAAAAAAAGAGGGTTTTAATCCTTATTTTTATTTTATTGTGTCCAACAATAGTAATATGAAATAAAATTGTTAAAAGGTTATACAGTAGAAAATTTGATGTTTAAAATTTCTAGTATGAATTCAGAATCCCTATATCAGCAAATCGCCAAACTGAGAACCTTGGTCTAATGTCAGAAATTACTAGCTCGGAATTTTATTCAACAGATTTTTCTCTGCTCCATAGGCATAAAAAGCATTAATTTCTAAACCACAGAGTATAGTTAGGTCCAGGGGCTCCGCCTTAAAAATTTCTCTTAAAAAGGGCTCCGCGAGCCCAAAAGTTTGGGAAACACTGGTATATAATATATATCATCGCCTTCAAAGGGTTAACATTTTGGGATCTAATCCCGAGTCTGATTCGGGTTTTTTCCAATATTGGAAATTTTTTAATATTCGAACAGGGGCAATTTCCATTACCCTTAAAAAGTATCCATAATGCATTTTGTTTTCAATAATTACAAATGAATTTAATATAAATAGTTCTTAATAATTACTAAACTACTTGAACGAATGTTTTTTAATTTGATAGCCTGAGGTAAAATTCATCAAAAAATTTAACATTATATCAAACTTTGGTGTTGATATTAAAAATGTCAGAATTTTGGTACAATTTTGTTATGACGAGGACACGTCTAAGCTTATTTTTTACGTTTCAATTAAACCATGACATGAGTTTCAATAACATGGCTTATTTTTTTCTTTTTCTGTGATGACATGGTTATTAAAATGTATGCGGTGTTCTTTTCCTTCTTTCTTATAGTAGATTGTCAAACATTTTCCTGACTCACATTTTTGTATACAGTCGTTGAAAAAAAATGTTAACACCGCCAAATGACTTCCCAACGAATTATCTTAGAAGAAATTCGCTGGAACTGAACGATTGGAAATAAAGTCTACTTTAAAATGATGTATATAAAATATGCTAAGGGGCCATCTACAATTAAAACCAACCCAAACTTCAAATTTTTTCATTAGCAGTTCCCAATTTTAACAAGATACAGTCGGCACTCGTTAATCCACTCGTGGGAACTCGTCGGGACCACAAGAAATATTCGAATTATCCAGAGTTCGAATTATGGAATGTATGGGAGGAAGAGATGTTTAAAAGGGTACTATTACAAAGAATTAATGTTATAGTATGTTTTATGTTTATTTCGGCCGTTACCATCAGAATATGACTTAAATTAAAAGATATAAATAAACTACTAATTAAGGAGTTGGGAACAAGCACAATGGAAGAAAGGTTGGAGGTGTCATTAATGGACAGACAAAGCATTAGAAAACTGGTATCAAGTGAATAGCATTATATGTATATTAGTTTCAGAACAATTCTGATAAAAATGAATGAAAGAAGGGTATTTTAAGGATACAAAGTCCGTGAGAAAGTAAGGAAAAATGAAAAATCAAAATTCTCGTTAGTTCGAATTAAATGAAGTCAAGAGAAAATTTGGTCCGAATAAACGAAAATTTTTAACGTTATTCTTCCCTTGAAAAACATCGGGACTTCAAGTTTATTTCGAATTAAGCGAAGATTCGATTTATCCGATTTCGAATTGACGAGAGTCGACTGTATTTCAAATCTGCGGTTCAATCAATGCGTAGACACCCAATTTCAAGTCATTTGAATCACAAGTGTTTGAATTTTAACCGCTTCCCTTATTGTCGCACGGGCAACGTGTTTTTGCCAATCGTGATTTGTCCGTACCACGTACGGGCATCCATATTCTAATCATAATTTATTGTTCTTACCAGTATATTTATTGTAAATTTTGCATTTTTTTAATCCAACCTTTTTTTTAAAAAAAAACTCAGTTAGGCAAAAATTTCTGTTTTGATAAACCGGTTAAAGATTAAAAATTCTATAAAAGACATAACAAAAAAAAAAACATTATTTGAATTTTTTTCAAAAATATTGATCAGTTAAGCAGTTAAACATTCAAAATTTGATGTTTGTAATTTTAAATAACATTTTCATATTTTTTGTTAATATCTACTAAAATTTTACTCCTAATTTGTTATTACTTACCCATCATACGTAGTAAAGGGTAAGTCTTGCAATCGTTTTGAAAATCGAAAAAAATTTTTTGACGGATTTACACGTTTTAGATACTGGAGGTTTTGAAAAACATATTTTTAGAAAAAAAATTTTGCCGTCCGTCTGTCTGTCTGTCTGTCTTTCTGTAAACGCTCTATTTCCCGAACGAATTGAGATAGAGACTTGCAATTTTGTATGTACTTACTATGTAAGAATGGGAGGAAGCCTATTTAATACCAGTAACCTCGATTATCCGGAACTATTTTTTTCGGACTCTCGAAAAATTCGTTCTGATGAAAGGTATATAAAAATTTTCGAAATTTTTTATTTTAAGGAGTGATCGTAAAAGGCAATAAAATAACACAAATTTTGCATAAAGAACGAAGTTGATGGAATTATTAGTTGCCGAGATATCTGTAATCCTGTTTTCCACATTCTTCGATTTTTCATGACCCTGTATTTCATTCAAATTTCAATTCAAAGACATATTTTAAATTGGAAATAAGACGTTTAATCCGACGCAATAAACTGTTAGTTAATAAGATCATTATTTTTGGAGTTATAAGGATGTTTCTTTTTCGCAATTCAGTAGTACTTGAGTAGTTAGGCGTGTTGTATAATTTATCGAAAGAGATTCATCAGCAACTCATTAATACAGCATTACTATGCACAATAAAAATATAAATACACGTTTAAATTTTGTTTTGGAATTGTAATCCATTTTATAATTAGTTTTCAAATGTATTTATTTTCATATACTATATATGCATATATATGATGGGTAAGTATTACGGTGGCCCCCAACGACTAGTTTTTTTTATGTAGAAATATCACTAAATTACCCAAACAGAAATACGTTGAATTTGCAATTTTATAATTTTATGATATGAATTATGAATTATGAAATTGATATTCGAAAAAATTATGAATTGCAACGTACAATTTTTTTGATGGATTAGATTTATTAAATTCTACTTTATGGAAATCCAAAATTTCAGATTTTTCTTCCAATAGTTTTCAAGTTATGTTTAAAAAACGGCAAAGTGAATGGTTTGACTCTAGAACGCCGGGAAATTTTAATCAAGTTTTATAAAAAAATACTTTTAACCAAAATTTTATTTTATTATTTAAGTAAATTATTTTACTTATTTCAGTGTAATACATTTGTAACTTTTTTATTTAAATAAATTTCTAGTTCAAATCGACAAGTAGTCCTTTTGTCGGTGTCGAACTCACACATGGCCGGCTTTAGAGTGTTAAACCTTTATCGGGCGATAGTAATATACTTATCAGTTGATTTTTTTTAAAAACTGATTGATACTCACAGGAGTTTTTAGTGAGATAGTTTGTATTTATGTTAACCTGACGCCAATACCAATTATTATTTTAAAAACAAATCTATTAACCCTTTGCGGCGCAGGACAAATTCATTGCTTAAGTGTTGAAATTAATGACTGACACCGGAATTTGAAAACAACTTTATCTTTAAATATGAAAACGCTATATTTCACGCATTCAATAAACAGTAATTTTTTTAAACAAAATTCCGGTGCCAATGTGGCGTTTAGGAATTAAAATTAAGTGGTATATCTATGAAACCACCGCGCCGAAAAGGGTTAATAAATTCTGACGGCAGTAAACCTTTTCAGAATTTTAACCTAAGAATTGACTGGCGTTATAAAGGATTAACCAATTAACTGATTTGCCCGTACGATGTTCGGGCAAGAGGAATTTGCTTAATTCATCATTTAAAGCTTTTTGACACCACTATTTTTGTTTAAATAATTTCTATTTAAAGGCGGAAATGTCCGGACTAAATGTTACGAATATTTTGTTTAAATAATAGTGGTGCGAATCCGCTATTTTCAATTTATTGAACGGAAAAGGAATAACCAATTAACCCTTTCCGGCACATTGTGCCCAGTCTCCCCTGGGATACCTAATTTTAATTCTAAACCTACAATCGAAACCGGCACGAATAATATTTTAGTAAATTTTTGCTTTTACAATAAAAACTTAGATTAAAGGATTTCAAAGTATCTAAAAATTTTGTTTATGAATTCCGGTGTTAGTCGATGTTTTATCAATTTACTAGCAGATTTTGTCCGTGTTGCAAAAAGTTAATGGGTTAAGGAGCTGTTTACGAAGAAGTGACTAGATATTTCAGTGCTGCCACAGGCGACTATTTTTAAATACTGCTCACACCAGTATTTTCTAACATAAATTTTAATGTATGTTTTTCTTGCAATTGTTGGCCAAATGTCTGTTAAATATATACGTTAAGAAAAAGTGGCGCCAGTAAGAATTAATAAATAGTCATCTGTGGCTGCCCTGCTATTTTGAAATTTCTTATTCTGTCCTGTAATCTGGTAGTCTTCATTGACTGCTTGAGTGATGCCTAAGATGCCTTGGTCAAGAAGGTGGTTGTCTCGGTAAACAATTAAGTACCAAACTTCAATTTGGTTAAAGCCCTTAAAATATGCTCGTTTTAAAATAACACTGATAAACAAATTTTAACGAATTTTCTGTTTCTCTATATACGTTGGGTGTTTCTTACAGATTTGAAGTTGTTGAAAAAGAATATGTTTGTAAAAATCTTCTATCCCCCTCCAATTTTGAGAAATTTGATTTATACGTTTTGGAGTATGTAGGCATCGTTAGGCATTATAATTATTTAACATTATTTTCTTTCATGTATTTGATTCACACAACACATTCCTTTTTCTTATTACAACGATAGAAGATACAGCAAGAGAGTAGCAACAGATGTCCCCTAATAAATTTTATGTTAGCGACCTTGAACAGACAGCTCTAATCACCCTCACAGTGTTTGGTTTTAACGCAAATCCATGACAGTTGAAATTTTCGGAGCGAGTGTACTACTATTTCTTTATTCTGTAAGGCATTTTAATTAAATTTTGATTAATTATCCTATTTTCCTCTACAATATGTAAAACATGTCTAGAGGATGCGTTAATGAACCCTATTCTTTTTGCTATGTGTGCAGGGAGCTAACTTTGAAAAAGCATCGATGCGCTATCCACGCCGTTAATAAAGATTGCCTATCATATGTACTTTAGATATAAAGTAGGAGAACAAGATAAGAAATGGACACCTCATTCCTGTAGTACACAATGTGCTAAAAACCTCCGGGCAACGATGAAAGATACAAAAAAGTGTATGTCCTTTACTATACCCATGATATGGCGCAAGCCGAAGGATCATATAACTGACTGCTACGAATATATTACAAAAATTAATGGATTGTCTGCAAGAAGTAAACATAAAACTAAGTACCCGAACTTAGATTCAGCAATGTAACCAGTATTACTTAATGATGATTTACAAACACCGAAACCTCCAGAGAAATTTACATATGACGATGCGGCAGTAGAAATGGAAATTGATGAAACTGAAACTTCCTCTACATCTGATATGAACTATTCTCCTGGCATAAATGAAGAACCACTCCTAATTACCCAAAAAGAATTAAATGATTTGAGAAACTTATATTTATCAAAGAAAAACTCAGATTATTTCGATCTAGATTGCAAGGTTGGAATCTTCTGAAAAACAATACAAAGATATCTATTTATCGAGATTGACATAAGAAATATTCAACATTTTTTTTTTTTCAAGAAAAGATTATTTATGCTATTGTGATGATATGAGTGACTTAATGTCTGCTTTAAATTGATTATAAAACTGGGACCAATAGTCTATAAGAGATCAGCCGCAGATAAGACATTTACCGCTACAAAAAGTATGAAATTTCTTATTAATATCATTTCTTTTTACAAAAATTCTTCTATATTTTTCTGAAACTTTATAAACAATGCACACTTTCAGTGTTTTAAATGTTAATTTTAAGCTTTATAAGTGTTTATTTAAAATTCTGTCAATACTAAAATACCAAATGATAAATTTCATAAGGTATATGTGTTGAATAAATATTACAAAATTCAGATTTTCAAGATTTTGAGTTTTTTAAAAATCTGTGGGTGATGGAAACTTTTTAATGGCATATTCTTTCACAGTACCACCTAACATGTAAAATGCACCACATACTTAGTTAGAAACAGAAACCTTGTTTATCAGTGTAATTAATTTCTTGGAAACGTACAAATTGCATGAAAATTTCTTTTTTCGGCTAATTGAAGGGTGTAAAGTTCATTTGTGGTTTCAAAATTGGGCACTGCTATTGAAGAAAACAAAGTTAGGTCTCGTTTTATTATGTAAATGGCCACCTATACCAATTTTATATGCATCCTTTTAATCCCTTAACCCTTTCCGGCACGGGCAAATTCTGTTAGCAAAATGATAAATTATCGACTGTCACCGGTATTTGCAAGTGACTTTTTTACAAATTGAGAATTCCCTAATATAAGCTTTCATTGTAAAAGCAAAATTTCATTAAAATATTACTGGTACCATTTAAAAGTTTTGAATTAAAATTATGTATCCCGGACTGGGCACAGTGTGCCGGAAAGGGTTAACTGATTCCTTTTTTTGCGTACAATAAATTGAAAATGTGGGTTAACATCCCTTTTTTAAGCTTAAATATTCGTAATATTTAGTCTAAACATTTCTGAAATTAAATAGTATAAAATCGTACTTAAAAAATAATAATAATAATTGTGTCAAAAAGCTTTAAATGATGAATTAAGCAAATTCGTCTTGCCCGAACGGCGTACGGGCAAATCAGTTACGGGATTAAAGTAGACTTTATTTCCAATCATTTGGTATTAGTCAATTTATTGCACAATAATTTTGTTGCTAAGTTGTTAGAGGGGTGTTTTTTTAACTGTTTGTACAGTGTACAAACGTTTTCTTCCTTAGAATTTCTTATAATACACATGCAGTATCAGAGAAAATTGAATGAAAATTTGAAAGAAGGCGAATTTTCTGTAAAATGTGAATTTCTTGAATTTTTGTAATTGTAAAGGACACAGACATTTTTTTTTAAGATGAACTTAAATTTCTTTGAGAGTAATGATTGTGAAATTTTTCACATGGGTGTTTTTTTTTTTTTTTTGAGGATTTTGTTTTTAGAAACATTACTAGAATTTTAATACACAGTACGAAAATGCAGTTTTAGCAGATAAAATAAAAATAAATTTTTTAGAAATTCAATGTAAATTATATTTTATGTGATGAATTATATTAATGATAGTAATGATATTATATAAATGCTATATCTTAACATACATATTACGAATATTTAGCAGCCATCTAGGAACATTTACATGCAAGAAAGAGGTAAAATTAACCCTTTCCGGCGCAGTGTGTCCGGTCTGGACACACCTAAATTTAATTCCAAACTTGCAATTAGCACCAATAATATTTTAATAAAATCTTGCTTTTACAATAAAAACTTGAATTCAGGTGTTCTTGATTTCTTAAAATGTCGTTTGTAAATTCCAGTGTCATTCGATAATTTCTCATTTTACTAACAGAATTTGTTCGCGCCGGAAAGGGTTAACGACGTACACGAAGAAAATAAGAAAAACCGTGCATTTAAAAAATCGCACGGCGTCGCGCTATCGGCCAAACATACCTCGTTTAATTTCTAAATCAGTGGCATGAAAATGTATATTAGAAATCATCAAAAGAAAAATAACCTTATAGAATATATCTAATTTAATGATGCAATTTGTAATTAAAATAATAATTTAACTAATTGTTTTACAGAATTCACTGATAGTATCTAAAAATATATCTCACGTTAGTTCACTCATAGTTTTGAAGATAAAATATTCGATTGTGTTTTATCGTACCTGAAGAAGCTTTAAATTCGCTTTCAAGATCAGTCCTTATCACATTTAGATAAAATCCGAACTATGGAAATGTCTTGAACAATTTCATTGTCTCTGGATTGAATTAAAGTGGCCAAACATTTATAATAATGGTTACCATGGCATGTTCAAAAATGTTTTGTTTTAAATTTAGTGCTTTTTTAGAATAATCATATAAAATACAAATAGCAGACATTAAAAGAAGAAGTTTAGTATGATAATAGTAATGTAGTAAAAGTAATATATATATATATATATATATATATATACCTCGTTACATTTTTAGAAAGAAAATAACGGATAGTATTTTTCTTAAATCATCATTAATATCCAAATAAGCGTTAATACTTATTTAAATTTAATTACTCCGCATTGGATATCATTTGTAATTAAAACAATAATTTGAAATCATTGTTTTACAGAATTCACTGAAAGTATCTAAAAATATATCTCATGTTATTTCACTCATAGTTTTGAAGATAAAACATTCGATTGTGTTTTATCGTAACTGAGGAAGCTTTAAATTCGCTTTCAAGATCAGTCTTTATCACATTTAGATAAAATCCGAACTATGGAAATGTCTTGAACAATTTCATTGTCTCTGGATTGAATTAAAGTGGCCAAACATTTATAATAATGGTTACCATGGCATGTTCAAAAATGTTTTGTTTTAAATTTAGTGCTTTTTTAGAATAATCATATAAAATACAAATAGCAGACATTAAAAGAAGTTTAGTATGATAATAGTAATGTAGTAAAAGTAAATATATATATATATATATATATATATATATATATATATACATTCTAAATATATATATATTCTAAAATCCGAAGTATGGAAATGTCTTGAAATACTTCATTGTCACTGGATTGAATTGAAGTGGTCAAACACAAGAAGTGTCAGTTTTATCTACGTTTTACTCGCTGAATAAACATTTTTAGTAATAGTTGCTATGGAATATTCGAAAAGACTTTGTTTTGAATCATTGCCTTTGTATGTATATTTCTTAACATGATTACATAGTTTTTCTTTGAAATTTTCTAGAAGTTTGATGTGGGTATATTAACATTTATTATTATTGGTATTGTTAGGCCAGAATGTGGTAAAATATCTTTACTATACAAATAACAGGAATTTGAGTGCTTTTTTCGTATTAATGTATTAGAAAAAAAATCGTTATTTATTTGTTTCTTTTTTAATTTGTTTTTAATCACTGTTTACAAAAGTTTATTTTTTATTTTTAAATGTCTAAAGTGTCTTTATGAAAGTCTTAAAAAAGGAATTTTTAATTTTTACTTTAAATTTAGAATAATCATATAAAATATAATTAGCAGACATTGAAAGAATAAGATTAGCGTGATAATAGTAGTGTAATAAAAGTTAAAAAGAAAAAAAATTCGTTGCATTTTTAGAACGAAAATAACGGATAGTATTTTTCTTAAATCATCATTAATATCCAAATAAGCGTTAATACTTGTTTAAAATTAATTACTTCGCCCTGGATACCATGTGTAATTAAAACAATAATTTGAATTAATTGTTTTGCAGAATTCGCTAATAGTATCTAAAAATAACTCGCATGCTATTTCACACACAGTTCTGAAGATAAAACATTCGATTGTGTTTTATCGTATCTGAAGAAGCTTTAAATCCGTTTTCAAGATCAGACTTTATCACATTTAGATAAATCCGAAGTATGGAAATGTCTTGAACAATTTCATTGTCACTGGATTGAATTGAAGAGGCCAAACACAAGAAATGTCAGTTTTATCTACGTTTTACTCGCTGAATAAACATTTATAGTAATAGTTGCTATGGCATTTTCGAAAAGTCTTTGCTTTGAATCATTGTCTTTGTGTATTTGTTTGCGTGATTCAATAGTTGCTCATTTATTTGGAATATTCTAGAAGTTTGGTGTGGGTGTATTTACACTTATTATTATGGGTACCGTTAGCACAAGCTGAGGCAAAATAACTTATTAGGAATTTGATTTTTTTTCTCATATTAATGCATTAGAAAAACATCGGTTTTGTTTTTTTAGGTGCGTTTGTAAGTATGTAAATAAGTAGTAATTATAGTCGTCGACCAGTCTGTCCATCCGTCAGTCTGTCTGCCCCCCCCTCCCCCCGCCCACCAGTTTGCATATAACAACGCAAAAACTACCCAACGTAATAGTTTGAAATATAAAATATGCAATTTTTGCATAATTTTGTCGAATCATTTCAAATTTTATTAAAATCGGATCTATAGTTCAATTACCGGGAAAATCAAAATTATAAAGTTACATTCCAGTCATTGGGAAAAAATAATTTCACGCGCATTTTAATGATATTCCCTCTTCCGAACATACTAAAATTGGCATGCATCTTATGAAGTAGATACTAAAATATGCATTCTGTACAGTCTGTGGTGGAAAGAATATTTTCTATTAATTTACAGGGCCACACAAAGGCATTCCATTACATAATGGTATAGGAGAAAACATTGTTTGGGGCGAGTTTTAATTATGTTAAACTGTTTCACATTTTACGAAATTGATATACGTTGCTGAGGTTTACTACAAGTTACTTTCTGTATAATAGAAACAAGTATGAAAAATCATGTGTTAAGCATAGATTATGAAGCACTTTCCAACACTTAATGAAATCTTTAACAAAACTTTGTTATTTAGGGAAATAATAGTGTATAGCCAAATATACCCAAATATGTATTCCAGTACATCAGAACAGCCCTGTATTTCATATGTCAGTTCATATAATGGGAAAATTTAACTTAGCAAGAAAATACCCAGTAGCTTGAGATTTCTTTTTCATCAATTCATACTATTAGATGGAAACATATTTGAATACTTTTGTTCAGCCCTGTAGTTTACATTGTACCTTTATTACACGTCAGCATTAGGCTAAAATTTATTGTAAACTAAAACACTTTTAAAACAACTGAAATCACATTCTCATAAATCATCATTCATACGCGTCCATGTACCGACTTCTTTGCGTGGCCCTGTATATCCTTTTATCTATATTCTGCAAACATTTCTCAGTAAATTGAATGAAGCTCAGCGTAAAAATGCATAGCTTATTTAAGAACCACGCTTAAATAATTTACGCTCATATTCAGTAACGTTGGTGAGCTCTTTATGGGTAGCCCTGTATATCAACTATAACATTTATACACACCATATAATGTGCATATATTTAGCGAAATATAAACGCGCATATCGTAATTAAAATGCATTTCATCCCTCCATCAGCCATCATCGGACACATATACGGTACTTCGGAAAAAATATACTATTTGAAATCTTTTGTGTGGCCCTGTAAATGCTATGTACTCCATATTATGCAAGACAGTAGCGTATGATTTATATTAAGCTTCAGAGACATATATCAATTTTATTATACATGAAAAAGCTTAATATATTTAAAATATGTAATGGGAAACTTTTGATTCGCCCTGTAGATAAACTAGTCATGGTAGAAACTTCATTTTCGATAGGACTTGTGCTAAGGTAAACGTCAATAATGTCCTAAAATTTCATGGCAATCGGAGCATATTAACGATTTTTCCCCATAAGCCGTAATGTAATGGGAAACTTTTGATTCTCTCTGTAGATAAACTAATCATGGTAGATACTTCATTTTCAATAAGGTTCGTGCTAGGGTAAACCTCAATAACGTCCTAAAATTTCATGGCAATCCGAGTACATTAACGATTTTTCCCCATAGGCCGTAATGTAATGGGAACTTTTGATTCGCCCTGTAGATAAACTAATCATGGTAGATACTTCATTTTCAATAGGGTTCGTGCTAGGGTAAACATCAATAACGTATAAAAATTTCATAGCAATCCGAGTATATTTACGGGAGTTAGAGCGCGGACAGACGGACAGACGGACAGACGGACATCCGGCCAGACGGACAGACGGACAGACGGCCAGACAAACCGAATGCATAAGCACTTTTCAACTTTGTTGGAAAGTGCTAAAAAGATCTGAATGTATATTTTTTTCATCGTTATAGTACGAACGCAACTCATTTGCGTTTGACGTAAAATTTCCGATTTTTTTTTTTTTTTTTTTTTTTTTTTTTTTTTTTTTTTTAACATTAGAACAACCGGAAATTTCACTAATGCTTTGTAAACAGTATTTCACACCAGAATTTTTATTTAAGGAGACAAGGGACCTTCAAAATCGTATTTTTTATATTATTAAAATTGTACTTTGAATATTATTTAAGGTACATTGTATGTATTATAGCACATATTTATCACAAAAAATGTAAATTTTTTTTGACAAAATTATTAAAATTTGTGTAATATTTTAAATTTAACGAAAACTTTTCAAAATGTTCCATGCGCATTATTTTTTCTCTGAATGCTTTGAAATTTTTTATAGTTATTCATCTCAATATATGTCATAAAACTGTGCATGGTTTTCTGAAAATAAACATAATTGTAAAAGTTATAGGTAGTTTATTGTAAAAAAAGGTTCAAAAATGCTCAAAATTTCAGAAAAAATTAGAAATATTTTTTTGTTTTAGCTTTATATTCAGATATATGAAATTCCATGCACAGTTTTATTTATATATGTAAATCAAACTTGTATAAATAATATTGGAGATTTTCATTGATGGAATGCGCATGGGACATTTTGAAAAGTTCTCGTTAAATCTAAAATATTACACAAATTTCCCTATTTTTTTTCTTTTTTTTTTTTTTTTCTTTCAATTTTTTTTTTTTTTTTTTTTTTTTTTTTTTTTTGTGATAGATATATGTTATAATGCATATAATGTACCCTTGAATAATATTTAAAGCGCAATTTTAAAAGTAGAAAAAAATGAGTTTAAAGTTCCCTCGTCCTCTTAAAAGTATTAAACTTACAGTAAAACCCCAAAAGTTCGAATTAATTGGGACCAAACCCAATCCGGATTATCCGGAGAATTAGAAAAAAAGGAAATAAAATAAAACATACTTACAGAAAATCATCTTTATGTTAAACTTACTGAATATTTACGGACAGTGAAAGTGTTTACTTTGTAATGAAAATGTTTGTAATTTTCTGCGGTGCCAGTTTTTTATACCTTTTGCAAGCTGTACGGTCGCGCATCCGCTTGAGCATAAATAGTTCGTTGGGTGTAGTTTAAATAAGAATTTAAATAAGAAAGCTTAAGGTATTCTTCCGAAAAGATTTCTGAAAAAGTTTTTAATTCGGAATACGACGATAAAACAAGTTAATGTTATTGAAATTAGCTAATCGCTTCTCAAAAAGGGAAAAGAATTCCGGATTATCCGGAGATCCGGATTAACGGGATCCGAATTAGCGAGGTTCTACTGTACTTGATTAACCTATGTATACTTAACTAACCTATTTAATCTGCATTTTGCGCTGCATACATTAAATGTCTTGCATTCGAGAGGTGACTTTATCGTAAATCGTTACGCCAAATGCTTTGGACATTGCTATTATCATACAGTTTATTTCGCCATCTTTTACCACAAATTTTTTTGCCATTGAATATAGTTTAACAGTAGAACGCCCGGAAGGAGTCGATCCGACACCAACCATGTGATTAACTTTCAATTCGAACTTGAAAATCAAGAAAATCACAGAAATCTAGAAAATCAAGAAAGAGTTTCTTGAAATAATTTAAATTTATCGTAATTTCCCGCGTATACGTCGCGGCTTAGTTAATTCTTTTTCATACCAGAAATTTTATTTAAAAGATGAAGTTAAATAAATGCTAAGCAGCAGCAAGTCACATTTTGCTTAAAACTAATTCGGTGAGGAAATCGACTTATCTGAGGTGCGGCGTATACGCGGGAAAGTACGGTAATACGCACATATTTAGATTAAATAAATCAATTAAATAATGTTAAATAAAAGTTCTGGTGAGAAATATTATTATCAATCTTGAGTAAAATTTACGGGAGTTCTAGGGTTAAAATATTGTTGTCCTGGGTATATGGAGCACCCATTTACGCGGGACACTAGTGGCCAATGAAAATCACCAATCGAGTGTAAACGGTTAACCCTTTCCGGCACACTGTTCCCGGTCTGGGATACCTAATTTTAATTCCAAACTTGCAAATGGCACCAATAATATTTTAGCAAAATTTTGCTTTTACAATTAAAGCTTAAATTAAGGGTTTCAAAATATCTAAAAAATTCGTTTGTGAATTCTGGTGTCAGTCGATAATTTCTCATTTTAGAACAGATTTTGTCGTGCCGGAATGGGTTAAGATGTCTTATGAAGTCATTTGTAGTTCGAGTCAGCTGTTATCAATTTATGTGGTTCAAAAATACCCTTCATGGTGGTTATAGTGCTAAGTCACTATTTACAAAAATTTTAGCTTTCTTTTTTTCAATTTCTAAAGTGATTTTATTAATGCAGGGGGCGTACGCTTCAAAGAATTCCAGGCGCTCAACATTTCCAAAAATATGCTTTATGTGACTGTTGAATATGGTTATCACCATATATTATAACTATGGTTATATAATATTTTGCGACTTGAAAAAGTTTTTGTCAATAATAGCCAACACACTATACAGTATCTGGTTTGAAACATCAATTCCGCACTGTATATAAGTTTGTATTTTATTGAATTATTGAAAAAAAAAAATCAGTAAACTCTGTAGTAAAGTCTTTTTTTTTTTTTTTTTTTTTTTTTTTTTGAATGAACATAATGAGAATTATAATGGTTATGTATGTGACAGACGTGGCAAACTGTGCGGTGAAAGATGAAATTCTATTTCTCCATTTTTATATCATATTTTACTATTATTATTATTATTATTATTTATATTATTAAATGTCTTATTTTCTTCTGTCATACATCCCTTTTGATAACATTACTAAAATATATTGTCGAAACTAATTTATGGTCCCCAAATGCATTAATATTATTCTCACAATAAACTTTATTTACTTAGCATTCAAATATTTGACTCGCTTTGTAAACATTTTGTTGTTAAAATAAACCTTTCACTCTATACATCAAAATATGCTAAATTAATTTCCACTGCATCGATATTTACTGAAAGATACGAAGTACACAGAAATATCGATTCTATTAATGCTTTTATGACTTACATTTTCATGTACAATTAACGTTTCAGAAGAACTGTGATTTAAATGATGTTGATAAGCTTTTAAGAACTTTTATAAGATATCAAATTTCAAAAAATTGTAATTCATTTTAAGATTCTTTCCTTTCAATTTCACAGAAATGCTGTAATAAAATAAATATTATATATTTCTGGGATTTTCATTACTTAATTTTAAAAGCTAAAAAATCCGGGCTTTTTTTTTCTTTCTTTGAATGAAAAAAAAAAAAATTCAAATAATTGAAATATTTTCAGCCTAACATGGATTGATTATTAAGTAGAGTTATTTAGTTAAATATATATTTTTTTAATTCAGTTCAGTAGAGACTGATTTTAATGTGATTAAATGCGCTTTCCGAATTAGTAATACTTATTATTTAATTATGAAAAATATTAGTTTTTATTTTTGCATTGGTTTTTCGTCTATGTAGTAGGTAATATAAAATATTAACCTTTTAAACCCTTACTATGAAGAAATATTTTTCCAAAACATAGTTGCCAACTCTTACGCTTTTTTGTATCACAAAATTTTTATAGTATATCGTACCTTCTCAAAGTACACCATAATAACTCTCAAAAAGGCAGACTCTGTGTAACACGGAAATCTGCCAAACTCGGAAAGATTTCCAAGTCTCTGCGAATCCATTGACATAATGTAAAATTTGTCTAAAGCGGAATATTTTCTGCTACGGAAAATTTTCCAAGACCCTGCGAATCCATAGAAATAGATTAAAATTTGTCTAAAGCGGAACATTGTCTACTACGGAAAATTTTCCTGGATCCGATCGATTCCACCTTAGACAGAGTTTAATGTTTTAAAATTTTGTATTATCATTGGAAAAACCTTTGTGGACGAAATTCTGTATAATTCCAGCGAATCAGATAATGGGTTAAAAATCGATAATAAAATTCCGTCTTTACGTACAAATAGATGGATGTGCGAATCCCAAAACTTTCTGCTATCTTACACGTACATTTTAATGTTTCAAAAATTAGTCATCCAATACAATACCAGCTTTTATTATCATCTTAAATTTTTACTTTAGCCAATTAATCGGAGTAAAAACGAGTTAATGTGAATCATGATATTTATTAAAATCAATAGTTTTCCCTTATTCAGTTATCGTCAGCTGTTTGAAAATAGTCGGATTAGAAGGATGCGAAATCCCGTCTTTGCACGAGCCGATGGACAATAGAACGATAGGCAGGTGTTTTTCAAATTCAGGGAGGATCTGCTTGCTATACCCAAAAATAATCATTCACAAAAAAATTTGTTCAGTTCTAGGTATAACTTCTTACATTTTTTTATGGTAAAATAATGAAAATGACGCAGACATCTCGATTATACTACCCTATTCCGACGTACTTTTTCAAATTCAGGGAGGGCCTGCTGACCATAGCCAAACACTTGCAAAAAAAAAATGGTTGAATTCGATGCATATATTCATACACATTTCGGCGATACAGTATTGAAAATGACACAAAATTTGTTATTGCAGGGCCCTCTAATTGCGGATTTTTTTCAAATTCAGGGAGGGCACACTAGCCATATCCAAACACTTACACAAAAAATTTGGTTCAATTCTATGCATATCTTCATACATTTTTTGTTGGTCCAATATTTAAAATGACGCAAAATCACGATTACAGTGCCCTTTCGGCAGAACATTTCAAAACTGAAGGAGAACCTGCTCGTCACAGCCAAAAACATACACAAAATTTTTTATTCAATTTTATGCATACATTCATACACTTTTTGATGGTTCAGTGGCGACATATGGACACACACACACACGAAAAGATAGACATTTTGTAAAAGCCTGATTTTTTGGAATCTCTGACCCCTAAAACGTGTAATTCCGTCGAAAATTGGAAGTCGAAGAAATTTAGATTGCAATACTCTATTTTACTGAAGATAGAGGAAAGTAAAAATCTGACTGAATAAAAAAAATGAGCGGAAAAATCGCATGAAAATAAGATAATTTATTAGGAAGACGCAGATCGTACTACAATTACTTTATTTCATTCTAAGTCAAAAAAAAAAAATAATAATAATAATAATAATAATAATAATAATAATAAAACCAAGCACACTCGCTCACGATTTCCAGAACGTTCAAAATGAATCAACAACTGCAAAAGTACTTGCACAAATAAAACAGACAAAAGCAGTGATGCAGAACAATAATCTCTGATCACGCCTTCGCAACAATTTCACAAATGTTCTAAGGGTAAAACAAAAGATACTATCAACAGAATGGTACTATCAACAGCACTTGTGTTTGGGTACTTCGATTCATAACATTGACAATGAAATCTTCTGAGACACTTTCGCGCTACAACTTTATCGAAAAGTGATAAAGTCTACACTCGAATAAAAAATTACTCATAGCTTCTCAAGAAGAGATAAAGTAGACTTTTATTTTATTTTATTTTCATATCTTACATCTTATGGCTGACCCAGTTTGATTATTGTTCCTGATATAATCAGTGAGTTGTGTAAAACCTTCGAATGATATGGTGTTTGATTTCGTAAGTCAAAAATAAAGCATTCAGAAACTGTATTTACAAAAATTGATAGAGATAATTATTTTCGCGAAAATATTTTTATATTATTTTTTTCACATAAGATGAAATGTAAACAAAATTTGATCTATAAGTAGTGTTACTATGCAGGGAAGTAGCTAGAAGTGAATAATAAGGGGGGGAGGGGGGGTCAGGAAAATGTAGGGGGGTGGTATTTTCTCTCTCGGTGTGTGATGCAGAAAGATAAATTAGTGCATATTCACACTGTAGGTACTATGTTTCTTATTAAATTGTTGTAATAACATCATTTTATGCTAAGAAAAGTATATGATAATGAAAAATTGGGGTGAATAACTAGTGGGAAATTAAACATCAAGTTAGCTTCATATGTGCAAACAGGATGAGCGAGTTTAGAAAAACTTATTTTAGTTACAATTTTGTATTTTTTGTAAAACTGTGAAAGGGCCTCGAAACTAAATTAGATTTCTGGAAAGAATTTCATTTGTATTTTCGAAACATAAATTCATTTAGTGACGATTTAGATGTCATTCATTACATAACTTGGTGAAAAGTACGTGTAAACCCGATTTAAGCAATTGACTCGTAGATTTACCTTTGTATTTTCCTGCTCCCAGCCTTTAATGTTTTCATAGCTTTGGGTGCAGGAATACCCCAAAAAAAAACCTACGAGTCAACCACTGAAACCTGGTTTTCAGGTATTTTCCATCAAGATATGACTTGACAGACCGATTGCGTTTTAATATCCGAATCGAGTTTTAACTAATTGTGAAATTTCAGCTGTGACTTCGATGAAGTTGTTGTCTGTGCTTCTGCCTTTTGGTCCTGAGGCAGAGCCTGATAACACTATTTAAAATTTGTTTTTTTTTCACCTCATGAAGCAAAATGAAATAATTTTTCACAGGTTTAAGTGTATTACGTTCCACACGACTAAAGAATAGCATTACATAAAAAGAAATTTAAAAGAATTTATGTATCATGAAAAACAGAAAATTTTGTATCCCATACTCTGGATCTATTATACGAGTCTTCGAAATATTGAAACGAATCGATATAGCGAGACCTATAATGCAAATTTGACCCCTGGCAACATTATCTGTAAGTGATATGCTTCATATATCTCATTGAATTTTGAGTAGACAGCATTGAATTGACAGCTGAGGTGCATGTCTACATCGCTCCTGTTTTATTTTTTTTCGATTTTGAATGCACATATTTTTTTATAAAATTAGCTTCACTTTTAAAATCGGTTTCGCAAGTGAAAGTGTCTTTTTAGAAAATATTTGCAACCAAAATAGAAGTAGAAAAAGATCGATGTCGACCTGCACCTCGGCTGTCCAATGAAAAAAAAAAAAAGTATTTAAAAATGTCGAAATTTAAACCAGATATTAGAAAATAACCTCAGGCGACAGGAGCTTTAAGTATCTCCATAAGTTAATATCTACCACTTTCAAGTCTGGAGACTGTTAGGGCCACTCAAACTCACAACCTCGATTTATCACACAGTCTTTAGTGAAAGTGCCTAACTGGAATACCTTTATTTCATATGCAAAGTTAGGCGGAATATCATCCTTCATGAAGCTGACAACAACAAGGATGCTAAACTATTTTTTAATTCTAACTGGCACTGTTTTTTCAAAACAGAAATCTTTAATAGACACTTTGGCAACCTTTGCAAGAAAAATATACTTCAAAATTTACTTTAGAAAAATACCGGTGCCAACAGAATATACAAATAGTCGCCTGTGGCAGCTTGCAACAAGTAATGCATGTCTTTCCTGCAATGAAGGCAGAACCTAAAAGCGTAACATACCGTTTTGTAGTAAATATACAGGTTTTCCAGCCAGTTCCAGGAAAAGTTTCGGTACTACTTCGTTATCCCGTCGACCAATTTCGCCAAATTATACATATTGACATAATTTATATTTTAAATAACGAAAAATCAAATATTTAGTAGAATATTAATAAAAATACAAATAAAAATCATTTATAGACGTTTTAAATAAGTGCATCATATTTAATGTCATTGAATGTGACATTCACGATCATACATTATTGGCATTTAATCTTGCAGTTTGGCGATATTTTTTTGGTCGACGGGATAACCAAGTAGTACCAAAGTTTCTTATGAAAAAGAAAACCCCGAAAATAAAAGGCGCGGCGAAATTACACTAAACAATCCTATAAGGAGAATGTAATGGCGACCTCTTTCGGTTACTTTCAGAATAACTTTTCTTATACAAAGAATAAGAAAAAAATCATAGTCTAGCATAGGTTATGAAGCGCTTTCCAAAACATTCAGAATTCGTAAAAAACTGTACCGTTTAAAAAATTTAAATATTTCGTTTCATTTCACCATTTGGAAATGTATTTCGCATATCAAAACCGAATTTCAGCTGCTCTTACCTACAATCAGGAAATTATCTGAATTTTTAACAGCCCTGTATAAGATATATAGATTTGTATCTATTAACAACATGCATTCCAAAATTGAGTTGATTTAAGAGATACATAGTTCAGTTGAAAATTCCCCTTCAGCAATTTCTTCTAACAAAGATAATGGCATGCGAATATTTTTGTGTAGCCCTGTATATGATAGATATAATTTATATATAAAGAGTGATATGCAAAAACTAATTAAATTTAAAAACACATACCGAATTTTAAAGCGCACTCTCCAGCAATTATCGCGCAACGACATTTGTCTATGACACACCCTTTATATAATTATTTAATATGAACGTAATTTAAATTATGTTGAGCAATTTTAATTAAAATTTTACTCTTTACATTCTTGTTTTTTAGAAGTTATAATAAAAGCGGGAAAAGTAAAAATAAAATACTTTTTAAAAGTTTTCTATGCCCACTTTAATAAAGATGATGTTAAAAGCAATTTAATAAAATACACGCACTTCTTGTTAACAATATTTCACGCAGAGTAATTTAATTTTACGGGTTTTTTTTTTCTGTCACTTTAATACAATTATGGAAGCACAATAAAAAATTAAAACTTTAAATTCAAAGATATTTTTGGACGAATATTTTAGAACGTATTTTAAAGAAAACTAATGCATATTTTTACCGGCTTTTAAAATCACGAGGTGGAACCCGTAGAAATTCGATGAAACAAATTATTTAAGAAAGAACTTTTTCATTTATTTATAAAAAATCTACAAAATTAATTACAGTAAAAAATACATCTTACATTGGTCAGTCTAACTCTCAAACGAATATTATTTTAAGCAAAAATTTACAAAAAACTATAAAACTCAATTATCCAAATTATTAAACAAAATAAAACGGAAATTCACCGAATTTTATAACAGATGATATTTTAAAAATAATATACGCATTTTAATTTCTATTTTATTTTCATTTTTCTATTTTTAGAGAAAATGGAGTGTTTTTTCTTTTGCCACAGTTACAAAATTGGTACTAAAAAATATAAAAAAATTAATATCTCAAAAATGAATTGAGATACAGCTTTCAAACAAATTGCATTTAAAAGTACATTTTTTTCTCTATACGACGGTGTAAAAAATTAAAATGTGCGATGTTTAGAACCGTAAAATTTGCAGTAACGAAAATTGCAAAACCGAAATTGCAAGGGAAAGTGTTGCCATTCGCAAAATGACGTATGCCTTACGCACAGATACGTTTGCCCTTTATAATACAGGTAACATTTGTACATTTTTATTTCATTATATTTTAAAGTAATATTACTGCATTAAGAGGCTGCTTTGCTCACGCGAAAACACCTGCTCGCTATAATTAATCCTATGAGACAGTTCTATTAAAATATTTGACTTGCATTTCAATATTTTGAAAAAGTATTTAGGATTCCGTCCTTAAAAAGTAAAAACGGAACCAGTATGAGATCACTCATGTGGCTGTTTGTCTGTCTGCCCGTCCGTCACAACCGTTCTTCTAGAAAACTATGGAAGAAAGAAAGTTCAAATTTAGCAGACATAAGAATGGCTATTGACCACATATTTTTAGATTGTTAATTATCCACAAATATATTTACAGAAAATGTGGGAGCTGGGGGAATAATTAAATTACTTGAAAAATATATTTTATACATATATATATATCGTATGTGGTATATATAAAGATGTGTGAAAGATCTAGTAACGCTGAACTCAAAAGCATATTTTTGTTTAATTTATTATACAAGGTCCGGCTATTAATTTCCAGGACTGACTTAACTGTACGAGAACGAAAAGTCAGAAGATTGCGCTAATGATTGCAAATTGAAGAGCGTTTTCTTGCGCATGTGCAGTGTACTTGGCGTCATTCTGAAGTAAGTGGTTCTCGTAGAAAGACGCATTTAAACGTAGCTCTTAAATTCCTGTTGTCAATGTGAAAATGGAGCAAAGAATTAACCTTAAATTAAGCTTAAAATTGGACAAGACAGCTGTGGAAACCTACGAAATGTTAAAACAAGTTTATGGTGAGGAAGCATTATCCCGCTCAAGAACTTTTGAATGGTTTAGTTTAGACGCTTTCGTGACGTGCGCGAAAGCGTCGAAAATGATCCTCACACAGGTCGGCCGCAGTCCGTACACACGCCGGAAGCAATTCAAAAAGTTGTGGTGAAATGTGAAGAATGTGACGATATGGTGAAATGTGATCGTCGATTGACTATTCGAGTACTCGCCAATGAATAGAACATGGAAAAAGAGACGTTTCGGCGAATTTTGACGCAAGACCTAGGCAAACGCAAGATTTGTTTCAGATTCGCCCACACATTGCGTTGCCGTTGAGGCGATTTTAAGCCCAGCATGGTGTCGTTGAGATGCATCATTCACCATACTCTCCAGACCTAGCATCGGCAGGCTTTTTCCTAAGCTGAAAAATTCGCTGCAGGGAGCAAAATTTCAGGATGTCGGAACCATTAAGAAAATTGTAACATCACTATTAAAGAGCATTCCAAAAGAGGATTTTAAAACTTCTTTCCGAAATTTGTACAGCCGAGCACAGACGTGCATTACAGCTGATGGGGATTACTTCGAATCATATTAAATGGCTCTGTGTTTAACTTTTTTTTTCTTCTGAGTTCTTCCATGAGTCCTGGAAATTAATAGTCGGACCTTGTATTAAAGGCATTATATTTTCAGAAATGTAATGAAAAAGTATGTTGCTATCTCTATTTCAAATTTATTAAAACTAAAATTATGAAAAAAAAATAGACGTACTAGAAGTTTGTGTAAGCCTTGCAAGAAAACTATAGCGATTACCCTAGGTCACGTAGTTATTGGGAAAATAGTGCTTTTATTCCACACACAAATTTCACTTTGCGGGACCTCAGCAAAGATGTTGATAGGTTCTTGAAGTACCTATTATCAAGGATATAGAAAAAGATTGCTGATAAAGATTTTTTCGAAAAAAAATTGTCGATAATTAGAAGAGATATTAATATTTAACCCCTTTGGGGCGAACGTCTTGCAAGGAATTTTTAATCTTATATCACCGGTTTTTTAAAGCAGAAATATTTGCCTAATTGAATAATAATAATAATAATAATAATAATAATAATAATAATAATAAATGTTTGGCAATAAAGCTATATTTACACTAAAAATTTACTGGTGAGAATAATTAAAGATTCTGAGAATTTTTGCTGTACGTACATTGGTCGTTCGTTCACAAAAAGTTAAAGGCAGGGACAGTTTGGTCATACGTAAAGCCACGGAAGATGTGTTCTATGCACCATCGGTTTTTAAAGCCTAGCCCTCTGAGAGTCTTGCAAATGGGTAAAATTGTAATGTTGTTTTTTTTCTGAATTTTGTTTTAAATGCTTAGAAAATATGATTCTTTCAACATTATAAAAAAAACTGAATTACAAATATGAGTGTAATCCTTGAGAGAGAGAGTCATTCTTCAACGCATTGAAAATTCATTTAAACAATAGAGTTATATTATCTTAAATATTGCGTATATTGCAGAGAAACCTGGAGCTTAGTGAACGGAATATTGCGTTCGGAACCCCTAGAAGGCTAGATAAAAATTTTTAATAATATATTTTTACAATTCAGTGTCCAGTAATAGTACAAAAGCAATAAACGTCAAATTGCTAAAAACAGACTCATAAAAAAATTAATCATATAATTATTTTAGATTTCGCAACTGGTTTGAATTAACCCTTTGCGGCACGGTGGTTTCATAGATATACCACTTAATTTTACATCCCAAACGCCGCATTGGCACCGTAATTTTGTTTAAAAAAAATACGGTTTAATGAATGTGTGAAATATAGCGTTTTCTTATTTACAAATAAAGTTGTTTTCAAATTCCGGTGTCAGTCATTAATTTCAACACTTAAGCAATGAATTTGTCCTGCGCCGCAAAGAGTTAAGTGGCGCTCTCTATGTGTTACTCGGTTCTTTAACTTTCCTACCCTGTTGAAAATTACTCAAACTTGATTAAAAACATTTTACACCAGAATTTTTATTTAAAACTATTTTACTTATTTATTTAACTTAGTTCTCAGTTGCTTTTGTTTAAATTAGTGTATAAAGAAATTTCTGGTTCAAGTCGAATAAAATATACGATAGAAATGGGTCTAATCGACCCGTTCAGTGTAGGAAGGTTAAAGATTAAATAAAACCTACCAGTAGAAAAATGGACCACGGCAACTTTGCATCTTTGTGGCCTCATTTCGGCAAGTTTTAATTTTAAAATATGTCTTTGTTTTAGATATATTGTAAAAAGAAAAAGAGTATTACTGCGCTGAATTGTATAGATCACCAAGATGCTTCGTAAACATCAGCATTGAATGTATAAATAATGTCTTATTTATAAGCATAGATAAAAAAAACATTAATGTAAAATAGACGTGATTTCAATTTCAACTTCCGTAATAATATCAGAAATGAACTATGGTAGAAGTAAATATCCAAATGGGTGAAAAATGCCCGAACCAGGATTCGGACTATGGCCCTCTCTTGACTGAAACCGCCAATGCTCTACCATCCGAGCTCGCAGATAAATCTGGTGGATCTAATTCGCTCAGCTAACCTTATTGATGAAACAACCTTAGTTATAACCATTAGATAGACCCTTAGTCCCAAATCCAAACTCGCTAATTTCTGACTCATTCATAAAATAAAGTTATTTTCATTATGTAGTTTGATGATGTTTTTAGTTGTATCCAACAGATTAACCCCTTAACTGCGAAACTTTAAGAAAAAATCAACTTTTTTGCTAAAAAAAAAAAAAAAAAAAAAAAAAAAATTGCCATTACAAATTTTGGAAAACAATCTTCTCTTTATTTAATGGTAAAAGTTTCTTTTTGTTAATAAAGCAAAATTTTTAACTCAAAAAAAGTGGTTGTTCGATAGTTAATTTCAGAAATATGCATTTATTTGAGCGAGACGTATCTATACGCCCAGAACAAAAGAAACAGTTCAAAACAGAAGTTTTCAAGTAATTGAATCAGAAGTATGCTCGGATTATATAATGCAAAATTTACAATAAAAATTTGCTTGTAATAATAATAAATCATCATTTGAAATCCTTTGCCCGTACGTATCATGATCGGCAAAAAGACTTTGTTCGTATGATGTACAGCCAAATCAGGGAAGCAATTAAAATCGTTTGATTTTGGCAAGGAAAAGTTCTTTTCGCCAAATCGCGTGACACTTTCTTCTTTTCACGCTAAATATTCGAAAGCATATTTATTTATTTATTTATTTATTCATTTTAACAGGCTTTCTACTGTAATTCCGCCGCTAAATTTGACTGATCCTTTATTACATACATAAGTAGTTTATTTAATATTTTTTTCCAAAATACTTTGATTATGCCCTTTTCTTGTCAGTCTTTTTTTTTTTTTTTTTTTTTTTTTTTTTTTTTTTTTTTTTTTTGCATAGTCAGTGGAAAAAAAAAATAGTTTCCGATGAAGTTTCCAAATATTAAATTATAATAACTTGCAATTTTAATGCAAAATAAAATGAAATAAAAAATCAGAATTCACTTACATTGTAATCGGCTTGTAGTTTAACTAGGAAATCTAGCTGTTCTTGATATTTTGGAACGACTCTCAAAACTTGGTGCCTGGAAATAAAATTATATATATATTACTGATTTCTATCAATATATTTTATTTACAACTTCTAATGAATTTTAAATAATAGTTAAGAAAATCGATTTGCCTTTTAAAAATTTTTAAGCAAGAATAATAGTTTTAGATTATGATTTGATAGATTTGTTAGTGAAAGATAAGATCCAGATATAGCTCTTCAGAGACTGATGGCTGAGTATTGAGGTGCAATATAATGGAATGTTGCTGTATTTCAGAGTATTTGGAATTATTTTTTAGAGTATTGACATAAGTTTAAGTATACTAATAAAAGAAAGTATATCTCTGAGTTCCGGTGAGTTTATGTGTCTGCGATGGCTAGTCAAATTTACGGCAAGTACCAGGGTGTACATTTTTGTGAAGGTAGCCCAAAATGGCTAGCGATACACCTGAGGTTAAGAATTTTAATTTTCTAGTAATTAGTTGTTAACTAAACAACACAGGCAGCTCACTTTCATTAAAAAGTTATCTAATTGATCCCAAGTTAAGGATAGCATTGGCGCATGCGCACAAATCCATTTACGCATCATAGATTAGCAAAAATCCAGCTTTTTTTTTCTTAATAGTATTGTTTTAAGCTAAATACATCAAATCGGTTCTAGACATGTTTTAATCTCTTGAGGTGCAAGCTGTAATGTCGCAGCAATATAGAACTCTCACAGGAAAAATTGGAATATTTTGTTTTAAAATAAGAAAGAGCAGTATTACAAAATTGTACCGCCAAAATTAAAAATATAAAATTTCGTTAAAAGTTTCTGGGATCTGTTTGAGATTAGGTGGGATAAAATATATTTTATAATTTAATATAACCCTTCAAATATAACTCCTCAAGGGGTTGATTCGTAGTGGTATTTGTAAATGTAAATTTCGTGCTCAGTTACGAAAAATGGCCCGTCTGTTAAGTATTAAGTTAATGAAGTTTCATCTGCAACCGTTAGGGTTAATTAACCCTTCACTACACGAATTTATCTATTTTTATGAATTTTTTATTTTTTATTATTATTATTATTATTATTATTATTATTTTTGTATTTTTTTTTAAATCTATATTTCTTTCTAATAATAGGAAAAATGGTTTTAAAAAAATTCACATTTTGAACTAAAATTTGATATTGTGTGGCATTTACTCTATATATACACCGTTAGGGTTTATTAATTTTTCAATGCTATAATTTGCAATTAAATGGGATTAAATAATTTAATTTTATCTCTTTAACACTCGGCAACTTGCTTTATATTAATACAGTCGAGCCTCTATATAACGAAATCCATCGTTCCAGTAAAAAACTCGTTATATAGAGAAATTCGATGTATAGAGTATGATGTTAAAAATAGTATTTAATGTGTAAATTTTGAACAAATATTATTTTTGATCTTTTTAATTAAGAATTTGAAATGTTTAAAAGTATATATTAACCTAACATTTTATTTCTTACTTATTTAAGCAGTTTCAAAAAAGAGAAAATACATTTATTTGAAAGCTTAATGAAAATCAAATGAGGAAGACTTACATAAATTTCAGAGGAAGAAATCTGTAATTTTTTGTTGTTTTGATTTTAAAATTACAATTGTTACGCTCTCAAAAAAAATTCTCAAATTTTAGCAAGGAATGAAAAATTGTAGTTGATATTTTCCTCCATTTGAAGGTCTCTCTTATGTGCTCTCATTGATTCCTCTCTTATATGTGTAACAATTCAATTGACTGTGTTTTGAGAAGGATGTTGAAAGGTGTGTGGGAGGTGGGATGAACTTGTTAGATTTAAAGAATAAGGAGAGAAGTAATATTTATAAAAAAAAAATAAAAAAAACCTCTCCACTGAACGATAAATCAAAAATAAGTGATGGAAAGTTGATTCCATATGATTTCGAAGCTTTTTTAAAACTGAATAAATTAAGATCGATTTATGAAAAAATTCGTTATATGGAGATAGATATTTCGCTATATAGAGTCTGTTTTTAATGTAATCATGCGAAAAGGGGACCGTTCTTACTAAAAATTCGTTATATGGAGAAATTCGATGTATGGAATTTCGTTATATAGAGGTTCGACTGTTTTTTGAAGTTTTCAGTAAAAATAATAAAAAAAATTTTTGCTTAATAACGTGATCGATTTTTTTTTTTTTTTTTTTTTCGAAGAACAAATTTTAATTTTTTGTCTCATGCAGTCATATGACATGGACAAAATAAGTGTTATTTCATTCTTTGGACTGTTTTTGATCAATTACAGCGATCATATTGCCCAGTTTCGTGGCACATAAAGAGAATTATGCGGTGAAGTGTTAAAGGCAGGACGAACTTCCAGCAATAAATTTAAATATATTTTTTTCCCTTTTTAAATGACTTATTAATGCAAAATATCAGTCATAAATAATACCTGAAACATATATTCATTTGTATTGGGGGAAGTTTAATTCGGCTGCAGTCAGGAATGGATTTACGCCATATATTGAACAATCTGGACAACATTCTGTCAGTGTCAATAAAAAATGCTGAAATGTTTGAGCAAATGACCACTAATAAAAACAAACAGAAGACCATATTTCAGGGATGGCGAACCTTTCCACATCCGCGTGCCATTTTTTCCCAAGAATATACTTTACGTAATGTTGATGTGCCAACACACAAAAAAGTTAGTTAATCAAAATAACCTTAATTTTTTAATTAAAAATATCTGTAATATTGGGTGTTATATTTTATAAAGTAAGTTAAAAGTACTATTTCTGTTGTTCCATGTTATATAGTAAATAATTAATCAAATTTCAATTTATCATCGTCATTTTTGCTTATGAACTTTTTGAACCAAAACTTGAGCGAAATTGCTATTACTATTATAGCTTCTTTTCAATCTGTATGGCAATGGCCACCAATTGAACTAATCGAATTCAGACAAATCTAGCTAGTCAAAATTTATACATTTCGTTCAATTTTGATATTTTATTCGAGATATTTTAACATATTTTGATTTGACAAATTAAATCTCTGCTGTGCCGTAGGTGACAACCTCACATAGATTATCCGTAATACTTGCATTAATTTGACCCTGGTTTAATGAGATTCAAACCTGAAAATTTTTCAAGAAATGAAATTAACCTTCCTACCCTGTTGAAATTTTACTCAAACTTGACTAAAATATTTCACACCAGAATTTTTATTTAAATCCATTTAACATATTTATTTAACTTAAAACTTTGTGTTATTTATTAAATTTACTTGACGAAAAATTTTCTGGTTTGAATCGAATGAAACGCATTATAGGACTGGGTTGATTAGACCCATTCAGGGTAGGAAGATTAAGTATGTTCTACTAACAATCTTGAAATTAAATAAATAAAGATTCATAAAATATATTTTCTGGTTTGAGATGATGTTAACCCGGATCAAACGAATCCAGGTATTACGGAAGATTAGTTGAAAGTTGGCAGCTATGCTGTGCCGAAAATAATTGACCGCATGCCACTTTCGGCACGTGTGCCATAGGTTCGCCAACCCTGCCATATTTGCAGGGCAAATCTTTCATGAAGAAGACATTAAAATAAAGCAAATTTTTCTATTCAAAATTCATTGGTGAAAGTTTGTTCTGAAGAAAATGATGAATTGTTCATCCGATGTAAAAAATTATCCACCAACTTATGACAACCTTCTTAATTATTTCATTCATAACAGTTGAGTCGATTGGAAAGTCGTGTCTTGTCGGAGAAATCAATTCGCATTGGAAGATTTTGCACGTTAATCTTAACAGCTCAATTCAGATATCTAATGTTACAACCTAACAGAAAGAGTTTTCTGGAATGAATTCATTTCCCCAACACGACTCGACTTTCCGATCGACCCATTAGTAGACAATACACTATTTGCCTCCATTCCTGTGGCAGTCCTGTTATGCAGAAATCAGCCGCCTGACCACTAGGCATGTGCATTGTCACAAAAACGGCAGTTGTCGTAGGTAGATTTTTCTTAACCCCTTAACTTCCAGTTAACTTTCTCTTAACTTCCAGTTGCCCGAATGCTGTTCGGGCAACTGGAAGTTGGCTCAAACTGGTTTGCCCATACAACGTTCGGGAATCGATATTTTCTATAAAAATATCTACATTGTATTAATCATTTATGAATGAATTTAATCATAATACTGATAATATTTAATTAATATTAATTAATCTATTTATCAATAATTAATCAGTGTTTAATCATAATTGTATAATATTATCCATTAAAAATGTATTATTCATTTAATAATGATATAATCTTTAATTGTAATTAATCTTTAATTATAAAAACATCATTCGAAACTGGGAAGTTTTAATTTATGGTAAGTTTGTTTGAATTAAATTTTTGTAAAATCCGTAAAACTGTCTACATTGCATACAGAGGTGGTTGCAAAAACCAAACATTTAGGATATTTGTGTTTCTAAATTTTGAAATAAAAAATCGTTTTTATATCATTAATTATGGTAATAATAAAAAAAAATCTTACATTTTCGTATTCTATCAAGTATAATGTTTGATTATATGGAATGAAAAAGTATGACTTTTTGGGAACATTTCTAATAAAAACAAGTTGGAAATTGCACGTAAAGCGTAGCAAATGAGGTGCGTTCGTTGATAACGAAGTTTTAAAATATTCAGATCTTGCTGATATAGTAGGGCGTACTTTGGATACAGTATAGTGGTCGAAATCTTTGTGTTCCTCTAAATATGCAGGGAATAATTTTTATTATACTTCATTAACGTATATCTTATTCATAAAATGTGAAGTAATTTAATATAATTAAAACACGCCCCAAACAATGTTTCCCCGTATAACATTATTTAGTGGAATACATTTGTGTGGCCCTGTAATTTAACAATAAATATTGTTTGCATCACAGATTGTACAAAATGTATTTTTAGTACATATTTCATAGATTCATGTCAATTCTGTTATATTCAAATGAGTGTAGCACCATTAAAATGCATTTGAAACTTTTTTTCCCATTGACCGTAATGTAACGGAATACTTTTGATTGTCCCTGTAATTGATCAAAGCATCCGATTTTCATAACATTTGAAATGACTCGACAAAATTATGTAATAAATATAAGTTTTAAATTTCAAACGATTAAAATGCATTTGAAACTCTTTTCCCCATTGACCGTAATGTAACGGAATCCTTTTGATTGTCGATGTAATTGATCTATCCATACGATTTTCATAAAATTTGGAATGACTCGACAAAATTATGTAATAATTATGTATTTTAAATTTCAAACGATTCGGTTGGGTAGTTTTTGCGTTGTTGTATGCGGATGGACAGACAGACGGACAGACGGACGGACTGAGTGACAACAATAGGTGCTACGTATTTACGTAATTACGAACGCACCTAAAAAACTGACCAGTTAAGGGGTTAACATGAGGATGGTCTCTTGAATGTGAATACCAATCATTTTTTTAACTTTGTTTTATTTGTTTGAAGTTAATTAAATCAAAGAAAACTTTTAGAAATATTATTGCTTAAATTTAAGGAACCATACAAAGGCTTACAAAACTCGTGTACGACTGCCGCCATTTTTAAGTAAACACGCACGTGGATATGGAAGCTGGAGAGAGAGGTGTGTTCAGAGAGTGTGTATAGCAGGGCGCGAAATTTCCAGTCGCCTGCTCGCCATTGGCGAGTAAATATTTTAGGTTGGCGAGCGAGTTTCATCTTTTAAAATATTGTTCTTCAAATCAAACTATGCAGAGTGATACCCGGATGTATTTCAAAATGAAGCGATGGTATTTATTCTCCAAACCTGAAGTTCAAATAGTACAGGAAGATATCATTGGTATGTATGTCTGTAACTACTGAAACAATAGGCAAGCTTATTTTGAGTTAATGTTATTGTTTTCTTTTTGCAGTAAATATGTTTCGTTTTATTAATTTCTGCATTTTTTTCGGTCAATATAAAGTTTTCCATACTACATCGGTTAATATTTAAAAAATATCCCATATTTTTCATAAATGTAAAATATTCTGGATTTAACAGGCAACTCCTTCTAACAATTGTCAATTTAAATTAAATTTGTCACAAACATTTCATTTTCTGCGCAGGTGTGGGAACTGACGATTATCGTCTGAATGAATGTAAAATAGTAGCGAGTAAAAACTTTAATCTGGCGAGTACCTTTTAAGCTGAAATTTCATGCCCTGGTGTATAGAATCTAACCATTCTCATGAAGAAATATTTATGAAGCAACAAAGGTCTGTGTTGTTGTGACATATTTTTAAAGTATGTATAATATCAAATACGCACAATTGTCACCTACATATGCCAAAAGGAGGACTAAAATTAATATAATACATGCTATTCAAAATCCACCCATTTTGAAATGACTACTTTAAAATGTGACATTTTTATTTTACACTTTTTAGTTCATTAATATTGGAAATAAAAATCGGAGATTTATTACGCCTCCATCATGCTATTGAAATACTGACTCTTTCAGAATTAATTAGAATATTGTGTTACTCAAAAAATATATTTTATTATCCTTAAAACATTTTGGATATGCATCACTAATAAATAGCCGAATTCTCCTATTGAAATGAGTTTCAAAACATTAATTATTTACTCTTATTTGTGCACTTTTTTACGATTTACAAAATTTATTTTAAAAAGACTTTTCAATAATACTTAATTGGGAAAAGCTATATACAATAGCAGAAGGCGTGTACAAATGGATAAAATTTATATTAAATGTTGAAATTATAGTCAAAGAAATCAGTTTATATCCGATTTTGCTGCAATGTTTATGCATTCAGAATTTCTGAATTAAAAAAAATATATTAGAACACACGTAAACTTGTTAAGGTTCGTACTCTTCAAGCACCTTTTATCAGAATTTCTGTAATCTGTAGAACAGCCTTATTTAATGAAAAAAAAATTCTATTCTAACCTCTTGACTGTGATTTTTTTTTTTTTTTTTTTTTTTTTTTTTGATAACACAAAAAAAATTACAAACTAAACACCACTTTTTCCATATTAAAATATTTGACAATCAAATAAATTTACAGTTACATATTAGTGGTATCAAACAGTTTCTAGTAACAAAGCAAGTAAAATGTTCTTGCCCGAATCCAGTTCGGGCAACACTGTTAACCCTTTCCGGCACACTGTGCCCGGTCTGGGATACCTAATTTTAATTTCAAACTTGGGAACGGCATCAATAATATTTTAGTAGAATTTCTCTTTTACAATAAAAGCTTAAATTAAGACTTTCAAATTTACTAAAAAAATCGTTTGTAAATTCCGGTGTCAATCGATAATTTCTCATTTTACTAATCGATTTTTCACGTGCCGGAAAGGGTTAAGGAGTTAAAATATAGCGACCAGTATTTTTTAAAATTTCCTGAAATGAAATACCGTAATTTCCGGCGTATAATCCGTGGATCAAACAATCATATTTTGACTCAGAATTTTTTTCTAGAGATATAACTCGTTAGATCGCCCTAAATGTATGTCTTCAATCACTAAATAAGATTTCTGGGTTAAAAAATAATTGTTTAATCCGCGGATTATACACCGGACATTACGGTACCTAAAATTTCCTAAATCCGTTGAAGCGTATGAAACCGGATGTGCCATTGATTCAAATTACTCACAGAGAAAATTTCTAAGTGTGGTCCCATAATTGCTGCTGTTGCAGAAAATTTTTGGAAGGTAGAATACATCAAAAAAGATTTGTTGTTAATTTTTCGAAAATCTTTTACAATATTAACAAGTCAAAAATTGCACGTCAAGCGTAGCAAATGAGGTGCGCTCGTACTACAACGAAGTTTTAGAAATATTTAGATCTTGGTGTAAAAGTATGCAGTACTTCAGATATATATAGAGTATATGTATAGTAGCCGAAATCTTATGTGCATCCCTGTAAATACTATCTGCTTCTATTATACAGAATGTAACTTGAAGTAAACCTCAGCAAAATATATCAATTTCGTAAAATGTAAAATAGTTTAATATTATTAAAACGCGTTCCAAACAATGTTTCCTCCTATACCATTATGCACTGGAATACTTATATGTGGCTTTGTAAATTAATAACAAATATTCTTTGCACCATAGATTATACAAAATGCATACTTTAGTATATACTTCATACATGCACATGATTTTTTTATGTTCGAAAGAGTGTAACATCAATTAAATGCACTTGGAACTTTTTTTTCCCACTGACCATAATGCAATGAAATATTTTTTGATTGTCATTGTCATTTAACTATGCATCCGATTTTTATAAAATTTGAAATGACTCGACAAAATTATGCAATAACTATGTAGATTAAATTTCAAACGATTTGGTTGGATAGTTTTTTTATTATTATTACGTTCGGACGGACGGACAGATGCACAGACGGGCGCATGGACTGAATGACGACTATATGCGCTACGTATTTACATAATTACCAAAACGCACCTAAAAAAGTTTATACACACTGATAATTAATATACTTACAAATAAGTAAATAAATTTATAAAATTCGTATTTTAATGTATTTCTTTCGAAACGGAAAATGTTATTGTATCCTCTCTCCAGAAATTTATTCGAATGAAATTTCTTCTTCGAATAGTGTACATCTCTGGAATAGAATAACAGTTAGTGTGAACTTTTAATGCCTTTTACTCGCCAGTTGTTGTTAAAATGAAAGAATATATATATATATATATTTACAAATTTAATAAGAGATGTCTTCTTTTCTCTATGTTAATTCATATTATGTGTTACTTTAATTTTCTAAGTATATTTCAGAATATTAAAGTTCTAGAAGACTGCTTTGCTCTGAGCTATTTCGTAATTACATTAAAGGTGTTCTCAACTACTCTGCTCAATAAGCGCCCCTTTTGACACATAGACTAATTCATTTTTTAACAAAAAGATAGTAAAATGAACGGTCTGGCTATGTAAGCACATTCGAATCGAACTCAGTTTTCCGTTATATGATAATTAAATTACCTAGCGAGTCATAATCTATTTTGACCTTGTGCTCATGCGATTTTCTAGCTTTCGTTGACTGTTTTTTTTTTCCTGCTTTCGTCGGAAAATGCGATTCAAAACATTTTTGACGGCTTGTTCTGAAATATCTATTGCGTTTGCACAAAAACAGAAAAATGAGTGCGATTAGATAGTTTCTGAATAACAACGGCTGCTAGTTTCATGAATTTCCGAACAAAAATCAATTAAAACTTAAGTTACAAAGTTGCCCTTTTTGCTTTAAGAACGTCATTAAAGTAAAATTTCTTCTCCCGGAATTTTTCGCTATGGATTCGAAATTTCCGAATTAAAAAAAAAAAAAAAAAAAAAAAAAAAAATACACCCATATACAGGATATCCCATGAAAACAACATTAACACTGCGCAGTTTGGAGCTGCATACTGCACTTGGAGTACATAAAAATGTCCAAAGAACTATCCCTTTACAACCCATAGTTTTCGAGAATGGCGAAAATAAAGTAAGCCGTCATATTCGATGCAAGGAAAAAACTTTCTTGGAAAATATGATAATTGGCATTTGCACATAATTGCAAACCGAGATATGCAAAATATACATCACTCGTATCAAAGCTTTTGGACTCATCTAGGATTTTTACAGGAAAGGAATTTGTCTGTCAAGATTAATCGTCACCTGAAAATAATAAATTTCTATCTGTGTTTTTGAAAAAATTGACTTATCGATATAGATAGGATATTTTTGTATCTATGATGGCATTTTTGCATCAAAATGATGTCATATATATAATTTACATATGACCTTACAATATGACATTGTTTTAATCCAGAAATGTCTTCATAGATACAAATGGAACCTTTCTATATCGGTAAGTCAATTTTTTCGAAAACACTGATAGGACCAGTGTTCTCGCTGTCGTTCTCCATTGCGCCAAATTACGACTAAATTCTTCATTTGGCGAGTAAACAAGCAATTAGATTCGCCAAATTGCTAGTGACAATTTTTGGTCTTTCTTTTTTTTCTTTTTCGTTCTTCATACATATGCATACATATTTTTCCTATATATATTTTTTTAATATATTTGTAGCAGATACTTGAAATTAAGTTAATAACAATCGTTGATGCAGTTATAAAAACTTAAGTTATTTTAAGACATATTGAAAAAAAGTGGGTTCATTAAAAAGTTAAAGATTTTTTTTTTTTTTTTTTTTTTTTTACACGGTAAATCTATTTTGCGAATACTTTTTCATTTGGCGAGTGTTTTTCGTTTTTAATTAGCCAAATTACTAACGTTGGTCAAATACCAGCGAGAACACTGGATAGGACCTTATTATTCTCAGGTGACGCAATGTTAGCAAGTTTTCCGCTTAAATCAGGGCTCTAAATATTCTGAACACCACTAATTTCTTACAATTTATTTCGCCATTTTTAAGTGAAAATAATTCCATTTAGAAACGGTCGTACCAGCTCGTACTGTTATTTCTCACAACTAAATTTAATAGTGTAATTTGCCTAATTTTACTTCCGAGATGTACCGATTTTTATTGATTAAATAAATAAATATATATATATATATTAAATTTTAGAGATAACAAAAAATCGTACACTTTCCCATCTATACAATGACATTAATGATAAATTACATAGTGCATTTCCTAAATTATATTTCTAAAAAATGTTTTCATAAGGACTAAAAAAGATTAATTTTTATATCATATTTTGTAAGTCTAACGTTTATATTTTGCTTATTTTTGTTACTTGTATTCGCATCTTTAATTCATTAATTTTAGATAAAATCTGTTTCTTCATTTCCCAGAATTTATTATTAATTATATGCTTTCAGCAATAATGCTGAGATTAATACCTTTGAGAAACAGCCTAGTATGGTTTGCGTTTTATTTCTACTGTTATTATTATTATTTCTCTTTAAAACATCATTATACATATTTTAAAAGGTAGTTTGTTTTCCAAAAATCTCCTACATTTGTACACATACTCATATATACCAACAATACATTTAGAATTATATATTTTCAATAATGCTTGTTTCAGTGTATTAATGCCGAAAAAGGAGCTGTTCTTTTCCTCAGAGATTTATTTAAATAAAATTTCCAAATTTTTACGACTAAGAAGTAGAATATACTCAGTGCGAGTTTTGAAAGCCTTTTACACGCCAACACATAAAATGGAAAAGTAATTTTTCTTTACAAAATGAATAAGATAATGTTTATTTATTTTACGTTTATTAATTATGTCAGATAATAGGAACGGATTACAGAACATGGTTGAAAACCATTTATTTTTCTATCATTATTGGAAATTTTCATAGGTATTTTTATGTTTAATATTCAGAGTGATTATTTTTATATCTTGCCCATATCAGTAATTTTCTACTATAAATTTTGAATTACACTTATCCTGCAATTGTTGTCAAAGTGTCTATTTAAGGATTTATGTTTAAAGAAAAGAGATGCCATTTAGACTTTAAAAAAATAGTCGCCTGCGGCAGCCCTGCATTGCCCTCATTAGAACTGCATGACTTTTATTTATAATATTAATTTTTCTCCCATTTAATTTAAAATGCACAACTTTCACTTGAAATACACACATTTAGAAAATGCATACTATATACATTTAAAACACATGCATTTCACCCAATTCATTAAGATATAAAATGAAGAAAATACCTTTAACTAAAGCATTTTATTTCATTTTCAAAGATTTGTTTCTAATTTACGTTTGCAAGAAAAAAGTTGCCACTGGCACAAAATTTTTATTTTTGGCGAAATTTTCACCTGGCTAGTATAATTATACTTATATTTCGATAACGATATTCACTCAGGTTTTTTTCAATAATAGTGAAAATATCTAACTCTTCCCTAAAAAATAATGAAATAATAATCTACAAGATTTTGGCTTATTTTTCAAGCTATAATATTATTCCCTTTATGCTATTTTCATCTCTTTAACTGTTTTTTTTTCTTTTTGGCACAATAAATTAGAATTAGGGACATTAAACCGCTTTTTTCTACTGAAATATTTTACTGATGTGATCGAAAAAATTTCTACCAATTATAAAAGCGATGATTAGACTTAAGATTAAGTAGTATCCAAAAGCATTTTGTAACAAAGCAAAAAAACTCTTTTAAGCAGTCATTAGACAAAATTATTAAGGGGTTAATCTCTTTTATTTAACAAGTATTTATAGAATATATTTTATATGAATCACTGGGCAATTTATGTTCTTCGAATGTGGTTTAAAAAACTGAAACATATATATCGTATTAAAGTATAAGCTAATGATAATGAAGTACAGAAGGAATGCTTAACCTCTTGGGGTCGAGCGATCTTCATACGTGTCGCAAAAGGTACTCAGAATCCTTGATTATTCTCACCAGTAAATTTATTCCATAAATTTTGTTTCATCCCTTGAGGGGTAAGCAATAATGTTTTTGTAATACCGAATTCTCAGGGTACACGACATTTCGGTCCCGCCATTTCGGTCTCGCCATTTCGGTCCCTGGCCATTTCGGTCCGGAGACATTTCGGTCCCGAGACATTTCGGTCCCTGGCCATTTCGGTCCCGAGACATTTCGGTCCCTGGCCATTTCGGTCCCTTGCTATTTCTTTACCGGCCACCTTATAACTTGGTTTCTGATTGATGAAGGCCTACTAAACGCTGTAAGCTCAACATTGTTCTGGCTTTTTTTAAATATTTTTATTCTCCTGCCCCCCCCCCTTCCCTCAAATTTTATACAAAGCTGAATATAATAGTCCAATAAGTTTAATCTATTGTAACTCGTGATAATAAAATCACACCAAGTTGAAAATTTGATTAAATAATGTTATATAATTTTACACTGTCTTTATTATTATTATTTAAAATAATGGATATTTTAAATTTTATCATATATTCTTTGTATTAGGTATTTTATCTATACAAAAAACTAAAATACATATTTTATTGATTGTTTTAGCACACTTTCTTAGAATCTTTAAATTAGTGATTTCCTAACTAGGCGTGCTACGAAAATTTTTTGTTTAAAAAATAAAAATGCCCCAACGACCTTTTTTATGTAATAATTATTGGTTGCAATTTTTTTTATTTTATTTATTTAATTTTTTTTCACAGTTTTCTCACTTTATGAAGACAATTTTTGTGAATTAATTTTATTGAAAGTGGGCTTATTTCTTTGTAATAAAATGATTATTTTTCAATTTTATATAATAATGTAATTATTATTTTAAATAATTTTATTTTCAAATTTTAACTGACAAAACTAAGCTTTTTTAATTTATCGTTTATTTATTTATTTATTTATTTATTTGCATTACCTTTTCACTCCCACTTTCACAGAAAAAAAATTGACAATTCTTATTTTAATTTTATTATTGATTGAATTAATAGTTTTAAATTTCAGTATCTTTAAATATAAAATAAATAAACAGGTAAACAATAAGTTTCAGTTTATAACTACTACAAAACATAATGATAAATTGAATATAAAACAGATTATTTATTGAGTTTATTTAAAGTAAAATTCGAAATGCGTATTAATAATTTTATCAATTTAATTAAATAAAGATTCATTAAATTAAAAATACATATATTTAATAAAATATTAATTTGATTTTAATTTTAAAATCACTAATTGTTTTGAGATTTAATTTATAGTAATTATTCATCACCATAAGTTTTTATTCAAAAATTATTATTATTTCAAAAAAGGAAATTATTATTATTATTATTATTATTATTATTATTATTGAAAAATCAGTAACGTAACGTAATAATTAATTAAACATAATAATGCAATACTGTAACAATGCGTAAAAATATTTCTTAACAGTGTTAGGTAACATGCAGGTCCAGATGCAGATTTAAATTTTCTGAAACAAAGTTATAGTTTACAGTTCGCAAAAAGCAATCATATATTAATTAATTAATTTTAAAGAGTAAGAAAAATATCATAAACTAACCAATAAATGAATAAATAACATATTTATTTTGAGAATCCTTATAATTTTTATATATCCTAATGAACTTGATAACATTATAGTAGCTGAAATTTAAAAAATATGTTTTTTTTCATTTTTGCTATAGTAAGAGCTATAAACTAGATTTTAAACAAGTAATTGATAAATAAGTCACTTAAACAATTAATAGTTAAAATAATTTTGAATTCTTATTAATAAATATGTTTGATAAAAATAATTTAATTTAATTTTTTTTTTAATTTAACAGCATAATTATTAATGCTTTAAAATTTTCTAAGATTATGTTAATCATTTAATAAAATAATGTATAACATTAAGTAAGAACAAATCAAAACCGAGTGCCGGGAATTTTTAAACACTTATAATTTTTTATGTTGGTGTTCCTATAAAATTTGAAATATATGCATATAAGTACCAGCTAAGTACTACTATTAACCTCTTTTAAGCAAAAATTCTGCATGTCAATCAATTGTCAACGCCCATCTGAACAAATAGTCATCTTTATACAAGATAGCTAGAAAAGCTAGGTAGTTAGCTTTATTCTACTTATCTTGATCTTTATACACTTGTCAGATGAAATCCCTCATTCTATAATACAATGTCCTTTTTACTCTGGAGTTCAAATGCGGACGGACCTCCCAGATTTGACTTGTGTTTATTTCGCTCATAGTTTTTGAATGTAATAAGCATAAAAAGTGTTTAATGTATTAAAAAGGATTTGTAATTCCTGCATTGTTATATGTAAAAAGGTTGTTACACGTAAAAAGTTATTTCGTAGCAATAATTGTTATATGTAAAAAGATTAACGCAAACTTTTAAATAGTTTTTTTAATAGCGAAATAAAATAATTATTTAAAAAATAAAATGTTTTAGTCAATCCCGATGCAGAACTTAAAAAAATAATATGGCTTTATCACAATTCCATGTTAAAAAACCCTTAAAAAAATGTTAAATGCCATAATCTAAAAATGATGTGCCGTTAAATAATAGGATGAAATAAAGATTTCTAAAACTATTTGCAGATTTTTTTTATTATTAAACACATATTGTACAAATTATATGCAACTGAAAATGTGTAGGCCATGGACATTTGCTTAAACAAATTAAATTCGACTTATACGTGTTTTTAAATTACCAGATCTTCATGATTGAGGAACTTCTATATAAATCCACAGAACAATCCTCCCCTCACTCCTGAAAACAATTACTTCTGTCATATGGAATTTGCATGGCGTTTGGATCCGCTGCAATATGTTTGAGTTTGGATCTGAGTTATACGTGTAAGCGGTTTTTGAGTACTTGTTACTTCTAATTCATCGCATTACACTAAAACTTTATGTGGCTTTCAGTTAAAAAACCAGTTTTGAATTCAGACACTTTTCTCCGGGAGGGACTTCTGTGGCTCCGGGGGGATTCAATAGAGTCTTGGGGGGATTACACTTTTTTACCACTGAAAACACAAAATCTTAAAATTTCCGGGGGGGGGGGGCATTGATAGCTCTGGGGGGAATGACCCGCCCCTGAATTCAACACTCTAAAATGTTCCCTATAAAATTATGTCAGATATTACCCGTGCACAAAATTTCAGCTTGCTGGAGAAGGGACCGAAATGTCTGAGGACCGAAAAGTCCAGGGACTGAAATGTCTCGGGACCGAAATGTCTCGGGACCGAAATGTCTCGGGACCGAAACGTTTCGGGACCGAAATGGCCAGGGACCGAAATGTCTCGGGACCGAAACGGCGGGACCGAAACGGCGGGACCGAAATGGCGGGACCGAAACGTCCTGCTTCCGAATTCTCACTGGAAAAATCGAAAAATTTTGCTTTAAAATATGAAAAAGCATTTTCTTAAACATTTTGCCACCAAAATTTAAATTATAAAATTTCGTTAAAATTTTCTGGTGAGACACTCGTTTAAATTAGGTGGGATGAAATATATCCCACCACTCCTCAAGGGGTTAATTTTATCTGAGCATTTCCCCAATTCAATTAGTCAAACATTTCTGTTTTAAGAAACTGGTGATAAAAGATTAAAAATTATGTAAAATACTGTCGCAACGAAAGAATTAGAGAGACTCGGAACACAAGAGAAAGTATATGGTAACCAGAAAGTTAGTACGGTTTTTGAGAGCAGCTACTTTTGTTGCGTATGCGTGGTGATACTGATTCTGATGATATCATTTCTGTCCATTGCCTTTAACCCTTTCCGGCGCAGTGTTACCACTCCGGCAACACCTAATTTTAATTCCAAATTTACAAACGGCACCAGTAATATTTTAGTAAGATTTTACTTTTACGATGACAGCTTAAATCAGGGAATTCTTAATTTCTAAAAAAGTCTTTTGTAAATTCCGGTGTCAGTCAAAAATTTCTCATTTTAGGAACAGAATTTGCCTGCGCCGGAAAGGGTTAAATTGCAATCAGCAGAGTGTTGTTTAACGTATCTAACGTTTCGCTATCAGTTTTGTAGGAAGTACAATCATTGACAAAGGATGTCGTTGACAAAGGAGATTTTGAGACCTATTTTGCTCTACGAGTTCAAATTAGGAAACAAAGCTGCAGAAGCCTCTAGAACATAGGTTCCCAACCTTTTCTGGTCCACCGCCCCCTTTACAAGAGAAAAAAATGCCAACGCCCCCTCTTCCATAATAGTTAATTATACAAAATGTTAAAATATTATTGCATATTATCTATATTTCATTAATCTGACAATCTATTAATCAAAGTAGAATTTAATTAAAACGACCATCAAATGTAGTAAAATAATAATGTTTAATAAAAATTGAAAAAAAAATACAAAACCAATAAGAATTTTTAAAAAATTGCGAAATAGTTGAGGCTATTGGAGTTTTAATAATTTTTTCATGTCAGATTCCAATTTCTACAACATCAGTCACAAACTGTCAAGTTCAAAGATGCATGCTCTTTTTCTTAGACCGTAAATTAGTTACTGCATGGAACCCACTTTAAGTCAAATCTGATGAAAGGAAAGCAATTAAAATTTTATGTACTCTCCCTCACAATTCAGATTAGAAAGCTGTAGATTTTTGAAGTTAGTACTCTTGGTATCCATTTCTGAAATTTAGTTCTCGATTACTGTCACGATTTTTTCCTCTAAATATGATGATACTGTTATAGCTGTATTTCGAAAGGATCTAAAAACCAACTCGGTATAATCATATATAAATATCGTGGAATTGCTTTGAGAAAACTTCATGAAGAAAGTCCCAGTGTTGACATTAAGTAAATATTCTTGTTTTCACAGCCTGCAATATTTAAATTTATTTAATTAACGATTCTAAACACGTCCGTCACATAATCGATGTCATTTTTTTAATGCAATCAGGTTTTAGCGTATTTTTACACCTCTGTTTTTAGTTAAATGAAATACTAAATCAAATTTATCGAAAAACGATTCAGACAAATACTTTTTCAGAGACAACCAATTTTTGTGTGCAGCAGCAACCGATTGAATTCATTCTTAAGTCTAATGCAAGTAATAGTGACAACTGCACAACAAAGTAAAACAACTGTTTCACTTTGTTGAAAAATGATTTTCACTATAAAGTTGGCAAAATATCTAAATATCATGTCATTCAATGAAGTGCATGTATTCCTATTGACTGCTCTAATAAAGTAATGAAGCTCGTACTGGCGATAGTGGGTTTGAAGTGAAACTGTATAGAGTTGTTGTTTGCAGTTTGTGTAGTTCGTGTTGTCGATAGTACGATGGGTTTAGTCTTTGTAGGGGATTTGCGGAGTTAGACAGCTATATAGAAATACAAAGCTACTCATCGGGCCAGCGTTAGGCCAAACAACAAACAAACGAACAAGTAATGGAGCGACGTATACAGGTGTTCATTCCATTTTCTGAAACCAATGGCTGATGATGTGTAAAGGAATAATCAGAGAGTACTTTTAGCACTGCTTGTTTAAAACATGATAATGAAACCTTCCTGATGTCCCGTCGTTGTTCGAGCAACATAAGTAGCAAGTGACAAAATATTATGATAAAGAATTTTTTTCACATGGTCTAGCTTCGCGATATTAAAATATCGATTCGCTCTTTGTATCAGTTTCTAAATTTTTAGCAAATAATAACTCTTGCTTTTTTTTTTCTTTTATGAGTTTTTGTTATTTGGTAAGGACGATCCATGGAGTTGAATGGAAATTTGCAGGTCTTTATGTAATAGCATAATGATGTATCAATGTTTTTAGCCATCTATTCCTCTTTGTATTACTCAAGATTTTTTCAGTTGATATCAGACGGTTTCTTTTGATAAAGAGCAGTTTTTATTATCTCTCTGACTACAGGCAAGATTAATTTCTCGTCGTGTGTGTGCAATTTCAATACTTTTATTATTAAAATTATAATGATATATGAGGCTCGTAGTCCATCATCTTCTTGTTTAGAAGATGATTTAAAAAGGTTTTATGTAGTTGACGGTTTTATTTATTTATTTTTTTTGTTTTTTGCTTTTCCAGTCTTTGAACTGGTCAGATGTGGCAATCCCAAAACTTTCTTCTATCTCATACAAGTTAATACTTCAAATTTCGCTGTCATAGCGCCAGAATTAAATGGCAATCTATGTACATCGGAGGATTCTAATGGTATAAAATTCCGTGCATTAGTTCTTGAAATAGAGCTACTGTGACTGCCGAGAAAAATGCAGAGTAAAATGCCACCAATTATGCGATTTGTACCAAAACATAATCAGTAATCATATTTATCAAGGTAAAACTGAATCTGAAGTTTAAGGAAAATCCGTACATGAATTCTTGAGGTACAGCTGTTGCAGAAATCGTGAAAAAAACAGCATAACAGCGCCACCTGTTGAAAGATTTTCAACAAAATGTAAACAGCACCGATTCATGTCAAGGAATAATTAAATCAGAAGTTTGGTGAAAATCTGTATAGCAGTTCTTGAAATAAAGCGGTGTCGAAATCGTGGAAAAAGCAACACAGCAGTGGCACCTGTTGACGAGTGATTTACACCAGAAACTAATCAGCATTAATTTATAATAGAAAATACATAAATATAGATTTTTTTTTAATTCCGTGCATTAATTGTTGAGATGGGTGCCTATAAAATTTATGTCACATACAGACAGACAGGCTGACAATCAGATTCACCGACAGACATTTTGTAAAAACATGTTTTTGGAATCTCTGGCTCCTAAAACGTGTAAATACGTCAAAATCCGGAATTCAAAAATTTTCACGAATCTAATACTTTTTTTCTTGTAAATTTAGAAGAAAGTAAAAATGAAACATATCTTGATCTTTTCTATCAACATGCATTTATTCAAATGCCCTTGTAGCCTAGAAGGCTTCAAGGCTTCATTTGAAATAACTTCTTGGCAAATTAGGCACATAGGTAACGATTGGTTTGTGGGAGAGTGTTTAGATCCATACTTCAAATACTCAATACTTGTACTGCTGGCATTTTTTTTTTCAAGATATTTTTAAATTAAAAAAAAAAAAATTCCCTATATAAGTTTTAAAAAATTTACTTTTCAACCTTCGAGTTCCAAGGCTATTTTTTGACATTAGTAAAATAAATTTAATCCTTCCCCCCCCCCCCTCAGACTTAGGTTCGTCTGTATAGTTTTCCCTTTAAAGGTGCAGTTAGGGTTTTTGTTTCCGACTGGGCAATGTAAAGGAGATCGACTATTTTCATTATATTAGTTCCTAAATAAGTAGGTATGGCATGACCGCCCCCCTCGACTGTCCTAGCGCCCCCCATTTTTCTCTAGACTCGCTACCGCCCCCCTGGAAGGCTCCAGCGCCCACTGGGGGGCGATACCGCCCCCGTTGGGAACCTATGCTCTAGAAGAATATGCTCCGTATTTTGAGAGAATTCAGTGAGTGAACGAATCGCTCAAAAGTGGTTCAGCAGATTTTAGTCCGGAGACGAGAGCCTTGAAGACAAGCCCCGTGTTGGTCGTCCATCCATCTTAGACCAAGTCCAGCTGGAAGAGGAAATCAAACAGAATCCTGATCTAACATGCCAGGAGCTTGCGCAAAGGTTTGGAGTATCTGACGAAATCATCCGATCGTATCTTCATAGCCTTAGGATGTCGTAGAAACTTGATAAGTGGGTTCCTCATGTCCTGTCCGAGGAAAACAAGCTCCAACGATTGAACATCTGCTTGTCATTGCTGTCGCGCCACAACAAAGCCTCTTTCCTGGATCAGATATTGACATGTGACGAGAAATGGGCAATGTATGATAACGGAAAGAGAAATAAATCATCACTGGTTGACTTCTGATTCCGTCTCATTGGGTCGCTAAATCGGACATCCATCAAAAAAAGATAATGCTGTGTATTTGGTGGACTAGCGCTGGTATAGTTCATTAGGAATTCTTAGAAAGCGGGAAAACAATCACAGCCGAAGTCTACTTGTCGCAGTTTAAAAGGGTTTCAGCCTCTTTGCTCGAAAAGCAGCCAGCGCTGGTCAACAGGAGAGGAGTTCTTCTCCATCACTATAACGTCAGACCTCATATGGCCAAAGCGAAACAGGACGTGATAAAAACATTGGGGTGGGAAGTTTTGCTTCACCCACCTTACTCCCCGGACATCGTCCCTTCGGTCTATTACTTGTTTTTGGCCATGGATAATAATCTTCGAGAACAGCAGTTCCAAACCCAAGATGATGTCACAAAAAGTTTTTAGACTCTAAACCAAAAGATTTTTAAAAAAAGGGTATTTATAAGCTTGTGTCTCGTTGTGAACGCGTAATTGAAGCCAATGGTGATTATTTCAAGAATAAAATAAGTGTTTGAGATTTTTTTGGGTCGTTTTTTATGTCTGATGAAAACCGCACAAACTTTCTTGGTTACCTGATATATTATTAGCTTAAACCCTTGAGGGGTAACTTAAAATGTTCCGTAATATTGAATTCTCGTCGAAAAAATCGAAAAGCTTTATTTTAAAATATATATAAAAAGAAAAAAGAGTAAAATTTTTTCAGCAATTAGCCGCCAAAGCTAAAAATATAAAATTTCATTATAATTTTTCAGTGAGAATCTCATTTCAATTATGTGGGATAAAATATACCCCAACGTTTCTCAAGGGGTAAGCGAAAAAACACTTTTAAGTATTATTATGTAAATTTTAATTGCAAATAATTTAATAAAAAAATAGATAAAACTTTTTCAATGAAAATTACTTTTTCCCAAAATAAAAAAAGTCGAATTTTAAACATTAAATTAAAAACGCTACTTTTTTTTTTAACTTTTACCTGATTTATTTTATTTTAGTTCATAAATGATATTTTGACGGATTTATAATTTAATTTTTTTAATAGCAATAGTTTAGAGGGAAAACAATAATTAAAGACAAACGGAAATAATTGAGGAAATAACTAGTGTTTGAAAATATAGTTTTTTTAAACAACAGTTTTAAAATATTAAAAACATTAACATTAAATCTATTATATATGGTATGTTATTTATCTAGAAAAGATTCCAAACCCAATCCAAATGAAGATAAATTGGCTTGATGTTCTTTTTTTAAAGAAAGTATGATATTAGTTGCTAACTCAGCCGTAATACTATTTATATATGCTGTATCCATCTTATATTTGATCAGGATACAGTCGAAAGTATGTGGTATAAGATATAAATCATAGAAATTGAAATTTTAACGACATCTTGATACAACTGGTGTCGAGTTATAGCGTCTGGACGATATAGTGTGGAAACCCACCATTCCAGCGGTCTCCAAACTATGGGTCGCGACGGTTTTTTGGTATGCCGTGGAATAATAAAGATTTATCACAAAATATAACTTTTATTTCCTCTGTTTAAAAAACATGACAATTTTAACAACAAACAATTTTTCAAGGTAAAACCATTTCAAGATAATTTTTATCTTGATAAATATACCAGCGGAATATCCACACAGATCTAAATCAACTTAGATCTAAATCAACACAGATCTAAATCAACTTTCCTATTCCTTGATGTGGCTGTAATGATGTGTCAAGTGATATGGGAGAATATGCTTTTTCTACTTTGCTGTTTTTGAAAAATATATATAGAAACGAACTTCATGTAAAAGTGACTTAACATTAAAATTAACTTTTTAAATCTAATATATATGCCCTTAATCGGTAAACACAGTGTCAGAAATTTTACAGGCTAAAATGTACTCTTTTGTTAATAATTAAATGTATTTTTATTTTTATTTTTATCTTTGTATTTTGTGTGGTTGTTTTAATTACTATGTCATTTCCATACATGTGGATTATTGTTTCTTCTTTTTGTTGGTAATGTATGTTTCGTACACTATTTAAAATTTTCCTTTTTCATAGGATAGAATGGCCGATAGCTTAAACAGGTAATGCAACAATTTCCATACGGATATACACCATTATATTAAGTTAATCTTTTTTTTTTTTTTTTTTTTTTTTTTTTTTTTTTTTTTTTTTATAAGGTGGGTTGTTTATTAATGAGGTTTGGGAACCGTTGCACTAATCGAATAATCTTTTAAAAAGCTAAAAAGATTGTATCCTATAAATGTTGAATGATGCTGAAAGATAAATTGTCAAATTGCAGCGTGGCAGAAACATTTCCTCAATTAACCCTTTCAGGCGCAGACAAATTTTGTTAGTAAAATGAGAAATTATCGACTGGTACCGGAATTTACAAACGACTCTATAAGAAATCAAGAACTCCTTGATTTAAGCTTTTACTATAAAAGCAAGATTTTATTAAAATATTATTGGTGCCAATTGTAAATTTGGAATTAAAATTAGGCGTGTCCAGAACGGACACACTGCGCCGGAATTGGTTAAATCCTTAGACAGTGTTAAAGTTTGAACTAACAGATGTCGCTGAGTTCGCCACATATCATCCTGTATCGTTCAACATACGGTGAACCTTTTCACGATCACGTCACATGCCAAATTTTCTCAAAATATATTTTAAGTGAACATGGCATGCCAACAATGAAAAAATAATTACATATTGGTTGAAATAATAAAGGATCAAAATTATTTATAATTTTATCTTAAGCACTAAAAAATATGGGCAATATTAGATATAATAATTTAGGAAATTATTTTTAAAATTTTATTTTTTTTTTTTTTTTGTCTCAACATAAATGTCAAATAATCTGTATGATCTTTGTAATAAATTGGCTAGGTTTTTTGTTGTTGTTGTTGTTGTTGTTTTTTAAGTGAGTATGATATTAGATGCTAAATCAGCCGTAACACGTCATTTCCGGCGTACAATCCGTAGATTAAACGATTATTTTTTAACCCAAAAAATAATTATTTTTATTTTTAATAGTTATAGTTATTTTTAAGAAAATGCAAGTTTAATTGGATTTTACTTTATTTTTTTATATCATATGGGAGTCGTCCGAAAAGTCAAGTGCTAATATTAATTCGTACAGAGAAATTCTATCATTTAATTATTAGATATTCTTTCCTATATCTAATATTTTGTAATTAATGGGAAGAAATTTCCAGTACGAATTGATTTTCCCAAATGGACACGACTTTCCAAACGATCTAATATTTATTTCCGAAAAGAATGACTTGCCGAAAAAAAATCACAATAGCTAGTGACAGAATTTTAGTGACACAATTTTCATTCCAAGATTTTATACTGTTAACATCGGAATTCTTGCTCATCCCCTTGAGGACGAACACGTAAACGTGCTACAAAATGCTTACCCCTTAACTGATTTGCCCGTAAGCCGTTCGGGCAAGACGAATTCGCTTAATTCATCATTTAAAGATTTTGACACTTTTTTTTATTATTATTCATTCCATATTATTTAATGCGGGAAATGTTTAGACTAAATCTTATGAATATTTTATTTAAAAAAATTGTGGTGAGAATCCGTTATTTTCAATTTATTGAACGGAAAAGAAAGTGCCATTTAAGGGGTTAAGAATCTTTGTTTATTCCCATCAGTAAAAGTTTACTGTAAAATTTGCCCTATTTAATCATTTTCTCGATTCGATAAAAACATAAATTTCCACTTGAAAAAGCAGGTGTTAAAACACTAAAAATTTTGTAAAAAGCTCCTGCTGCAAAGGGATTAAATGCCTTTTAATTTTTCTTTTGCGATAATCTCTGAATTCTCTCTCATTCTTAAAATTTGAGAGCCAATATTGAATAAGATTGTAATTTGATGAACTTGAACTATGTCGTTCCAAGAATAATCTGCATCGTACGCGTGTAATGATTCGCTGCTTTTGCTTTAGAGTTGACAACGTAGTCAACTAAGAATATCACTTATAAAGACACACTCATGTTGTAATATTTCCTTTTATACTTTAACAGAAGTTCTTTCTTAGAGCTTCCGTTTTTTTTAAATTTTGTATAACTTTTTCAAGTACCAACTTCCGAAAAAAACAGAACATTAAAACTGAAATGTATTCGCGTACATTTTTTCTGGTTACAATAATGCAGCTATTATTTAATTAAAATTATTTCTGTTAAATCAGTTTCTCTTTCGAATGCCGTCGTGTCTATATTTGCAAGGTTCTCGCTGTTGCTGGGCATTGCGACACTATGTTTCATTTGACGAGCAAACGAATAATCAGACTCGCCAAATTATGAGTACTCAATTTTTGCGTTGTTTTTAAAAGTGCCAAAACCATCGAGATCCTTATCCGCGTATCTAAACGGTTGATGTAGGTTTGCATCTTCAATCTCACCGTTCCATTTGCATTGCTTTATTTGCAGATTTACTGATTCAATTCAGTTTAGAAACAGCAAAGATACAGAAAGGATAATGTGATAAGTGTTTCTTTATTATGAATTAATCACTATCAATGCGTCGGCATTGCGATGGCAAACACACAAGCAAAATTACTCGCATCAAGTACCAAATAGAGAAAACTCTCGCTGGAATGTGGTGTTGAAGTTACAATTTTATTTATTAGTTGCTTGTAAAATGTCATTGGCCGGTCAAGTGTTTCTAGTGGTTAGAATCGAATACTCATGGCAAGAATTAGTGTATATTTTCATAACAGCAATTCAAAAGTAGCTGTTTTGAATTTTTATTAGAGTACTAAAAAAATGTCTTAAACCATAATTCATTTAGGAATATCTAGAATGTATTTGTTTTTAATATTTTCTGTAGTGGATAGTCGCTTTTCTATTTTTTAAGTAATTACAAAAACTTAGGTTATTTAACCCTTTCGTGGTTATAAGCGCGTATACGCGCCCAGAATACCACTTAATTTGAATTGCGAAATGCCATACTGACACCGGAATTTTTAAATGAAAATTTTAATTTTACAAAGAACGTAAAAAAAACATTTATATATTATGAAATAAATTTGTTTTTAAATTCCGGTGTCATTCAATCCTTTTAGTATTTTATGAATAGAAGTGCTTTAACCGTCAAAGGGTTAAGAACACATTAATAAAAAGATACAATAATAGGTTAAAAACAGATTTTGCAGTGTTTCTTACTGTATCTATTTTGTTAACATTTATTTTCATTTGGCTACTGTTTTTTATTTCTTATTAGCCAAATCGCAAATGTTAGTCAAAAATCACTGAGAACCATGTATATACAGGGTGATTCCGAATTTTTTTTTACAATAAAAGAGGGGTGATAGTACACATCAAGACAAACAATATTAAATAGTAGACCAAGGGTCCAAAACGTTTTCCTAAGGAAATAGCAGCCATTAAAGTTTAGGGACCAAAATTTCAATCAAACATAAAAAACGGAAAAATCGGTCGATTGATTTCCGGTTTTCACTAAAATTATTCTTTATGTCGGCATTTTCTTGAAATTAAATTATAAAGATAAATTTCAAAAAATGCCGATAGAGGGCGCTTTAGACTTTGGAGTAACGAACAACTATTTTTTGCCGGTATTTTTTGCATCTCATTAAATGTTTCCGTAAGCTTAGACTCAAACTTAAATTTTGAGCTCAAAATCTGTAGTTGGGAGTGGTTAAGTAACACAAACTGAGCTGTGTTCAGAGGGTTCAAATTTCAAATGATTATAAAAAACGGAAAAATTGGTCGATTGATTTGCGGTTTTCACTAAAACCATTCTTTATTTAGGTATTTTCGTGAAAATAAATTATAAAGATAAATTTCAAAAAATGCTGATAGAGGGCGCTTTAGACTTTGGAGTAAAGAAACACTCTTTTTTGGCGTTATTTTTTGCATCCTATTAAATGCTTTCGTAAGCTTAGTCTTGAACTTAAATTTTGAGCTCAAAATCTGAATAGCTAGGAGTGGTTAAGTAGACAAACTTAGTTGTGTTCAGAGGGTACAAATTTTAAATAATTGTAAAAAACGGAAAAATTGGTCGATTCGTTTGCGGTTTTTGCTAAAACTAATTTTTAAATCAGCAGTTTTCTTGATAAATCAGTTTTTTCTTGGAAATAATTTTTAAAGATAAATTTCACAAAATGCCGATAAAGGGCGCCTTAGACTTTGGAGTAGCGTACAACTATTTTTAACTGTTATTTTTTAATCTCATTAAATGCTTTCAAATGCATAGACTTAAATTTTGGGCTGAAATTCTGAATCATTGGGAATGTTTAAGTAGCGAAAAATTGAATTGTGCTCGAGGAGGAAAGAGGGTTAAATTTTAACTCCTGAACACACTTCAGTTTGCGCTTCTTAACTCCTCATAACGATTCAGGATTTGAGCTCAAAATTTAAGTTTAAATCTAAGCTTCAGATAACATTTAAAATGCTTTTGCAAGCATTTAATTAGAACCAAAAAATAATGGTTAAAATGAATTGTTGGTTACTCTGAAGTTTAAGGCGCCCTCTGACGGAATTTTTTGAGATTTATCTTTAAAAATTATTTTCAAGAAGATCCTGACTTAAAGGATAGTTTTATTTTAAACCGCAAACGAATCGACCAATTTTTCCATTTTCTATAATTACTTTAAATTTGAACCTTCCCCTTGAACACAGTTCAGTTTGTGCTTCTTAACCACTCCCTACTATTCAGATTTTCAGCTCAAAATTTAAGTTGAAGTCTAACCTTCCTAAAGCATTTAAAGAGATGCAAACAATAACGGCAAAAAATAGTTGTTCATTACTCCAAAGTCTAAAGCGCCCTCTATCGGCATTTTTTGAAATTTATCTTTATAATTTATTTTCACGAAAATACCTAAATAAAGAATAGTTTTAGCGAAAACCGCAAATTAATCGACCAATTTTTCCGTTTTTTTTAATCATTTGAAATTTGAACCCTCTGAACACAGCTCAGTTTATGTTACTTAACCACTCCCAACTACAGATTTTGAGCTCAAAATTTAAATTTGAGTGTAAACTTACGAAAACATTTAATGAGATACAAAACATACCGGCAATAAATAGTTGTTCGTTACTCCAAAGTCTAAAGCGCCCTCTATCGGCATTTTTTGAAATTTATCTTTATAATTTAATTTCAAGAAAATGCTGATACAAAGAATAATTTTAGTGAAAACCGCAAATCAATCGACTGATTTTTCCGTCTTTTATGTTTATTTGAAATTTTGGTCCCTAAAATTTAATGGCGGCTATCTCCTTAGGAAAACGTTTTGGACCCTTGGTCTCCTATTTAATATTGTTTGTCTTGATGTGTACTATCACCCCTCTTTTATTGTAAAAAAAATTTGGAATCACCCTGTATATTTTTTAAAATACCAGAGATTTTAAAGTTTACGGATGCAACCGAATGGGTCAATTTCAAAAATTCTAAATTATTGTTGTGGGCAAGTTCACGCCAAAATGAATTATCGTTATAAACAGATTTTCTAGATGTCAGCTAAATCGTTGAAACTATCTTATGATTTGTCTTTATAGACATGTTTAACTTTTTTAAAATATATAAAATATACGTAGAATACACAAAGCACTTTTTGAGTACCACTATTTTGAATATTAATCTTTGAAGACAGAAATCTTGTGATTAAATTAGGTTAAGTTTATTATTCGGAAAAGGGAAATGCTGCATATTTTTAATAGGTCTATGCTTATCTTTACAGAAGTAAGATACCTTGAACACATCAAAAAAGAAAAAAATATCACTATAAATCAAAAATAAAAATCAAACCTCGTTTAAAAGTAAAGCTCATATTAGTATTTATATTTAAAAATATATATGTACTTGTAAATACATAAATAAATATTGAAATGATAAGTTTTAAAATAAGACAAAAAAATAGCAGGTCTTACGCGCATGATAATTTCTGAAAATATGCCTATAAAGAAGATATTTTGGCGAAAATCTATCCATAATAGTATTAGTTTTATACTAAAATCAGAATATTTGTTAGAAACAATGGCTAAATTAAAAACTACATTAATAATAAAAATTACATTTTCAAATTTTTTTTTTAAATATATTCAGAGTACAAAACAGAAAAACAAAATAAAATGTTACCTTTATCTGGTTTTAGGTTGTAGATAATACAAAAATTAATTTGTGAATTTCATTGTGTTGGTAAATTGGAATTGGTATAATATGTTGGAAATGTTGATAAAAATTCCTTTTGAATGCCATGCATAGTTTTTTAGTAACACTACACGCAGTATCAAAATTCATCATTTTGAATAAACGCGACTCAAAGTTTTATTATCGCATTTTACATCACATTTGCAGTCTTAATAAAACTGTCATAATTAGTAAACTAATAGGTATTTTTTAACGCAGTCTTTTGCATATTGTTCAGAAATGATATCGGAATCAAAGCTAGTCGTTCTGGGCAGCCGTAATACTTACCCATCATGGATATGCATAATATAAAATATGAAAAAAATATGAGTAAACTATTTATAAAGTGCATCGCCAAAATAAAATTTAAACGTATATTTAAATATTTTTAACACACAATAATCTTCTATTAATGAGTTGCTGATGAACCCATTTCGACAAATTATATAAAACGCCAAATTACTCAAGCACTATCGAATTGAGTAAAAGAAATATCCTTATAACTCCAAAAAAATAATAATCATATTAACTAACAGTTTACTGCATCGAATTGAGCGGCTCATATCCAATAAAAATATATCTTTGAATTCAAATTTGAATGAAATACAAGGTCATGAAAAATCGAAGAGTATGCAAAATAGGCTTACAAAAATCTGAGCAACTAATTATTCGATCGATATCATTCTTTATGCAAAATTTGTGTTATTTTATTGTCTTTTACATTCATTCCTTAAAATAAAAAAAATCGAAAATTTATGTATACCTTTCATCAGAACGAATATTTAGAGAATCGGAAAAAAATAGTTCCGGACAATAGTGGCAACTGACATTAAATAGGCTTCTTTCCATTATTACATACTAAGACAGACGAACGGCAATTTTTTTTTTTTTTTTTTTTTTTTTTTTTAAGAAATTTCCAGTGTCTGAAACGTGTAAATCCGTCAAATTTTTCTTTTCATTTTTCAAAACGATTACAAGATCTATTTTATACTATGAAGGTATGATGGGTAAATAAAAATCGAAACTTTTGGTAGATTGAATATATCCTACTCACTTTAAGCTAAATGTCCCAAATTATGATTTTATGAAACTTTCATCTTTCAAAGCCTTTTTCGTGTATTTTTGAAGCAACAATAGAAGATTTAGATCATAATTTAATAAATTTTAGATGGATTTTGCCAATTAAAATTAGTTAGTTAAATTTGCATTTTTAATGTTTTGTCATCGATTTTCAAAAACAGTGTATCTTATGCAAAATGTATGTTAACAGTGCAAAATGTGTATCATATTAAATTGAGAAAGTGCTCAGATTAAATAAGGCAAATTTTACAGTAAATTTCTACTGGTGGATAAACAATGATTTTTAAGCCTTTTTGCGGTATGTATGCGTACCGCTCGTCCCCAATGAGTTAATTAGTTTATGTATTTATATCTTTTAATTTATTATTATGAAACACGAGTTTTTAATGATAACGAACGAAATACATTACAAAAATTCTATAACAGTAATTTCTTGGTAATAGCATCTCTTTAAACATATTTTTCTCTCATACTTTCCATAATTCGAACATTTGTTGTGTTCCCGACGTGATCAAATTAACCCTTTCGTGGTTATAAGCGCGTATACGCGCCCAGAATACCACTTAATTTGAATTGCGAAATGCCATACTGACACCGGAATTTTTAAATGAAAATTTTAATTTTACAAAGAACGTAAAAAAAAAAAAAAAAAAAAAAAAAAAAAAAAAACATTTATATATTATGAAATAAATTTGTTTTTAAATTCCGGTGTCATTCAATCATTTTAGTATTTTATTAATAGAAGTGCTTTAACCATCAAAGGGTTAATGAGAGCCGACTGTATCTATAACTCATTCTCAAGGCTGCCACAGTCGACGATTTTTTAATTTTATTTCCCGTCAGTTTTTCAAAACAAAAGAATTTTACGTGCGATTATTCAAGTTTTGTAAAAGAAATAGTCTCCAAAGAGTATTTTTTTAAGTCCCCCCCTTGGCAGCCTTGCTTGGCAACTGCATTTCTACTAATCGGTATATTAACCCTAATAGTACCATTGGGGTCTTATTTTACACCAGTAATTTTCTATTTTTAAATTTTTAAAGTTTCAGTCCTCCCCCCCCCCAAAAAAAAATGAATAACATGTTTTAAATCCCTTGAAGATGAGCGACACGTATACGTGTCGCAAAAAGGCTTAACCCCTTCGTGACTGTATCCTTTTACGAAAATTTTAATGTTTTGTCACCAGATTTTAAAATTAGAAATTTGTGCCTTATTAAATCGAAAAAAAAAAATTTCTCCGATTAAATAAGGCAAAATTCACAGTAAAATTTTACTGGTAGCGATAAACACGGATTCTTAAGCCTTTTTGCGGCACGTATATGTGTCGCTCGTCCCAAAGAGGTTAAGAATCCATGTTTATCCACACCAGTTAAACTTTATTGTAAAATTTGCCTTATTTAACCCGAACACTTTCTCGAATAAATAAGGCACAAATTTCTGTTTTTAAAAACTGGTGAAAAAAACATTAATAATTTCGTTAAAGATTCTTGTCGCGAAGGGATTAATCAGGGTTTGTTTGGGACTTGGAATTTTCAGATCAGGAAATTTTTCGGTACCGGTATTTTCTTATAAACAATCACACTTTAAATAAAGCAAAACTTATCACGTCGCTATTTATTCTTTTATACAAAAATTCTGATATTTGACATGGAAAATAACGGGACCCATACGAACCCTGCTAACACAGAGTAGTAACAGAGAATCAACTTTCATACACTGTAATGGCAACTTGTTTAACATTGGATTATGCATAGACAGTAGCGAGACGAGCGGATAACTCTGAAACTACGATCATAACATAAGAGAGGTTGCTAATTCGGCGAAACATCGCTTCCTTGGCGACAAATGATAAAAGAAAAAAGAAAAAAAATACAGCGACGGCTTGCTGCTTCTTGTTTTGAAATTTATGAAAGAATTATTTTAATATGAAATAACTTTGACGTATTCGTCTTGCAAACAATACATGTGTCTCTTCGTAACATAACGACCTAATAATTTAAACTTGAAAATTCAAGAATAATAACAGTAATAATTACGAATCAATATAAGCGCGGAAATCTAAGATCAAATAGCATAAGCACGTGTGCAAAGATAATCAAATCAGCATTCAGCAAGAAGCGCCAAACCAGAATAGGGTTACAGTTAAACAGAAATCACAAGGATAAAAATCGCCAACGCGATGGTTTAGTTTTTAAGTCATCCACTGAGGGCGTTCTTTTCAAGTCGAGTTGAGGCTCTGTTACGTACTCTGTGCCTGCTAATATATGAAATTAAATAAACAAATCCTAGGGAGATATATGTAATAAAATTGAATTTCTTGTTAATCCTTGAATTTTCTCAATTTAATTAGGCAAAAATTTCTGTTTTAAGAAACAGGTGAGAAAGATTAAAAATTCAAAAAATGGTGCTCGCTCCGAAGGGGTTGTAACACCCTAGTATATAATTAATTTAATGCTCCGTATACGAGCTTTTAAACTTTTCTAGGCGTTTTCATTCTTTTAGGTTTTTAACACTAGAGCGCCGGAAAACTTTCCACAAGTGTTTTAAAAAATACTTGAAACCGGAAAAATTATACAAAATTATTTGATTTTATTCCTTAACTTGATTTAAAGTTGGGTTATTATTGATTTATTTCTTTAAAATTTTTTCTGGTTCAAATGTATCATTAGTTCAATCGGCGATACCGAATTGATATCTGCTCAACGTTCTTGTGTTAACCTTTTGGGGACAAGCGACACGTGTACGTGCCGCAAGAATGCTTAAGAATCCTTGTTTATCCCCACCAGATAAAATTTTACTGCATAATTTGCCTTATTTAACCTTCCTACCCTGTTCAAATTTTACTCAATCCAGCTAAAACATTTCACACCAGAATTGTTATTTAGAACATTTTAATATATTTAATTGACTCATTTTTCTGAATCTGTGATTGAACTTTCTTCATTAAAAAATTTCTGGTTCAAATCGTATAAAACAAATTATAGTTATGGGTCGATCAGACCCATTCAGGGTAGGAAGGTTAATAGGAGTATTTTCTCTATTTATTAAGATACAAATTTCTACTTTTAAAAGCCAGTGATAAAAAATATAAAAATTTCGTAAAAAGCTTTTGTCGCAAAGGGGTTAAAGAAGACAAAATTTACAATGACATTTTACCGATGATACTCTTCAAGGATTCTGAGCACCTCATGCAGCACATATAACGGTCGCTAGTTCCAAATTGGTTAATGTTACTTTAAAGTACCATAGGGCCTTAAGGAGTTAAGTCGGTTAACAAAAAAAAAAAAAAAAAAAAAAAAAAAAAAAAAAATTCTTACCCTGAGTAATTAACTTTCTGTGAAATAGCTAAGGCAATGACTGCGAAGAGTACACTAATTGACTTCAACATCTTGGAGCTGACAACCGTAACACAGTCGAAATTTCTTTTGGAAATCAATCACATATATAACTTTTTTTAAAATCAAAGTTCACACCTTGGTATCTCTTAAACATTTTCCATCTTCAATAACATAAGTATTTAATAAGATATTTCTCTGTATTTAAATTGATAGAAACATCAATCTTCAGCAAATAAGAAGACATTTGCAATTGTTGTTCATATCGACACATATCTTATCTAAAGTAGAAGAATACATTTTTGCTTAGTTATGTTTTTTATTTGTCACCTTATTCTTACCGAATTTTTTTTTCATTCAGCGATAAAACTTGACAATTCTCTTACTGTTCACAGACTGAAAATTTTAAACTTTAATCATTATCTTTTACTTCTAGATGCTTGAAATTTCAAAATTTTTATTTTTATTTCATAATTGCTTAAGGGGCTACTTCAGTCACTCAGAAAGACTCGCTCGTTAATGCTAATCCTATGGAAGAAATTTTTAAATATATCTCGTTTGCATTTTAATATTTTTATCTATTTATTTACATAGTTAAGATTGATATCTACATTTCCCTTTTTGAATTTTTCAATTTTGTTTGCAGATTTTTTCAACCGCATGTTTTCATTTTCGAAACGGTTCCAAAAATTGAAGTGTCTTAGTTAAAAATAGCTGCAATCAAAATCAAAAAAGTAAAAAACACCCTTTGTATGATAGATCTCAGCTAGCCAATGCAATTTTTTTTTTTTTTTTTTTTTTTTTTTTGTAAATACTGAAATGCAAACGAGATATCTGTGAAAATTTCCTCCATAGGATTAAAATTGCATACATGCCAACTTCGAACATAACTTCCGTTAAATGTGAAATAATTTAAACGAATTTAAACATGTTTTCAACCAAAAAGTTTTCTTAACCTTCCTACCCTGAATGGGTCTAATTGACCCATAACTATAATTTGTTTTATATGATTCGAACCAGAACTCTTTTTGTAAATAAAATTAAATTATGGAATTAATACAATGAGTCAATTAAATATATTAAAATGTTTTAAATAACGATTCTGGTGTGAAAAGTTTTTAATCAAGATTCAGTAAAATTTGAACAGGGTAGGAAGGTTAAGAAGTGATATCAAGCAAGTACTACATGGAAACTGGAAAATAAATAGCTAATGATACTTCTAAAATATTTTTGGGTTAGAAAACTATTTAACCTGGTTTAAATTAACTCATAAATTATGGAAGTTATGTCCGAAGTTGGCAAGTATAGCATTAGTTGGCCGGCTCTTTCAGGTGACTAAAATAGTCTCTGAAGATGGTTCTTAAGTGCAATGCCCAACAAATCCGAAATTGCTAAAACTTTTTAAATCTTTCCAACAAAGTTGAAAAGCAATTATGGAATTGGTTTGCCTGTCTGTTTGTCCGCCTGCTCACACTCTACCTCACATAAATATACTCGGATTTTCTAGCAATCGAAAAGTGTTAATGATGCTTACCATGGCATGAATATAAAGTGTGTAGCATTAATATTTCCTTTACAGGTGCACTTAAAAGAAATCTGTTTCATTATGGTATAGAGGGAAAAAATCATTAAAAGAGTATTTTAATGACATTACGCTATTTTAAATGGATTGAAACTGGTACAAATTACTGAGTTTCCCTGCAATATTATTACGTTAGAATAGACCATTAATAGAATTTTTCGCTCATTTACGGGAACACCTAAAAGAATTCGATTACAGTACTGTTGTTGAACTATTTTTGCTGGAAGTGTGTTTACAACTTCGGTATGCGCTTTTAAATTTAAACATTTTTTTCAATATTATTCCTTGTATATAAATTTTATATCTCGTATGTAGGGTTGCACACAAGAATTCACGTACCATTCTTTTTATCAGCAGAAATTACTGAAAAGGAATTTTGAATTTTCAACTGATGTACATATTTTCCGTTAGAACTAAATTTTGGCATGCATGTAGTTAACAAATATAAATCTTTATATCATATACAGGACTGCCGAAAAAAATTGATTAATTTCCAATTGCAGATGGGAACAACTGAAATTGGGTTTTTAAATGAGTTTCCATATTGTTGATTAGACAAAAAAATAACTTATTTAATTGGGAAGGTATGTTGCATTATTGCGAATGTGTTTGAAAGCGTTTTATCAACTGTGCTTAATGCATTTTTTTTTTTTTTTTTTTTTTTTGTTGTTGTTGTTGTTGTTCTTGTTAATCCTATAATCTCATGCTAGCATTTATGCTACCATCGGTGTTTCCAATTGAATAGATATGTTTATTCACATATTTCGAATTCACACCGGAAATTTTAAATAAAGAAATTTGCTTTTCAATAACAGACATTTCTTCATTAAAAACACACAAATTTTCCATTTATATATTCTAGTTTGAATTACTAGTGGATCCAAACAGCAATAGCTCCCATTGAACACTATCACCGGGCATGCCCTATCCCGATTTTAAATTAATCGAAAAATCCGGAGCTAAAAATGTTATGTAAATCGACACTGGATTCGCCTGTGTTTTTGGCAATTCTTTTTAAAGCTGTACTGCCAATCCTGATTACCACTTTAGAACTAAATGAGCATGCGCAGTAAATCTCCATAGGGAGCTATTGCTGTTTCGATCCGCCTGTGTTTGAATTCCTGTTCCAATTATTAAACACATTTAACCATTGGCATTAACCCTTTAACGTTCATTGGTTTCGCCACGAAACCACAAAATTTTAATACCGATATGCAACACTGACACCGGTATTTTTATCTAAAAATATCCCTTTTATTATGTATGTGAAAAATAACGTTTTCTTATTTAGAAATATATTTGTTCTTAATTACCGGTGTCATTCATTTATTTCGACATCTTAGCAATGAAAATGCTTTGATCGTTAAAGGGTTAAAGGATTAAACGTAAAAGTGCAAAATTAAACAGGGTTGACTATTGACGCATTTTAGAATCCAAATTATTTGTCTGATTTTTGATTAATAAATTTGTTATCGAGTTACAAGCAATTTTGTGCCACTTTATAACATGTTTGGCTGCTTTTACTCATTTCATCCATAAATTCGGCTCAAAATTCTATTTTTAAATATTTTCAGAAAAATCGTTTACGTTCATCAAAAAATGGAAAACCCCGTCTTTAGATTACATAGTTTCTGAATAACAATATCTGTCTCAATTCATTTCCGAATAAAACTGAATTGAAATTTGTGTCATAAAGTTGCTCTTTTGGATTTAAAAACAGCGTTAATGCAATTATTTGCATAAATATGTTCCATTTTATTTTTTTACGATTTTTAAAACTTTTTTAAAAAGGGTTGTCTGAATTACGAAAATTTCCACTTGCATTTTCTGGGATGAATAGAATCAGGACTGTGCGAAGAGGGGGTCGAAGGGAGCGTTCGCCTCGGGCGCGGAAATGAGTGTGCTAAATTTATACAACCAACTTGATTTGTTTCTTTTTTATGGTTAAAAAAATAGATATGTACAGATTGGGAAGGTTTTTTTTATGTGAGAAAAACATACATTCTCAAAATAGCGACTTTTTGGAACCCTAAAGGAATTAAAAACAGTTATGCTGTTCTACAGATACATTTATTCCACATCTGTTTTCTAGATACCATTTGCCAAAATATATGTAAGTAAAAGTTTATGTTATATTATTTAGTTGTTAAAATTAAAACTTTTACAACTGAAAAGTAAACGCGGAATATGTATTCAATAGAATCTTTTTGTGTTTCCACACTTTTCAATTTTGTGACACATATCACAAAAGAAGAGGGGTAGGGGGGCGCCAAATTGAAACTTTGCACCTTGTGCAGTTTTTTCTCCGCACGCCTCTGAATAGAATTGTGTGAGATAAGGTCTTTCTAATAGCATCAATTTTTTATTTTTTCGAGTGAAAGCTGTTTATAACCCCGATACACTAGATAAGATATGAATTTGAAGCAAAAATTAAGTTTTAGCGCTTTATCAATGGAGAGTTGATGTAATACTCAAACAAATAAAGCAACGAAAATCTATTCGTGTCTCTTTCAGAAGTATCATGCTCCTGCAAGTTTGCCAGTTTGGCCTTTTTTATTTAAAAAATTTTCCTTCATACCAGAAAAATCTTATAATACTGTTTTTTCTTTTCTAAATTCCCTGTATGAATTATGATTTATTGAATTTAAAAATATGCCAAACTGAGTACCCAGTTTCTGTAAGGTGGGAATTAATTGGACCCAGTTTAGCACTGTACCATTATTTTACTTTAAATATGTTAATTGAACTTTTTTTAGAAAATTGTTTCAACAGGCATATTTTTGTAGACATTTAAACACAGTTAACCAAATGTAATAAAATTATGCATATAACAAGCTTTTTTATGTTACATATAACCTAATATATACATCTGAAGCGTGATTCTTTTTTTACTTCTATAAATCTTTGTAAATAAACTACTTGATTATAAACCTTACGCGAAATCTACTACGTTCACGCTGTCAAGGAATTCTGTACCCTTAAAACAAACAATTTACTTAAGTCACAATTTAAAAGCTAAAATACATTATTTGCATTTGAAGGAACAACGTAATTTCTTTTGCTGTGCAAAACACATTTGTATAAAAACAATTTACTTTATTTTCCATTTTTTTCTGCTTCTTCCCATTTCATTTCCTGCAGAATTTTTCAGTGTTACGTTTTTAGGTATTCAACGGAAATTTTGCAATGAAAATTTACGGAAAGTGGATAAACCCATTTCCTCACAGCCTTTTCGAGACAATTTCATGACTAATATTAATTCTTATGATAAATAACACTACATGTGGATGTGATTTTTCAATTCGTTTTATGAATTCGTAAGATTTATATAGTTAACGTTGAAATATAGTCTGTTTAAAATATTTCAATTTTGTTACATGTAATGACATTTATAATATTTTCCGTAACATATAAGGCAGGCCTTTTCCCAAATTTTTTACATACTTTAATTTACTTGAACTGGATTTTTTATTTAAAGATGGAAATTTATATTCGATATTTTTTTCATTACAAATATGCTAGAACAGCCATACTTAACCTACGGTCCGCGGGTCGCAATGTGGCCCGGCGGCGTTTTTTGAGCGGCCCGAGGCTCATAATCATCAATCCATATTTATATAACTAATTGAGATACACATAAAAAAGGATTTATGATTTTCATTTTATACAGTTTCGCGGAAAGATTATTATGTATAACAAAAACAGATTTAATTAAAAATTCCATTTAAAGCCATTTTTTAAATCAAAAGTTCTTTTTGCATGCAATTCTATTTGTCCCACGATGATGTACATATTTCTTAATCTCCAGCAATAATAAAATATCAATCCAAATTAAATTTATATTGTATATTTCTACAATAATTATGATTTTTATTTATTGAGCAAAATGTAGATTTATTAAAAAAAATCTCTGTGGAACAGATGCATTCTTATAATAATATGTGTTTCATATCTATTATATAACTTATACTACTTTTTAAGGCTTAGTTTTTAGTTCGAAAAAATTGACACCAGAAACATTTTATTATGCTAATTTTAAACAGCAAAGTTTTATTATTTGATATGAATGGTGCTAAATTTTTTGGTTATATTTCTTACGCACCAAGTGTTCTACCCTTGTAGTAGTATTAAGTTTGTTACATTGCATCATTAGACTACTAATGCTATTAAATTTTTTTTAATCTTTTATAAGTGCGTTGCGGTTCACCTAAAGTCTTAAACTTATGTTTGCAGCCCGCGAGAAAAAAAAAAGGTTGAGTATGGCTGTGCTAGAATTATAAAAAATATGTATAGGTGTGTTTCGTATAAATAAATTATCAGAATTTTAAAAATTAATTTACAAATTGTTAATTCAATTTGAAACCCTTTCTTCCATTAACTGGCTGCAGGGGATAAGTCGCCAAATACTCTTTATCGTTACAACTGTTTACGAGTCACAACGTGTCGTAAATTGTACATCAAACGTAGCAAATGAAATGCTTTCCTACAACAGCTAGTGTTATAAATTATCATATATTGGTGCAATAACTATTGCACTCTTACGCAAAAATACATGAATACATAATTTATTGTGATTATATGTATTACATTCAGTAATGCGGAAATAATAGGACACTTACATAGGACGTAACCACCATGACAACCTAGAAACATAACCTATCATGAGATATCATAGGTTTGACAGGATTCAATAGAATAATCCCCATTGCAACCTAGAATCAATACGTAACGTGGGATATTCAATTAATTCGATTGGTAAATATTTAACAGAATGCAGAAAAGTTTTATTAATTTTTTTTGTGGACTTTCCATCAAATTTTACAAACGTATATGCATCGGTTTGTCTGCCCGTACGGCTTTCATCCGTCTGTCTACTCTCTAACTCCCGTAAGTATGTTCAGATTTTCATGCAATTGATGAAGCTTATTAAAGGTTACCAAAGTATAGTTGATATTGCATATAAAGTATTTACGATTAACGGTTTATTTATCGGAACACCCAAAAGAAACCGATTAAATTATGTCACGCGGGGTAAAATCGTTCGGAGTGTATTTTAAAGACATTACGCTATTTCAAATGTATTGAAATTAATATGGATCACTGAATTTCACTACGATCACGTTCAAACAGAGCATTCATATAATTTTTTTATTAATTTACAGGGACACGCAAAAGAAATCGGTTACAGAATTATCTGTGCGTAATAATTGCTGAAGAGTACGTTTTAAGTTGCGGTATGCGCTTTTAAATTTAATTAGTTTTTTTTTCGTATTACTCTTTATATATAAATCCTATACCTCATATACAGGGCTGCACAAAAATATTCGTATAGTTATTTCTCTCCTTATTAGAGGAAATTGCTGAAGGGGAATTTTTAAGTGAAATATATATGTCTTTTAAATGAAATAAATTCTGGAATGAATGTTGTTAATAAATACAAATTTCTATAGACAGCTAAAAAAATGCAGACATTTTCCCGATTGTAGATAAGAACAGCTGAAATTCGTTTTTGAAATACGTTATACATTTCCATATGGTGAAATGAGACGTAATATTTTAAATTTTTAAACAGTGCAGTTTTGTTACTATACTCTGATGTATTGGAAAGTGCTTCCTAATCTATGCTTGACGCATGATTTTTTTTCTTTCTTTTTAAGTTTTCATTTGATTTTCATAAAATTTGAAATGACTCAATAAAATTCTGCAATGATTATATACCGTATTTTCGGGTGTATAGCCCGCACCCTGTGTATAACCCGCACCCCTAAATCGAGCTGTGCAGTAAAAAAAGTTCGTGTATAACCCGCGGAGATGCATCGGTGTATAGTCCGCGGGCTATACACCATTTACGAACGTATATTTCAACCAAAGTTCGAAATTAGAAGCCATTAGTCATAATTTTTAACACAAATTTACCAAATTTTTTCGTGATGCATATCTACAGTAATTGGGCTAAAAAATTAAGATTATCAGTACCGTAATTTTCGGAAGAAACGCCGCGGCGTTTACGTATTTTAAGATAAAATTTCAAGCGATGCGGCTTTTACGCGCATTTTTTTTTTTTTTTTCAAAGAAGCGTGATATTTTTTAAACAATTTCCAAAAATTAAAAAAAAATCGGTGATAAATTCAAAATTTTGGACATAAAATGTATACGTGTCTTAGGTCATTGGTTCCCAAAAGAAGTGAATCCTCGGAATCGATCCGAAATGCACCAACTCCGAAAAGGAACGATTCCTCGGACTCTATCTGAAATGAAACGACTCCTGAAAAGTTCGATTCCTAGAACTCGTTCCAAAATGAAACGACCCTGTAAAGGAACAATTCCTCGGAATTGTTTCGAAAAAGACTGACTGCTCTGAATCATTCCGAAATGACATAAATCACGCACTTTTTTTTATTCTTTGCAACAGGGTAAGGTACCAACTCCGAAAATTAACGATTCCTCGGACTCAATCTGAAATGAAACGACTCCGGAAAAGTTCGATTCCTTGAACTCCTTCCGAAATGAAACGACTCTGAAAAGGAACGATTCCTTCAATCGTTTCGAAAAAGAAAGACTGCTCTGAATCGTTCCGAAATGATATAAATCACGCACTTTTTTTGTTCTTTGCAACAGGGTCGGTAAATAATTTTTTTTTTGGAAAAATAAACTAAAAATGATCTTAAATTCAGAATTGTCGAGATTGGAAGGGTTCCAGATTTTGGATTTTGTACTCTACAAACACAATGGCTATTGTACATCTATCAGTGCAATACTTGGCGATAGTTGCGACAGTTCTTCCAAATCCAGAAATAACTGTATTTAAGCAGTAAAAAAAAAGCCTTTACAAACATGAAAGAACTCTCTAAATTTCAAGGCTAGCGAAAAAAATTTACAAATTTCGATAATTTTTTCAAATTTTTTAAGGTTTAAAAATTGTAGAAAAAATATCACAATTTCCAATTTTTTAAAAAAAATCTTTGTATAACCCGCACCGTGTATAAGACGCAGTGGCTTTTTGGAAGGTTTTTTTCTTGTATAAGCCGCGGACTATACACCCGAAAATACGGTATATTAAATTTTAAATCATTCGATTGGGTAGTTATTGCGCATTTACATACGGATAGATGTACAGACAGACGGACGGACAGATCAGACTACTATACATGTTATGTATTTGTTTAATTCCAAACGCACGTAAAAACAATGGAGTTAATAATCGGGTGACGTTTGTTAAATTAGGCCATATCTGATTGTGAATCTGCAACAACGAGATATCATAAATACTAATAAAATAAAGAATACTGCCCAGTTAAACTGATGGCATTGAGCTCACAGGCTACAAATAGTAATTGTACATTAAAGCCTTATATTTTCAAGGGTTAATTCCGTTCGAAAAAAAAAAATTAAGAAGGGGAAACAGCACTCCCCTTTCCTCTTTTTTTATACTTAATCATTGAACCTCCTATACTATCAAAGACATGCTTTATCATATAAAAAATCTATATCCAAAAGTCAGAGCAAATTAGATAATTCTTAATAAAAACCCATTTAGCATTTATATAATTTAAAAGGAGTTATTCCCCTCTTTTATACTTAACCATTAAACTTCCAAAACTATTCAGAGACGAAATCTCAAAATTCTGCTTGAAAAAACCATTTATATAAATTAAGGGGGGGGGGCATTAGAACCCCTCTTCCCCCTATTTATACTTATTCAATGAACACCTAATAACAGTCACGGAATCGCCTCATCAGAATGATCCTAATCTAAATTTTGAACGAAAACTTAATTCTGCATGAAAATCCCATTTATATCAACTAACGGGGGGGGGGGATTAGAACCCCTGTTCCCCCTATTTATACTTATTCAATGAACACCTAATAACAGTCACGGAATGGCCTCATCAGAATGATCTTAATCTAAATTTTGAACGAAAGCTTAATTCTGCATGAAAATCCCATTTATATCAACTAACGGGGGGGGGGGCATTAGAACCCCTGTTCCCCCTATTTATACTTATTCAATGAACACCTAATAACAGTCACGGAATCGCCTCATCAGAATGATCCTAATCTAAATTTTGAAAACTTAATTCTGCATGAAAATCCCATTTATATCAACTAACGGGGGGCATGAGCCCCCCGTTCCCCCTCTTATACATATCGAATGAACTCCAAAAAGTAATCAGGGAAGCGCCTTGTCAGGATATACCTATATACAAAATTTCAAGTGGATCCGATATTTTTATCATGAGTTATCGCGTTACGTACATACGAACATACATACAGAACGGACGGGCACATAAGCTCTCAGGCTATGATAGCCTGTGAGCTAAAAACCAAGGCCTGATTAACAAGGCAAACTTTCACCAGCAGACTTAAATAAGACTTTTTGTCTTATTTAAATGTCGAACTATAAATTGAGGCATCAAATATTTCTTTCTTTCCTGTTGTCATACATTAACGAATAATACGAATTTGCTTATTGCATCATTTAAAACTTTTTGACACCACTATTATTTTTAAGAAAATTCCCATGCAATTGAAAGGCGTAAATGTTTAGACTAAATTTTAAGAATATTTTATTTAAATAATTGTGGTGTGAGTCCGCTATTTTCAATTTATTGAACGGAAAAGAATTAATCAGTTAAGGTGTTAACGGTAAAAGGTCCGGAAATTTTACCCAACCATAATAAAAAACATTTTAACGTGTATGTATGAAGGATGTACTTTTTAGGAAATAGAAAAACGTTGTTCGATTCTTCCTCATATAAATAGTAATTTTTGCAAATTTCATTCATTTATTTATAAAATGCTCTTCGTTACCATTTATTTATAAAATGCTTTCGTGTCCATCAGTGTAACCTAGTTCCTGAGCGGAAAAAAAAATGAAATCTTTTTAGAAAAAAATATTTTTATTTGATACTAAACGACTCTTTTGATAAGATGGAATGTAAATTTGGATAAAATTGAATATATTTTAGGGATTAACAGTTGTTAAAAAAAAGATATATTACATTTAGAGCAACTTTTAAATAGTATCCAATTCATTTGTACTTTCTTTTCGTGTATACATTGGATATCGAGCTTGTGCTCTCATGGCGCACAATTTATTCGGGCTCAGATTTAAAATCGTCAGGCTCGGGAGGGCCCGGGCTCTGAAAAGTGAGCCAGAACTCATCTCTAATCAGTACATGAAATTTCAGGCAAATGGGAAAACGTTTTTCGTATCTTGACAAGCTTTTCAGATATTCGGCCCACTTAGCCGTCGTGTCTAATGGCATTTATTAATTCTCTTATGTACACGATAGCACCGCCGTGCGAAATGGGGGGGGGGTCGCCCTGGTTGCGGAAGTTTAAGGGACACCAAGTTTATACTACTAACCTTATTTTCGAGCTATCACAAGAAACAACTAGTCATTGGGGGCCACCGTAATACTTACTCATCATGGAAATGCATTATATAATATGTGAAAATAAAATATGTGAAAACTATTTATAAAATGCATTGCAATTTCAAAACAAAATTTAAACGTATATTTAAATATTCTTAATGTACATAGTAATGCTCCATTGATGAATTGCTGATGAACCCATTTCGACAAATTATGTAAAATACCAAACTACACAAGAAGTACCGGATTGCGTAAAAGAAACATCCTTATAACTCCAAAAACAATAATCATATTAACTAACAGTTTACTGCGCCAGATTAAGCGTCTCATTTCCAATTAAAACATATCTTTGAATTGAAATTTGAAGAAAATGCAGGGTCATGAAAAATCGAAGAATGTGGAAAACTGGATTACAAATAGCTGGGCAACTATTAATCCCACCGACTTCGTTCTTGATGCCAAATTTGTGTTATTTTATTGCCTTTTACATACTTTCCTTAAAATAAAAAAAATCGAAAATTTTTATACACATTTCATCAGAACGAATTTTTCGAGAGTCCGAAAAAAATAGTTCCGGATAATCAAGGTTACTGATATTAAATAGGCTTCTTCCTATTCTTACTTACTAAGTACATACAAAATTTTAAGTCTCTATCTCCATTTGTTCGTGAGATAGAGCGTTTATAGACAAACAGACAGACGGGCGGCATTTTTTTTTCTTTCTAAAAATATGTTTTTCGGAATCTCCAGTATCTGAAACGGGTAAATCCGTCAAAAAAAAAAAAAAAAAAAAATCGATTTTTAAAACGATTGCAATATTTACCCTATAGTACGTATGATAGGTAAGTAAAAAATGAGGAAGGGGCCACCAAATTGAAACTTTGCCCCCCTCTACAGTTTTCTCTTCACACGCCCCTGCACGATAGCGTATTATATATACTATCACAAATGTTTAGAATGTAGTGGATTATTTAATTAGAATATTTCAAATTCATACCAGAATTAAAAATGGCAATATTTACTCTACTTAATAACAAGCAGTAGGTGTTTAAGATAAACAGAATTTTATATTTAAACTTTCTTGTTTCAATTCAGATTCTCTGAATTGTTAAATTTCTATAACGCAGTCTAGCATGCGAGTCAGAGTGTTAACCTCTTCAGTCCCTGAGTACCCAAATGGGTACATCAGTTTTGTTCCATTTTATTAATGATACTCAAATATAAATGAAATTTTGATATAGGAATAATATGTTTCGAATTCTAAGATTCGAGCTAATGAAAATAAAACCAAAAATCTCGCTCTGAAGTCAAATGAGAGAGAAATAATTCAGTAATAATTAAAAATACTGTAATAATCGCCAGTAGCGAAGAGGTGAAAACGGCTAATCATTTAGCTTCCGAATTCCTTCAATAATGTTAAATCTATGAGCGCTTGATGCATTTTGAGCGTTTTAACCCTTTTCCTCTAAGTGGCCCCACTCCCGGTCATTCCTAATTTTAATTCCAAACTTGAAAATGACACCAAGAATATTTTAATAAGATTTTGATTTTACAATTAAGAGGTTATTAATTTCTAAAAATGTCGTTTGTAAATTCCGTTTTCAGTCAATAATTTCTCATTTTACGAACAGTATTTTTCTGTACCAGAAAGGGCTAAACTAATGTCTCCTCATAAAATTAATATTTTAACTTCTCCTTCTTAATTTTTTTTTTAAGTTTTTTAAATCTTTCTAAAATATATGCTTAACATTTTTAGGGGCAAAGTATTTCTGTTCCAAAAATGTTCAAAAAATTGATTCACGCCCCAATTTAAAAACAAACGTATTTGAAATCAAGAGCTGTTTTTCACGGATCAAAATTGTACTAAAATTTTACTGGTGCCATTTCGCAATTTAAACAGTAAAATTAACCGTTTGCTGACTGCAAACGGCGCTCTTGAAAAGGTAAATTTTATATAAAGAGTTAAAAAAAATCCCAGTTAACTAGCTTTTAAAAAAACATAAAATATTAAATTAAGTATATATTTTAGAAATATTTTGAGTACCAAGAAATAAAAAGAATATCCTTTAAGAAGAGAACATATAAAGAAAAAGTTTAAAATATTAATTTCCCGAAGGGATACTTTAACCCTTTAAATGTTTATCATGTAATATTCTGTTCACTAAGCTCTAGATTTCACTGCAATATAAGCAATATTTAACCCTTTGCGGCGCAGGGCAAATTCATTGCTTAAGTGTTGAAATTAATGACTGGCACCGGAATTTGAAAACAACTTTATTTGTAAATAAGAAAACGCTATACAGTCGAGTCTCTATATAACGAAATCCATCGTTCCAGTAAAAAATTCGTTATATAGAGAAATTCAATGTATAGAGAATGATGTTAGAAATCGTATTTAACGTGTAAATTTTGAACAAATATCATTTTTGATCTTTTTAATTATTAATTTGAAATGTTTAAAAGTATATATTAACCTAACATTTTATTTTTTAATTATTTAAGTAGTTTCAAAAAAGAGAACAGACATTTACTTGAAAGCTTAATGAAAATCAAATAAGGAAGACTTGCAATAAATTCAGAGGATTAATTTTTCGTTGTTTTGATTTTAAAATTGTTACGCTCTCAAATAAATAAATAAATAAATAAATAAAAACAAATGCTCAAATTTTAGCAAGGAATGATAACTTGTAGTTAACATTTTCCTCCATTTGCAGGCCTCTCTTATGTGCCTCTCATTGATTCCTCTCTTACATGTGTATCAATCCAATTGACTCTGTTTTGAGAAGATGTTGAAAGGTGTATGGGAGGGGAGGGAGATTAATTTGTTGGATTTAAAGAACAAGGAGAAAAGTAATATTTATTAAAAAATCTTAGCACTGAACGATAAATAAAAAATAAGTGATGGGAAATTGATTCCACATGATTTCGAAGCTTCTTTAAAACTGAATAAATTAAGACCAATTTACGAAAAAATTCGTTATATGGAGATGTTTCGCTATATAGAGACTGTTTTTAGTGTAATTATGCAAAAAGAGGACCGTTCCTACTAAAAATTCGTTATATAGAGAAATTCAATGTATGGAGTTTCGTTATATAGAGACTCGACTGTATTTCACGCATCGAATAAACCATGATTTTTTTAAACAAAATTCCGGTGCCAATGTGGCATTTGGGAATAAAAATTAAGTGGTATATCTATGAAACCACCGCGCCCTCAAAGGATTCAGATAATATAAGTCTATAGATTTAATGAATTTTCATTATATTGAAGAATAATTATTCTTCAATACTCTCAAGGATTACATTCATATTTGTTACTAAGTTTTCTATAATGTTGAAATAATCATATTTTCTTAGCATTTAAAATAAAATGCAGAGAAAACAACATTACAATTTTATCCTTTTGTAAGACGCGCACATGGTTTTAAATATAAAAATGCATTAACAATTTCAAACCTGTGCATAAAGTAATTCTTCATATATATCTATCTATTGCTTTTGCATAATCGAAATGACACCATAGATGACAGAAAGAGTCATTTTTATGAAATCAGTACTTTAGGGGACTGGTCGTTTAGGTTTACAAATACGGATAAAAAAAGTACTAATCCCCTTAAAACATCAGTTTATCTATCAGTAATATAAATTTTCGCAATAATAAAATTAAGGTCTTTAAACAAGTAAATGATCAGCAAATCCTCAGATTTGTTTTATTGTAAAGCATTTGAGTTAAATAATCATGAATATTTCTTACTTTGTTGTCCACAATGTCTAGAAGGTATTTTCGAAACTCGGATGAAAATTATATTTATTTTATGAGGTCATATTCATCAGTGCTGACATTTATTGGTTTTGTTTTAAAGCAAAGAACATTCAGCTGTATAGAAATAGAGTAAAAATGCAAAAAAATTCGAACAGTTGAGTTCTTATGAGGAAAAGAATGGAAGTACACATTTGTGCACCTCAGATCTGAAGAGGTTAAACGCCCAAAGACTTAACATTTCCAAGAAGAATATGGTAGCTGAGTGTCTAGCAGCCTTAAATACCTATATCAATTGTACGATCTCCAAACAGCATATCATTGAGATATTTCATTGAATTAGACTATGCATGACTGGATCTCCTAAATTACATTATCGCTTGGACGTAAAGAGACCAATTTATTCAAATGACCGTGCAAAGCATTCACCTTCGATAACGGTCAGTTCTGCTAGATGGGACTTAATGATATTTTGGGAATGATGAAAAATTTCACCTTCAACATCCGACCAATTCAGCTTTGGATAAAAGTCGATCATTTTATCGGAATGAAAATTCGTATGTGTTTTTCTAAAAAGTTTTATTCAAGGAATCATATTATTTTTGTTTGTTAAAGTTGACATGATATAAAACATGAGGTCAGTTGTTTTTAATACCATTTCATGAGGAACTAGGAGAAAGTTGGGGTTTTCACAAAGCAAAGGAATGAACTATCAGGTAAGACATTTATATAAAAAAAATATTTTAATACAATATATTTTTAAATCCGTTTATAAAAAGATAGTATTCTCGATTTAAAATAAATTCATTGCTGAAGTCATCATAAAAAAAAGTAATTTTACAAATTACACGAAAGAAATAATGGAAAATAATTTTTTCAAATACTAAAAATTTAAGATTTATAAATAAATTCTAAATTCAAATAAATAAATAAATAAAACATGTTTTTTTACAATTAATTGATTCAACTTTAGATTGTTTCGTTTTACGTGATCTTCGCATATTTCGTAATCGGTAGTCTTGATAATTAGATCTCGTTTTTTGCTCTAAAAAAAGATATTTTCGTTTTACGTCTTGCTTTGGATTCGGTTTTTTCCTTATCTGATATTTGCGCAAACCCATTTTGTAACTTTTTTACTTTCTTCTTTACAATGATATTTCGATTTCCTATTCAATAAAAAATAATTAAAAATATAATGAATTCCGCAATGAATAAATAAATAAATAAAAAGCGAACATCACCACGTCTATTCTCGATCGAAAACAGACATTTCCTATAAGAAATGGTTTTCATAGTATAGTAATCCCTTAGAAAAGGCCAGTTTTGATTATTCGCGAAATAAAAATGAAGACATTCGCCAATATTTAAATTGGTTATTCGCAAATTTTAATAATATTTTTATTTATTTATTTATTTATTATAAAATAAGCTTGCTTTGCTTTAGGAAATCTATAAAATATTTGACTCTGGACAGCTGCCTTGTACCGTACAGCTTTACCGAGAATTTCAATACTTATACGGAGGCATAAAGATAGAACGGTAATTCCGAAAAATATAAAACATGAGTTGAAGCTGAAATTTAAAAAATCCTTTTTTTTTTTTTAGAATTTTTATTACAGATGAAAAGTTTTTGAAAAAATTATATGGGAAATTTCAAAGTTTTAATAACAACTTTGGAAAGCAGTAAAATGCGGCCCTTCACTAGTGATGAGTCTTAACCCCTTGGGGATGAGCGACACGTATACGTGCCGCGAAAAGGCTTAAGGATTCTTGTTTATCCCCACCATAAAATTTGCCTTATTTAATCGGAGCATTTTCTCGTTTTAATGAGGCACAAATTTCTGTTTTTTAAAAACCATTGACAAAACATTAAAAATTTTGTAAAAGGGTCCCGTCGCAAAGGTGTTAATCCCTTGAGGACTAACGAAACGTATACGTGCAGCAAAATAGGCTTATGAATCCTTGTTTATCCTTTATCAGTAAAATTTTACTGTCAAAGTTGCCTTACTTAATCTTAGCATTTTCTCGTTTTAATAAGGCACAAATTTCTGTTTTTAAAAACCATTGACAAAACATTAAAAATTTTGTAAAAGGCTCTCGAAGGTGTTAAAATGCTATAACACGCAAAATTTTCACACGACAAAAATCGCCTGTGATTTTTTTTTTCTAAGCATTCCATTGATTTGAGAAAAGGCTTTTCCACCATACTGATTTTCAAGCATTTGATTGGCTGTTACTGGCAACTACCTTGGATTCAGGCGTCAAAGACGCTCCGACACAAAATAGTTGCTTGCTTTCCGAGCAACTCCCCTGGAGGCATAGGATAACATGGAGAATTTGAAGCGACTTTAAGTGCTATTACACATAAAAACTTCAAGCAACAAAAATCGCCTGCGTTTTTCGTTTTCTAAGCATTCCATTGGCTCTTCGTAAAAGGTTTTGTCATCATCTGGATTTCGAAATATTTGATTGGATATTACTGGCGACTCGCTTCGTTTCAGGCGTCAAACACACTCCGCTAAAAGAGAATCGCTGGCTTTCCGAGCGATTCCTGGGAGCCATAGAATAACATGGAGACGCCTGGAATTTGAGCGACTTTGACCCCTCGTGCAATAGCACTTTTTGACCCCTCGTGTAATGGCCCTTTAAAATTCAAAAGTAAAATCGAGATCGCAACTTTTCCTTTTATGAAAATTGATGTACAAAAGATCCCTTCTTCGAGATAATCTTATATCAATAATTTTTAGCAATTAAACTTTATACAAAATGTTTGTAATTATTTAAATTTATTTACAGCAAATATTTTTTAATGGATAATATTTATTTGTTTATGTTTCCAACTGCTTTTTTCCATTTAAAAAAATCATAAAACGTAACCTTGTTTTATGCATGAAAAGATTGTCTAAACCTTTGCACGTTTAGGCGGAAGTTTCCGGAAGCCTAACCCTCGCGAATGTTAAGGGATTACTGTATTGATATTTTACTTATACAATAGAACTGTGGTTATCCGAACCCCGGTTATTCGAAAATAGGATTAGCCGAAAGACCTTAAAATTTTTTAAAGTGCTTTTTAAATATGAAAAATTTTACTGTCAACATTATTTTTACCGATGTTAAATGACACCTTTCAGCATATTTTAATTTATGATTACTGTTTTATTTGTAAATTTTAGCCCAAAGCAATTTCGAACCATTTTTAATACTGTGAAGAGTTGTTTTAACACATATTAGATTTAAAAATCGGAAACAAAATAAGTAAAAATCGAAACTTTGAAAGATTGTATTAGACAATTGTAGAAATAGTGTTAAAAAAGCAAGTTCTTTATGAAATAATTAAAGAGATTTCATTTAAGTTTGCATTGTGCATTTTCTTTCTACTGGCACACGTATCTTTCCATCCATTATTTATAAAATCTACCATTTGTATTTGCCATTTACCATTTGTTTTTGCCCTGTGTTGCGCGCGCATCACTTTTTCGGCGCAGAAAATTCTCTCTTCGCATTTTTAAAGTAGGGCTCCTATCATAGCAGTTTTAGTTTAAAAAGCGAACTCCTACTATGCCATTATAGGCGCTGATCATCAATTTTAATCAATAAGTTATCATTTTGCTCCTGGAATGACTTATAATTTTGATTTGTTATTCAGGGTTCTTTGAGTACGATACCACAACAATTTTACTACAACGATGTCCTAAATTACAACCACAGCTTTTCATCAAACAAGTTTTTGCGATAAATCTCCTGGTTATTCGAAGATTCCTATGGAATCCGCTTAATCGAAAATGCTTTGGTCTCATGCTTTCCGGATAACCAGGGTTTTGCTGTATACAAAAAAAAAAATCCATTTGATTATGGCATACTAATGGAAATTTTTTAAAATGATGTTACGCTACTTAAAAAATAATGAAATTTTTATAAATTATTAAAATTGTTGTACAAATAAATATGACTTATTTTGCCTTTCTTTTCAGATTGGTGCCATTTTGTTAGTCATACTTCTTTCTTCTTATTCCTCGGCCAACTTCCTCATCGATGGAGTGGGTACTGACATAATATCTGGATATCTGTTGTCTCCTGTGTTTGGACCTTCTAAGATTTTTCTTACCAAAAAGTCACGTGGCAAGGCTATCCTCCACACTATGCCAATTAAGGCTCCCGTTCCTTTTGCCGGTTTTTATCCATTACCTATTGCGTACGGTTTGCCAGTGCCAAATGGTCAACTTCCAATTTTCAAGTCTCCTATTACAGATGACTACTTTAAAATCGAGGAGGATGAAGGTACGTTTCATTTATTAATATCATTACTTTGCATATCAATTCATAATCATTTTAAATTTGATTTTTTCCTGCAAGAGTTTTCTCTTTGAAAATATGTTTTTAGCTCACAAGCTAGCAAAGCCTGAGAGCTAATATACCTCTTGCAATTCTGTACATATTGACAATCGTGAGGGGGAAAAAAAGTAAATACCCCCTACTAACTGCAACTAATTATAACAGGAGAATGTTACTGGTTCCAAACGATTGTAAAAAAATTTACTTTTACATGATTTGTATAAAATTTGCTGAGGACATTTTATAAATTAAATTCAGACCAAACTTTGTTTATCTTCAATGGTAACACTCAATTTTGACAATATAATTTAAATCTGCGGTTCAATTCGGTAGAATAATTCTTTGTACAGTTAGTAAGAAGTGTTCACAATTTTCCCATGATTGTACGTAAGTATCTTTGTAACGCGATAATTCTTGATAGAAATGTCTGATTTAATTAAAATTATGGCTTTAAGTTCATTCTGATAAGGCATATCCCTGATTAGATTTGGGGGGGGGGCTCATTAATTAAGTAAAGGGGAGACAGGGCTTATCCACTGATAATTTTAGTATTTTTTCCTTGCAGAATTATCCGATTTACTTCAATTTGGTACATTGATTTATTCTGATAAGGCGTTATCCTGATTAAATTTGGAGATGATTCATAGGTTAAGTATAAAGAGGGGATGGAATCTGAAAGTTGACTCCCTTAATTTAGCTATATGGGATTTTTTGTCGATTTCTTTATCTTTTTAGGGTTATTACTCATTGAAATAAAAGTATAATGTTAAAAAAGTGTAAATAACCCGTGGGCTCAATGACATCATTTTAACTAGGCAATATTCTTTTTATTTAACATTTTCCAACACAGGGTGATGTACCAGTAGCTGATCAAACTTTTGAAGTATGTTGCCATTTCAAGCGGAAATGAGTTTTATACGTGGCACTAGAGATAGTATTTTTTATTTTTATTTATTTATTTATTTATTTTTATTATTATTATTTTTTTGGATGTTTGAGCACTTGCTGTCACATTGTTCTAAGCCGTCTGCTGTAAAAGAAGCTATTTTATGATTTTTTATTATATTAGTATTATTATTAGAGAGATACGACATTTGGATTTTGATTAATTAGAGACAATTATGATTAGCTAATATAATCCACTACTATCTTCAGTATTTCAACTAATATTTTTATAAGAATTGTTGTTGCGAGTAGTCAAGTCTAGGGATAAAGTTAATCTTTAGATTTTCAATTGACTTCTTTCACCTGGTTAACTACTGGTACAATAGCGATTCCTAAAACTCTAAATTTTATATTTTTGTTGCTATTTAATTTAAGAATATTTTATTTTTATCTCTTATAGGACATTTGTTAAGGATTGTAGCAATCACATTAGTTTACTTCTAAAACTTAGCGTAGTTTTTTTGCATTGGTGTAATTCATTCGGTCGAGCATTATCTCCCTGATCCGCGGCCTCAGGTTCGATCCTGGAGCACGCTCAGTTTTTTTTTCTTACCTATGTACCTTTAATTGAAATTTAATAAGCACATTGCCAATTAAAGAGTGTGTATCAATGATAATTTAACGTATTATTATTATAATTATTATTATTGTAACTAAATCGTTATATAAAACGGTTATTTGTTTTCATTTATTATTTACCGATGTAGTGGTATTGAAAAATTATGCCATTTCGTGATTTTAAAGAAACATCCTTTACGTATTGCCTTAACCTTTCTACCCTGTCCAAATTTTCCTCAAACTTGATAAAAACATTTCCCACCAGAATTGTTATTTAAAACATTTTAGTGTGGTCAATTGACTTATTATTCTGAATTTTTTATTTACCTTTCTTCATGAAAAAAGTTCTGGTTCGAATCGCATAAAACAAATTTTAGTTATGGGTCGATTAGACCCATTCAGGGTAGGAAGGTTAATAAAGGAAATGAATAAGATGAAAATACGGGATGATCGAAATGCGCTACATTAGTTTCCTCCTTAATTGTTTTATAAATATACTTGTAATTATAGCTGACTTAAGAGCCCTTATTTTGAAAATAGTTATATTTTTTGATTTGCTTGATTTTTTTTATATGTTGAAATAGATCATGTTTGATGCATAATCTGCAGTTTTGAAATCCTAAAAAATTTCCTCTTTTCTATAGAAAGTGTCAAAGTTCAAGGTTGTGAATGCCATTTTTCCTGAAAAGTGAAATGCTGGTATATTTAGAGCACTATATCTCTCGCAAGCAACAATATAACAAAATTCTTTCGGCATGAACTGTTAGTATAACCATATCTAATTATTAAAATTTATTTGTTTCCATGGAACATGGTTACTTTACATTGTTATGTTGTTACAAATTACAGTCAAAATGACGTTTTTGTCCATTTTCCGCACTTAATATCTTATTTAAGAAATAGTACCCCAAAGTTTTACTTATAGAATATGAACGTGTACTACTAGGACAAGCAAAATAATGTAGTACTGTACCGAGATATTGTTGCTGTTAGCAAATATAACCTGTTAAATACTCAAAATTTTCAAAATCTGCAACGTTTAAAGCAATGTTATTTCAAATAAGCGCAACAGTAAAATAAAACAAAATATGTCACGCAGTAGGTGAATATATGTACAAAAACATGGAAAAGAAAAAGAAGTGGGGCCGCGTGATATTTTTATTTAAAAAAATGACAAAATTTAGAAGAAAAGCAATGTCCATTATCACATTTTTCCTCTAAGAGAAAATGAAACATCCTCATTCGGGTAATTCCATGAGCACATGTCGTGTAAGTCACATACTACGATTTTGGATACCAGTATTTTAGAGCGGAAAAATGTGACTCATTTTGTCAGAGATATTTCACTAATTGAATAAGGTCATGCAAACCTTTAAAAAATAACGGTAGCCAACAATTTAGCTGTTACTAGAAATGTGACTTACACGACAAATGCTCATGGAAATACCCATTCTCTTTCGGAAGGGACAACAAAAAAGGGATATTTCAATTTCTCATAGGGAAAAAACACAGCAAGAAGAACGAGAAAAATAATTTTTCATTTTCTGATAGGAAAGAAATATAATCATCGACATTGTTTATTTGAAAATTTTGTCATTTTTTTAAATAAAAATATTACGAGGCCCCACTTTTTTTCTTTTCCATGTTTTTGTACATACATTCACCTACTGCGTGACATATTTTGTTTTATTTTACTGTTGCGCTTATTTGAAATAACATTGCTTCAAAGGTTCAGATTTTGAAAATTTTGAGTATTAAACAGGTTATATCTGCTAACAGCAACAATATCTCGGCGCAGTACTACATTATTTTGCTTGTCGTAGTAGTAAACTTTCATATTCTATAAGAAACAGTTTGAGGTACTATTGCTTAAATAAGATATTAAGTGCGGAAAATGGATAAAAACGTCATTTCGGGGTACACGACATTTCGTTTGTCTCGGGACCCGTTATTTCGGTCCCGAGACAATTCGGTCCGTGGCCATTTCGGTCCCCAGCAACTTTGGTCCCTTGCCATTTCGTCTTTAGTCATTTCAGTCCGTTGTTATTTCTTTGCTCGCTATCTTATAAGTCGGATTCTAATTATTTTGGGCTTGCCAAATGGTATAAGTTCAACATTATTCGGGCCTTTTTTAATTCCCCCCCTCACCCCCCCCCCAAGTTTTATAAAAAGTTTAATATAAAAGTCCGATAAATTTAAACTTTTACAACTCATGACAATGAAATCACAGCAAGCTGAAAATTTTGTTTGGTTTAACAATGTGACATAAATTTAGGAGATATTGTCTTTTGCTTTTAGTAGTATTATTATTGATTAGAATAAATATTTTAAATTTTATTATTAATTATTAATATCAGTATTTTATATAAACTTCTATAAACTATATAAACTAAAAAGTATTTATATAAACTGCCATAACTATTTTTTGGCGGTTTACGTAAATTTTTTTATAACCTTTAAATTAGCATTAATTAAATAATAAAAATCTGTGCTTATTTTTTTATTCCTTCCAATTAGTTTAATAATAAATATTTTTAATAATTCAATTAGACAGTTATAAGTTAAAATATATACATATTTCCTCAAATCACCCATCTACGCCCTCGCCTTTGATAATTCTGAAATGAAGTATATTTAATGAAGAACAAATGTTTTTTTTTCTTATTATTTTATAATACAAAGTTGCATCTTATATATATATTTTTTTTCATAAGTTACTTTCCATTATTAACATTGCGAAAGCAATAGTGCTTTTGTAACTAGGCATGCTATAATTTTTTTTTTTTTTTAATTTGCCTCCGCCACTTTTTTTTTTTTTATATAATAATAGTATTTATTGACTGCATTTTTTAACAGTCTTCTCACAGTCTCCATGAAGAAAATATTTTTGAGTTAATTTTATTGAAACTGGGCCTATTTCATTCTAACAAGATGATTATTTTTTATTTTTATTTACAAAAAATTCATATAATAATATTTTAAGATATAATAACATAAATATTATATATAAAATATAAAATATAATTTAATAAAATATATTAAAATGTAATATAATAATATTTTAAATAATTTTATTTTCAATTTTTAAGTGAGAAAACTAAACTTTTATTTATTTATTTATTTGTATTACCTCTTCGCTCTTACTTTCCAGAAAAAAAAATTATTTTAGTTTTATTTTTAACTATACTAATTGTTTAAAATTTCTGTAGTTTTAAATATAGAATGAATGAATAAATAAAAGATAAATTTCAGTTTAGAACTACCAGGAAATATAATGATGTATTGAATATAAAATGGTTTACATATTGAGTTTATTTTAAAATAAAATTCATTATGTAAATTAATCATGTTATTAATAATAAATATATTTAATAAAATATTAATTTGATTTTTATATTAAAATTACTAACTGTTTTGAGAATTAGGATAACCAATTATCATTAGGATTACCAGTTATGATTAGGATTATCATACAAAATTTGTGTGAATTATAATATTTTGGATAAGAGTTATACGTGTGTGCGGTTTTCGGGCACTTATAATCGCATTATACTACAATTTTATGCCCTTCAGTTTAAAAACCCCGCAATGTTCCCTATAAAATTATGTCTTATTTCACAAAATTTCAGTTTGCAGGAGTAGGGATCGAAATGTCTTGGGACCGAAATGTCTTGGGACCGAAATGTCTTGGGACCGAAATGGCTAGGGACCGAAATGACTTGGGACCGAAGTGTCTCCGGACCGAAATGTCTCGGGACCGAAACGGCGGGACCGAAACGTCCTGTTTCCGCCATTTTGACTGTACTTTGTGGCAACATAACAATGTAAATTAACAATGCCCCATGGATACAAATAAATTTTAATAAGTAAGTATGGTTATACTTACAATTTATGCCAAAAGAATTTTGGGATGTTGTTGCTTGCGAGAGACATAGTGCTCTAAATATACCAGCATTTCACTTTTCACAAAAATTGGCATTCACAACGTGTAATTTTCACATTTTCTATAGAAAAGAGAAAATTTTTTCAAGGCTTCAAAATTACAGATTATTCATCAAGTATGATCTACTTCAACATATAAAAAATCAAGCAAATCAAAAAATGCAACTATCAAAACATCATTTTTTTGTCTGAATTTCAAAATAATGGCTCCTAATCTCAATTTAAAAATTAAAAATCGTACATTAATTACAATTTAAATATTTTCTTTATTTAGCCTTTTTGAGTTTTTAATCATTATTAAATTTTTCTCAGCATTTAAAGAAATAAAAAAAAAATTGGATCGATTATGATAAACAAAATTTCCAAAATCGTTTGTGGCAGCCTCTAGCTGTGGCAGAAATAAAAATAAATGTAAAAAGAATGTAAAAGTGAACTCGAAATAATTAAAAGGAAATCATCTACTAATTACAAAATTAAAAATCTTTAGTATGCAAAAAAAGATGTTGTAATTTAATTCTTATGCTACTTTTTAATATAATTATGCTACTTAATTTGAAAAAAAAAGAATAATATCTACTTCCCTTATTAAAACAATAAATCAATTGTGTTTTTTTTTTTTTTTTTTTCGAATTGGCACAATTGTTAGATATTATTACATCGACAAAGAATGTATAAATATCACAGTAATTACAAGTAATTTTTAAAAAATTAACAGTTGAAAAAATAAATGAAATGCATTTTAAGAATCATAAAAAGAGTACAGATTTTTTATGTTTTATGCAACTATTTCGTTACAATTAAAAATAAATACATTAAAATTATAACTGAAACACAATTTTTAATTAACAATGAGTTTATTAAATTGCAATTACAAGTATATTTATAAAATCAAAAAAATAAGAAAAACAAACACAGTGCGTCTAAGGATTGAACCCAAGACTCGCAGGACTACGGCAATGCAAAAACAGCATTACAAAGTAAGTACTTAAGTTGCATTATAATATTAGACACCCCCCCTTCTCCCGTTTCTTGAGAACTAAGGAACATTCTATAAAATCCATTGAACCTGAGACTAAGGGGTCTTTACCCTACAACATATATATAAAACATCAAAATCTGAGATTATCAAAGTTGGATGAGGTTATCAAAGTTGGAAGTCCTTGTAAGATGTGTATAAATCCTAAAAAAAAAACTAAATTTTTGTATGCATGCAGTTAAGATACAAATCTATTTTTCATATGATTGAATTAGACATAATACAGCAGACTCCCTCAAACCCGCAATTCTGTAAAATCCGACATAATTTACAGATGTAAACAATGAAACTTTCAGTTTAGATATAGAGACAAAATTTGAGATTTTTATTTTTATATCCATTCTATACGTATATTAATCTGTAATTTTCATTAATATTACAGAATTTAGGCTGTTTCATAATGAAAGAATAAATTTATCGCTGAAAAAATTCAAAATATTGCTGATATCACTAGTATTCTTTTGTTTTTATGCCAAATATATTTATGCATTATCCCAACTTTTTTTTATTATTAAGTCTGGATAAACCTGAAAAAAAAAAAATTTCCCATTTTACGACTTTGATGTGAATTAGTGGTGTACCTTTAAGACAAGTTTCACTGAATAATTTAGGAAAATGGCATCTCATTTTTATAATGAATATTCAATTGTACATTTTTGATTATTTACTTGAACTTTGCTTTTAAAATTTTAATCATTCAAAAAAATGTCTAAGTTTTTATTATTTTCGTGTATTACTTAATCATTTTAATATTTTACTATATTGTAAGCATCCATTATAATTTTGGTTGCAATATCATTTACATTCAAATTCCTGTTTAAAAATTTAAAACAAGGCAATGACCAGAAATCCGTAAAACCTTTGGGCCCAAGCTGTACGGATTTGAGAAAGCCTACTGTATTTCAACTTATTAAATGGCGCGGTTTTGTTACATTATTCTAAATGTGTTGGAAAGCGATTCATAATCTATGCTTGACGCATGATTCTTTTTTGTTTTTATTTGTACACTATTAACTATTATGCATTGTTTGTTAATTTTTTGGGTACTTTGTTAACTTTTCAGAAATAATATAATAAGTAATAGTATTTTGCTCCCTTTGTATGGTATTTTCAATAGATTTAAAACTAATATAAAAATCTAATTTATTGATTTTGTATTAATATTAAAAAATATTTTAATGTATCAACAGTTCGGTTAATTTTCAATTTTAATTTGATCAATGTTTAAAAAATATGTAAATAAAAAATGTAAAAACACTATTTTTTTTTTTTTTAACTGAAAATTAGAGTGAAAGTCTTAAGAAAATTTATTAAAACTATTAACTAAAAAGATTCTTTTGATATTCGGTTTTAAAATTTATATGCATATTAGGGTGGACCTTATTTTTCAAGTTTCAAAAAGTAATCTTCTCACCCTCTAAATTTGTTCCTTTTTATGAAAAAATAATTCTGGTAAAATATTAGCTCAATTGAACAATATTTAGAGGTAGCTCAATGATGTAGAAGTTTCCAATGTATGAGCAATGATAAACATATGCGTACTCGCATGCTATGTTCATAGAAAACAAATTCTATCTTCTAAAATATTTTAAAATGCATTTAGATTTGCATTTTTATTCATACATGGCAGTACTATGCACAATAGTATTTAAAACAATAAACTGCATTTGGCAAATAGCAGTCTTTGAAGCCATTGAAGACTGGGGAATAGCAGGTAATATTCATGCAATGTGCTTTGACACTACCAGCTCAAACACTGGTTATAATTCTGGTGCATGTGTTCTTTTAGAACATAAATTGAAAAAAGAGCTCTTATCATTTGCTTGCAGATATCACATTATGGAGCTGATAACTAGTACTGCATTTGAAGTATGCATGGGAATCAAATCTTTACCTGAAGTTGCATTATTTAAACGCTTTCAGGAATTTTGAAGCTTAATTGATAAAGACAAGTACGAAACGGGAATTTTATTTGATGATGTTGCAAATCTAGTAGAAGATACTAAGCAAGAGACTATCAACTATTCAAAGAAGTAGCTAGAAGAGCAAAGAGAAACAAAGCTAAGAAGTGTTTATAAGGAATTTTTAGAACTTGCAATTATATTTCTAGGTGCTGTCCCTGAAAGAAGAATCAGATTTATGTCACCACGTGCAATGCACCATGCCCGTTGGATGTCCAAAGTAACAGATTGTCTCAAGATCTGGATGTTCAAGGCTCAGTTTAAATTGACTGTAAAAGAGGAAGAAGGTATACGTGATACGTGTGTTTTTACATTCCGTGTATACATGAAAGCTTGGATCACTGCACCTCAAGCTTCATGTGCCCCATATAATTACCTGTTGTTGCTCAAATCGACTACTCAATAATACATTCAACTGTTTCCAAGTAATCATCATGTAAATTTGCTAGCCATATGAGGTATTTGTCAGAAGGACTGTTGGTTTAGCTTTATTTGATAGCCGTGTGAGTTTATTAACTAAAAGACGCATGATTATTGCATTACAGAATGAAGCTAATTCTAAAAAACAAGCTCAAATTTATTCCAAACCAGTCAGTGTTGCTCTACATTCATTCAAGAATAAAAGATTGGAAGATTTTGTCACAGCTAAGTCAATGATGTTGTTTCAATTGTTGGAACTTCCGGATGGATTTTTTGCAGTATATCCTGAATTGTGGGAGTTAGGAGAAGACTATAAACGGCAAAAGAGTTAATAAAATCTCTACAAGTAGTAAATGATCATGTCGAACGTGCAGTTGCACTTATTCAAGGATACAATGGATTGATAAGTCATGATGAAATGCAAATACAATTTTTACTACAAGTTGCTGAAGATCACCGTAAAATGTACCCAGATAGCAGCAAAATGTGTCTCTCTCAACATGCACAAATGCAATAAAATTTTAATGTAACATGAAAACCTAATTATTGTGCTGTAAATTAAATAAATTGTCACAATTAAATCATTAAAACATTTAATGTGCTTACTTATTTATGTAGCTAATATTCTGAATTTTTTTCCTAATTTTATAAATTTCAGGTCATTTGAGCTACCTCTAAATATTTGAATTTATTGCTCAAACTTTTTACACAATGTTTTTGTATCGAAAGGAACAAAATAGGGGGGTGAGACTTTTAAAAATAATAATTTTAAAAAATCATGGCATTTAAGGTCCACCCTAATGCATATATATACATTTGATAATTTTATCTAAAATTGGAGGAATTGATATAATTGCTGTAGAAAGTGCATTTTATTGTTAAAAATTAATTTTGTCTGTATTACAGATATCCTGAGAAAATAGTGCTGCCATCTTGTGGAATATTTCATGAATGTTTTCTATATTCTTGATATGACTAGATTTGTAAAATGGCCTTGGAGATGAAATATTGTGATGCTCTGTAATCTATTTTATGTTGTAAATAAAAACTGTTGCATATCATTGAATTATGACTGCACTTTATTATTCATTTTTTTTTTAATACCATGCCGATTTTTTTCAATTATATACAAACAAATTGCCGTAAAGATTGTTTTCAATTTTCTTCATTTTATTTAATTTTAAAATTTAAAATCATGTAATACAAAATACACAACTATAAATAAGGTATACACGTGCGTTCTTTCACAGATTTTTGACATACTATACTCAAATTAACGCATTGCTTGATAGAAAAAAACTACTATTAACCCTTTAACGATCAAAGCATTTTCACTGCTAAGATGTCGAAATAAATGAATGATTAAGATGAATAATTAAGAACAAATATATTTCTAAATAGGAAAACGTGATTTTTCACATACATAATAAAAGGGATATTTTCAGATAATACCGGTGTCAGTGTTGCATATCGGAATTAAAATTTTGTGGTTTCGTGGCGAAACCAATGAACGTTAAAGGGTTAATTAATCGCTTACCTGTTTTGCCCGTACGTCGTACTGCCCATCACGTCGCATCATTGCCAATCATGATTTACCCGACCACGAACGGCCATTCGTAATTTATTATTCTCACCAGTAAAATATTATTGCAAATTTTCTATTATTTAATACCAAGCATTTTTCTGATTCATTTTGTCAAAAATTTTTGTATTGAAAAATCGGTGATAAAGATTAAAAATTTGTAAAAGACATGAAAAAGACAGACATTTTTTGAAAGTTTTTATGAAAAATATTGATTAATTGAATGGTTAAAAACTAATGAAAAATTATTATTTTTTTTTTTCAAAGAATACAGTAAAAAAGTCTAACATAGGTACACTAGTATTTGTTAACTTTGTTAAAAAGTTCCTAAAACATTTACGTCCATTTATTTTAAAAATAGATAAATAAACATTTTTTTGTGTTACCGGTTGAAAGAATGAGTATAGGCAAAATTGAAAATAATAATAATAACAAGTTAAATGTAGATTATCCCATTGCAGAATTCAATTTCGCCTCCGATTAAAAAAAAAAAAAAAAAAAAAAAAAATGATAGATGTTTTTTAGAAGGGCGACCCCGTTTAGAATGCAATGAACTAACTTCATTTTTCTTGTGTTTATCAATATAATAGCAAACAGAACGGCGTGAAATACCCAATTGATTAGCAATTTCTCTCTGAGACATTGGAACTGCGGAATAATAAAGAGATACAATTTGACGTGCTAATTCTTCATTGAGTAGATTCATCAAAAACGGATTTTTCTTTAGTTTAAACGCTTTTCTATAGACTCTGAGAAAAAGGAAAAGCATTTTAACAATAAAATTGTATGAATGTCTCGTTTTAACGAACAGATTACGAAATTAGTCGTTGGGGGACACCATAATACTTATCCATCATGGATATGCATTATATAATAAGTGAAAATAAAATATGTGAAAACTATTTATAAAATGCATTGCAAGTCCAAAACAAAATTTAAACGTATATTTAAATATTCTTAATATACATAGTAATGCTCCATTAATGAATTGCTAATGAACCCATTTCGACAAATTATGTAAAATACCAAACTACACAAGTAGTACCGGATTACGTAAAAGAAACATCTTTATAACTCCAAAAACAATAATAATATTAATTAACAGTTTACTGCGTCAGATTAAGCGTCTCATTTCCAATTAAAACATATCTTTGAATTGAAATTTGAAGAAAATACAGGGTCATGAAAAATCGAAGGATATGGAAAACAGGATTACAAATATCTCGGCAACTATTAATCCGACCGACTTCGTTCTTGATGCAAAATTTGTGTTATTTTATTGCCTTTTATGTTCTTTCCTCAAAATAAAAAAAATCTAAAATTTTTGTATGCATTTCTTCAGAACGGATTTTTCGAGAGTCCGAAAAAAAATAGTTCCGGATAATCGAGGTTACTGATATTAAATAGGCTTCGTCCTATTTTTACTTACTAAGTACACACAAAATTTTAAGTCTCTATCTCCATTTGTTCGTGAGATAAAGCGCTTACAGACAGACGGACGGCAATTTTTTTTCTCTAAAAATATGTTTTTAGGAATCTCCAGTATCTGAAACGTCTAAATCCGTCAAAAAATTTTTTTTCTATTTTCAAAACGATTGCAAGACTTATCCTATACTACGTATGATAAGTAAGTAAAAGTGGACCACAATGTTTGACACGACACTTTTTAGCTTGTCTGAAAGAAATAGCATCCGAGGCTAATAATAATTTTGGATAAAACATAGAAGTATCAATATAGAGGAAGTGACATATCCCTACAATAATAAAGCTTCAACTGTAACCGCTTTCGTTGGCGTTGATTGACGCCATGATAAACTCCCACCAATAAATGGAAATAGAAATTTTCACGTTATTTAAGTTCCCTATTAATACAAAATTTCAGTCATAAATATGTGCAAAAACACATGTTTCTCTTTACTGTTGATAGTTTACATAGTCGGTTTTAGACTTTAAAATGTAAAATTAAATAAAATTTCTTGTGGTAATAACGCCACGTTATACCCTGTTAACACCACAAACATAAGATATCTTAAGATCGCCGTATTTGAAGTGGACCCTCCCGGAATTGGATACCTGTTCACACCAAGGAGCTTAAACCATGGAGAAGCCGTTGTTCCGCGTTTTTGAAGCTAATGACCACGCCCCCTCATACACCCAAAACATTGGATCTCCTAATAGGAAACTGTGTAAATTTTCAAATTCAAAAGCGCCTTATATAAATATTTTTTCTCATTTTCCGTATTTTTCTTTAGTATAATCTAAAGCTATAGCTTTAAGCATAACTTTTATTTTTGTTCTAAGATGTTTTCACTCTTTATTTTTTAAATAATCAATATTCTTTTAAGCAAGTGTTGGTGGTTGGACGCAGATCGTAACGGAAAAATCGGTATTTTGATTGTGTTTTTACTTTCGCTGTCATTTTCTTTTCTTTTTTTTTGTACTGGTATAAATGTTTAAAATTATTTTATTATACTGTGGTGTATTTTAGCGAAATTATGACGGGTTGTTCAGCTTTTGGATGTACTAACCGGGTAGACAAACCCTTGCCTAACATCTCATTTCATAAGTAAGTTCAATTTTAATATCTGTTATTGTAACCGTTATACTTTATGCTTATTGTCTGAATATGTTACAGAAAGTCGTAGTTCGTTGCCATGCCAAAATAAAATGAATATTAGAAAACAAATTTGAAACTATAAATGTGTGTAATAAGTTTTAAGTGGATATAATCCACTTTTACATGTATAACATCGGTTTGCTTGGTTTTATCCATTATTATTATTATTATTCTCTTATATATACTGTACTTCAGTTAACAATTAAGTGGAGATAATGAACAAAAATCAAAAATTGAACACATAAAATTTTATATTTCGATGTTAAATGATAAAAATACTTCTTATCGTTATTTAGCCAATCAGTTATTGCAAAACAGATATGTGATAATAAAATCTAGTTTTTCAAAGTGAAATTCTGCTACATTATTTCAGAACAACCAAACCCTTTTATCTTCGCTTCATGTTTTTCCAACTTAAGTTATAATCTTTTTTAAATTTATGACTGCTTTTTGGGAATTTTTTATCACATTTTATGTTTTAAATTTTGAGAAAATTTGGAATTTGTTTTTTTAGATTTTATAAAATTGTAATATGTAATTGAAATTTCTAAATATTATTGTTAATTTTATGTAAATTTAAAATAAACTGAAAAATTATTTCATACTTAATTCAGTCATTCATATGATTTTCTCAACCCCATCTTTGGTATTGGGCAATTTAAACAAGTTTTAGATGCTTATCTTGTCAAATTTCCAATCACCTAGGTAGGGAGGTCAGGGTCAAATCTTTGCGAGTCGCAGGGATATTGGATACTTATACTTGGTGAATCAAGTGACAAACCAAAAGGGGCCAACAGAAGTTAATCCAACGTTTAAAATTCTTCAGTTCATAAGTCTGCATTCAACTCGTAAAAAAATGCTTTTATAAAGAAATTCTTGATGTAATGACATGATGTATTTGTCATTAACCTTTTATGGTGAATTAATGTGCAGTACACCAAGAAATTCTTTTCAGAATCATGGATTTGATGATATTCTGAAACACAGTCAAATTTTACTAGAGGGCTGTGTAAACTGAATCATGTCTTTAAATATTTTTTGTAGTTCAGGATAGCAAGAGATCTTTTCTACACTTACAGAACTTAAAATATTAATGCAACATTTAAAATTCTGAAGTTCAGAAGGGTCATATTGAGAAGATAATTGTTTATAAATCAAATTCTAATGAATTGAGCTGAAAATGACATCACACAGCACCTTATACATCTTTTTGAAAATCTTCTCAGCAAGTTTCATGAATCTACTTTTTAAAATGTGCCTGAAATTGTATCGGAAAATTTTGAGCTGTTGAAGGTGGAAAAGCATTTTTTTGAATACATCCTTGTACAGTACGTTTTGAAAATTGTTTACCTGGTGTTACCCATTGTTTTGAAAATTGTTACCCTATCAAATAAAAATATACGATAGAACAGGCATTGTTAAAACGTGACTAAAATTCAGTAAACTGCTCTACGTAAGCTAATATTTTTATACTTTGCCAAATTGACAATACTTTGTGCTAAATTTAACTGAAATGGCACAGTTACGATCACATGACGAACAACTTCCAGTTTGTCACATGATTCACCAAATATTAGTAATTAGTATCCAATATTCCTGCAACATTATACATTTGCTGTGGGAAAAGCAAATGAGGCATGTGCCAGAATAGTAAACAATGGGAATGCCATGAAGATTTTGTTTGTCAATTTTTCTCACATCTATCTTTAACATGGGATTGTTAAAATCATCATGTTCATATATTTTGAACAATCTTTCATGTAAAATAACCTCTGTAATATCATCTTTGGCGAATTGTTGCGATAGGTCAAATTTTATTTGACTTATTGAACTAATTTTATTGAACTGAATTTCAGAAAAATTCAGTTTGGAGATGGAAAAGTAAAAGGTCTATTTTCAATATGTACAATTTTTGTCTTGCTTTTTGAGGAAAAATTTTATGAAGGGTCGTGATTAAAGATAACATTTTTATAAAGAATCCTATTCTAAGGTGAAAGTGTTGACGAAAAACATTTTTAAGAGCCCAAATTTTTCCTAATTAAATTCTTTTTACTATACATTTTTTATTATGTGGAAATAAATTTGTAAAATGTTAACATTTTTTAATTAGATTTCCCTTGGATGAACCCAGACGATCAGAATGGATTAAAGCTGTCCGAAGGGAAAATTGGATTCCTAAAAAACATGCTATGTTGTGTTCTACCCACTTTGAAGAGAAAATGATTGATAGGTCGATGAAAAGGATTATTCTTGTTAAAACTGCTATACCTACAATCTTTCCAGCTTTTCCTAAACATCTTCAAAAAGTAAATAGTAGTTTCTTCTACCTGTTAAATTATACAAAACTCACAGTCCCAGTCCCTTGGTATAGGACATGTAATGTATTTACCTCTGAATAAGGGACACTTGAAATAGAGATTAAAGAGGCTGGCTTTTGAATTTCAGTTAATGAAGTAGTCTGTTATGAAAATGAAAATACAGATTTTTGTGAACTTAACAAACTCGCAGACAATTATGTTGATACAGAGGGATACAACACATCGTACGAGCATTTATTTACCCACAATTCTGATTCGACTTCAATGTGTTTATCCCCATTGAAATTAATGCTGAAAATTATGAGGATGATTCTGAAAGTGGAGATTTAAAAAAAAAATTGTGAAATAAAGAACTTTACAGATAATTTAATGCTGTTCTCAAATCCAAAAGGGCAAATTTTATGACAAAAGTTTTAATTTATTTTCATTCAGAAATGCCTGAAACTAACAGGCGTTGTTTAGAAATTATGTAATCGAACTGTTTTTTCTGTTCCTTTTTTTTTCTTTCAAACTCAATATATCTTTTAGAAAATAGCATCAACATCAGGGTTGTTATGATTTTACCCAGCCCAAAAAACCCGGGTGGGTTTTTCTGAAAAAACCCAAGTGGGTTTTTTCAAAATTTCAACTTTAAATTACATATATAATGTATTTATATTACATATATAATGTATTGTAATATATTTCTTAATATCAGTACACAACTCATAAAATTAATAACCATCACCCTCCACCCCAAAGAAAAGAAATGTCCTAATTATACCATCACAATTTTTAAAAGAAATAATTGTTAGTTAATCTCTGTAGCATGTGTAAGAAACACAAACAAATTTTTTCCCATTAAAAAAATACTTTCATGTGTAACGTGTTCTATGTTATACAATAGAAACTCATAACAAAATACCATATATGCTTAGAATCCTAATTGAATTATGTAGACATGTAGAATTACTTGGGTTATTCTATTATTTACTAATAACAAAAAAAATAATTTATAAATTATTACTAATAATCAATTTATCTAAAAGAAAAGCATAATTTTGATTACTGTCATTGATTTATATATGTTTTCAATTAGCTGTTTTAAATTTAGTAATAAGTACATTTTTTTTAAGCATTCTGAACCACCTCCCATAACCCCCAAAAAACCTCGAAAAGCCCTGAAAAAACCCGAAAAACCCTGATAAAAACCCAAAAAACCCTGATAAAACCCCTGAAACCCTGAAAAAACCCCCAAAACTCAGTGGGTTGGGTTTTTTCTGAAAAAACCCGGGTATTTAACAACCCTGATCAACGTGTTCATTTTGAACTGATTTTATACACGAAAGAAGAATAAGTACTCAAGAAAAGGTGAAAAACGTCTGTCATATGATCAAAATCACTTATAACTCCATAGATAATTTATTCAAAACTTGAAAACACAGTTCAATTCCAAATCGCTTCCATAGTCAGGCATTCCTATTTTATACCTTTCCGTTAAAAATGAATTTGTAAATGTGTAATGTGTGAAAACTTTTTTTTGTAAATACTATGATAATGAAGAACTAAAATTTATAAATATGGTAAATGAACACTTGAAAAATTTATAGTGAAAAATTGAAATTTGCAAAGCAATCATTTTTGATTGATTACTTCAAGAATAACTCTTTAAATATTTTTATACTTTTTGCATGTACACAGTTTGTGTAAAAAATACAAATCAATAATTCTACAATGCATTTAATGATTTAGTAATCAATTAAAATTTTTAATTAATTAATTTTCTATTCCTTTTGTGTCTGATTAATGTAATTTATACTCTTCGAATGCATTTAAACTTCGGCTTTTAATATTTTGTTATTTTTATATCCTTCAGGACATAAATAAAAAACTCCGAATAAGAGACACCTCTATTTAAAGGACAAAAGTTCCGGTCCCATAGGTGTCCCTTATTCGGAGGTTTCACTGTATTATCATTATTTTAGCATTGAAAAGCCTAACATTTTATATGCATTTATTTATCAGGAAATAATGATGAGACATGATGATATATGCTGTTTTAATTATTTATTTACTGTTACTTAAGCGAAATCGAAAAAGGGAAATACGGCATTTGTAGATTGATATGAACTATCCAATGAAATAATAATACAAAAAATAAAATTCTTGAAATGCAAATATTTAAAAAAAAATTTCACCCATGGTATTAACACTCTTGAGTAGGTATTTTCATGTTTACTTTTAAAAAAATCATGATAATGTATGAAATTTCAAATGAGATATTTAAAAAAATCTCATAGGATTAACATTTTCTTGTAGGTGTTTTCACATTTTTGAAGTAGTCCTTTAAGGAACTTTGCCCGTAGGAACATATGAAGCATAAAGCGAGAAATTGGGTTTTGTAGCAATTGCAGTACTGTTCTGAATTGAAAAGGAATATCTTTGAATTTGCTCTACTTGTCACTGAAGGAAAATAAATTATGCTCATTTGATACCAATTATCATAGATTGGTTTCTATATTTAAAACTTACAAAAAAAAAAATCTAAGGTTATTTACCACTGAAAGATTATGATTGAATCAATATAATTTTAATGATTGCAAAGAATTAAGGATACATTTATTGTTCATTTTAAAAGCATACAATCATTATTCAAATAATCTTTTTAAAAAATATGCAGCAATCTAAATATAATCTAACTAAAATACTTAAGTATGTTAAAGCCAATGATGTTTTTAAAAGAAACTACTGGCATCTGGTGGTTGTTATATCGTTTGATATCACATATGTTATTCTTTATAGATAATTAATATTATCTAAAAGTTAAAATTTCATATTAACTATCTAAATAAATACGTCGAAATTTTTGGTTTTATTTGAAGAAATGCAAAGGGCATTTTCAGTTTTTTATTTATCTGTTTATTATTTATATATTTTTATTTAAAAAAATCACCACAACAAATAAAAAGTTTTAATTATAAGTATTGGAAACCTTTACAGCAAGCTTTTAATTTTAGCTATCTTTTTTGGAATAATTTCACTATGCATCAGTTTTTTTAAGTACTGTATTATGATTTAATGTTAATGTAACATTTTTATTCTGATTTTCAGGTCCAAAAACCAAGAAATACTATAAATAGCTGTCAGAATGCTTTGAAAGATGCACCATTTGTATATGATGAAGAAATGCCTACCTGTTCAGCTGAAAAATCATATAAAAGAAAATGGGAAGAAGCTGAAGAAAAACTGAATATCAGCAGAAAAAAAATTAAAACCTTGCAGCAAGCCAATCGTAGGTATAAAAAGCGCATTCAAGATTTAAAGCAACTTGTAACATTACTTAAAGAAAAAAGATTTGTTAATGAAGATGAAGCAGAAGTTTTGAATTCAACAGCAGGACATACAAAGGAAATTTTTCAGAGAATGAATGCAAAAGCAATGAAAAAAAGTCACCCCAAGAAATTCAATCCAAAACTGAGGGCATTTGCACTAACTCTTCATTATTTTTCAACTAGTGCATACAGATTTGTCAGAAAATCATTTGATTTATGCTTACCGCATCCAAGAACAATTGCAAAATGGTATCAACATGTAAATGGCAATCCTGGTTTTACTAAAGAATCTTTCACAGCAGTATCCCATAAAATAAAAGAAGCAAAGCATGAACTGTTGTTTTGTTTAAGTTTTGACGAAATGGCCATAAAGCAACATACTGAATTTGATGGCAAGTTTTTCCATGGTTACGTCAATATGGGTACTCATATGGAAAGCAATAATGAAGTTTTGCCTGAAGCAAAAGCCAGTCTAGTGCTTTTACTAAGAGCGGTTAATGACCACTGGAAGATTCCATTAGGTTATTTTTTGATCGATTCCATTTCTTCGTCGCAGAAAGCAAATTTAATTAGGCAATGTTTAAGATTGCTTCATCAAATTAAAGCAAATGTTATATGTCTAACATTTGATGGCCTTTCTACAAACATTACTATGGCGAAAATATTAGGTTGCAATATGGAACCTGAATGTTTGAAGCCACAGTTTCCACATCCTACAACTAAGCTTCCAGTATTCATATACCTAGATCCTTCACATATGTTGAAGTTAGTCAGAAATTGCATAGGAGATAAAAAATCACTTTTTGATTCTGATGGAAACATGATTCAGTGGGAGTTTGTAAAAGAATTGCATATGTTGCAAGATTCAGAAGGTCTTCATGTGTCAAACAAATTAAGATTTGCCCATATAAATTATTTTACAAGAAAGATGAATGTATCGTTAGCTGCACAAGTGCTTAGCAAATCAGTGGCAGACGCTCTGCAAATTTTGAAAGATAAAAATTTTCCTAAATTCACAGGATGTGAGGCTACGATAAAATTCATTAGAATTTTCAATGATTTGTTTGATATTTTAAATTCACATAATACAGATTTACATGGATATAAAAAAGCAGTGAATAAAGATACATATATTGATGTGAAAAACAGGTTGTATGAAATCAAAGCATATATCTTGGGTTTAAAAGAAAGTAGGAATGGAAATCCAATAACCAAAACAATAAGAAAAGTGGGATTTTTAGGCTTTTTATGCTGCATTGAAAGCACTTTAAGTTTAATTGAAAATTTCATTGAAGCTGAAGTCTCCCCGATAGTTTATCTGCCAACATACAAGCTAAGCCAAGATCATGTCGAGTTATTTTTTTCTAAAGTTCGTATGATTGGAAGATGCAACAACAACCCAACAGCACGCCAATTTGTATCTGCATACAAAAAATTATTGGTTCAATCAGAATTGTCAGATTCTAAAAATGGTAACTGTATTCCTTTAGAAGCAATTAATATCCTTAATGTTTCCAGTTACAAATCTGAAGATATCATAAATATGACCACAAACTTAAAGTCTGCTAATATTATAAATGAAGAGGACACAGTTACAGATATTCCTTTGCCTGATCATGATTATATATTCACACCCACAGCTTTAAGTATTTGTGCTGAACAGGTAGTGCATTATATCTCAGGATATATAGCTAAAAGATTATCTGCAAAGATAAAATGTCCCGTCTGCTCTTCAGCTCTTTTCGGTCCTAAAGTGACATCTTTGATTTCTTATAAAAGCAATGGCCATCTAGTATATCCATCTGAAGATGTTTTCAAAATTTCAAAGAAATGCGAAGCATTGTTCAGAAAATTTGTTAATTTAAGTGGCGGAAAGAGTTTAAAAGAAGGATATAGTTTAGAATATACTTCATCATGTGCATTAAAGCTATTAATCGGAGAAGACTTGTTTCCTTCTCTAAATCAGCATATGCTTTCAAATGAAGCTATGGATAATCACCATCTTCATCTGGTGAAATCGATTATCCATCAATATTTGCTTGTGAGATACCATTATTTTAGTAAGCGCTTAAGCAGAAACAATAAGAATGAAAAAAATGTCCGCCAATTGTATACCAAAATTATGCAATTCAAAGGGCAGTAAGGATATTTGTTAAAAACTTCTGGACATTTTTGAAGTTTAAGAGGATAAGGGCTCCTGGCGATACCTCTATAAAAAATGCGCGCCAAAAATCCCTACCCCATTGGGTGGTGTGGAAAAGGGATTGTTTATACTTTTCTAAAGACTTAAAGTATTTATTTTTTTGCTCATATAGATATCAATAAAATGTGATACTTATATGCATTATATAGCTCTTTGATTGTGTATATATTTTAACATAGAATAAAATTAACATTTTAAGGAACTTGATCTTTTAATTTTTAAATTTGAAAACGTTCAACACTCACATTCTTTTCTTTTTGTTGCTGCACGATTATAACTTTGACATTTATCATTATTTGAATCTAAACCAATTATTCAAGAAAATTAAGTAATCACAACTAAATTTCTCATAATAGTAATCTTATTTTTTATTAAATAGCTTATATCACATTTTAGTGTGGTTTCTTACGATTTAAATTTAAATTGGTTAACAGAAATAATTGCTATTTCATAATTCACATATTTTAAAAAAATATATAAAACATGCTGAAGAAGCTCCCTAAGTACTTAAGTCCTTGAATATATATATTTAAGCACTTGGATTTTTAAATGTTTTAAAAACATCTTTAGGCTACAAAATATTATTTTAGGCCTAATATTTTTTTTTTTTTTTTTTTTTTTTTTTTTTTTACAAAGTGAAGTAAAAAGTATTAAAGGAAATTATTCAGTTTTTATTTTCCTTTTAACACTACCTTAAACTGTTTGTAGGTACAAAATAGTATTATGTTAAACATAAAAAAAAATAATGATATTGCTCAATAAGGGGAAACTTGTTCTTTGCTATTTACCTTAATGTTATTTCGAAAGGTAATGCCTTTTATTACTAAGTTTGAATAGTGATAAAAAAATCAATATCATAATAATAAACAAACTTCATTTGAGATATCACTTCTTCTCTTACAGGCTAATTGCATGTGAACTTGTCATGTTTGTTACATACAACGATTATTAGCTACCTGTATTTTATAATGAAAAAATGTCACTTACTTTATTTGAACTATTTCATTAATTCAATAAAGCAAAGCAAACTCTTCGAGAATAACAAAGGCAAACAAGCAAAGTGATGTCTAGCTGTGTGACAGCCATGGTAACTTTGCATGGAATTTGCCTATAACAATCTCACATCTTCCCTCCCCATTTTTCTCCTTTAAAAAAAGTCATCCTTTTTTTTTTTTTTTTTTTTTTTTTTTTTTTTTTTTTTTTTTGTAGGGGGGAAGTGTACAATTTTTTTTTTATAATACATATATCCAGTAATTGTCGGCTCTTAAAATCTTTTAACTGTTATTCAGTCGAAATTCTTTTATAATCTTCTGCATGCAATTTACTTGCTTGTTTAACCCTCTCATTCACAATTAATTTTTCACCCCACAAAATGTCTTTGAATTAAAATGTTACTACATATTCCAATAAAATTTTAAGCCAAAAACAAGACTTGATGCATAAAAACATCACACGAAATGAAATTCAACAGAAAGCCTTTTCTAAGATATTGTTTTATCATTTAAATTAGGAATCTCATATGATGCTCAGGGGAACAACAGGATTAAAACACTTTTTCCAGAAATATTTTTTACAAGATAGTTAAATTTTACAGAAGACTCTTGAAAGGTTATTAAATTCTTGAAAAACTAAATCTGCTTGAAAATTCTAAGAATATTGGATATTTTTTTAGTAGTGGGGTTTTTACCATTTAAGACATTCTAGAAACACAAAAAATAACAGTCTTTTCTGTGCTTCCCCTAATAAAAAAGTCCATAGTTCTTTTAATGCCTTTTAATCTTAGTGTTATTTTAAATCAGATTTTATTAAACCATGACAGATTTTGAGTTAAATTTGAAAATCCAGAAAGGGACAATTATCCTTCCTTGGCTCTTGCAGCTTTCTATTAAAAAAAAAAAAAAAAAAAAAAAAAAAAAAAAATCTTTCCAATATACAGGTTATTAAGTCTAAAATCCTCATAATATATATATATATATATATATACTATACTTTCAAAAACAGGAAAATAAAATTTAATTATTCTAATCTGATTCTGGAAAACTTTGTAAAATGTACCTTTTCTGTGTGAATAAAATTTGACCTTAAACTTAAGAGAGATAAATATTACTAAGCCTTTCTTTTAAAATGAAGAGATTGCTGAGATCTATAATACTTAAATAAATAAAGAAGGTATATATATATGTATATGTTACAGGCCAAACCCGATTTTAGGCCAAACTAGATTGGCCTAGTCCAAACTAGTCTATCCTAACGCCCATCGGATAAACTAGTTTTTCCTAGGCCAAACTAGTCTATCCTAACGCCCATCGGATAAACTAGTTTTTCCTAGGCCAAACTAGTCTATCCTAACGCCCATCGGATAAACTAGATTTTCCTAGGCCAAACTAGTTTGGCCGGACGGTCATTAGGATGAACTAGTTTAGCCTGCTATTCATTGGTTTGAATTAGTTTATCCTAGGCCGAACTAGATTGTCCTAGGCCAATTCAATTTGGCGTGATTTTTTTTAATCTAAAGACCGCCACGGCGCCAACTTTCTAGTTTTGATCTAATTTAGCCTAGGCCAATGCAGTGTGACGCGATTTTAGCTCACAGACTATCAAAGTATGAGAGCTAATGTGCACGCAGATTCTGTGTGTGTGTATGTAACCATGTACGTATGTATGTACGTATGTACGTACGTATGTACGTAATGCGATAACTCCTGATAGAAATATTCAATTTGCTTCAAAATTTGGACATAGATTTATCCTGATAACGAACTTTCCTGATTAGTTTCAGGGGTTCATTGGATAAGAATAAGTGAAGGGGAACAAAAAGCTAAACCGCACCCCCCCCCCCCTCCACTCCTTAATTTCGTTAAGTCAGTTTTCATGCAAAAGTATCAGATTTTATTAAAAATTTAGGCACAATATCAGTTTGATAAGGTACATCTATGATTAGTTGTAGGTGTTCATTGTTTACATATAAAGAAAGGAGGAATGGGGGGTAACACTCTTAATTTATGTAAATGGGTTTTTCAGGGATAATTTACCGATTTGTTTCAAATTTTGGATGTAGGTTTCTTCTGATAAGGCGTTTACCTGATTAATTTTGGGGGTTCTGAGTTTAAATATAAAGATAAAGCGAATTATTTTTTCAATCGGGTAGAAACTTTTGGTTTTATGAAAAGATTTTTAATTCGAAACAGATATTGGTTTTCACACACATTGGTCTTCACGCGAAATTGTTCGTATTAAAAAAATAAATATCCGAATCCTTTTAAAAATAAGAAAAAGCTTAAATAAAGCATGACACTTGAAATTTAGGATACGGCGGGGATTTAGAGTAAGGGGACGCTAGATTTTTTTTTAAAAAGCTCAGCGTTTTTTTTAAGTTTTAGCTGCTAATTAAATATTACCAATTTTGTGAAACTTTTTGAAACATAATATAACATGATGTTAAATATTTAAGAAAAAAGATGCCGCGTCAAATACCACTATTTTCTATTAGTAATTTTTGTAAAAATGTTAAATTCTTGTTGGAATTGTTGAAACTTTGTGATAGTTTATAACATGTGCTAAAAAATTGTATAAAAAGTCCCATTACGAAAGGGAAAGAGGGGGGGGGGCAAAAAAAATCAGGAAATATAACGGAAATTCTAGGTTGATCTATTTGAAACTTTAAGGTAGTTTATGACATATGATATAAATTTATAAAAATATATTTCGCATTTAATGCCCCTATTGAAGAATAGTGATTTTTTCAAAAATCTCAAATTCTTGTTTTGAAGCACCGCGACATCGAGTAACATATCTACTGATAGATTCTTTAACGGAGTTTTCTTAAGATACAGTTTTGTTAGTAATAAGGTACGCTCCCTGGTGATGGAATGTGGAACTAATGCGAGCACCCTGGTGTTGGAATTTGGAATTAATACAACGCGATTTAGGTATTTACGAATGTTGAATCGAAAAGAAAGAAACATGATGATAAATACTTAAGAAAAAGGATTCCGCATCGAAATACCACTATTTTCTAATATCAGTTTTTGTAAAAATGTTAAATTCTTGCCGGAACTTTTTGAAAAATCCGTAACAACGTCTTTCAAATTCTAATTCAAGCTGAAATTTGATGAAAATCTGTGTATTAGTACTATTTCAGATATTTGAATTATCGCAGAAGTCATAAAAAAACTGGACAGAAGCGCTACTTATTGAGCCATTTACTCTAAAAACAAAAGTATATTAATTTATATTAGGGACTAACTGAATTCGAAGTTTGATGAAAATCCGTGCATTTCTTCTTGAGATATTGCGATAATCATGAATAATGTCACATAGCAGCGCCACCTGTTGCACGATTTACTCCAAAAACTAAAAAGTACTTTTGTACTTTTTTATATCAAGGACTAACAGAATCTGGAGTTTCATGAAAATCCATGCATTAGATCCTGAGATAGAGCTATTGCAATAATCACGAATAATACCGTATAGCGGCGCTACCTTTCAAGAGATTTACTCCAAAACTACAGAATACTAATTTATATCAGGGACTTACTGAATCTAAAGTTTGATGAAAATTCGTGCATTAATTCTTGCAACAAAACTATTTCAGGAATCGGGAAAATTGAGCACAACAGCGCCACTTATTGAGCAATTAACACGAATACGTAAAAAGATTTAGTTCATATCACGGATTTACTGATTCGGAAGTTTGATGAAAATCCGTAAATTAGTTATTGAAATAGTGTTAATGCAAATCAGTAAAAACGCACTTTAGAAGCGCCATATGTTGAACTATTTACATTTACATGAAAAAGGTAATCAGTATCGATTTATATCAGGGACTATCTGAATATAAATTTTATTAAATTCCGTCTATTAGTTCTTGAGATACAGCTATTGTGAAAATTGTGAAAAATGCAGCATATCATAGCCATGTTGAGTGATTTACTTCAAAATATAAACAACACCAACTCATGTCATGGACGAACTGTATCTAAAGTTCGATGAAAATTTGATTGTATTAGCTATTAAGATAAAGCTCATGCGTATATCGTAAAAAATGCCAAACAGTACTCCACCTGATGAACGATTTACACCAAAAACTAATCAGCATCAATTTAGATCAGAGACCGTCTGAATATAATTTTTTATTAAATTTCGTACATTAGTTCTTCAGCCGCGTCCCCACAGACTGCGGCAGCGTATAGCAGGTGTGCTGCACGCGTACTGCCGAATGAGCTCTTCCTTTTCGAATGAACTTCGAAGCGAACAAAATTTAAATCGTAGCAAGCATGCTGAGCACTCACCACCGAATGTAACCCTCCTTTTCGAAAGAACCTCGAAGCGAACGAAATTCGAACCATATCCCCGCTGCCCACGCCAGTCCGATAGCGGGCGAAGCCAGCAAGTTTTAACTAAGCCACGTTATATTTGTTCCTCATTCCAACACCAGGGAGCGTACTCTATTATTAACAAAACTGTATTTGAATGAAACTCCGTAAAACAACCTATTAGTAGATGTGTTACTTGAGGTCGCGGTGCTTTAAAACATAGAATTTCCGTTATATTTCCTGATTTTGTTCGCAACCACATCCTCTTTCATGCCGAAATGTAATTCTTTTTTTTATATAAAATTATATCATATGCGATAAAATATCACAAAGTTTCAAAAAGTTCCAGCAAAAATATAACATTTTTACAAAAATTACTATTAGAAAATAGTGGTATTTCGATGCAAAATCCTTTTTCTTAAATATTTATCATCATGTTTTTTTTTACTTCACAGTTCGTTCGCCTCAACATACGTCCGTTTCAAGATTTTATATAAAAGAAGGGATCCGATAGCGGGCGAAGCCGGCTGGCTTGAACTAAATCGCGTCCAAATTCCAACATTAGAGTGCTCGCGTTATATTAGTTACACGTTAGTCCGTTATATTAGTACGTACATACATAAGTATGTACGTACATACATACATACGTACATACATAAGTATGTACATACGTACGTACATGGTTACATACACACACACAGAATCTGCGAGCACATTAGCTCTCAGGCTTTGATAGTCTGTGAGCTAAAATCGCATCGAATTGCATCGGCCTAGGCTAAATTCGATCAAAACAAGAAAGTTGGCGCCGTGGCGGTCTTTAAATTCAATAAAATCACGCCAAATTGAATTGGCCTAGGACAATCTAGTTCGGCCTAGGACAATCTAGTTCGGCCTAGGATAAACTAGTTCAAACCAATGAATAGCAGGCTAAACTAGTTCATCCTAATGACCGTTCGGCCAAACTAGTTTGGCCTAGGAAAATCTAGTTTATCCGATGGGCGTTCGGATAGACTAGTTTGGCCTAGGAAAAACTAGTTTATCCGATGGGCGTTAGGATAGACTAGTTTGGCCTAGGAAAAACTAGTTTATCCGATGGGCGTTAGGATAGACTAGTTTGGACTAGGCCAATCTAGTTTGGCCTAAAATCGGGTTTGGCCTGTAACATATATATATAATTAAAATAAATTGAGCCATTCTTTAATTTTTAAGATTTTGAGTAGCAGTGCATATTTATAAGAAGGAGAAAGTGTCTACAAATTTGCCTAATTCTGTATTTTTCATTTCAAAAGTTTTATTTATTTATTTATTATTTTTTATTTTATTTATTTTTTTTTTTGGGGGGGGGGTGTTTGGTAGCCTCATTTAATAAAAATAAGTTTTGCAAAAACAATATTTTCATAACAGAAATCGATCTATTACGCTTGAAACATTTTTGCTCATATTGTAGGATATTTTTCTCATCTGTTTAAACCAGAGAAATTTTAATATTTTTTAAAGTCGCATTCTTACTTCTAATGTTTGTAGAATGATTGAAAATTGTATTAAATCTAATGTTAGCCGTTTAATAAATATTAAGATCTTTTGTGCCCCCTTCCCTAAAGCCACAGAAGTCCCTCCCGGAGAAAAATGTCTGAATTCAACACTGTAATCATAGTAAAAAAAAATTTTTTTCACTTGGTGTTTGAGACGTATGTACGAAAAAATATCTGAAATTTTACGATAAAAAACAAGATAATATGTATAAACAATCTTCTATAAACGTAAAATCATCGAAGAAACCTGATCCGGACTCTAAAATTATTTTTATTCAAAATTTTCGGAACTCATTTTTCAATGTTTCGCTACGCGTTCTTCAATGTTTTGGGAGTATAAGGGGACGTGGCAGGCTTCACTTTCCTAGCATTGCGTAGCGGAGCGTTGTCTCCTCCATTAGTTTAAGCTCCTTGGTTCACACTGAAAAACTTACCTAAGATATCTCAGCAAATGTCACTGTATCTCTGAATTGAACAAATATAACGTATGCGCATGCTCTTGAAATAAAGACGGCCACGACAGCCAATCAGTAAAAGCGAAACTTTATAGCCAATGAGAGTGAGTGGTTGTTCCTCTATCTAGCCCGAGCGAGTTGAAACTCTCTGAGAGAGTTTGTGGAACTCTCTGAGAGAGTTCCAGGCCTGAGATATCTTAACTATCCATAGTGTGAACAGGGTATTAAGATTCTACCAATTTTCATGGCTTTTTATAATCATTTTTATTTTTATTTATTCTTTATTTTTTCAAAGCGTAGGATTTGATAGAGAAACTTACTGACTATGTATTAGAGCAGACGGCGGAGACACAAATGACTACATTATCGAGTTACGAGATGGAATCATGATGTAGAATAAGATATTTAGAAGTAGATTAAGGAATGACTGGTCTGCCTTAACATTTCTTGGTACGATATGAGCAGTATCGTTGCCAACTCGCCATTTTCGCTCCACTATCATGTCATCGAGTTACGAAATGAAATTGGTGCCACATTAAACGTAAAATAAAGTATTTTTAAAATATCTAGGTCTGCCTGCGCATATCCAAGCAAAAACCTTTGACTGACTGAAATTTATATACATAAAAATAATGATAATAAAGATGCCATAATGTACAATTCCCAAACCATATAAACATAATATTTCACGTTACATTGCCATATATATATTACTTCATCTTCAACTTTCAAGATGAATTAATGATTTAGGTTTTCTTCTTTTTAACAATGACTGATTCGGCATAATTTAGTACAAAGCAAGAAGAACGGGGCAAAAATTGCTTATTTTGAGAGTACTTTTACATCATCGAAATGCGTCTTCAAATTTGGCACTTTAGAGATACCGATGATGTAATCATTTGTGTCGTCGCAACCTTGTCTATATAACCTAATCCGTATTTACGCAAAAAAATCAAAAAAAAAAAAAAAAAAAAAAAAAATTAGAACGAGCGAATAGGTTGCATAGGGAGCAATTGGGTTCAAACTCAGTACCTCCCGTCTGACTGCTTTAAGAGATGAAAAATAATTTGGATATAACACGACTGAGTGATTTTTAAATAGATATTGAAACAATGATTTATGTATGAAAAATGTTAGCAAAAAAAAAAAAAAAAAAAAAAAAAAAAAAAAAAAAAAAAAGAAAGAAAGAAAGAAAAAGAAAAAAAATGAAAATGAAAATGAAAATAGCAAAGATAAGCTTTTGACTTGTAAGTTGCATCAAGATTAAGAAACCAATTGATTTACAAAGAAAAAAATTGATTTTAAGAGATGTGGATATATGCATTTTTTTCCGATTACAAATAAAGGATGTTCCATATCATCTAAATCCAAGTTAGAAAGATAAAAATCTTGTAATCTATCAGCATAAAAGTATTCTTTAATGCTGATCAGTGTAGCGGAAATAAAGAAACGCCTTGTCATTAGAGGGATGATTAGTAAACTGGAACTAATATGAAACAATAACGATATTTGTAGCTTTTCATCAAACTAGTATTTCTGAAAATTATATGGAAAACAAAAGATGTTCCCTACTTATTACATCACATTGTAAGGCTGTAATTGCAATTTTGAATGGTGAAAACGTTGAAATGGTAAACTGTAATCTAATAAGATGCATGATCTATAGCAGGCGAAATGCTGTATTCTGTAACTTTACAGGAAGTCGTATTTAAGCCGAGTACTTTTCTGATTCAAATAGACAAAAATTTCTATTTTCAAAAACTGGTGATAAAAGATTAAAAATTCTTTTAAATCCGCAAAAATATGGCATTATTTAAAAGTTTTCAAAAATGTTGATCCAGTTAAGGGGTTAATCAATGTGGAATTTATTATAGTAGAAGATTAAATCTTGTTTACAGTGACTTCCAAAATTTCCGAGTGCGACTGCTTTTATCAATTTATTTATTTATTTATTTATTTATTTATTTATTTAATTTTAATTTTATTTGGCACGTCTTCAAACACTATTATTCAATTTTTGTCGAATGTTCAAATACTTTGTTCAAAAAATACTCCGGTAATGATTTTTGTAAAAAAAAAATTACACTCTTTTATTTTGCTCAAAATGTTTTTTGATTATTACAATGAAATTTTGCAATGTATTTTTAACCTACTTCTCATGGTGATAACACTAAAAATAAATAAATAAATCTGTGAAAAGTACGTTTCCGTCAACAGCGCAACATTTTAATTTTTTAAAATTTGATTATTAATTAAACTATTAAGTTTAAGGCATTTTGCAGTTAGTCCGCCTGTCACGAAAAATATTTTTGGTAAATCGGGGAACACTTTCTGCAATGTGTACAATTATATGGAAGTTAAAAAAAAATAGATTCAATAATGCGCCAATAAATGCTAGCCAAAACGTGACAAAACGCTGTGAAACTGCAAGAATGAAATGTTTTACAAATTCAAAATAAGAAAATAAATTATAAATGAAGAATGAAGAATGTAATAATATAAAATTAGGCTTTTATTAATTACTTGTTAAATATTAATTAATTTACGATTGTACGTCGAGAAATCAATATAGAAATCTTAAAAAGACAGTTTCAATATTGTTTCCGTACTTCTTTTCTGTTCCTTTTATTAATTCCTTTAATCTCGCATTTCTGACTAGACTACTTTTAAGCTTGTTTGATTACCACAAGTTTTTATTAACCCCTTGGGGACGAGCGACATGTATACCTGCCGCAAAAAGACTTAAGAATCTGTACTTATCTCCACCAGTAAACGTTTACTGTAAAATTTGCTTTATTTAATTAGAATATTTTCTCGATTTGCTAACACACAAATTTCTGTTTTTAAAAACCGGTGACAAAGTATTAAAAGTTTCGTAAAAGGCTCTCGTCGCGAAGGGGTTAAGTAGCGTAATTGGCTTAACTCTCGCATCATTTTATCTACCGTAAAGTAAGGCGAATATTTCTACTCTAAAAAAGTCGTGATGGTCAAAAAATCTAATTTTTTTATATATAGCTTACACCTATCGAGCTCGACGCTTAGGGGTAAAAAAAAAACAGATAACAAAATATACATGTTTGAAATCCTTTATTTGAATTTCCGCCAAGTGCCAAAAAAGTAATATTTTTTTATAATCGAATTCGTTGGTTGTGCCATTGTAATGTGTATTTTCGATAACGCAAGACTTCCAAATGGTCACGAAGTGAATAACCATATTTTTTAAACACAAAATTTCATGGTAAGTTTCGATAGTATTTGCGCTAAAATTAACCTTCGACGGTGCTTTCTGTGAAATTTGCAATAAATAAAGAAATCTCAAAAAGAAAAATGTTCAATAATAATTATTATAATAATAAATAAAAAAATAAATAAATAAAATATTAGTGACCTGTAGGGACGGATTTTTTTTTTCTTTTAGCTTTTATTTTATTTATCGCATAAAATACTAAACACAAACAAGGCATTAAAAAGTTTTCTTACATCTAAATTTATACTAATGTTGCAATACTTTCTTAAAATCTTAATGTACAACTTAGTTCCTTTATTTATGGCCGAAAGTCTTTTGTTCAAATTTGTGCTGATGAGCAAGATGTCTTGAACACGTTAATAAAAATAATGATTTTTTAAACAAAATTTGAGAACGATAAATCCTCTTATTTATAATATTTATCCATAATAATCTATTTCGATTTTTTTTTTTTTTTTTTTTTTTTATAATAAGTGACATTAATCAGTTAGTTCACCTTCAAATGCAGATTAAGATTTCCGGCTGAAGATTATTGCCAGATGAACATGTAAAAAGACCAGATTTAGTGGCTTCCCTTGAAAAAGATCCGTGTTAAGTCTTTCTCTCTATATATATACTGCTTCCAATTAATTATACACAAACTATGTTTCCGATTACGTTTGTAGTTAATATTCAGTTTTGTAACGCAGCATCTTTTAAGACATCATGCGAACGGAGGTAAGAGAATACGCTTTGTTTTAACAGTTTTTAAATTTTTTTAAAAGAAATATTCTTTTATTAGCCCCCGATTTGCTGTTTCTATAGGCAAGCAATTACAGTGTCATCTATCAAAAATAGCGAACTGCCTTTGCTTAATTATACACCAATTTATTTATGTTTCCGGTTACGTTTGTAGTTAATATTCAACATTGTTATCGCAGCAGCTTGCTGCGATCACAGCGAACACAGATAATGCGGTAAACAGGTATCATGGGAACACAGGTAAGAGAATACGCTTTATTTTAACAGTTTTTAAATTTTATTAAAGAATTTTTTTTATTAGCTCAAGATATACTATTTCTTTCAGCCAGCAATTAAAGTGCCGGCTCTCAAAAATGTTTCGTTATATATGCCAGGTGTAAAACAATGGTTATATACAAATAATCTCAAATGCATGTTTTTTTAACTGTTAAGGGAACTCAAAAATCTTAATTTTTACTTGGTAGTGCATTTCAGAAACATGTCACTATTAATTCTTCTTCTCAGTTCCTATAAAAAATAAATGCGCAAAATTTTTAATTTAGACAACTTAATATCCCTACTAATTTAAAATATTTTTTTAATATTCTCGATCGAACTTTCATTTCATTTTTTCAAAGTTTAATTTTGATTAAAAAAAACATTTAAATTGTCTTTTGACATGCATCTACTGTTTGCGAGGTTGCAGCAAAATTATTAATTCAAGAATCCCCAATAATATCAGTAATAATGTACAACTAACATATTTTGAACTTATACTTCATTTAAAAGCAGTTTAATTTTTTTTAAATTTAAATTTAAATTTAAAATTTTTTAAACAATTCAATTTTTTAATTGAAAAATTTTCAATTTTAAATAACAAATACTATTATAATACTACATTTGGAGTATAAGTTACTATTTAACTTAAAATAAAGATATTTACCAAATTTCACGCAAATTGTTTATTAGTTTTTCAGTCGCAGTTTTAGTTTCCCGCGCAGTCGATGCAATTCAAGGAACAATTTTAAAATTTTCATCAAAATTAAACATTAAAAAATGCATTCAATGTAGAATTTAAAAAAATATATTTTAAATAGAAGAAATATTAAGTTGTCTATATAAAAAAAAAATATGCATTTATATTTGATAGGGACCGAGAAAAAAAATTATAAGTGACACATTGTTAAATTGCACCACCAGGTAAAATGTAAGACTCTTGAGACCCCATAATCATCGTACATTTTCAATTTTTATGCCGTCGTGTATCTGTAATGAACAGGTTACTTTTGAATGCAATTTGTTTGAAAATAGCATCTCAATTTATTTATTTTTTTCTTTTGTAGTTTTTAACATTTTTTCTTTGAAATTGACAACTGAAGTAGACATTTTCCATAGAAAATAATGTAAAAATATTTGGAAAACAGTAGATTATTATATTTTCGTTGCCATTTTGCAATAACAATTTATAAAAAATGTAATTCAAATTTGTCTTTTTTGTAAAATTATAAGCAAATGATTTTTGAGAAAACATGGAATTATTATAAACTATATTTAATTTTAAGCATCTATTTAATGTTACAAACAAATGTAGATATAAATGATTAATATAAATGATTAAATATCCATTCTTATCTTCTGTCAAATTTCTTTATTATCTTTTTTTTTTTTTTTTTTTTTTGTCGGATTTGTATGTTATCTGATATAGTTACGTCATATGAATATCTTTCTGTAAATGTTGTTTAAAGACATTATTGTAAATGAGGAATTTTTCAATGGATGCAAATGCCGTCATTTTATGTATTATGAAAGTATGTGTCTATGAAAATATGTGTGTGTGTGTGTGAAATCTTAAAACCGAAATATGATTTATAATATCAATATTTATCTGTATTTTTTTTCATCGGAGGCCACACTAAATTCTAAAAAAGAAGTATTCTTGTTTTCCAGTTTTCTACATATTTTCGACCCATTTTTAGTCATTTCCCGTGATTTTGAAACTCGATCAAAGAAGAGGAAATCTATTGTAGACTTCCACATTACAGTAGAATTATTTTAATTCTTAATTGTATATTGTGTAGTTCATTTTACCGTAGTGGGGAAAAGTAAACTTCCCTACTAACTCTGCAACTACTTATGATACAGGATCATCGAAAAAGATCAGACACATTCAGGATTTGTATACATCAAGACTTTCAAGGGATTTTAGTGTTTTCGTACCAGAAATTTCGTAAATTACTAGTTTTTATATCAAAAGATAAATTTCATTAAATAAGGCAAATATTACTTTACAAAAATTCTGGCAAAAGGTTCTGATAATCGTTGAAGAATTCGATTTCTGACATTTCATAAAATCATAACTCAAAAAATAATTGAGGAAACTCTGTAATTTTCTTCTACTCAACAATTATTCAACATTTATTAGATGAAATTGTTTCGCAACTGTGAGTTTCAAGCGAAGTGCAGAAACGATACACGGTGTTAAAAATATTTGTGCTATCAACCTTTTTCGATGATTTCGGTGAAGAAAGCGCTAAGATGCGCTACCATTTAATTTGTGAATGGAATCAGCTACAATTATAAAACTGGTGTCTACACATAAGAAAGTGGAACAAGAATATGTGCTACTCAATTAACTTATTCACCGCGTCCCCAGCAGTTAAGGCTCCTGCCTCTGCAAACGAAGATATTAACGAAGCTTAGGTATTCCCCTTAGGGTTCAATAATTCATTTGTATCATTATTAAGTTAATTTTTTTTTCATTGGATAGCAGAGGTTTTTTCCGACAATGTTCATTTTTTGTTTTTTCGATTTTGGTTGCAGATTTTCTTAAATATACTTTTATTTTCGGAGCCGGTTTTGAAAGTGAAAGTGACTTTATAAAAATATATCTGCAACTGAAATTGAAAAGTAGAAAAGGAGCGATATAGAGAGATACCTCAGCTATCGAATGTAAAAAATAATGTTGAAATGCAAATGGGTTATCAGAAAATAATCTCCGCTTAAGAATACCATTAGTTCGCAAGTGTCTTCAGTAGCAGAAACGAGAGCTTTAAGTAATTAATCTAAATGATTCTTATAAAATCGAAAATAGTGAAGGTTTTATGCTTCCCGATTTTCCTTTAAATCATCAAATCTAAGAAATCTACTGTAATTACTGCTGAGCGCAATGAAAAGTACTGTGTTTCCTCAATTCTTTTTGAAGCTATTATTTATTCATATGTGTCCTATCTTTTTCGAAAACCTTCTAGAACAAAGTTACAAGTGCCAAAGAATTAGAAATAAAGTCTACGTTTGAATAATGGATATAGATTTCCTTTCGACCATCTAAAAATTAAAAGCAAAGCAAAATTTGTTTTTATTTATGGTAACAACAAATTTCGGCATTATTTTTAGATGCGTTCGTAATTATGTAAATACGTAGCACCTATAGTGGTCGTTCAGTCCGTCCGTCTGTCTGTCTGTCTGTCTGTCCGTCCGTCTGTCTGTCCGCATATAACAACGCAAAAACTACCCAACCGAATCGTTTGAAATTTAAAATACATAATTATTACATAATTTTGTCGAGTCATTTCAAATTGTATGAAAAACGGATGGATAGATCAATTACAGGGGCAATCAAAAGTATTTCATTACATTACGGTCAATGGGGAAAAAAATTTCAAAAGCAATAATCAATTGAAATTAATCAGTTTTGATAAGTTTTAATCAATTGAAATTTAAAATACATAATTATTACATAATTTTGTCGAGTTATTTCAAATTTTTTGATAATAGGGTACATAGACAAATTACAGGGGGAATCAAAAGTATTCAATTACATTATGGTCAATGGGGAAAAAGTTTCAAATGTATTTTATACATTTGAAATTTAAAATACATAATTATTTCATGATTTTGTCGAGTTATTTCAAATGTTATGAAAATCGGATGCTTAGATCAATTACAGGGACAATCAAAAGTAGTCCGTTACATTACGATCAATAGGGAAAAATGTTTCAAATGTATTTTAAAGGTGTTACACTTATTCGAACTTAATAAAATGTATATGCAGCTATAAAGTACATATTGTAATATATATTTTACATAATCTGTTGTGCAAAGAATATTTGTTACTGATTTACAAGGCCACACAAAAGAATTCCATTACATAATGGTATAGGGAGAACATTGTTTGATGAGCATTTTAATTGTAATTCACTATTTACAATTTTATGAGATTGATATATGAGACTAATATTTTTAAAACTTCGTTATCGTACGAACGCACCTCATTTGCTACGCTACACGTGCAATTTCCAACTTGTTTAAAACTTCGGTTCATACTACGCCTAGAAATGAAATTTCAAGTCATTTTCTGGATACGTTTTTGACCTATAAGCATTTAAAATTTAGAGCTTCTAATATTAAATTACATTTTTATATTTTTATTAATTTCTTTTAGTAATAACTTGTAAATTTGATTAATATGCAAAATTTATCAAATTTCCCAAAAGATGTGGTTTATTTTTAATAACAACCGGTTATTATTTTTAATTACCTAATGTATCAAATTAGCCGTAACATATACATCATTTAAAAGTAGACTTTATTTCCAATCATTTGGTACCATTAGCTTTCTTCTAAAAATTTGTTTCAGAGTTGGTAGGAGATTTTTAATTTTTTTTATCCACGACTGTACACTGCAGAAGATGACATATTCACAGTGCAAAATGTCTATATTATGTATGTATACACAGACACATCTAAAGCTAAAAATGTTCTGATAAAGTTGAATTTTGAAATGTACGAGTAAGTTTAATATTTAGCAAAAAAAAAAAAAAAGTGATAGATTTTAAAAAAAGTAATTCTTATACTTATTTTTATGTAAAACAAAATGTTTGGCGTCTTAAAAAAATAAAAATATATGGACATGTATGGATGATGATTGAAAATTTTAATAAAACTTTTAAGTTTTGATATTTTATTATACATAAAAACTAAGTAACTATAAACCTTATATCATTAAAACTTAACTCTTCATAAAAACTTTGAAGTCCTGATATTTTAAAACCGAAAAGATTACATATTAAAATAAAAGAAAAGTCTTTCTTCAACATTGGTTATCAAAAACTTTCCAGTACATTCAGAATACTGACACAAAAAATTCATCGTGCTGTCTAAGTAAACAATCTAGATAACACTTTTGAAAAACCAATTTAAACAATTACCAACCATAATCAGAGAAATGCCCGAATTATTCTATGCAGACCTGCACATAACTTCATAATCTATTACTATGAAAGACATGTGGGGACGAATAGTCAGAATGTTTAGAAGATTAAAAAAAAAATACAAAAAAAAATTCATTTCTTTCAGATTTTTTTATTTCTACTTATCGCAACCGTACGCTTAGCAAAACCTAAAATGAAACAAGTTGGAAATTGCACGTGAACGTAGCGAATGAGGTGCGTTCGTACGATAACGAAGTTTTAAAAATAGTCAGATCTTGCTGATATAGTAGAGCGTACTCCGGATACAGTATAGTAGTCGAAATCTTTACGTTTCTGTAAATATGCAGGAAGTAATATTTTATTACACCTCAGCAACGTACATCTTATTCATAAAATGTGAAATAGTTGAATATAATTAAAACACGTACCAAACCATGTTTCCCCGTATAGCATTATGTAGTGGAATACTTTTGTGCGGCCCTGTAATTTAATAATAAAAATTCTTTGCATCACAGATTGTACAGACTGCATATTTTAGTATATATTTCATAGATTCATGCCAATTCTATTATGTTCGAATAAGTGTAACATCAATAAAATGCATTTGAAACTTTTCCCCCATTGACCGAAATGTAACGGAATCCTTTTGATTGTCCCTGTAATTGATCTATGCATCCGATTTTCATAACATTTGAAATGAGTCGACAAAATTACGCAATAATTATATGTTTTAAATTTCAAACGATTAAAATGCATTTAAAACTTTTTTCCCTATTGACCGTAATGTAAAGGAATCCTTTTGAATGTCCCTGTAATTGATCTATCCATCCGATTTTCATAAAATTTGAAATGACTCGACAAAATTATGTTATAATTATGTATTTTAAATTTCAAACGATTCGGTTGGGTAGTTTTTGTGTTGTTATATGCGGACAGACGGACGGACAGACAGACGGACAGACAGACGGACGGACTGAGCGACAACAATAGGTGCTACGTATTTACATAATTACGAACGCACCTAAAAAGTGATTCTCCTGGCAGTACTGCACGACATGAGATATTTTCCAATGGTATCTTACAACATGCTCGTGCTCAACCTCTTCCTGGACCTCGATTAAGACCTCGTCTAGCAGTTGTTAAGAAAGATACTAAGTCGAATTTTCCTGCTCCATTAGTTTCTCCTCCTTATGATAACATAGAAAAATTAATAGGATATGGTGTTCTACCAATGCCTTATGGTGGCTATAAATAACAAATCGAAGGTCTTAATTTAATTGAAAGATCTAGAAATCCTGAAAACTATTTATTGTACATCGGTTAATAAATTCTGAAAATTTCTTAATTTCTTCGACACTAGGTCTCAAATACATTTTTACAAACTCAGATGAAAATAACATTTATTTTATGAGGAAATAAGCATCAGTTTCACATCATTTTCAAAACCAAAAACATTCAGCTATATCGAAAAAAAAGCAAAAATGCAAAAAATCAAATAGCTTAGTTTATGACCTCCTCGGTTCGCAAATATCGCATGTGGTTCGCCAATATCGCATGACTGAACTGCTTTGCACGAAATACAGGGTTTCGTAAAAGACTACCTCAGTTATAAATTTTAATAGTATTAACTGTAAACATTGTTAGAGGTTAGAAATATAGAGTAAGATTTGTGTCTCATTTACATATTTTATTCTCACCTCAGCCCTGTGTTTGAAAATTTTAAAACATATGTATATATATATATATATATATATATATATATGCCGGTAAGAAGAGAAAAGAAAAAGAAAATTTATTTGCATGACTCACCTGCATTATTAAACTATTACTAAACTAAGGAGGTTGTGAATTAAAAAGAAAGAAAAATCTTTTTCCAACATTGATTGTAAACACTTTCCAATACATTCAGAATACTGCAACAAAACTCCATCGTGATGCCTAAGTAAACTATTTGGTATACGCACACACATAAACACATTTGAGAAACCAATTTTTGCACTTACCAACAATAATCAAAGAAATATGTGAATTATTTTGGGCAGACCAGTACATAATAAATTACTCTAAAAAGTACGTAGTGACGAATGATCAATAAATGTTTGGATACTAAAATATTTCCATTTGTTTCAGGTTTTATTTCTTCTTGTGATCTCAACCGTATGCTTAGCAAAACCTAAAATGAAAAAAGTTATTCCCCTGGCAGGACTACACGGCATGAGATATTTTCCGATGGTGCCTTATAACATGCTCGGGCTCAACCCCTTCTTAGTTCATGGACCTCGTTTAAGACCCCGTCCAGCTGTTGTTAAGGAAGATCCTAAATCTGAATTGCCTGCTCCATTTGTTCCTCCACCTTACGGCGACATGGAAAAATTAATGGGATACGGTGGTCTACCGATGCCTTATGGTGGCTATAAGTACCCTCAAGCACAATAGAAAGTGTTATGATAAGAAATATTTTCTAATTTTGTAGATCAAATTTGGATGCTGTATAACCAGATAAATGGTAACATGTGGAATAATGATAAATGTCTTTTTGTGGCTTGTTATTTTGAATTTTAATTTGTGTCTCATTTACATATTTTTTTCTCACCTCAACCCTGAGTTTGGGAATTTTAGGAAACATATATATATATATATATATATATATATATATATATATGAAAGTAAAAAGAGAAAAGAAAAAGAACATTTATTTGCATGACTGAACTGCTTTACACGAAATACAGGGTTTCGTAAAAGACTACCTCAGTTATAAATTTTAATAGTATTAACTGTAATCATTGTTAGAGGTTAGAAATATAGAGTAAGATTTGTGTCCCATTTACATATTTTCTTCTCACATCAGCCTCGTGTTTGAAAATTTTAAAACATATATATGTATATATGACGGTAAGAAGAGAAAAGAAAAAGAAAATTTATTTGCATGACTCACCTGCATTGCGTGATTTTAATAGTATTAACTGTAATCATTGTTAGAGGTCAGAAATATAGAGTAAGATTTGTGTCTCATTTACAAATTTTCTTCTCACATCAGCCTCGTGTTTGAAAATTTTAAAACATATATATGTATATATGACGGTAAGAAGAGAAAAGAAAAAGAAAATTTATTTGCATGACTCACCTGCATTGCGTGATTTTAACAGTATTAATTGTAATCATTGTTAGAGGTCAGAAATATAGAGTAAGATTTGTGTCTCATTTACATATTTTCTTTTCACATCAGCCTCGTGTTTGAAAATTTTAAAACATATATATGTATATATGACGGTAAGAAGAGAAAAGAAAAAGAAAATTTATTTGCATGACTCACCTGCATTGCGTGATTTTAATAGTATTAACTGTAATCATTGTTAGAGGTCAGAAATATAGAGTAAGATTTGTGTCTCATTTACATATTTTCTTCTCACATCAGCCTCGTGTTTGAAAATTTTAAAACATATATATGTATATATGACGGTAAGAAGAGAAAAGAAAAAGAAAATTTATTTGCATGACTCACCTGCATTGCGTGATTTTAACAGTATTAATTGTAATCATTGTTAGAGGTCAGAAATATAGAGTAAGATTTGTGTCTCATTTACATATTTTCTTTTCACATCAGCCTCGTGTTTGAAAATTTTAAAACATATATATGTATATATGACGGTAAGAAGAGAAAAGAAAAAGAAAATTTATTTGCATGACTCACCTGCATTGCGTGATTTTAATAGTATTAACTGTAATCATTGTTAGAGGTCAGAAATATAGAGTAAGATTTGTGTCTCATTTACATATTTTCTTCTCACATCAGCCTCGTGTTTGAAAATTTTAAAACATATATATGTATACAGGGTGATTCCGAATTTTTTTTACAATAAAAGAGGGGTGATAGTACACATCAAGACAAACAATATTAAATAGGAGACCAAGGGTCCAAAACGTTTTCCTAAGGCGATAGCCGCCATTAAAGTTTGGGGACCAAAATTTCAAATAAACATAACAAACGGAAAAATCGGTCGATTGATTTGCGGTTTTCACTAAAATTATTCTTTATGTCGGCATTTTCTTGAAATTAAATTATAAAAATAAATTTCAAAAAAGGCCGATAGAGGGCGCTTTAGACTTTGGAGTAACGAACAACTATTTTTTGCCGGTATATTTTGCATCTCATTAAGTGTTTTCGTAAGTTTACACTCAAACTTAAATTTTGAGCTCAAAATCTGCAGTTGGGAGTGGTTAAGTAACGAAAACTGAGATGTGTTCAGAGGATTCAAATTTCAAATGATTAAAAAAAAGGGAAAAATTGGTCGATTGATTTGCGGTTTTCACTAAAACTATTCTTTATTTGGGTATTTTCCTGAAAATAAATTATAAAGATAAATTTCAAAAAATGCCGATAGAGGGCGCTTTAGACTTTGGAGTAACGAACAACTATTTTTTGCCGTTATTGTTTGTATCTCTTTAAATGATTTCGGTAGCTTAGACTTTTAAATTTTGAGCTCAAAATCTGAATAGTATGGAGTGGTTAAGTAGCACAAACTGAACTGTGTTCAAGGAGGAGGGGGAGGTTCATATTTAAAGTAATTATAGAAAATGGAAAAATTGGTCGATTCGTTTGCGGTTTAAAATAAAACTATTCTTTAAGTCAGTATTTTCTTGAAAATAATTTTTAAAGATAAATCTCAAAAAATTCCGTCAGAGGGCGCCTTAAACTTCAGAATAACCAACAATTCATTTTAACCATTTTTGGTTCTAATTAAATGCTTGCAAAAGCATTTTAAATGTTCTCGGAAGCTTAGATTTAAACTTAAATTTTGAGCTCAAATCCTGAATCGTTATGAGGAGTTGAGAAGCGCAAACTGAAGTGTGTTCAGGAGTTGAAATTTAACCCTCTTTCCTCCTCGAACACAATTCAGTTTTTCGCTACTTAAACACTCCCAACGATTCAGAATTTCAGCCCAAAATTTAAGTCTATGCATTTGAAAGCATTTAATGAGATTAAAAAAATAACAGTTAAAAATAGTTGTACGCTACTCCAAAGTCTAAGGCGCCCTCTATCGGCATTTTGTGAAATTTATCTTTAAAAATTATTTTCAAGAAAACACTGATTGATCAAGAAAACTGCTGATTTAAAAATTAGTCTTAGCAAAAACCGCAAACGAATCGACCAATTCTTTGCGTTTTTTACAATTATTTGAAATTTGAACCCTCTAAACACAGCTAAGTTTGTCTGCTTAACAACTCCCAGCTATTCAGATTTTGAGCTCAAAATTTAAGTTCAAGTCTAAGCTTACGAAAGCATTTAATAAGATGCAAAAAATAACGACAAAAAAGAGTGTTTCGTTACTCCAAAGTCTAAAGCGCCCTCTATCGGCATTTTTTAAAATTTATCTTTATAATTTATTTTCACGAAAATACCTAAATAAAGAATAGTTTTAGTGAAAACCGCAAATCAATCGACCAATTTTTCCGTTTTTTATAATCATTTGAAATTTGAACCCTCTGAACACAGCTCAGTTTGTGTTACTTAACCACTCCCAACTACAGATTTTGAGCTCAAAATTAAAGTTTGAGTCTAAGCTTACGAAAACATTTAATGAGATGCCAAAAATACCGGCAAAAAATAGTTGTTCTTTACTCCAAAGTCTAAAGCGCCCTCTATCGGCATTTTTTGAAATTTATCTTTATAATTTAATTTCAAGAAAATGCCAACATAAAGAATAATTTTAGGGAAAACCGCAAATCAATCGACCGATTTTCCCGTTTTTTATGTTCATTTGAAATTTTGGTCCCTAAACTTTAATGGCGGCTATTTCCTTAGGAAAACGTTTTGGACCCTTCGTCTCCTATTTAATATTGTTTGTCTTGATGTGTACTATCACCCCTCTTTTATTGTAAAAAAAAATTGGAATCACCCTGTATATGACGGTAAGAAGAGAAAAGAAAAAGAAAATTTATTTGCATGACTCACCTGCATTGCGTGATTTTAATAGTATTAACTGTAATCATTGTTAGAGGTCAGAAATATAGAGTAAGATTTGTGTCTCATTTACATATTTTCTTTTCACATCAGCCTCGTGTTTGAAAATTTTAAAACATATATATGTATATATGACGGTAAGAAGAGAAAAGAAAAAGAAAATTTATTTGCATGACTCACCTGCATTGCGTGATCTTAATAGTATTAATTGTAATCATTGTTAGAGGTCAGAAATATAGAGTAAGATTTGTGTCTCATTTACATATTTTCTTTTCACATCAGCCTCGTGTTTGAAAATTTTAAAACATATATATGTATATATGACGGTAAGAAGAGAAAAGAAAAAGAAAATTTATTTGCATGACTCACCTGCATTGCGTGATTTTAATAGTATTAACTGTAATCATTGTTAGAGGTCAGAAATATAGAGTAAGATTTGTGTCTCATTTACATATTTTCTTCTCACATCAGCCTCGTGTTTGAAAATTTTAAAACATATATATGTATATATGACGGTAAGAAGAGAAAAGAAAAAGAAAATTTATTTGCATGACTCACCTGCATTGCGTGATTTTAATAGTATTAACTGTAATCATTGTTAGAGGTCAGAAATATAGAGTAAGATTTGTGTCTCATTTACATATTTTCTTCTCACATCAGCCTCGTGTTTGAAAATTTTAAAACATATATATGTATATATGACGGTAAGAAGAGAAAAGAAAAAGAAAATTTATTTGCATGACTCACCTGCATTGCGTGATTTTAATAGTATTAACTGTAATCATTGTTAGAGGTCAGAAATATAGAGTAAGATTTGTGTCTCATTTACATATTTTCTTCTCACATCAGCCTCGTGTTTGAAAATTTTAAAACATATATATGTATATATGACGGTAAGAAGAGAAAAGAAAAAGAAAATTTATTTGCATGACTCACCTGCATTGCGTGATTTTAATAGTATTAACTGTAATCATTGTTAGAGGTCAGAAATATAGAGTAAGATTTGTGTCTCATTTACATATTTTCTTCTCACATCAGCCTCGTGTTTGAAAATTTTAAAACATATATATGTATATATGACGGTAAGAAGAGAAAGAAAAAAAAATTTATTTGCATGACTCACCTGCATTGCGTGAAATATCCGGTATCCGTAAAAGAGTATCCGTGTTATAAATTTTAATGGTATTAACTGTAAGCATTGTTAGAGGTTAGAATTAAAGAGTAACTCAAACAATTTTAGATACGCGCATACGTGAATCCTTCTTTGTTACTGACTTATTTGCAGTGTGACGTATGCAAAATTGCGATTCTTGAATGTAAAGCGTTATTGTTGGGTTGAATATTTAAAAGCCATTAGAGCGATTCGGTTTTCTCCATTGGGAGTTTATAAAAGATCGTGTCTAAACTCCGCCGCTGCCCCATGACTTCCCAGCATTGAGAAACGGAACTGGATCTTACTTTCTACTTAAAGGTTCTTACTTTCATTACTCTGAAGTTAACAACCGAAGTATGGAAAGAATCGGATTTTAGGTTCAATCTGTGCCGAATAACTAAAGGAACACATATTGAACATTTGTCGGAAAATCTAGGATAGTTCACTTTCAATCTGATGAATGATTTGTCGTAAATATTCTAAATTATGCTGTTATAATATACTATTGAAGCTGGAATATCCCTTTAGAAACACCTTGTATTTTCTGTCCCTTTTTTGGTGCTTTCATAATTATATAAATACGTAGCATCAATAGTCGTCGTTCCGTCTATGCATCTGCCCGCATGTAACAGCGCAAAAACTACCCAATCGAATCGTTTGAAATTTAAAATAATAGTTATTACATAATTTTGTCGAGTCATTTAAAATTTTATGAAAATCCGATATTCAATCGCATAGACAATCAAATTTTTTCCCTTGCAACACAGTCAATAGTAAAAAATAGCTTCAAATGCATTTTAATCACGTTACACTATTTTGAACATAATAAAATTGATATGCATCTGTGAAATATATACTGAAATATATATTTTGTACAATCTGTTGTCCTAAGAATATTTGTTGTTAATTTACAGAGCCACACAGAAGTATTCCATAATAAAATGGTATAGTGGCGAAAGATTATTTAGGGCGCGTTTTAATTATATTAAACTATTTCACATTTTATAAACTTGATATACGTTGCTGGGGTTTACTATAAGTTAATTCCTATATAATGCAAAGCTTTTAGTACTTAAAGGGATTACAAAAGATTTTGGATACTGTATTGTATCCGAAGTACTTTATATTTTTAAAATATCATTATAATACGAATGCATCCCATTTGCTACGTCTGACTTGTAAATTCCGACTTTTTTATGATATGCTGTGATTCATCTTCTTCTTTATACATGAGCCTCGTTTGAAATCATATCTTGCGGTTGTCGAGAATGCTCCTAAGGGCAAATTGCCCATTCTATAATCTGCCTTTCATTTCAATTTTTAAAAAGTTGCAAAAATACAGTCTTCAACACATCTCTTATATTTACGATGAATATACAATATAGGTGCAGCTTCCCAAAATTTTAAAGGAGACACTGACTTTAAACCCAAATTATCCAGTCGCCCCATTGTGAAAGGAATTTATAAAAGCATAGCGTTTATATGGAGAAAAAAATTGGGAACTCAAAGTGAAAAATCTAAACATATAAAAAAAGACATGACATCAACTGTGTATGTTTCTGTTAATAACGCATTTTTTACTTTTGGATATAAATTAAACAAGTAGATCGAATCCGGGCCTCCCGGGTAACATAGCAAAGATAAGAACCTTTTTTGTTTTCTACATGTAATTTGCGTTTTAGATTGCTAACTAACTCCAAAAAAGCATTTTAACCCTTAAACCCCTTGAAGGGGGTGGGATAAAATTTATCCCATTTAATTTTAATTTCAAAACGCCACACTGACGCCAGTAATTTGAAGTAGCAATTTTATTTTTCTCAAATACGTGAAGAAACGCTTTTAAATATTTTGAAACACATTTTTTTTTATATTCTGGTGTCAATCAATCATTTCAGCATTTTAAGAATTGAAATGCTTTTCCCTCAAACAGTTAAGTGTCTTGCGGATTTTTCATTCATGTTTCGTTCATAAAATAATACTGTGAAAAGTATTGGTATGAAGTTTTGTATCTGATACTTTACATATTTTTGTATTGTACTGTACTTTACATATTTTTTTTATTATAAAATTAAAAAAAATAACATTGATCTCAATATTATATTAAATCAATCTTTGAATTATAATATTACATAGCGGAAAAACATGATTAGGCTAACGTGGCTAGGTAAAAGGGTTAAATGAAAAATATAAATTATGGAATCAAATAAAGCTATGAAGTTTTTCAAAAGTCACATTTCCGTATTAGACGCAGTCCAGAAGTTATTAGCCAAATATTTCGTTACGGCAGCAATTTTGTTTCTGGTCATTTTAGTGCTTCGAGCTCGTAATTTAATTACATGTCTGTTAAATTTGTATTTATTTTATTTTACTTTATTATTTATAAAGAAAATTTTAATATTGCTATAGTATATTATTCGGAAACAAATCCCGAACTCTATACTTTTCTAAAGACAAATAGATTAATTTATCGTAATCGAGTTTCACTCGGTAGAGATATATTTAAAAATAACTCGCACCTGATTTTTTTTAACTACTGCCAATCAGTAAATTTAAATACAGTTTTCAAGCAAATTCAAAGTATTTTTTTCTTATTTGGCAGTGTAAAATTTTAAGTTGTTTGATTACATGTTGAACTTGTAATTTTTAGTAATTTAATCTACGTTTTAAACCATTCTTTTATTTTATCACTCATGCAATTTATATTTTATAATGGGAAATTATCAGGAACAATATTTATAGATTTATGAGTAAACTGGGTATCATTATTTCTTAATGAAAATACGTAACAGAGAAAATACGTAAAAAAATAAATAATTAAAATAAAATAATGCTTGAAAAATATAAGCTTGCAATAAATGAGTCAAATGAGATACAGTCTTCAATCAAATAGCATTTGAAAGTAGATTTCTTTTCCTATATGACGAAATAAAAATTAAAAATGTGGGACGCTTAGAAGATAAAAAAATTGCAGTAACAAAAATTTCAAAAAGTCATTTTAACCTGAAATGTTGTCATTTGCAAAATAACACCATTGCTACATACAGACACATATGTCGTTACAATATAGGTTTTGCTCATATGAAAAATCGGTACTGCTTGATTATCCCGTCGACCATTTTTGCCAAATAAAAAAAAAATACCAAACTAATAGCCATGTTATATATGTTGACATACTTTTTTGCCACACTTTTATTATTATTTTAAATAACGGAAAAACAAATAAATTAGTAAAACATGAATAAAAATACAAATAAAAAGTGGTATTAAAAAACCCTTGATGACATTTTAAACATGTGTATCGTGTTTAATATCATTGAATATGACATTCACAATCATCAATTATTGGAATTTAATCTTTTAATTTGGCGATAGTTTTTTGGTCGACGGGATAACCAACTAGTTCCGAAAAATCTTATGCGCATATTAAATAAATAAAAGACTGCACGTACATTTTTTCAAAAAAGTTTTCTTCAAAATTAACTCTATGATAAATATAAAATTCGTTTTATAAATTAAAATACACAATACAAATTAAAAGAAAAAACATTGAAATACACAAACAATTGCACTCCGTCACTTCAACGTGTAAAGAAGATGCCGTATTTTCTGTGAAATACGCAAACCTTGATTTTTGCAAATCATAACAAACCAAATTTCAATTACATTTTAAACATTGGATATTAGCGAAATATGAAATCTCATTTCGTCATTTACATCTTTCTTTTTCTATTTCAGATCAATTTTCTAAGTGGAAAATGTACTTTTTTCTTTTCTGAAAACATATTTGGAAAATAAAAATGGTTCTAAAAATAAAGTAAAAAATAAATAACATAAAAAATATAATTATTCCAAAAAGAAAGAAAAATTAAATAATTTTGGTAAAATGACAGATGACAAAAGAGAACTAAAAAAATCGTCTGCTCTCGCAAGTTTAACTGATAAAAAATTACACTAAGCGAATAATGTTATTTTAATATAATTATTGAATGTCTTAACAATTGGGCAAAAATTTGGGGAACCGGACATTATTTTAAACCTGGAATTATTGCCAAGACCATCTTTGTTTGCTTCTCTAGCTCGGCGAAAAAAATTCAACCCGGAGGGAAAAAAAAAGAATCACATTGAACATGTACTAAATCCTTTGAGATCAGCCGTGCATTTTTTATCTAAATAAAAATGATCTGCTTAAATTTACGCATTCTAAAGTAGCATTTTATTTTATTATAAACAAAAACTGTAGTACTAAAAGTTTCCATAGACTTATTATTGAAAGTTTTTTTGCGAAAACAAGCGGTTTTGTTTGGGCTTAATGTAGCAGATATCTCAGAGTTACATTTTTTGCACCACTCCCAGCTTCCACACATAAGTCCTCTCTATTTCTTCTTTTTACTTTATGGCTATTAAGACTTTATGGCTATGGAGATTAATGTACGAAGTCTCTCGCCAGAGGACTCTGATACTTTGCCAAAACTACTCTGACCAATCAATCAAACTCTGAACCAAAACAATGACCATGTGCTCAGAACAGAAATCAGCTCATACAATGCTAATTTGGGCAGGGTTTGTGCCACGTGATCCAATGAAATGGTTCAGGGAATCCAGCTTCACTTTTTCGGCAGTTTTTAGCGAAATGCGCAGGCCGTTATATCTAGTTGGTAATGCCTTGCACAGAAATGGAATACTCATATTGCCACCTCCAGAAAAATTAAATTAAAAACTACAAAAAATTAATATCTCAAAAACAAATTAAGATACGGTTTTCAAACAAATTGCATTTAAAAGTACATATTTTTCCCTACACAACGGTGTAAAGATTGAAAATGTGCGATGTCTAGGAGTTAAAAAATTTGCAGTAATGAAAATTGCAAAGGGAAATTTCAGCAGAAAGTGTTGCCATTCGAAAAATGACGTATGCGTTACGCACAGATACGTTTGGCCTTTATAATATAGATAGGAAATAAATATTAAGCTTTGTTCAGTCAAAAGATAAAGTTCGGCAAGATATAAGTTAAAAAAATATATCAATAAAAATGAGCTGAGCAATCATTGTAGTGGGGAATACTAAAAAAATAATATTTTGTATTTTCATTTTGTCTTACTAGAATACATATAAAAAAATTGTGAAAGTCTGAGATTATTTTGCACTGTAAAATTCAAAATAATATTCAAAATTTTTTTTCAAGAATAGAAAAGAAAAATTGTCTTTAAAAAAATCTTATTGCACGCTGTTACAGAAGTGATTCTGTTCCGACTTTTCCGACAATTCGGACATAAAAAATATGACGAAAACATATCAAGAATTCAGACAAATAGTTGACAAAAAAATGTTAATCGTTAGTATAAAAAAACGCGAAATTCTCCAAAAGATGGCGATTTAGACACAGAAAAATAGTCGCCAAAGAAAACAAATTTAAGCGCCATGTGGACAATGGTGACCGTAAATTTGCATTTATAATATACAATCATTGACTCATTAACTAAAGTTTGAGACAACTCTACATTTATAACAACACATAAGATTACTTGCTTTTCACGATAGCAGTTCAAATTCTCTACTTAAGCTTCTAGATAGGGACTGTGCATATATAACTATAACTTTAGGGGAAAGATAGGAGGTGTCTGGTACAGATATCGTAAGATATTTATATATAGAGAGAGGTTTTGTCGTTTGATTTCTTAATGTTTTCTCATCCAGCCAAAGCTTTTTCTTTATTTAATTGATAAATTTTTAATTAATAATTTTTTAGTTAATTTGCAATTAAAAACATTTATTTAAAAAGGATTACATAATACAAAAAATAAAGTTTCTAATTTTTTCTTTCTAATTTGGGGGCCCTAAAATGTAAGACTCTAACCTGCAGTAGCCCATGAATTGATAAGGCCAAACAAATATTATTGTTAAAATGTTCTCTAATTTGTCAATAGATGCAATTAAGGACATCTCGGCAAATCTCAAATATAGCATTGCTTCTTCTTGGCTTTGCTTTGTGAGGTGTTCGTTAACCGAGAATGTATTCGTTATCCAAACATATTGGAAGTGTTTATAATCAATCTGTTCATAAACCGATCATCCACTGTAATTTCAATTAAAAAAGAAACAAATATTTTAGATTATCAAACATTCTTTTTATTACAATAAAAAAACATAAAGTACTATTTAACTATTTATACATTAATTCACTGATTATTTATACGTAATTTTTTAATGAACAATCATAGATTCTTCCGCAGATATTTATGAAAATAACTAACATTTGTTAAGTACATGATAGGACAAAAACTGGTAACAATTTCGCCCGAATAAAAGTACCATATTACTTGAAAAAAATATACATCGTAATATTTAGAGACATTATCAGTAACATTAATTAAATTATATTAAAATCATATAAATATCTTTATAAACAGAAACAAGTTAATTTCATTTCTTATGAAAGAGGACTGATCATTTTACACGTTACTTCACTTATTCAGATTTTTATCCAGCTTTATCCATCTTTCTTCAAGCTTCAGATGTAGATTCTCCACTTGATTCAGCATTAGATTCGCCACTCGCACCAGCTCCTCCACTAAAACCAGTCTGAGCTCCAAAACTTGACTGAGCTCCTGCATTTGCACCAGTATCTCCTCCTCCACATCCATTACCTTGAGCATTACCTCCTACTCCCCCACCGAATCCTCCGTTGAATCCCCCTCCAAATCCCATACCAGCTCCTCCACCTGCTCCGGCGCTACCACCTGATCCTGCATCTGCTCCACTATTTGCGTTTGCATTGGCTCCAAAATCCATTCCAAATCCTGCATTACCTCCAGCACCTACTCCGGCTCCAGCATCCCCACATCCTTCACCACCTGCATCAGCGTTCCCTCCGGCATTACCTCCGAAATTCATTCCAAATCCTGCATTTCCTCCAGCACCAGCCCCGGTTTCAGCTCTGGATCCTGCACCTCCTCTTCCTCCGCCTCCGGCTCCAGCATTGCCTCCGAAATTCATTCCAAATCCAGCGTTCCCGCCAGCCCCTGCACCTCCCATACCTTTCCACGGCCATTGTTGTCCGTTAGCTTCTTTACACATGGATAGCACAAGTAGCACGATGCAGAGTTGCAAAACGAAAGGTACCTGAAAGAGAGAAAAAAATAATATTTTTAATGAAATGAATAATATACATAAAACTTGGTGAAAACGTTGATATATATATACAGGGTGTCCCAGAACTTCGTGTACAAACTTGGACGGGTGGTAGAGAACATCGTTAGGAACCATAATTCTATAGGATTGCATAGGCAGAAATCGATAGGTGACGCTGTACACGAGTTTTCAAGATCAGCACGATTGACTCCTCATTTAGACGCCGATTGCGTACGATTAACATGAATCGTTTCACATTCTACGGCGGTTCTACGGCGTGGCTGACGGAAATGGACGCGTTGCTGTTCGGTAGTATCGGGAAAGATATCGAACGGGGCGCCAATCAAATCATCCAATATTCGCTCGGGTGCATCAGAATCTTGCAGAGCGTGGATCTTTTACGGCCACGATGCAAAATATTAGGAGGCCTCTAACAGTGCGAACACCCATATTCGAAGAGGATCTGTTGCATGCAGTGAACCAAAATACTAGTACTAGTGTACTGGCATTTTCAGCTGCGATCAGAACGTCTCGATCAAATGTCCATCGCGTATTGCAGGGTGAAGCCTTACATCCCTTTCATCTTCAGGGAGTTCAATTATTGCAGCCGGATGATCATCCACGACGTATCGCATTTCACAGTGGTTTTTACTGGAAAGTGCGGCCGACACGCAATTTTCCAGTTCAATTATGTTCAGTGATGAATGAAAATTTACAAGTGAAGGAATGTTCAATACGCACAATGCCCACATGTAGACCTTCGAAAACTCACAAGGTGCCCAACCACGAACCGCGCAACAACGCTTCACTGTTAATGTGTGGAAGGTATCGTGGGGGACAGTTTAGTCGGGCCTTACATTCTTACCACCTTGACTGGATGCTCAGAAGTATCTCGTCTTTCTTTAAGAGGTATTTCCAGAACTGCTTAACGATGTCCCCGCATATACTCGGGGCGGAATGTGGTTCCAACATGATGGGGCGCTATCTCATTATGCAAGGCGTGCACGTGACCACTTGAACCAGGTATCTGGAAGCAATTGGATTGGGCCTGGCGGTTCCGTCGCTAGGCCTCCCATATCCTCTGATTTATCTCCTCTTGATTATTTTTTCTGGGGTGCCATGAAAAACGTTGTGTACAACATTCTCATAAATTCTGAAATGGACCTAGTGGCACGAATCGCTATCGCTGATGTGACGATTAGATAAAGCCAGGTATCTTCGAAAATATTCGCCAATCCATATCGCGAGGTGTCATGCGTACATTCATGTCAATGGGCATAATTTCAAACACCTCTTGTGATGCATTTGTACTCTTTTGTTGTATAATAAAATATTCTACACTAAATTCCGTATAGTGGCCTTATTGTGCCTTTGTGTCTTTTTAACACGTGAGGGTGGCGTTTCCGCCCATGCTTTCCTATGTAATTATGGTTCCTAACGATGTTCTCTACCTTCCCTCCAAGTTTGTACACAAAGTTCTGGGACATCCTGTATATATATCAGAATATCAAATGAAAGTCTGTTTAACACTAGAACCGCGGTGACGGGTCATTTCGACCCGTACCAAATGAATATATGCTGATTCGAACCAGAAATTACTTTATAAAAATAATTAATTATATGTTCCTCAAACATAATTAAAGTAATTAATAGCATAGTCTTAAATAAAATTTCTGATGTGAAATATTTTTCTAAATCTACAGTAAAATCTCCCGCAGTTCTAGTGTTAACTACTTAATTGATCAATATTTTTAAAAAACACTTTCAAATAATGCCTATTTTTTCATGTCTTTTACAGAATTTTTAATATTTTACTACCGGTTGCTTAACACAGAAATTTTTGCCTAATTGAATCAGAAAAATGCTAAATTTACAATAAAAATTTATTGGTGAGATTAATAAACCATGATTGTCAAGAATACATTGCCCGTATGACGTACGGGCAAGGCAGGAAAGCGGTTAACACGTTCGCTGCCACCGACGCGCTAACGCGTCCGACATTCACCATCTTGTATGCCGGTGACGCTCTACTCGTAGGATTAGCATTGTGTTTTCCTGCACCCATTTTTCCATGTTTTCATACTTTTGATTGTACGACAAACACAATGCTAAACCTACGAGCCAACCACTAGTGGTATCAATTTTGGCTTATGCACTACTTCGCTTCCGGCAGACTTGGATCATTAGATTCCTCTATTACTACTCTTCCCTAAAATAAAGGACTTTTTTTTGTGCTCTATGAGATAGGGTTTTGTGCTGTCGGCTCTATAAGTATTAACACAGTATTAATAACTTGCAGTTAGAATTTCATAATGATGTTTCTATAACTTTTTGAATATTCATGTTTTGCGTATGGATTTCTTACTGAAAAAACTACGTGTTAAGTACTCGCACATTTTCCATAAAACGCATATAACCACTTAAATAGGGATGAGATTTCAGCGTTTTTGAACACCAGTATTTTTTTAGATAAAATGTTGTTCCGATTACATGAAACAACATTTTCTCTAACAAAACACTGGTGTGCAAAAATGCGGAAATCTCATCCCTACTTAACTGATAAATATTTTTACTGATAAACATTTTCAAATAATGCTTTTTTTTTAGTCTTTTATTGAATTTTTAATCTTTTAACACCATTTTTTTAAAACAGAAATTTTTGCTGTTTGAATCGAAAAAAAAAAAAAAATGGTCGGATTAAATAATGCAAAATTTACAATAAAAAATTACTGGTGAGAATAATAAATCATGTTTGACAAAAATACGTTGCCCCTAATACGGGCAATCAGAGAAGCGATTATTTATAGAAGTTCATTTTTATTATATTTTATTTATAGAAATTCATATCTATATAGATTTATACACCTATATATATTCAGTTTTTGTATGAGAAGAAAAAAAAGTTTAGCATTAAACCTGTATTCAATTTTGGAAGAATCATATTTTTGGATCAGAAATGACCTCATATTTTAACTATTTGGGAAAATAATTGCTGTTCTCGGTAGAGAATTGGGAAATCTGAAGCATATCTGAATCTTTTTATTAGTTGAATTCCGCAATAAAGTTGGTTTATTTTATTCGTTTTCTAATTGGTCCATGTTTAATGTCTAGAAATGAAATACTTCTGTTTTTTATTTTAATCGTTTTCTGATTTGTCCACGTTTAATGTCCAAAAGTGGAATACCTATGTTGCCACGATAACAAAAAGTATTAAAAACTACAAAAAAAATTAATAACTCAAAAACAAATTTTGATACAGGTTTCGAACAAGTTGGATTTAACCCTTTAACGTTCATTGGTTTCGCTACGAAACCACAAAATTTTAATTCGTATATGCAACAACGACACCGGAATTTTTATTTTAAGAATTCCATTTTATTATGAATGAGAAAAATCACCTTTTCGTATTTACATGTACATTTGTTCACAATTACCGGTGTCAATAATTTATTTCAACATCTTAGCAAAGAAAATACTTTGACCGTTAAAGGGTTAAAAGTATTTTTTCCTTTACACGGCGGTGTAAAAATTGAAAATGTGCAATGTTTAGAAGTTTTAAAATTTGCAGTACCGAAAATTGTTAAACTGAAATTTCATTTAATATTTCTTTATGATCGGTCCAAGAATATTAACGTGTCTCTAAAAGTCCAGGAATATTAATATGACTCTGTTATTACGTAAGCTACATTTTGATCATCATAAAAATGATGTTATTATTATTTTAATAGAAATCCTTTATAAGTTTAAAATTATAGTCAATAAAAACATTATTTTCCAAAAATTCGTTGTAATTTGTTAAATTACAAGATTTTTTCTGGTTTTTTTTTTAATTTTATAGAATATTAAATATTATTTACTTAGTAAATAATATGTGTATTATTCCGCAATCACTGAAGAAACAATAATGCAGAATTTCATTATGATCAGAGTTGCCAAGTCTCCGGCTTTTTGCACACCAGTATTATTTTAGAGAAAGTCATGTTGTTTTAAATCGTCCAAATGTTCCAATTATTTAAAACATCATTTTCTGTACAATAATACTGGTACCCAAAAAGCCAGAGACTTGACAGCTCTGTATGATTATATTTTACGAAAACCTTTTTTTATTTTTATTTTTTTTTTTATTCATTTTATATCTTTTAATAACTTTTAATATTTTAATTTATAATATTTTGCTACTAAAAAGAAAAAAAAATAGGTATTTAAGAAAACTAGTCGTTGGGGGCCACCATAATACTTACCCATCATGGATATGCATAATATAATACATGAAAATAAAATATGTGAAAACTATTTCTTCATCGTAAGTTCAAAACAAAATTTAAACATACATTTAAATATTGTTAAGAAACATAGAAATGGTCCATTAAAAAATTGCTGATGAACCAATTTCGACAAATTATATAAAATGCCGAAGTAGTACCAAACTGCGTAAAAGAAACATCCTTATAACTTCAAAAATAATAATGATATTAACTAACAGTTTACTGTGTCGGATTAAGCATCTCATTTCCAATTAAAATATATATCTGAATTGAAATTTGAATGAAATACAGGGTCATGAAAAATCGAAGAATGTGGAAAACAGGATTACAGATATATCGGCAACTAATAATCCGATGGACTTCGGTCTTTATGCAAAATTTGTGTTATTTTATTGTCTTTTATGCCCACTTCTTAAAATAAAAATTTTCGAAAATTTTTACATACCTTTCATCAGAAAAAAATTTTCGAGAGTCCGAAAAAAATAGTTCCGGAAAATCGAGGTTACTGATATTAAATAGGCTTCGTCCCATTCTTACATACTAAGCACATACAAAATTTCAAGTCTCTATCTCAATTTGTTCGTGAGATAGTATGTAAGGTTTTTCGGAATCTCTACTATCTAAAACGTGTAAATTCGTTAAAAAATTTTTTTCGATTTTCAAAACGATTGCAAGATTTACCCTATACTACGTATGATGGGTAAGTAAAAGGGATATTCAAAGAAATTTGTGAAAAACAATTTATATAGGTACTCGAATATTCACTGAACACATAAAGCGTCTATTATTCATATTTAATAATAGACAAAATTCTTGCAAACAATGATAATTTTCACTTCAGTTTATTACTTTCTTTTATCTAAAGAATAAGAATAAAGTATTGGGTTCACGAAAATTTTCGAAATCCGGTATTTGACGGATTTACACGTTTTAAAAGTCAGAAAATATGAAAAAAAGAGTTTTTACAAAATGGCTGTCTGTGAGTCTGTCTGTCTGCATGTGAAAAAAAATTTTGTGGGAGCTCTATCTCAAGAACGAATTTCACAAAACTTTAGATTTTGTTAGACCTTGATATAAACTAGATCTGATTAGTTTTTGGTGAATATCTCTCAAAAGGTTGCGCTGTTATGCTATGTTATTCGCAATATCTACATTAGTCATATCTCAAGAACTGGAGCATGGATTTTTATTAAACTTAAGATTGAGTAAGTACTTGATGTAACAGGGTGCTGATTGTGTTTTGGTGCAAATTGCTCGAGAATTGACGCTGCCATGTACCATTATTCGTGATTATTGCAATAGCTTTATCTCAAGAACTAATGCACAATATTTCACAAAACTTTAGATTATATTAGACCTTAATATAAACTGAATCTGATTAGTTTTTAGTGTATATTGCTGTGCAGTTGGCGCTGCTATGCTGCATTATTCGCAATTTCCATAATAGCCATATCCGATGCATGGATTTTCATAAAATTTTAAATTGAATTAGTACTTGATATAACATAATGCTGATTAAGGTTAAGTGTAAATCGTAAAAAGCTGTAAATAATATTAAGAAGATTTATAATAAATTGAAGCGGACTTAATATCTTGTAAATGGTCGAAATTATGAATTTTTTTCTTCTTCAACTTCTCCATTTGTTTACTTACATATATATACATATATATAAGTTGTTTTTATCAAAATTTTTTAACTATAAAAGTTATAAATGATATTAAGAAGATTTCTAATAAATTTAATTACATTTGATATCTTAAGAATTGACGAAGTAAGGGATTTTTATTTTTCTTAAAAACCTATCCCCCCTAGCCTTGGAGCTCACTTTTTAGCACTTTCCAACGATGTTGAAAAGTGCTTATGTTTTCGGTTTGTCTGGCCGTCTAGTCGTCAGGCCATATGGCTGTATGGCCGTCTGGCAACGCTCTAACTCTCGTAAATATGCTCGGACTGACATGAAATTTTTGTATGTTATTGACGTTTACCCTAGCACAAATCCTATTGAAAATTATGTTTCTACCATGATTAGTTTATTTACAGGGGTAATCTAAAGTTTTCCATTACATTACGGCCTATGGGGAAAAATCGTTTCAAATGAATTTTAAAGATGTTACATCCGATCAAGCATATTTAAATTTATATGCATCTACGCAGTGCACTAAAATATGTATTCTGTAAAATATGCAGTGAAAGGAATAGCTATTCTTCATTTACAGGGCCACACAAAAGAATTCTAATACATAATAATAAAGGAGGAAATTGTTTGCAACATATTTTAATTATGATAAAAGATTTCATGTATAATCAAACTGATATACGTGTCTGAAGTTTAACATGAGTTATTTCACGCATAAAGCGAAATGCACAGTATTTACAGGGACCCACAAAATATTTCAAATAATATATTCTATCCAAAGTACTAAATATTATGGATAATGGCTGTCGGATAGATAAAATGCATTTTCAATTATGATATGCCCTTTTAAGTTTCACTAAGTATATGTACATTATATGGTGTGTATAAATGCTAATAGTTACACAATTTAGATATACAGGGTTATACACAAAAGAGCTCAGAAAGGTTACTGAATGTAAGTGTAAATTACTGAAATGTGATCTTTAAATAACTGACGCATTTTTAAGTTAAACTGCATTCAGTTTACCTAGAAATGTTTGTAGAATATAGATAAAATGATATACAGGGTCACGCAAAGATCTGCATACAGAGTCGTCCATGAATGGTAATTTCTGGGAATGTGATTTAAGTAGTTTAAAGTGTATTTTCATATGAACTAAATTTTACCAAAATACTTTCTTGTAATAAAGATATTACATAAACTACAAGTCAGAACAAAAGTATTCAAATATGTTTCCATCTATTATAAATTGCCGAAATAAAATTTTCAACCAGATTGCCGTTTTCTTGCAAGACTAAATTTACTCATTATATAGTATATATATCGACTGACAGATCAAATACATGGCTGTTGAAAAATATTGGAATACATATTTGATTATGGACAATAACACCTTATTTCTCTGGATAACGAAGTTTTGTTAATGATTTCAGGAAGTGTTGGAAAGTGCTTCATAATCAATGCTTAATGCATGATTTTTCTGACTTGTTAATTTTATCGGAAATTTGTCATGCATAAATTTCTGGACCCTTTTTTCTTGAAATAATAATAACTTTAATTTATTTCATTTGTATAATAATCAAGAAGTTGTGGTTTATTCTGTTTTTACAAAAACCGTCCTTATATCAACCACCTTATTCAAATTTTGCTCATTAACGAACTTGACCGAGATTTGTCTGCAACTTGATTTTAAGTATCAGTTTGGAAGAGATTTGTGTAGAATTATGGAAGTCGTCGTGTCTATAAAATGTGATATATAGATATAGATAGATAAAGTTTTGAACTCAATATTTTTTTTTGGGGGGGGGGGGGTCTACGGGTCATGACCGGTATAGATCTGTAATTTTCTGCACTAATTTCAGCAGATATAATAACATTTAGGGATAAATTATTCAGCTTAGTAATATTAAAAAAATAAATTCCCTTAGACTTTCATGCGTAAAGCGAAGAGTTAGAAGGAAAACACCACTCTTTGTAACATCACTTTGTAACTAAATTTAAATATTTTATCACGAAAATTTGTTACAAGCTTCCGAAAACTATGCATTTAAAAGACAAAGCTGTTGTTTTAGTCATCTGACCAAAACTTTCTACTCAACCGATTTCGGTAATTGTTTTTTTTTTTTTTTTTTTTTTTTTTTTTTGTGAAAGCTGTTTGTAAATGTGTCCGCGGTACTTTTTTTTGTAAATATTCTTATTTTTAGAATTTAATTTTAATTTTAAATGACCTTTGTGAAATTTCTTCACATTGGTGGCAATCGGGTTACTTCCATTGTTGAAGACAGAAGGCAAACAATGGGGTTTGCCATACCATTACGGATGTTATTTTCGCATTACAATTAAAAGTAACTTTTAACAAATTTGAAAACAAAATGACATCACACTCAAAAACCGCATTTTTTATTCATAATACTATTACAATTCAATTTTTTTTTTCATTCCGCTAAACTCAGATTGAGATGCTAATCGCAGTGACCTCCAGTGGGTGAAAATAACGTCATGGCAAAAATGAAATAAGCATTTTGTTTGATAAAACTAAACATTTTGCGTCTAAAGTGGTATGAATTTCTGAATTTTTCCGGCACTCAGATTAAAACCTTAAGTCAAAAGTACGAATGCCCACATAGAAAATTATAACTGGCAAATGTGACATCAAGGTTGGGTTTATATTTATTAATAATCTATTACACGTTAAAATATTTTTGGGATAGTGATCAGGAATATGAAAAATATCATATACATTTTGAGATGATGAAAACGATGCTAATGTTAGATTTCGTCAATAAAAAAATTATGATTGTGTCATAAAGACATAATTTTCTTTGATTTTTCACTGCGTAATACTAAGGATCAAAACCTCAATTCATAATTTCTAATCTTCATTGTATATTATTGATTACGTTTAGAAACAAAGTTTAATTTCTCAATAATTTAAAAGCTAAAATCAAATTTTAGTTAAAAATAATATTTGTTTTAAGAGTTAGGCGAATCAATACAAGATTGATTAATTACTGCTATTAGTTTTGATTAGTTTAGATTTTTATATAAATTCATACGAAATGAATATTTCCAACTGAGCGAAAAATTGTCCAGGCCGGGAATCGAACCCAGATACTTGGCTTGCAAGGCCGATGCTTTACCTGTTAAGCTATCTAGGCGATAGCCAGCTGCAATATCTCGCTCACATAACCTTATAGGTCATAACATCTGGTCTGTCATTTAGACAGCTCAACAGAATAGACCGCAGGTAATGGAACTCCATAAGACGATGGGTACGTACAGTGTTGCAAAAAATTATATATATATATATATATTCAGTCAAGCAGATTTTTTAAACATTTTCATTCCTCAAATTCGACAGATTATGACTCCTTATTGTAATTGTTATTCAAAAATTTGCAAAGCGTTTGCAAACAGTTTTTTTCCCTCAGTAATTTGAAAAGTTGAAATTAAACTTTAATTAAAAATAATACTTGTTTTAAATTTATTCCGACAATACATGATTAATCATGTAGTGTAATTATTATTTTTTTATTTTATTTACAAATTCACCCAAGCAGTTCTTTTAAGCATTTCCATTCGTCGAATGCGACAGGTTTCGACTACTATTATGTTTTGCTTTTCAAAAATTTCTGAACTGTATAGTATGTATATATTACATAGCTGCTAACTTGTACGAATTTTTCCTACCACTAAAATTTTATAAAAATTTTTGACTTTTTTAAACGCAAAAATTGTTTGAATGTCGGTTATTCAATTAGAAACAATCTTCCGTAAACATTTACTGATATGAAAAATCCGTACAAGTTGGCAGCTTTACTTACATACATATATATATTAATAACCCTGTGAGGAAGTGATAAATTAATATTTTTTATGCGCTCAGTTTTAGCAAAATGCCGCTGTGATATATTATTTTATTTTTTTAAACGCGACGCGTTGCTATAGCAATGAAAATATTTTCTTTTCCTTCCTGTTCCTTTTTTTTTATGTAACTTCACTAGAAGATGTTAAAATTTAGAGAAAAAAAGTTGGCAGCTGCTTTTATCGACTAGTATGAAAAATCCGTACAAGTTGGCAGCTTTAGACACACACACACACATATATATATGTATTAAAAAACCGTGTTATGAAGTAATAAATTAATATTTAATTTGTTTGCACAGTTTTAACAAAATGCCGCTGTAATATTTTATTTTATTTCTTAAACGCAACATGTTTCTATAGTAATGAAAATGTTTTCTTTTCCTTCTTTTTTTACCTCACGAGAAAATGTTAAAATTTAGAGAAAAAAGTTGGCATCTGCTTTTATAGACTAGTTTAAAAGATTTTTTTTTATTTTTTTTGGTTCCTTATCGTCTGTCGCTAAAAAAGTTTTTTAGAAGAATTTTCGTCAGTTTATTCGTGTGGTCAGTTTATTAGTCTGTATATTAGTGGGGCGAAAATTAGAGTAGCACAGAAAGTATATATATTACTATCGTCTTTTGAAAAAATAGAGAACGATGATCCAGCTTAAAGGTAAACTTAATTTATATTTTATAAATATGTACACTGTCAATGCAACATCTTTTCGATTGTTCCATTTCTACTATTTTGTATGTATGAAATTAAAACTTTGTTATAGTCGAAACAAGTTTAATCTATAAAATATTTAGAACCCATCAATAAGTTTGATAACATGCAAACATCCCGGATGTGGAAAATGAAAGAGATAAGGCGACTCTTTTTAGCTGCCGAAGGCACTTAATTATTCGGTTCGTTTCGAAAGATTTATTTAGAAATGTTTGGGGACGTAAGTTTCAAACCTTATCCAGAAATTAAATTTTGGGAAAGCAAGAAAAACCTCTGACTGTGTACATTGGTTTTCATTGTAAACTGAGATAAAGAAAACTCGTTTTTTTAAATTTTGGATAATGTAAGATTTGAAACTGACGCCCTGTTAACAATTCTTTGAACAACATTGATTTTAGGTACACTTAAGTGCGGAACTGAGCCAATCTTTCATTAAAAAATCAAATCAGACCGGAGCATGTGTAGCACGCTCGGTCTACGCTGCTAAAAACCAAAGTAGTTTGGGTAGGTTTTCATTTGAAATAATAATAATAATAATAATAATAATAATAATAATAATAATAATAATAATAATAATAATTTAGCAGATTACAAGAACCATTTGGAAAATTATTCTTTCAAAGACTATATATATATATAAAGACGATTTTTCATATGTCGTCTTTCTTTGGATTTAATTTTTTCTATATCTGATAATTTGCACAGGGCCACAGGGCCATAGCTTGAAGTGAATAATAGGAAGGGTAGGGGGATGGGGCTTATATTTTTTCTCTCTCTCTGGTGCAAAAAGATAAATTAGAGCATATTCACATTGTAGGTACTATGTTTCTTATTAACCTGCTGTAATAATTACATTTTATGCTAAGAAAAGAATGGGATGATGAAAAATTTGTCTGTATAACTAATGCAATATTAAACATCATGTTAGCTTCATATGTGCAAATAGAAAGAGCTAGTATTGAAACACTTATTTTCAGCACTGAATTCAAACACTTTTTTCTGGGCGGAACTTCTGTAGCTCTGGGAGGGACATTATAGAGTTCCGGGGGCATTGTACTTTTTAACCATTGAAAACACAAAATCTCAAATTTTCCTCGAGAGGGGACATTTTATTGCTCCGGAGTGTGAGGAGGATGTCCTCCCCGGGCCGTTATTTTAGTTACAATTAGTATTTTTGCAAAACTGTGAAAGATTCTCAAAACTAAATTAGATTTTTGAACAGAATTTCATTTGGATTTTGGGAACAGAAATTCATTTAGTGACCTTGGAATCTTATCCAGTGGAGGCTCAAAATGTTTTAGGGGCTGAGTCCCTCCCCCTAGCACCTCCCTAGCTATGTCTTTAAATTTACGTTTATCCATTTTGCTACTTTGTTACTTTTTTCTTTAAACAATGAAATTTCGATTTCCTATTTAAATAAAAATTCTTCTAAATGTAAAAAATTTAAAAAAATGCGGACATCCGCTGGCCAAAGCAAAATATAACAGAGTCATATATTATTAAGCTATGGATTCGACATTAAATTTCTGCATCAATAATAATAAAAATAAAAATCCGGATATCAAAAGAAATAAAAATAAAAATCCGGATATCAAAAGAAATAAAAATGTGGACATCTCTAGAGCTATTGTCGACCGAAAACAACAACCATTTCCCAAATAATTAATGAAAAGCGATACAAAATAGAATTTTACATTAACGAAAGCTATAGCCCTTACCATTAGGATTTTTCAGAAATATTTTCAGTCAAACATATAAAAATATTCAACATTGGTTTTAGGTATATTTAAGGACATTATCACGGCCCAGGTACATCGGGCGAGTCATCTAGTTTTATTAGATGAAACGGCGCAGAAAACTAGCAATAAAGCAAAATTAAATAATAAGAATTATAAATTGGACAATTGCACCATAAATTATACTAAAAATATGCACTAAAATAAATACAAATTACTCAGTGTAACTTATAAAAAGAATGTATTTAAAATACACTTAAAAAAGGTTCTTCAAGAATTCAATATACAATTAATAGCTAAACCCTCTCCATATCCAAAACAGTTTCTTAGTAACAATATTGATAAAATTCATAATCATCAAATGGCAGGAGTTTATGAAATTCCAGTTATCCTCGCAAGCAACGAAATATTATTATACATTGGTGAAACTAAACGAAAATTTTCAAAAAGATTTAAAGAGTACAAAAGAGGTATTGCACAGCCAAAACTGAGTACAGTCCTCGCAAGCTTATATTTTTCAAATGAAGGGAACAAAATGAATTTTGATGAAGCTAAAATTATAATTTCATGCAAAATTCCATATCTCAATAAAGTTTTAGAGTCCATTGCGATTATTAAGCTCAGGCCACGAGCTTCTAACGATCATTTATCATATTCCTTTCATAAAATCTGGCATAATATGCTAAAATCAATTAAAAAGCAGGTTTACGTACTCTCAACTCAACTATGGATTCTTGTATGTCTGTGTTTATATTTTGAAACTTTAAATTGCATTTAACATCTTTCTATTGTATCCTGACGACGTTTGCAAAAGTGAATGAAACGTTGATAATTTGTATTTTAAATATATTCTTTTTATAACTGTACCATTTAATAATCTGTATTTATTTTAGTACATATTTTTAGTAAATGATAACACTTTTTATAAATCACTTTAACCCTTGGAGGGGCAATGAAGCCAGAATATAAAAAAAAAATTTATTTTAAAATAAATAAATGGTTTTCTTTACGTATTTGATAAAATAAAAATTTTCATTTCAAAATTCTAGTGTCAACGTGGTATTTCGCAATTAAAATTAAGTTGAATGTATTTTATCCCACCGCCTTTCAATGGATTAAAAATATAAAAATACACAGGACGTATTTCGTGTTGAAAATATTAACAGCTCGCTATCAGTCTAGCATTACCATAATATCTGTGTATTTTTATATTTTTAAGGTGATTTATACAAAGTGTTACTATTTAATTGAGCTAGCTTTATAATAAATTAGATATATACTACATGCAATGGATCTCAAAATGTACTTACCCGTGTTCTCATTCTGAAGTTCTGGAGGATTTGTTGTAAGCCCATGCAACAGCAATGGTTTTCAAAAAACAAGTCTGTTCATTGCTGATCTCTTTCTGCATTTTATACCCATTAGAATTTAGTTTGCGTGTTCAAATCCAAACACAAAGTACAACAAAGTGCATCGTACAGATCTGTGTAGTTTATTTCTTTATTTAAAATCATTGATCTTTTCATATTGTTTAAAATAGAAAACGTGCTCATTTCTTTGTATGTGGTGTATTATTTCCATTGATACATAGTGTCACGCTACTATACTTCTTGTTGTAATATGAGGTCACTGAGCCTTTCGTTTTTAAGGAAATACAGTATCTATCAAAAGTGCGATACATATGATAATGAGAATGGAGTTTTAATGTAAATAAATCTTTTAATTCAAAATTCCGCGAAATGCATTTGACATCCATGTAACTATTCAAAAAAGCTTTTTTTTTTTTTTTTTGAGAAAGAGAGAGAGGGAGCTATGTCCGAAAAGCTTCCTATATGAAGAATTGAACTATATTTGTATTCAGGAAAAAAAAAATTGTAAAAATAATTAATAAAAGATCTCTAATATATTAATATATACTCTTTCAGAAATGCTTTCTTCAGTCCATGGAAATTTACTTGACAGCACTTCTAGCAATAACGTAGAGCTAAAAAAAAGTTTTTTTTCCACTTTTTAAATTAGATTTACTTAATCTGAATAAAAGGAGTTTAAAAAAAAAAATACGACACTCGCACGTTCTTCCTGGGATCTGCTTGATTTTGAACCTGGAGCCATACGTTTCAAAAACAACATCTTAACTATTTCGCCAGAAAACACTTGGTAGGGTGGAGTTGTGAATAATAAAAAAAGGAGACATATAGTGTCTCCCTATGTATAATGTCTACATTGTCTATCAGTTGCGAGTGAAATCATTGAAGATGTTATCATAAAATAGCTGCTGTTTCTGTTTTTTATATCGGATCTAAAGTTTCTGATTACCACATATAAAACTTCCACCAGAAAGATTAAATAGAAAATATTATTTTATTTAGCGCCTTGTTGATGGAATGCTTTGTTTGTCACAATGTGGCGGAACTATTACTGCCAAGTTAAACTGTTACCAGCGAAAATGAATATCGTTTTTTCCTATTATTTTCTAATAAAGTTTGCAGTTAATTAAAGAAAGTTTAAATAAAGATAAAAATTTCTGCATAGATTTACTTTAAGAAAGTTGCTGCCATGGTAATGAACCGTCTGCGAAAGCGGTGAAGTTAAAACTCAGTTCCTCTTTCTTAATAGTTACATGGTCTGGGAATCTGGGATATACCATAGCTGCCAACTTTTACGCATTTTTCCTACCACAAAAAGTTTATAATAAATATTGTCTTACTTAATCGTGGAAATCTTGTGATATCTCTGTACAATTTTAGTCGTAGAAAAAATGCGTAAAACTTGGCAGCTCCGGATATACCAAAACATAGAAGGATCTAACTATCATATCACAATAAGTTTCCTGTATAAAGTGGAATATTTTTCGATTCTGTTTTGAAGTACATCTTGAAAACAGAATCGGAAAAAAAAAATCGATTAACGAACTTAATCCGTTCCAAAACCGTGTTTGCTAATCGAATTGTTTGTTAACCGATCATAGATTTTGTATTGATTTGTATGGGAATTCGTTCTTAAAAGCTAAACAGTGTATAAGAAACAATATAAATCGTTCCCTTTTAATCGGGTTAATATTCGTCCTTATTAAAAAAATTCTTGTTAAAATATTTATTCATCCTTGTGGGTATTTCGATTCGTATTGAGCATTTTGATAACTTTATCCGTATCTTGTCATACTTATTTTCAGGGATAAGACTGCTCCGGCCAAAAGGACTGTTTGCTACCACTAACTTTTAATGGTATTTCTCGCTTTATTGAATGACAGAATTTCTGAGATTTAATAAAGTTGAGAATACTATTAAAATTTAGTGGTGGGGATCAACCATTTGGGTCGGAACGCCCTCATCCCTGTTATTTTACATTTTTTTTTTTTTTTTTTTTTTTTTTAACACTTTCAAACAAAGTTAAAAAGTGTTTATGATTTCGGTTTCTCTGTTCGTCTGTCCGCGCTCAAACTCTCGTAATTATACTCGGATTGCCATGAAATTTTTGGAAGTTATTGACATTCACCCTAGCACGAACCCTATTACAAATAAAGTTTCTAACATGATTAGTTTATTTACAAAAAACAATCAAAAGGTTTTCCTTACACTGCGGTCTACGGGATAAAATCGTATCAAATGAATTTTAAAGATGTTACACCCTGTCAAGCATATTAAAATTTATATGCATTTACGAAGTGTACTGAAATATGTCTTCTGTAAAATCTGAGGGGAAAATAGTAGTTAATATTCATTTATATGGCCACACAAAAGAATTCAATTACGTAATTGTAAAGGGGGAAATTGTTTGTGACATATTTAAATTACATTAAACTATTTCATGTATAATAAAATCAATATAAAAAATCCTGAACGTGTTAAAAGCTTGTGACGCCGCACTTTATTTTACATCTCTAAGAATTTTAAATTTGGGACTTAAAAATAATCATATCTAAATTTAAATGACACTATGCTATTAATTAATATAAATATAAATATATTAAAATTTATTCATTAATGCTTTATCATATACATCTCTCATAAATTCGAAATGTGAATCTTAAAAGATATGATATCAAAATTTAAGTGACGCCTTGATGTGACTTAAAACGATCTGTTTTAAAATTTCATTTATTTATTGGCTAAATACATTTACATATCTAAACAAGATTTTTCATTTTCCAATTCTTTGTTAAATACATCACTTTCACTGAATTTATATAATGCGCTGAGCTGTATTTATTTGAATTATTTGAATATTGCTGTATTTATTTGAATTTATCTTTTATGTCATGCTATTTGATAAACGTAATCAATATTTATAGTATTTTTCTATGTACATATATGTTTTCTATGTTTTGTCAGATGAAAAATGAGACATCGAAGACAGAAAGTAAAAGAATAAATTGGCATCTCAGGAAACTTAACTCCTTAATTCTAGCTCTCGGGACTTTTATGGGCAGTGTAGGCTGCTACTTTTTTATTCAGCTTTTTTTTTTTTTTTTTTTTTTTTTTTTTTTAACTAATTTTTTAAATAGTGCAATCAACTTTTTTTTTTTTTTTTTTTTTTTTTTTTTTTTTTTTTTTTGCACCATTTTAACTATCATTAAATAAGATGAATATTTTTACTTAAAACAATTGTGGCAATCAAACAAGCCAAGAAAAAAGAAAAAAGCTTGCACTTATTGGACGTAACGCTTAAGAGATTACTATAGTACGTGATGAAAAGAGAATGTTAATCCTATGGAGATTTTATTTTCAAATTTCTCGCTTTGATTTTAGTACTTTTGAATGATTTTTTTAAGCAGAGCAACCGGGATAGTGTTCATGTTTTCCATTTTGGTTTCAGATTTTTTTATAAAAATTATTTTCACTTTCGAAACTTGTTCCAACCGGATCTGAAATTAAAAGTATCCTAATATAAAGAAACTATAACCACAAAATCAAAAATGCGAAAACGAACCGGGTTATAAATCGTCCTTGGCCGTCGTATGTAAAAAAATAGATACATAATATTCAAAAAATATTAAAATCAAAACGAGAAATTTGAAAATTATGCCCCATAGGATTAGCATTCTCTTTTCTTCGTGTGACAGAAGTAGCCCCTTAAAGCGTTAAATAAATGTCTTTATTTGAATGCGAATGGTTTGAACCGCGCCTTTTCTTTTGCCCTTGAATATTATCCACTGATTCCTGAGCAGTTTGATTGACTGTCCGATTATAAAAAGTGCAATGCAGAGCTATAAAGAAAAATAATCTGATTTAATATTGCCAATTATAATTAATATTATGGAATTAATTAAAAGCAGCTATTTATAAAAATTTTACCTTTATTACGAATATATTTGGAGTAATTCAATTAAATTCTATCTAACCCTTCTAGATCATTAAAAAACATAAATCCCCACCAGGTTATAAAATCGACAAAAAAAAAAAAAAAAAATATTGTTTCATTTTAAATACGAAAAAAAAAAACAATACTAAATAAAAAGTAACCTGTTGCAGTGGTTTTGTTGTTGTTGTTTGTTTGTTTGTTTGCATTTCACAGAGAATCACGCAGTAGTGCCACGCCGAGGGGTCCTGGTTCGAATCCGGTAAGATATGGATGGTATGTTGTCCCTTTGTAGTGATATAAATATGTAATGGATATGCGTAATAAAATTGTTCTGAATTGTCTCTGTGTAATTTGATCATTCGACGCGAAAGCCATAGCTGCTAAAGGCCTCAAAGCAATGTCAAATCAAATCACACAGTAGCACTAAAAAAATATTACAGTCATAATTCTGTTTAAGTAATCTACTTTTCCGAAAAACCTCTGATAATTTCAGTTTAGATCAATGAAAGCTTCTGTCAAACAATGTTAAGCTTCAATGCACATCTCTTTCCTAAAACTTTACTATGCGTTACGGTTGGATTAATGTCATGTAGTAGATAGATATTGCATGTATTTACAAACAGATAGAAAATGCTGATACGCTTGATATTTTGTTACTATCTCAAGGTCTAAAGTCTAGACTGTATTAAAAAATGTATAAAAATTGAAAACATGTAATATTTATCTGAAACATCATCGTAAAATGTATGTAAAAATATTCATATATTAGTGCGGAAACTTCTAAAGTACTTTATGATAGAATTTAACGATTTTAAAAGTTAATTCTATAATTAACAAGGTCAATTTTTAATTACATCAATTTGAATATAGTAGTGTAAGGATTTTAAAAAACTGAAATAAGATTTAAATTGACAATGTGCTTGTAAATGATGAGTATGAGAAAAATAAAAATGGTGTAAAAACTTTTTTTTTGTTTTGTTTACATTATTATTTTTTTTATTATTTATACATTTGGAATAACTTTTACGTTGAAATAAAGTTTAAAACTAAAATTACAAAGCAACAAACTTTTTGAATTAGATTAATCAATGCATTTCATTGATATGGATGACAAGAAACAAAAAAATTAGATATAATTTATGATATTCTGATAATGGGATTTAAAAATCTAGGAGTCTCTGAGCATTATTTCACCATTAAAGTTTATTATTTTTATTCGCTAAAATTTCATTAGAATTCTTTAAAACCTCTTGACTGCCGCCGGCTGATTTTTTCACACACTAAGCTGCAGGTTTCACTGCAACATAAGCAATATTTAAATTAGTATAATTCCACAAATAAAACCCAGTTCTGAAAAATTAAGTTAGGATTGATGCTATAAAAGATTATACACCGATACTTATAACATATTTTGTATCAGGTTGGAAAAAACACCTTTTTTTTAATATTTTTAATAAATTACAGAGAAAACAACATTACAATATTACCCTTTGGCTGGGCAGTCAGGGGGTTAAAAAACCTTAGATGAAAAATAATGAATAAAATTTAGTGGTGAGAGTAAATTTTGTAATGTGCTGTTTGCTATATCTGAAGATTGACTCTCTTTGTCATTAAATAAGTCAAATATTACTTTACTAAAATCTTGGAGACGGGTACTTGAAAGTCCTTGAATCGTACGAATCCTGTATCTAAATGGAATTTATGGGAAATAATTTTTTTTTAATATTCAGGTTCGAAATACGTTCCAACCTGAGTCGAATTGACCGAAATTTTATGAAAGCTAATTGATAATAATGATACCTGATAAAGTGATCATGATTAATAATAATGCGACCTAAATTTTATGAATAGCCTAAGAGGTTAAGGCCATCAATTTACTTGGCTACTTTTAAATTTTATTATTTAATTTTTTCGTAATTTTATATCTTTCAATACAACTATTTAAACATGCATAACAAATTATTTATAATATCATTAAACATTCATGTGTCTATATGTACAATAGCATGTTTATGTTATCGGCCAAACCCGATTTTAGGCCAAACTAGTTTATCCTAACGCCCATCGGAAAACTAATTTTTCCTAGACCAAACCGGTCTATCCTAGCACCCATAGAATAAACTAGATTTTAGTAGGCCAAACTAATCTATCTTAAGGCCCTTAGGATAAAATAGATTTTCCTAGGCCAAATTAGTTTAGCCTAACTCCCATATGGTAAACTAGTTTAGCCTGCTACTCTTTGGTCTGAACTAGTTTATCCTAGGTGAATTCAATTTAACGTGATTTTATTGAATCTAATGCCGCCTCAGCGCCAACATTCTTGTTTATCCTTGGCTGATCTAGTTTATCCAAGGCCAATGTTATTTTACGTATTTTAAGCTCACAGGCTTCAAAGCCTGAGAACCAATGGTCCCTTAGGTTCTGTATGTATCTATGTACGCATTTATGTACGTATGTATGTACGTGCGTATGTAACGTGAAAACTCTATATAGAAATAGCTAGGCTAATCTTCCACCCCCCCCCCATCCCCGTTAATTTAGATAAATGTGTCTTTCATGCAGAATTATCAGATTTCTTTCAAATTACAGATATAGGATAATTCAGACAAGGCGCCTTCGTGATTACTTTTGGATGTTTATTGTTTAAGAATAAAAAGAGGGACAATAGAGATAACCCCCGCCCCCTATAATTTAGATAAATGGATTTTTGACGCAGAATTTACTTCAAATTTTGGATACAGATTCTTTCTGATATTACAAATCCCTGAATAGTTTGGGGGATTTCTGTACACGCAGAGGTCGGGCTGAACTTTTAATTTTTACACAATGACGGATCAAAATAACTTTCCATCGGGAAAAGTGGGGCCCGGGGCTTGAATTTCCAGACCGCACACGCCTCTAACAGTATCCTACTACCCCTCGAATAAAACATATTACACAGAGAGGGATGGCAAAACCATTATACACAAATTTAGATATAGAGTGGCAATCGGAATTAATAATAAAAAAAATATTGAACAGTTAAACGGATGGCTTTGCGTCACAGCCTATTTACACTAATTGTATACTACAGCCTTATTTTTTTTTTGGAAAGAATAACAGCCCCCGAAAAAAAGTAAGGGGATTAGTTCCATCCTAATTCCCCCAATTATAGTTAACCATTGAGCCCCAAACTAATCACAGATATGCTTTAGGAAATTGAACAATTGACTAAATTTCGAAGCAAAACGGATAGTTCTGACCAAAAAAAAAAAGGGAGTAATCCTCCGTTCCTCCCTCTATACTTAATCCTTAAGCCACTAAAAATATTCAGGGATTCATCTTATCAAAAAAATCTATATCCATAATTTGCGGTAATCGGATAATTCTGCATAAAAATCCGTTTTTCCAATTAAAGGAAGGAGCATCCACTGTCCCATTATACCTTAAAAAAAACCTAAATTAATCAATAAATCACCTCATCAATTGAACTTATGTCCCAATTTTGTGGCAAATCGGATAATTCTGCCAAAAAACTTAGGAATCTAAAATAAGGAAGGAGATAAATTGTCCGTTTCAACTCAGCCAAAGAACCACCGAAATTAATCAATGAAGAGCCTCATCAAAATGAAAATATCCAAAAACTGAAGCAAATCGGGTAGTTCTGCATGAAAAAAGAAGGGGGAGGCGTTCTTCCTCTTATACTTAACCAATGACCCCCCCCCCCCAAAAAAAAAAGAAAAACAATTATAAATTAAACGCCTTACCATAATAAGCCTATATACAAAATTTGAGGCAAATCAGTAAATTCTGCGTGAAAAAAACCATTTATCTAAATTACGGGAAGTTAACCCCATTATCCCCTCTCTTTATACTTGAACAATGGACACCTACAAATGATCATGAAAGCGCCTCATCAAAATGCTCATATATCTAAAATTCGAATGAAATCTGCTAATTATGCATGAAAACACATTTATTTAAATTAAGGGAGGGGCGGGTGAATTAGCGTCCCGTTCTTCTTCCCCTTTATTCTTTTCCAGTGAACTCCCAAAACTAAAATGGAAAGCGCCTCATTATCATAAACCTATATTCAAAATTTGATGCATATCGGATATTTGTTTCAAGAATTACTGCGTTACCTAAGTACGTACGTACATAAGTACATGCATACATACTGAACCTGCGAGCGCATTATCTCTCAGGCTTTGATAGCCTGATGAGATAAAAAGCACGTGAAATTACATTGTCCTAGGATAAACTAGAAAATTGGCGCCGAGGCGGTCTTAGGAATCAATAAAATCATGCCAAATTGAATTGGCCTAGGATAAACAAGTTCAGACCAAAGAGTAGCAGGCTAAACTAGTTTGGCCTAGCAATATCTAGTTTGTCCTAAGGGCCTTAGGATATATTAGTTTGGCCTAGGAAAAACTAGTTTGTCCTATAGGCTAGGAGAGACTAGTTTGGCCTCGGAAAAACTAGTTTATCCTATGGGCGTTAGGACAAACTAGCTTGGTCTAGGCCAATCTAGTTGTGCCTAAAATCGGGTTTGGCCGGAAATATTTACAAATTCAGTTGTACAATCGCCTCCCACCTCCCCCACCCCCACCCCCCAAAAAAACTTCCATGAATTATAATCTCTATATGTCAAGAAAAACGCTCCATAAATTATAATCTCCAAATGTCAAGAAAAACACCGCATAAATTATAATCTCCAAATGTCAAGAAAAACACCGCATAAATTATAATCTTCAAATGTCAAGAAAAACGCCGCATAAATTATAATCTCCAAATATCAAGAAAAACGCCCCATAAATTATAATCTCCAAATGTCAAGAAAAACGCCCCATAAATTATAATCTCCAAATGTCAAGAAAAACACCCCATAAATTATAATCTCCAAATGCCAAGAAAAGCATAAAAATAGCTACTGGTATGCTTAAAGCAAGATATACTGGTATAATTACGCAACAGTTGATGTAGTGCATTGCTTGCCAGTAGAGTCAATTTCGGATCTCTCACTGCTCTGATGGAAAGAACTGCTTCTCAATAGGTTAAAACTGAAACAGCATTATTTAAATTAAAGAATTTGCTTTTAGACTGGATTCCATGTGTACTGTAATTAAGATGGCAGTATTAGAACGTTTTTTGTAAAATTATTATTCAAAAAATAAATAAATAAATAAATAAATAAAAAGGATACTGCCCAGTTAAACTGATGGCATTGAGCTCACAGGCTACGCATACTAATTGTACATTACAGCCTTATATTTTCAAGGGTTAATTCCGTTCGAAAAAGAAATTAAGAAGGGGAAACAGCTCTCCCCTTTCCTCTTTTTTATACTTAATCATTGAACCTCCTAAACTATCAAGGACATGCTTTATCATATAAAAAAAATCTATATCCAAAATTTAGAGCAAATCAGATAATTCTTAATAAAAACCCATTTAGCATTTGTATAATTTAAGCGGAGTTATCCCCCTCTTTTATACTTAACCATTAAACTTCCAAAACTATTCAGAGATTTGAACGAAATCTGACAATTCTGCTAGAAAAACCCATTTATATAAATTAAGGGGAGGGGCATTAGGACCCCCGTTCCCCCTGTTTATACTTATTCAAGGAACACCTAATAAAGGTCACGGAATCACCTCATCAGAATGATCCTATATCTAAATTTTGAACGAAAACGTAATTCTGCATGAAAAACCCACTTATTTCTATTAAGGGGAGGGGCATGAGCCCCCCGTTCCCCCTCTTATACATATCGAATGAACTCCAAAAACTAATCAGGGAAGCGCCTTGTCAGGATATACCTATATACAAAATTTCAAGTGGATTTGATATTTTTATCATGAGTTATCGCGTTACGTACGAACATACATACAGAACGGGCGGGCACATAAGCTCTCAGGCTATGATAGCCTGTGAGCTAAAAAGGAAGACATACTTAATCTCTTGAGGAGCGGTGGGATATATTTTATCTCACCTAATTTAAACAAATTTGTAACCAGAAACTTTTGATGAAATTTTGTATTTTTAACTTTGCAGACAAAATGTTACGAAAAATTATTTTTCTTATTTTAAAGCAACGATTATTCCTGTAACAATTGAGTATTACATAGAATTGCTTGCCCCTCAAGGGGTAAAATGAAATTTTTTTTTGTGTGTATGAGGGGGGAATAGTATTAATAAAATTATGTTGTACAGCAAACGTTGAAGGAATGTATTGATTCCATTTGAACGTCTAATTTGTATAACAATTCAGAGATTTTAATTAATGAGGTGCTCCCTTTCTAGCAGACCGTATGTATCAAAATGAACAGTTATTTTGCCAGAATGTTCTAATAAGTGCCTATGTTGAAGAAAATACAGACTCATATTTATATAACTTTTAATAATTTTCAGTTTATTTATTGCAGTATAACTAATCAGACAAGAAGCACTTTTTGTTCAAATCAACAATTATTTTCACAGCTGAAATCGTTTTTTTATCTTTTTTCGTACCCTCTTCCATTTCCTCCAGCTCCAGCTCCAGCTTCAAATCCACCGCCAAATCCAGCACCACCTTGGCCTCCTGCCCCTGCATTTCCTCTCATACCGCCGTTCATTCCTCCTCCACCTCTACCTCCTCCTCCACCTCTGCCTCCTCCTCCTTGAGCATGCACAGTCATAATGAGAGCAAAAGCAATAAGAACAATCTGAAAAAGACAAAGTCATATTTAAGAGCCCACACTTACTGACTGAAAAAGACCCCTAATGATAATGTTAAGTCTATGTTGGGCATTCTTGTTAAATATCTCGCTCAAATTTTAATATTTTTAAACAATTTTTCGCATAGGATTGCTGAGTACGATATACAACCAGGTTAGTTTTTACTTTTTCGATTTTGATTTTATATTTTTTATATTATGATAGTTTCAATTTCAGAACCGGTTCTAACCGGTTTCAAAAGTTAAAGTATTTTTTTAATCTTAAATCAAAATTGAAAAAGTATAAACTAGCCCTATTGTAGATCGTCTTTAGCTATCCTATGCAAAAAAAATCGCGTAAAAATATTAAAATTTGAGCGAGATATTTAACAAAAATGCCCACATAGACTTAACATTGAAATCCGGGTCTTTTTCAGTCAATAATGTGGGCTCTTAAGGAAAATACTACCTCTGACAATAAAGTTCGGTAAATGAATTCAGAACTACCGATCTGGCAACACTGGGGAAACAAAACGCTGCATCTGCATAGAGGCAAGTGTTGACTATCTTCTCCCAACGTTGTTCAGTTAAGCGTTGTTTATGTTCTGTGTAAGACGTGATTTACTAAGTGCTTGTTCAGTGTGTTGGTTCTTAACTGAGAACAGGAAAATGAACGAACAAAAGATCAGTTTAAAGTTTCGTTTTAAGCTTTTCGAGACACCGAAAGAAATTAATGAGGGGTGGTGCAAATTGAACATCCAACATACTCGCCAGATCTGAATCCTCCAAACTTTTTTCTTATTTTCACGACTCAAATTCTCTTTGAAAGAGATTTAACCATATTGCTGACATCCAACGAAACGTGATGAAGCTTTTGAACCCCATCCCAAAAGAAGACTTCTTGCGAATTTCCCAGGACATGTATAGCAGATCGAAGCGGTGCATAGTTATGGGAGATGACTATTTCAAAGGATGGTATGGTAACTTTCGTTAATATTTCATCTACATTAATGTTACAACACTATTCACCGAACTTTATTGTCAGAGGTAGTACTTATAAACCCCATTTCGATTGAAATTTCTTTAATTCCTTACAGTGATATATATTTGCTACACGTCAGTTGGCATAATTTAGAAAAAAAGGGATTTGTTACAACGCAGTTTTTATTATTATTAGGTGCGTTCGTAATTATATAAATACGAAGCACCTATAGTTGTCGTTCAGTCCATCCATATGTCCTTATATAACAGAGCAATAACTACACAACCGAATCGTTTGAAATTTAAAATATATAATTGTTGCGTAATTTTGTCGCGTCATTTCTAATTTCATGAAAATCGGATGTATAGTTTAATGACAGGGACAATGAAAAGTATTCCGTTACATTATGACCAATGGGGAGGGGGGGATTTCAAGTGCAATGATGTTACATTTTTTCGAACATAATAAAATTGATATGCATCCATGAAGTATGTACTAAAATATACATACTATGCAATATGTGGCAGAAAAAATATTTGTTATTAATTTACAGGGCCACGCAAAATTATTCCACTGCATAATGGTCTAAGGGTAAACATTGTTTGGCGGGCGTTTTAATAGTATTAAATTGTTTCACATTTTATAAAATAGTTATACGTTGCTGAGGTTTACTACAGGCTACTTTCGGTATAATAGAGAGCAAATAGTATTTTGAGGGACACACAAAATATTTCGAATACAATACTGTATCCAAAATATTTATACCATTAGAACAATATCTGAATATTTTTAAACATTCGTTATAGTACGAACGCACATCATTTGCTACGTTTGACGAGCAATTTCCAATTTGTTATTATTATTTCCGTAAATACTTTATTGTTGTTCAATTAAAGGTAAAAAGGGTCAATTATCACTTTGTTCTGATGCTAGCTGGTGTACTACACAAGATTCAAAATCATTTGGTAGATGTATCGTAAAAATAGGAGAATCATTAATTGGATGGAAAAGTAATAAGCAGAAACTGGTTGCGCTTTCAACAATTGAATCTGAGCTTTTAAGTTTGTGTGATGCAGTTTGTGAAGGAAAATGGCTAATGGGTCTCTTGGAAGAATTAAATCAAGAAGAAATGGTAAAGCGTCCAATAGAAATCAGTACTGATAGTCAGTCCATAATTGATTGGATCAAAAACCAAAGAGTGAATAATCGTAACAAACATATCAATAGAAAATATCATTTTGTGAAAGATGAAAGAGCTAAAGTAGAAATTGAAACAAAATATGTAAATTCATCTGAACTGGGGGCAGATATAATGACTAAGAATTTGAGTTATGATGTCATGAAAAAACATATTACAAGTCTGGGCATTGCTGAGAATTATTGACATGCGAAAGGAGGGATTTGTAAGTGAAATCGCATGGCAATAATAACATTGTTTTTTTGTTTAAAAGAACTTTGGACAATAGACATTATTTCATGACTCCATGTATTAAGTTTTTTTTAATTTCAGACGATGAACGTGAGATGATGCTGATATGTTATTATTATTATTTTTTGGTTTTTTCGATATGTATGTTTTTTCTATATGTACTGTGATGTGACCGTCTAATAAATGTTTCTGTATTTATCGAAGAAGTTATATTTATCGTGAAAAATATTATAATTTTATCTAAATATTACGAAAATAATTAACAATTTGAAAAATGATATGTTGTGCCAGATAATATTAACAATCTCTAAAATGAAACTACAACCACTTATACTGTACAGCTACTGTAAAATACTCTATGTTCTACAAAAATCATGTTGTAGTACACTAAAGAATTCCATATCAAAGAAAGAAAAATAATGCTTTAAATCTACGTAATTAAAAAAAATACCCAACACTTTCAAAATACGCAATTTTGCCGGCCCATTTTTTGTGCAGCTATTTATGATTTATATGTGTGTAAATATTCTAAATAGAATGCTAAAATTTAATTTGGTCAGAATAAAATTTAACGAAGATTATAATTCACCCTTAGCGATTTCTAAAAATAGACAGAAACGTACTTTTATTTTTTGTACAGCCTTGTATATTACTTGCAGATTTTTATACGGGCCACAAAATTAGCTTAAATTATTCATGCAAAGTAGTTCCAAAACCCGATTAAAATTATGTAATCCACATTTGTGGGAATTCCTATTTCACAAATGACCATGTATCCAATTTTTTGTATAATCCGGTATATGATTTTCAGGGCTCCCAAATGGTCCGCGAACTGGACATCAGTAAATTTTAACAGAAAATTTCATGATACGTTTGCGCTAGAATCAACTTCCAAAGGTAGTTTCTTGGCAATTTGCAAAACAAATCTAAAAGGAAAATTTCTCTAAGAAAATTCTGATGTTCAGTTCGCGGACCATTTGGGAGACCTGGATTTTATTTAAATTCTACATATATCTCTTACTATAAAAATTGAATGTAAACTTAAAAATGCATAGTTCAAATTAAAACCAACTTAATCAATTCACGCTCATTCTCAGTACTGTTTACGAATTCTCTTGTGTAGTCCTTTTTATAATTTAAGCACAAGAAAAATTATGCAAAAAATTAGCTAACCTTAAATTGCATACCTTAATTAAAAATGCTCTTCATGAATCTTTTTTTAACAGACCATACTTCGGATATAGTATTGTATCGGAAGTTTTTTATGTGTCCCGGTAAATGAACAATAAATGTGCTGCAAATGATACTCAACTGCAAGCATATTGTAGTAAATCTTAATAATGTGTATTAATTTCAACTTGTTTGAAATAGCGCAAAACAATTAAAATACGTGGGAAATGTTTCCCTCGTAGACTATTACATTACCGACCTCTTTTCTGTGACCATCTAAAGAAATGTTAAATGCTTTGACCTCATTTTCTGCAGAAATACTGTTTTAGTGCATTTCAGAAATTGATATCAATTTCATTATTTTTGTAACAGAGTAGCATCATTAAAATACCCAGGAAATGATTTTTCTTCATAGACCTTAATATGATGAAATACTTTTGAGTTCCCTGTACGCATACTATAAATACTACACTTAAAATATTTGATGGTAATCATGTTCTTGTGCACCTTAAAAATGTATTAAAGTTTCATTATATTTGTAACACTACTAAAATACATCGTAAATATTTTTTTTCTCTTACTAAATAATGCTTCTCCTTTTGAGTGCTCATGTGATTGAGCTATGATTGATACATGCTTCATTTTCAATGCCGAATATGCTATGATAAATCGCAATAACATCTATCAATTTCGTGGGAATCCGACTATATTTACTCAAATAAAAGAATGGACAGACAGACGGCATCCGGCATACAGACAGATCAAAGTCGTAAACATTTTTCAACCATGTTAGAAAGAGTGAAAAAAGAGGATTTAATAAGATCATAAAAATCGAGGAATTTATCTTCGTAAAACCAAAAAAAAAAAAAGAATGTTAGGAAAATTCTACTACAAAACAGTGTTTTACTAGTTAAAAAAATGCAACTTTGATTGTATATCTGAAAAAATATTTTTAAAAGTGACAACATATTTTTATTCTTTAAGCTAAAAGAAATGTGGAATTAAAATGCGGTTGCAAATCACCATTTACAAACGTGCTTCCAATGCACTTCGAGCTCCCGATGCTTAAACTGAGATACTGACAGAGGAAAATGATATTATTTTGTCGCATTCATATTAAATATTTACGTTTTAAACCAGAAAATGCATTTTAAAAAATTTTCTTTTATTCATATATTTTGTACTAAACAGCTTTAAAAATTAACACTTGCTAAAAATCTTTTTTTTTAAGTTAGTGAAGTTTTTTTAACCTTTTTTAAGAATGATAGAAATTGTTTTACATTAATCATTACATCATTTACAACATAGATAATTACCCGGCATAAATTATTGATATTTTCTATTCATTTTCTATTTAACCTTTCTTTTTTAACATCTTTCATTTTCATATTAAAAACTAGTAAATCTGCAGATCAAAAGCCCCAACGTCAGCTTTTCACATCATTTCTTTTTTAAAACACACTTTGGGTAATATTCAACTTCCTGGAAACTGTAATTTAAAATTTTCGAAATACGTAATTATTTATAAGAATAAAATAAGAATAAGAAGTTTTCAGCCAACAAAAGCGTTAAATTAAAGATTTAGTTACGTTAGGATATTCCAAATTTTTCATGATCTATCATTTTTGTTTTTTTATTATAACATAGTAGATTTCTTCAGGGGGGCTCCGCCCCCCTGAACTCCCCGTAGTCTCATTAAACTTAAGTTTGTAATTTTCTATCAATTTGCTAATGGTTATCGTATATCTTGTATTTCTTTATACATTTTGATTTATAAGGATAAGTAACAGTTTTAATAAGCATTTTTCATTATCCTCATACTTCTACATACCTGTCCACACCTAAATCTGATGTATCAGGAACTTTTGAAAGTGTAAACTCAGTAATCTAGGGTTTTACAATTTTGTTTCCGAAAAAAAAGAAGTTTTGATTGCATTTTGTGGCAGATATCGTGGCCAGACAGAAGAGATTGACTGGGGTAAAACAATAAATTTTGTGTCGCCAAAATAAGCCTTCACTGAAGTTTCGACAATGACGTCATTATTCATGAGTTATTGCTATCCATGTTTCTTATATTTTTAACGACTACTATAAAATACCTGTTTTATTTCAATTATGACGTCAAATTTTATCAGGTGAAATATTTGTTAAAAATATTTTTTTTTTAATTTCTTTTACTTCTAATTATGCCTCCATTTTTGTCAGAAAGATTCTTATTAAAGAAACAAATTTCCGTGTTTAATATTTAACAAAGTACTATATTTATTTTTATTTTAATTCTGACGTCATATTTATTTTTTCTTAGTTTAATTTTTCGAATGGAACTTGCTCAATTGAAACTTATTGCCGTTGACAAATTATTCCAGCTTTTGATTTTTTTTTTTTTTTTTTTTGGCAACGATAAAGGAAATTTGTTACATTTTATCTAAAAGATCGATATTGATTCTGCATGAAAAAGAAGGAAATTTTGAATTATTAAGGAAAATATGTGAATAAAATCAATAAAACATACCCTATGTTCTTTTCTGGGCTTTGTTATAGTTATACACAAAGATACAAAGACATTAATTCATCAGTTTTAACGTTGACTTCATTTAAATTTTCGCGTTCAATAATTACACGCATTCAAATTCATAACATTATAAAAATAAGGATTAGGATGAATGGTTTCTTAGCAACCATTAAGAGAAAATAAAGAAAATGAAATAAAAACATTTGAAATAAGGAAGTCTCTAAAACAAATTCGTTTATATTATTGGAATACATTTATAAAAAATCTCCAAAATTTACAGTAATAATTTTAAAAATCTGACACATGAATAGACAAAATTTCAAAACAATACGAATAATTTAACCGGTAAATTTCAGCATCCATTTATCATAATGTGACATTTTCTCTCAAGAAAAAAAAAGGAAATCATTGGATTTGCCATAGAAAAGCATTATTGCGCAAAATAAAATATTCTATATTTTTCGAACGAATGAACCAAATCTTACAAAAAACTATACAGCTTAATCCCATTGCCTCACTAACATACCCACTTAATTTCAAGCCAATCGGATGCTTTTTACGGAAGTTATCGCGGAACAGACAGACTGACAGACAGACAGACTGACTGACAGGCAGACAGACACAAAAAAATTTCGTGTCTCCAAAGTAAGCCTTCACTGACGTTTAGGCAATTAAATATTTAAATTAACCTGCGCAGACGATAAACATAATTTTCTTTAAATAATAATATTTGATATCATAACTCAATCTCATTTTATTCCAAAATCAAAGCAAATCCATTTTATTTTCCATATATGACGTCACATTTGTCTCCTTTTAACACTTACCAGGGCTACACTAGATACCGGGCTTGCTCATTTCTTGTCACGACGTCACAAAAGGTGGCTGGCCGCTATCTGCGATTGGTATAAACAGGGCTCAAAGTGAAGCACCCATCGTTATGTACCAATCGCTGGATGCCATTCAGCCACATTTTGTGACGTCATGAAAGGAATGAACAAGTACACTTACTCAAAATTCCTATACCTTGTGTTATTAGAAATGAATAATCTACAATTTAAGTTTTTTTTTTTTTTTTTATATGACGTCAGAATGATATTTTTTAGATTTTTTACTTTTTTATTTTATTTTGTTTTATCACGCGAAAATCTTTCAACTTAAAACTAATTACTGAAAAAAAATAATTATTCTGTTTTTTTTTTTTTTTTTTTTTTTTTTTTTTGGCAACGAAAGAAGAAAGATGATTAAATATTATGGAAAAATGTCAATTTATTCTGTATAAAAAAATAATGAAAATTTGAATTATTAAGAAAAATATAAGATTAAAATAAATAAAAACAGGGATGAGATTTCCGCTTTTTTGGACACCAGTAAAATCTTAGAGAAAATGTCCTTCTCTTAAATCGCAAAAATGTTCCGATTAAAAAACATAACATTTTCTCTAAGATTTTACTGGTGTGCAAAAAAGCGGAAATCTCATCCCTGTAAAAATTAGCCTATGTTCATTTCAGACCTATAATCTATCTATATGCAAAAATTCAAAGACATCAATTCATCCGTTTTGAAGCCAATTTCATTTCAACTTTTCGGACACACTTTCACATTTATAATATACTAGCTGTTACCCGTGACGTCGTTCACGTAGCATAAAAAAAAAAGATAAACGCTTTAATTAAACAAAACGTTTCATTAACAATAATTTAATATATATATAACCCATATCTTATAGGAGGCTATGCAGTAGTTTTTTTTTATAGGGGACTTAAAGAACTCAGTCAAATAAAAGGGAAATGTGTTAGATAATATGAAAAATCGCGAAAATGAAATTGCGACCAGTTATACTGTAGAACAACTGTAACGCACCCCAATTGTACAGAAATCATGTTGTAGTGCATTTCAGATTTCCATATCAAAGAAAGAAAAGTCATGTGTTAAACCTAGGTAAAAGTATCCAACATTTCCATAATACATAACTTCGCCGGCCCATTCTTTTCTGCAGCTCTATATATGATCTATGTGTTTGTAAATATTCTAAATACAATGTTAAATTTTTGCGTAGTTAGAAAAAGTATAACGAAGATTAAAATTCACCTTTAGCAATTTCTAATAATAGAGAGAAACTTACTTGAATTATTTTTTTTACAGTTCTGTATATTAGCTGCAAATATTTATACGACCGCATATTTAGCTTAAATTATTCAAACAAAAAACCCGATTTAAATTATTGAATTCATATTTTCGGGAATCTCTATTGCACAGGTGACCATATATCCAGTTTATTGTATAGTCCGGTACATGATTTATTTAAATTCTACAAACATCTCTTATTATACCAAATGTAGCTGAACTTCAGGATGCATTAGTTTTCCTTAAAATACATACGATAATTGAAAAAGCTCTTCAGCAATCTTTTCTAATAGACCATACTTTGGATATACACTGGTAGACAAAATTAAGAGATGGAAGGCATTTTCCCAAATATCTCGAGAAATACTGGCTAAAAATAAATGAAAATTGGTATGGATATAACTTATAGTATGACAATAATATGTGCAAAGCAAAAATTAAAGTACCATTCATTGGCAAGAGTTATTGCCAACAGTCCAATGCGGACTGAAATTCATGATGAAATATGACAACGAAGGTGATGCTTGTATGTTGTGTGGTCGCGTCTAGTATGGTGTGTCGTCACCTCTGACAGATAGACAGCATGCACAACGAGTATGCATGCTGTTAATAAGAGAGCTAAGGATTGCTTGTGGAAAACTCTCCCATTCTTCCACCAGAGCAGTTTTTAACTCCTGAATGGTTCTGGGTGGGGGTTGGCATCTCGCAATAGCCCTTTCAAGAGCATTCCAAGCATGTTCAATGGGGTTAAGGTCAGGAGATTTGGCAGGCCAATCCATTCGATGAATATTCTCGCTTTCCAGATCTCTTCAACGGACGTCTACAGCGACACAACTGTGTGGGGATCTTGCTGCTGCCACAGGAAAATTAATTTCTAGGAAAATTGTTAACAGGAGGCTCGATGAAAGAGGGTTGTATGCCAGGAAGTCCGCCATTTGCATCCCACTCACTCCCTTCCACAAAAGGGAGCGTGAACAATGGTGCAGACAGCACCAACATTGGACACAGCTCCAATGGGCTATCGTTTTGTTCACAGATGAGTCCAGATTCAGTCTTCAACTTGATTCTCGGCGAATATTCATATGGAGGAAATTTGGGACCCGATACCATCCCAGTAACATCATGGAAAGGGACCATTATGCGGGTGGAGGACTGATGGTTTGGGCAGGGATCATGCAAGATACCCTCACACCGCTCCATGTGTTTGACACTGGTTCCTTGAATGCCCAGAGGTATAGGCAGGAGATCCTACAATCCTACGTGCGACTTATGAGGGGTGTTATTGGCCCTAAATTGGTTTTTATGGTCGACAACGCCCGACCACATAGGGTTCGCCTGGTTGAGGAGTATCTGGCAAGCGAGGATATTCATCGAATGGATTGGCCAGCTAAATCTCCTGACCTTAACCCCATTGAACATGCTTGGGATGCTCTTGGAAATAGCCCTTCTTGGAAGGGCTATTGCGAGGCGCTAACCCCCTACAAGAACCATTCCGGAGTTAAAAACTGCTCTAGTGTAAGAGTGGGAGAGTCTTCTACAAGCAATTCTTAACTCTCTTATTAACAGCATGCATACTCGCTGTGCATGCTGTCTATCTGTCAGAGGTGACCACACACCATACTAGAGGCGACCACACACCATAAAAGCCTCACTTTCATTGTCATCTTTCATCATGAATTTCAGTCCACATTGGACTGTTGGCAATAACTCTTGCCAATGAATGGCACTTTAATTTTTGCTTCGCGCATATTATTGTCACACTATAAGTTGTATCCATACCAATTTTCATTTATTTTTATCCAGTATTTCTCGAGATATTTGGGAAAGTGCCTTCCATCTCTTAATTTTGTCCACCAGTATATTATCTGAGATCTGGACACAGGTCCAAAATCTTTTATGCGTCTCTGTAAATGAACAACAAATGTGATGCAAATCATACTTAACTGCAAGTATATTGTTGTAAATTTCACTATTTATCATTGTATTGATTATCTCAGTATATTATCATGTTTGAAATAGTGCAACGCAATTAAAATACGCTGGGAATATTTTTCCCCGTAGACTATTATATTACCGAACATTTTTCTGTGATCTTGTAAATGAATGTTAAGTCTTTTCACCCCATTTTCTACGAAAATCCTGTTTTAGTGCATTTCAGAAACTGATATCAATTTTAATATTATTAAAATACCCTTAATAAAATAACATTATTAAAATACGCTGCAAATGGTTTTTCTTCACAGACCATGATATATGGAAATACTTTTGAGCTCCCTGTAAGCACACTATAAGTACTACACTTAACATATTCGATAGTAACTATGTTCTTGTAAACCTTAAAAATGCATATAAATTTCATTACATTTAAAATTATGTAACATTATCAAAATACACCACAAATGATTTTTTCGCCTTAGATCATAATGTAAAGTCTCCTTTTGAGTGCTCCTGTGTTTCAGCTATAATTTTTTAACCTCGTTCATTTTCAATGCCGCACCTGCTATGGCAAATCTCAATAACGTATGTTATTTTCGTATGAATCCCACTATATTTACTCAAGTTGAAACACGGGCAAACAGACGGCAGACCCCAGGCACTCGGCATCCGGTATACAGATAGGTTGAAGTCGTAAACACTTTTAGACCATGTTAGAAAGTGTCAAAAAAGGGGTAGTTTCCGTAAAACGAAATAAAAACAGTGTTAGTTAAAATCTATTACAAAACTGTGTTTTGTTTTAGGTGGCATTTTTGTATAATTTGTACATATATGCTTTGTATACCATAAAAATTTATAGAAATTTATTATAAAAAATATTCTTAAAAGTGACAACATATGTTTACTTTTTAAGAGCTAAAAAAATGTGGGATTAATATCCATTTACGAACATGTTTCCAGTACACTTCGAGCATATCATGCGAAATTGAGATATTGACTGAGGGAATGTATTTTTTCACAATTACATTAAATCTTTAGATTTTAAACCCGAAAGTGCATTTTTAAAGTGTTTTTTATTTATATTTTCAGAATTGAACAATTTTAAGAATTAACACACAAAAATATTTTTTTTATTAGTTGAGCTTTTCTTACTTTCTAAGAATGATAAAAAGTATTTTTCATTGATCATTACGTTATTTACGATATGTATAAATTATTAACATTTTCTAGTCATTTAATATTTAACCTTTAAAAAACTTATTTCATTTTAAAATTAAATATTTATATTAACCAGGCTCAGACGATAAACTTAATTTTCTTTAAATAATAACTTTTGATATCATAATTCAATCTCATTTCATTGCATCATCAGAGCATATTTATTTTATTTTTAATATGTGACGTCACAGTCGTCTCTTTTTAGCACTTACTCAAAATTACATTGTGTTATTAAAAATGAAAACTTGAAAACTTTTACTTTGTTTCAGATATGACGTTACATTGACATTTTTAAAATTCTTAATGGAAAGTATTCCTGTTACGTCACAATTGATGAAAAGTTGAATTTTATAGCCTCGAACCGAAAGAAAGAAAAAGGTTCATTTTGATTACGGATTAATATCTGGAAAAACTACTAAAATATTTATATTCCGGTAAAGTGTGAAGTTATATTCTTGTGAAGTCTTCTAAGTGTAAAAGAAATTTTATATAATCGTCTGCGTGATATAAGAAGAAAAACAGTATTCCTCTGACGTCACAATAGGTAAAAATGCGGTTTTTAACCTCGAACCGAAAAACAGAATAGGGTCCATTCATTTATTTAATTTTGTTTTATCACGTGAAAATCTTTCAGTTGAAAATTAATTACAGAAGAGAAATAATTATTCCGTTTTTTTTTATTTTTTGGCAACGAAAAAAGAAAAATGATTAAATATTATGGAAAATTTTTCAGTTTATTCTGTATGAAAAATAGTGAAATGCTGAATTATTAAGAAAAATATTTGAACGAAATAAATAAAAATTAGCCTATGTTCATTTCAGGGCAATAATCTATTTATATACAAAAATTCAAAGACATTAATCCATCCGTTTTGAAGGCAATTTCATTCCAATTTTTTTGACACACCTTTCATATTTATAATATATATAAGGATATAAGATGATTTAAATCTGCGCATGGAATTAGCTTTTAGGCTTTTTGTTATTTTTTTTTTTAAATAAAAGTATATGAAGCTGTGATAGAATTCATAGATTTTCTTTATCAGTAAAATAAATAATATTAAATGCAATATTAATGTTGTATCTAAAAACCCATCCGCAGCCTTGTGTAATTCACATTTAAAATTCTTAAAAAAAAAAAATGGGTAAAAATATACATTTAAAAAAGTAATAGGAATTTTAAAAAATACAACTTATTTTAACTTTTTTTAAAAAAATTATTAAATATGCAGTTTTTATTAGCACTTTCCAACAAAGTTGCAAAGTGCTTATGCATTGGGTTTGGCTGGCTGTCTGTCCGTCTGGCCGCGCTCTAACTCACGCAAATATACTCGGATTGCCATGACATTTTAGGACGTTATTGACGTTTACCCTAGCACAAACCCTATTGAAAATGAAGTTTCTACCATGATTAGTTTATCTACAGAGATAATCAAAAGTTTCCCATTACATTACTGCCTATGGGGAAAAATCGTTTCAAAGGGATTTTGAAGATGTTATACTCTGTCAAACATATTAAAATTTATATGCTTTTACGAGGTGTATTAAAATATGCATTCTATAAAATATAAGGTGAAAATGTAGCTATTGGTTATTTACAGGGCCACACAAAAGAATTACATTAGATAATGGTAAAAAGGGGAATTGTGTGTGATATATTTTAACTATATTAAACTGTTTCATGTATAATAAAATTGATGTATGTCATTGAGGCTTGGTATAAATTATACGATACTGCCTTCCCTAATATAAAGTACATCGTATTTACAGGGACACACAAAATATTTCAAATAGTACATTCTTTCCGAAGTATTGTATATGTATCCGATGATAGCTGATGGATGGATGAAACGCATTTTAATTATGATATGCGCGTATAAGTTTCACTAAATTTATGCATATTACATGGTGTGTATAAATGCTATAGTTAATATACAGGGCTACCCAAAAGAGCTCGCCAACGTTGCTGAATATGAGCATAAATTACTAAAAGGTAATTCTTATATAATTTATGCATTTTTACGCTGAACTACATAAAATTTACTAAGAAATGTTTGCAGAATATAGATAAAATGATATACAGGGTCACGCAAAAAATTAGGTACATGGAGCCTATGAATGATAATTTATGAGAAAGTGATTTCAGTTGTTTTAAGAGTGTTTTATTTTAAAATAAATTTTATCTTAACACTGATGTGTAATAAAGGTAGCAGGCAAACTTTAAGGGTGATCAAAGTATTCAAGTATGTTTCCATCCATTAGTATAAATTGCTGAAAAAGAAATTTCAAGCTACTTGGTATTTTTTGCTAAACTAAATTTTCCCATTATATAGTATGTATATTAGCTGACAGATCAAACGCAAGGATGTTCAATAGTACTGGAAAACATATTTGGCTATATTTGGCTTTATATTCTTATTTACCTAAATAACGAAGTTTTGTTAAAGATTTTATGAAGCGTTGGAAAGTGCTTCATAATTTATGCTTAACGCATGATTTTTTCTTACTTGTTTTTAATTCACTTTTATTTGAAGAAGGAAATGCAGTGAGTTTCCCATTTGTACCATATTTTTAAATATAAACAGCATTGTAGAAAACGGGGCTGCGGAGTCAAAATTGGGCACATTTTTGAGTAAAAGAGTCGGAGTCTGGGGTCGCAATCCCACACCAGCTTTTTTGTTAGACTGTTTGAAGGGAAATTAAATCAATTATATGTGATTTAAAATCCATGAAAGGAATTATCATTGTTATTATTTTTTTATTATATCTGTCTACCCAAGTTAAAAATAGCCTATATACTGTGCGGCGTAAACAGTAAATTACAGTAGTTTTCAGTTAAATATTCCAGTAGATCTCAAATTAGTTCCAAACTAGTAAAATTTTCATTCTTTTTTTTTTTCTTTTTTTACTATTTATCGAAACTTTTCTGCTCTGGAGGACACGAATTAAAATTAAAATTGTACATTTGTCTTTTCAAATCTAAAGACCCTAAAATGAATTTTTTTTTTTTTTTCTAGATTTTGATAGTTGGATTTTTCGGGTTTATGAGACACGAAACTGAAATATTAGTAAAATGGAATTTTGTTTTCTTTTTTCTTTCAAATATCTTACAAATGAATTAATACCGAAATAATGAAATTTTAGCCTTATTTTTCCTGCGTTCCCACATAATTTTAACCAACAGCAACACTAGTATATTAGCCAGCCGGTAGTCAGAGTCGGAGTCGGCCATTTTTCCCTCCGACCTCACAGCCCTGGTTGAAAACATAAACTGTCCCCTTAAGCATTTTAATAATTAACGAATGTTTATCATATCATCTAAAAAAAAGTATAAAAGTATACTTACTAAAGTTTTCATTTTGGTATCACAGATTCACTGTTTGGTGATCAACTGATATTGAGTTCCATTCTTCCATTTTAATTTATGTAAAAATATGAGGAAATTTTTCCAAAAATATTTTACGATGTTCCATCATTTTTTGAGGAAATGTCAGAACAATATTAATTACCTTGATAGACGCTAATGGTCAGCTCTCGTGACTTGATGACAGGTGAAAAATCATTTAGCTCTCCATAACTAAAATTAATAGTGGACGAATAACGTAAAATCATTCATTATTGTTACAGCTTTTGACATTTCATAAGTTACTGTGTTGCATTACGTAATTTTATTTCTGTTATCCTTGAAAATTTGTTCATTAGTGTTGAAGCATCTGTTCATTCAGAGTTATATAAAACGTATTGACTTTTTGAAAAATGGAAATTGTAGAAATAAGTTTATTCCTACTTATAAGTTAACTAACATTTTGCAGAAAATAGTTAAAACTTCGTAAAATATTAACTGTATTAGGAACCGTTGTTAACCGTTTTCAAGAAATGGAATGCTAACTCCGCAGTTTCCACCAGGTGGCACCGTTGGCTATTTCATTCAGTAGCGCATGGCTGCTTTACTATACCCAGTCACCATTTTTATGAAAATAGCAACAGGCGTTCCAAAGTTAATAGAGTGGCAAGAAACTTTAATGGGCATATTGTAAATAATAGTAATAAATTTTGTATTCATGCATTTTTGTATAAAAGTGCTATAGGGTCAATCCATTTCAAGTGGTCCAGCACTGGTCGCTCGACTATTTTTTAAAAATCTGAAATTTTTTGTACAACAACCCTAACATGATAGAAGTTCAAAATGACCGTTATTTTAATTCTACTATTTTTTATTTGTGCATGGCGGCCATCTTTGTTTCATCGTGTGCAGCGATTTTCTCAGATACTAGGATACACAAAATTGTAAATATCTCGTCTTCTATTTTCCCAATTGAAATGGGGTTTGCAGCATTTTGTTCAGAATAAAATAGGCTAAATATACAGTGATAGAAAAATTTTGAAAAATAAATTTTTACAGGTGAAATTTTAGCGCAAATTGTACGATTTTTTCCAAAATCTATCCGTTTGCAAGGGGAAAATTTTCATGCAAGGGAAACTGTCAACCTTACACAATTTTTTCTACAAATAGGTCAAAAGTACATGTACTCATACACCAAATCCCAGATCTGGGAGTTAATTTCTCTTTGCGGAAAAAATTCCGAAATTCGTCAAAAATTTCAAAAATCGCACTTTTTAGGCTTTGATATCTCTGGTGGGGCACGAGATAAAAATCTGAAATTTTGGGCTATGATTGTATCGTGTAGTAGCATTATGTACAAAAAATTTCAAGAAGGAGATTTGACTACAAGCTGAGATATGACATGGGAAATTTGTGAAAACAATACTGCCAAACTATTGTAAACCTACTATGTAATTGTTCAACAAGACTGTCAACCTTGCACAATTTTTTCTACAAATAGGTCAAAAGTGCGTGTACTCATACACCAAGTCCCAGATCTGGGAAATGATTTCTCTTTGCGAAAAAAAATCCGAAATTTGTCGAAAATTTCAAAAATCGCACTTTTTAGGCTTTGATATCTCTGGTGGAGCACGAGATAAAAATCTGAAATTCTGACCTTTGATAGTATTGTGTAGTAGTGTTATGTACAAAAAATTTCAAGAAGGAGATTTGACTACAAGCTGAGATATGACATGGACAATATGTGAAAACAATACTGCCAAACTATTGTAACCTACTATGTAATTGTTCTTACCTCCAAAATTTTAAATTAATTATTTATGGTACAAAGTTAAAAGTTAATTACAAATATCTTTTTCAAATGCTTCTGTGTGATTTAAACAATTCAGAATGTATGCTAAGCCAATACACTATTTGTCCAGATGAACAAATCTACTAGAAATGCTATTGCAACAATTTTACTCGGAACACATTTCAGGAAAAATAAATTACAGACAATGGATTGCAACTGATCGAGTTGACATGGCTTCAGTTATTAAACCTAAAGAATTTCATTCAAATTAACAAGGGATTACAAGACCTGGGGGGCTTCAAATAAAATTTTTAGAAAGAACAGCCTGATGGACTGACAACAGTAACTGGTCGAACTCATAACATCTCTCGTAAATATTGTTAAGCTCTTTGTTGAGCATACATAGTATTTTGTAAATTAAATGTTTATTATTTAACTGTTTTCAACAAACGATATTTTCTGTGTAAATATTGTAATAAAAGAGACTAATCTCATTTCTCCTAATGTACTCGTAATAGCATTTCTTAACATTTTTTTAAATCACCGTATCTCAGCTTGTAGTCAAATCTCCTTCTTGAAAATTTTTGTACGTAACACTACTACACAATACTATCAAAGGCCAGAATTTCAGATTGTTATCTCGTGCTCCACCAGAAATATAAAAGCCTAAAAAGTGCGATTTTTGATATTTTCGACGAATTTCGGAATTTTTTTCGGAAAGAGAAATCATTTCCCTGATATGGGACTTGGTGTATGAGTACACACACTTCTGACCTATTTGTAGAAAAAATTGTGCAAGGTTGACAGTCTTGTTGAACAATTACATAGTAGGTTTACAATAGTTTGACAGTATTATTTTCACATATTTTCCATGTCATATCTCAGCTTGTAGTCAAATCTCCTTCTTGAAATTTTTTGTACTTAACGCTACTACACAATACTATCATAGACCAAAATTTCAGATTTTTATCTCGTGCCCCACCAGAGATATAAAAGCCTAAAAAGTGCGATTTTTGAAATTTTTGACGAATTTCGGAATTTTTTCCGCTAAGAGAAATTAACTCCCAGATCTGGGACTTCTTGTATGAGTACATGTACTTTTGACCTATTTGTAGAAAAAATTGTGTAAGGTTGACAGTTTTCCTTGCATGAAAATGTTCCTCTTGCAAACGGATAGATTTTGGAAAAAATCGTACATTTTGTGCTAAAATTTCACCTGTAAAAATTTATTTTTCAAAATTTTTCTATCACTGTATATTTAGCCTATTTTATTCTAAACAAAATGCTGCAAACTCCATTTTAATGGGGAAAATAGAAGACGAGATATTTACAATTTTGTGTATCCTAGTATCTGAGAAAATCGCTGCACACGATGAAACAAAGATGGCCGCCATGCACAAACAAAAAATAGTAAAATTAAAAGAACGGTCATTTTGAACTTCCGTCATGTTAGGGTTGTTGTACAAAAAATTTCAGATTTTTAAAAAATGGTCGAGCAACCAAAAAAATATTTTCTGGACCACTTGAAATGGATTGACCCTATAGTTGTTGCACCAAGATCTGAATATTTATGAAACTAGCTATAGTATGAATGCACCTCATTTGTCACGTTTTACGTTCGATTTACTGTTTATTAAATAAATAAGGCGAAACATTCTATTAAAACTTAGTGGTGGAAGTTTGTCACTTCGTAAATTAAGCCTTTGCTCTTTGGAATTTGCGATGTTAACTTCCAGCAAAACAAAAGACTTAATATACTCTGACTTAGATAATGTCCATAGTGTAGACCAATATCCGATACTCTACGATTTTGTTCTGGATGATTTGAAGGACATAGAGAAGTTTATAAGAAATTAATTCAGTCATGCCAAAGTTATGCATAAAAATGTAAACCTCTTAAATCTGAAAAATGTAGAATCTTTAAAATAATGAAAAGTTATAAAATATTAATTCAGTTATGCCCAGGCACGTAGCCAGGCAGGGGGCTAAGGGGGCTGAAGCCCCTCCCGAAAGTTTATTGACTTTGGAAAGTTATCTCTAATGACAATAACAAATGACAATGTTTTTATCTTCGGTTACACTAAAAAGTTTTAGCTGTTAACACATAAATTTATTCAACTACAGTTATAGCAATTTTTTGTCATACTTGCTCATTCAGCTATATCGTTCTTTATTCATATCAACCATTAAAAATATAAGTAATTTTAACCCTTTGAGGCGCAGAGCAAATTCATTGGTTAAGTGTTGAAATTGATGACTGACACCGGAATTTTAAAACAACTATATTTGTAATTAAGAAAATGCTATTTTGCAGGAATTCGATAAACCGATTTTTTTTTAATCAAAATTCCGGTGCCAATGTGGAGTTTGCGATTTAAAGTTAAATGGTTTCATAGATACACCACCGCGCCGCAAGGGGTTAAAACGAAATTTTAACTGTCTTCTTTCACAGTACATTTCGATTAGAATAATTCCATATCATTAATTTGACAAAGAAAAAGCAAGTATAAACACGTATGATGTAATAAGTTAACTTTAGAAATCAAATATAAAGCATTTGCTTGCATGATTTGATCTTCCTTAATTTTGTCTTTCTATATTATATCATGCATACAATGAAAACTTTGATTCGTCAATGTTCAATATTTGTAGAGAAAGGAGTCAAAAACTTTGATAATACCATAATGTAACATCATGTGAAAATTAATGATTTTAAAAAAGTATCCTTGAAAGTGGTGTTATAATTGTAAAGGGCTTTTTATTTAAAAGAAAATCAGTGGCTGTAAATTTTGAAAAAGAAAGGTTTGGTTTGAAGAAAAATGATAGGGTATCGAAAAACCTTCAAAGGGGCCATGGCAGCCGACGTAACCCAGGCTCTTCATTCAACTTTATTGTAAATTGCTGGTGTATGAATCTCTAATAGAAAGAAAGTGTGCACAGAGTAGCCTATTTGACTGGAAAATTTTCTTTATTTTTTGAAGAATTATCAACTTTAGGAATGGATATACCTATGTAAGGATTTTTTGACAATTTTTCAAATCTCCTTCTACAGATCTAGGGGGCAACATCTAACATTCTTACAGTCATATTTTGTGTTGAGCAAGAAATGCCGCTCAGATGTTATCATGATAATGGTCCCCTAACGTTAGAGAAACTGGTATAAAAAAAAAAAAAAAAAAAAAAAAAAAAAAAAAAACTAAGCTACAAGCACTATAAAGATTTAGAGCAAAGTCTGGAGATGTTGAACTAAAACGATATGTCATAAAAAGCTGCTTCAGCCCAGACTTTCAAAGTAAAATTATTGAAATACGCTCGAATATTGTTACTAAAGAACTAATTTACAAAATAAATAACGCGATCTGTTTTACCTTGATTGCTGATGAAACTATTATGTTTCAAGAACAGAACAGCTTGTTTTTTTATGTTATATTATGTGTGCTATATATAAAATTCACAAAACCTATATTTCAGGAAGCTATTTTAGGTTTCATCCCAGTGATATTACAACGTTCTGATAAACTTCGTCTTGATATGTCTAAATCTCTCACTGAGGCGTATGAGTTAGCAGTAATTATGGCTTGTTATGTTAGTGGATCCAGCATAAAATTCGTCAAAAGTACTCCAAAAATTAGATGCGTCCATTGTTCAAGTTAATTGCTAAACTTCACATTGTCCAACAGCATGCTGATTCCCGCCATCCGAAACTGACTTGGAACTGTTGATGACATCTTCCAAATTGAAATAAAGGTTCTAAGACCAACATTTAAGCAGACAACATCTACAAAACCCTCAACTTATACCCACTAAATAATATTACACCTATGTAACATTACACCATTATACTGTCGTTATTCCCGGCATAGAAAGTCTTATTCAAAATTTGAATGATAGACACATTTCGAACAAAAACATTCTGATTTCTAAGTACTTCTTGAAAAATTTGTTCCTTCGGGAAGCGGAAAAGTATCAGAGAATCTCTTTCAATATTTTCACAATAATGTCACAAGTGAAAGCTGAATATTAATTTTGGTGCAGGAGAATTGCTCATGTTTACGCAAACACAGAGCCCCACAATTTTTAGAGTATTATAATGCGACGTATTACATTATGATAAAATACTTGCTGATAGTCTTGGCTAGAATTCTGGTGACAACAGCTAGTGCTGGAAGGTCTTTTTCGACAATGAAAAGAAACAAGTTGGAATTTGCACGTGAACGTAGCAAATGAGGTGCGTTCATACGATAACGAAGTTTTAAAAATATTCAGATCTTGCTGATATAGTAGAGCGTACTTCGAATACAGTATAGTAGTCGAAATCTTCGTGTTTCTGTAAATATGCAGAAAGTAATTTTTATTACACCTCTGTAACGTATATCTTATTCATAAAATGTGAAATAGTTGAATATAATTAAAACACGCCCCAAACAATGTTTCCCCGTATAGCATTACGTTGTGGAATACTTTTGTGTGGCTCTGTAATTTATTAATAAAAGTTCTTTGCATCACATCTTGTACAGAATGCATATTTTAGTATATACTTCATAGATTCATGCCAATTGTATTATGTTCGAATGAGTGTAACATCATTGAAATTCATTTGAAACTTTTTTCTTATTTACCGTAATGTAATGGAATACTTTTGATTGTCCCTGTAAATGATCTATATATCCGATTTTCATAACATTTGAAATGACTCGATAAAATTACGTAATAATTATATGTTTTAAATTTCAAACGATTAAAATGCATTTGAAATTTTTTCCCCATTGACCGTAATGTAACGGAATCCTTTTGATTGTCCCTGTAATTGATCTATGCATCCGATTTTCATAACATTTGAAATGACTCGACAAAATTATGTTATAATTATGTATTTTAAATTTCAAACGATTAAAATGCATTTGAAACTTTTTCCCCATTGACCGTAATGTAATGGAATCTTTTTGATTGTCCCTGTAATTGATCTATCCATCCGATTTTCATAAAATTTGAAATGACTCGACAAAATTATGTTATAATTATGTATTTTAAATTTCAAACGATTCGGTTGGGTAGTTTTTGCGTTGTTATATGCGGACGGACAGACAGACGGACAGACAGACGGACGGACTGAGCGACAACAATAGGTGCTACGTATTTACATAATTACGAACGCACCTAAAAACCGGGAGGCAGTAGCACATTCAATTCCCTCATCAAGTTGGATGATAGTCTAGGATTAGTTAAATCTCCATTCGCATAGAATCGGTCTGCCAAGTCGATTCTTGGTGGAAAACATCTAAAAATCCGATTCCATTGTGCTTTCCTGCACCCAAAAGTATGAAAACATGGCGGATTGGGAATGGAGGATTTGGAGCAGGAAAACATAATGGTAAACCTATGTGTCAACGACTAGAATCGGGTTTTTAGGTGTTTTATACCAAGATATGATTTGGTAGACCGACTGCGTGTTAATATGCGAATCGAGAATTAACTAATACTAAATTTTCATACGTGAAATCATTGAGGTGATTGTCTGTGCTGCCGCTCCCCGGTCTATGAGCCTACCTTTGCTTTGAAGTGTTATGGTTGATGAAAAACTGAGTAGTTTTACAAGGATTTTTATTCGTCGGGACATTACAGTAAATATTGATAAATTAATCACCCTCAGAAGGCTGAGAAGTCATGAATATTCTTTCTGTACCATTAGTAAACTAATTGTACCAAGAGTACTGCATTTATAATTATTCTAATTCTAATAAGAGAATGTGAAATATAAATACTGTTTTTATGAGTACATATATCCGTTACAATTATTATTTCGTTGAGGGGAGGAGGCAACATGTGTAATAAATTTCATCTACGGAATAATCATTTTAAGACCCTGCGGTCGTAATGCTACTCGCTTGCTAATATTAATCCTGTGATTTAAACCTATTCAAATTATTTGCATTTCAAAATTTTTTAACTTTTTTTCTTATAGGATACATGAGTGTCATCCGGAAATAATTTAGTTTGTGCTTTTTTATTTTCATTGTAGTTTTCCCTACATTTCCTGTTTTTAAAAACCATATAAATTGCGAAAAAATTGAAAAAATATGAATTAACATTTTTTTACATGGATATCAAGTGTCTTATGCAGAAATATATCTTACGTTAGATCTTGTTTATTTTTTTTCTCGTGTTAAACCATGCAAATTACGTTTGTTAGATTAGAAAAAAAAAAAAATCCAAGATTCAGCCCCCTCCCAAAAGAAATCCTGGCTACGGGCCTGGTTATGCCAAAGTTATGCATAAAACTGTATGCCTCTCAAATTTGAAAAAGATAGCCTTTTAAATAAAGTAAATCAGAGAAAAATAAATCAATTATACCAAAGTTATATATACAAATGCATAAAAATGTAAACCTCTGAAATTTACTAATTTATCTTTGTCGAAATGGATTCAAAATAAAATATTATCTAAAGACATTTAATAGATTTTAGTACTATCCCATATTTTCTTAAATGAAAAAAATACTTACGAATGTTTTCATTTTCGAATCACAAATTCACTCTTCGATGATCAATGATAATCTTTCTAATCCATCCTGATAAATTTATATAAAAGTATGCGGAAATTTCTCAAAATAGTTTTTTGCTATATTTTCAATATTTTTCTAGTTGACGCCAAATCAAAATCATCTATAAGTTTCCGCAACACGAGCTAATAGTTAGTTCTCGTGACTTGTTCCCAGGTGAAAAATTGTTTTGGTTTTCGTGAATAAGATTGATAATGGGCGAATAATGTAAAATCATGCAATAATCTTGGACCTCCTGTTGTTCTGCAAGTTACTTTGTGTCATTTCGCCTTTTATACAGTTTGAAAGATTTACCTCTGTTAAACATGCGAAAATTTCCTTATTAATAGTTATTTTTTCGCCTTCCCAGACCCTAATATTGATTAATATACGGTATCTACAAAATAACCTCACGCTATTACTAGAAACACAATTCAAAAATCACCTGTATGAAAAATAGTACATTATTATGTGAATATAGAGGGTGATTCAAAAAAAAAAAAAAAGTGGACAAAATTATATGACAAATCAAGCATACAACAAGAATAAAAGATCACACAGGAACATAGGGTCGCAAACTACTTATTGAGTCACAAATACAGGGTGTTTCATTCTAGCTACAACCGTTTATAAAGTAATAATTTCGCGGAAAATAAAAATATTGCAATGAAAATGCAACAATATGTATCTTATTTTGTGTGAAATGTGATAACGTCGCGAAAAGATCTGGGAAAACGTATTGCTTAAGCAATCGATGATACGGTATAAACTGATTATTATAGTCTAAAATGTGAGATGCCAAGTGTATATTGCTGATGCGCATAATGCAAATTTTTACCCTTTTGTTTGTTGTTATCACATTTAAAACAAAGGTGAGAATGTCTGTTAAATGGTTTGTTATAATATACTCAGTTTTCTGAAACATATTACTGTCAACCCAAACTGAGTTAGGATGAAACACCCTGTATTTGTGACTCAATAAGTGGTTTGCGGCCCTATGTTCCTATGTGATTTTTTATCCTTGTCGTATACCTGATTTGTCATATCAATTTGTCCACTTTTTTTAATCACCCTGTATAATAAGCTTAAAACTGGGATCAATAAACCTATAGTAGACATAAAACACAACAAGAAAGTTACAGCTTTAGCCAAATCATATAATAAAGAACCTTTATAAATTAATTTTTAAAAAAGTAGTAGTAATGATAATTTATCCATCACGATTTTATTTACCATCCATTATCCGGGAATCAATAATAGAGATCTTCTTACGCAGTCGGAATATATGCAATGATTCAGCCTAAATTTTGGAAAGAGATATTCTGCAGGATAGTCAGACAATAATATGAAATAGTTCACGTTCCCAAACATCTATTTTACTTACACATCATACGCAGTGATGTAGCCGTAAAAAAATACATAGGTTATATCCTCTAGGCAGAGAGTATACCTTAGAGTGCAGATACTATAAGCTCTCTTGAGAAACAGAGGGTATACGGTATTCCTTAAAATAATCCAGAAGACACGCGGCGTATACCGCCGTATACCCACCACTACATCCCTGATCATACGTAAGTTAGTGTAAGTCTTGCAATCGTTTAATTTATTTATTTATTTTATTGTTATTTATATTTTATTTATTTATTATTATTATTATTATTATTTATTTTTATTTTATTTATTATTATTATTATTATTATTATTTATTTTTATTTTATTTATTATTATTATTTATTTTTATTTTATTTATTATTATTATTATTATTATTATTATTATTGATTTTTATTTTATTTATTTTTATTATTATTATTTTATTATTTATTTATTTATTTATTTATTTATTTTATTGACTCATTTACAGGTTTTAGACACTTGAGATTACCGTAATTTCCTGCGTATAATCCGCGGATCAAACAATTCTTTTTGGACCCAGAAATCTTATTTAGAGATTGAAAAGAAATATTTACGTTCATCTAAAAAGTTACATTTCTTTTTAAACAAATTCTGGGTCAATAATTGTTTGATCCGCGAATTATACGCAGGAAATTACGGTCTATAAACTTCATTAAAATTCATTCATATAAAATTAAGTCCATATACTTCATATTAAGCATGACTGTATCCTTTAATTTATATTAAACATCAGCGACATATAACAATTTTGTTATATATAAAATAGTAATGTAATACTGTTATACATTATATTTACGAAAAACATATTTAAAAAAAATTGTTGTCTGTCGTAAGCGTTCTACCTCCCGAACAAATAGAGATAGAGATTTGAAATTTAAAATGCATTTAGTATGTAACAAGTTGGAAATTGCACGTGAAGCGTAGCAAATGAGGTGCGTTCGTACGATAACGAAGTTTTAAAAATATTACTCTCATATATCAATCTCATAAAATTGTAAATAGTGAATTACAGTTAAAATGTGCCCCAAGCAATGTTCTCCCTATACCATTATGTAATGGAATACTTTTGTGTGGCCTTGTAAATCAATAACAAATGTTCTTTGCACCACAAATTATGTAAAATGTATATTATAATATGTACTTTATAGTTGCATATAAATTTTATTAAGTTCGAATGAGTGTAACACCATTAAAATGCATTTGAAACATTTTTCCCCATTGAACGTAATGTAACGGAATACTTTTGATTGTCCCTGTAATTGATCTATGCATCCGATTTTCATAAAATTTGAAAACTCGACAAAATTATGTAATAATTATGTATTTTAAATTTAAAATGTATAAAATACATTTGAAAAATTTTCCCCATTGACCATAATGTAATTGAATACTTTTGATTGCCCCTGTAATTGATCAATGCACCCGATTATCAAAAAATTTGAAATAACTCGACAAAATTATGTAATAATTATGTATTTTAAATTTCAAACGATTCAAATGCATTTGAAACTTTTTTCCCCATTGACCGTAATGTAATGGAATACTTTTGATTGCCCCTGTAATTGATCTATGCATCCGATTTTCATAAAATTTGAAATGACTCGACAAAATTATGTAATAATTATGTATTTTAAATTTCAAACGATTCGGTTGAGTAGTTTTTGCGTTGTTATATGCGGACAGACAGACGGACGGACAGACGGACTGAACGACCACTATAGGTGCTACGTATTTACATAATTACGACCGCAATTAAAAATGGGAAGAAGCCTATTTAATATCAATAATATCGATTATCTGGAACTATTTTTTTTTTCGGACTCTGAAAATATTCGTTTTGATGAAAAGTACATAAAATGTTTCGATTTTTTTTTTCTCTTGAAGGAGTGGATGTAAAAGACAATAAAAAACATAAATTTTGCATGAAGAATGAAGTTGATCGGATAATTAGTAGTTGATCTATTTGTAATCACATTTTCCACATTCTTCGATATTTCATGACGCTATATTTAATCCAAATTTCAATTCAAAGATATATTACTTACCCAGCATACGTAGTATAAGGTAAGTCTTGCAATCGTTTTGAAAATCGAAAAAAAATTTGATAGATTGAAACGTTTCAGATTCTGGAGATTCTGAAAAACATATTTTTAGAAAAAAAAAAAATGCCGTTCGTCCGTTTATGTGTCTGTCTGTTTTTAAACGCTCTATCTCCCGAATTAATTGAGATAGAGACTTGAAATTGTGTACACTCTAAAAAATAAATGTGTAAATTTACACACAAAAATGTGTAAATCGATGATACAAAAACGACATGTCTATATGTGTAAATTGGTGTGTAAATTGCGCCAAATGTGTAAATTTAAAAAGACACATTTTAATGTGTAATTTGATGATAAGTCCAAATGTGTAAAACTTATCTGATAACTCTTGAAATACACACTTTAATGTGTAAGTTGCACTGAAATACATACATTTCTGTGCAATATTTTTACACATACATATGTGTAAAATTCGGTTTTTACACATATTTTGTGTAATAGGAACATACACATAATCTTGTGTAATATGCAAAATACGCATATTTTTGTGTTATATGCAGAATACACAGGTTTATGTGTTAATATTCTGTTCTTACACATAGGTATGCGTAACATGCAAAACACACACTTTTGTGTAATATTTAAAATACACAGATTTTTGTATACAGAGATTTACCTTATGCTTTGATATGTAAATTCTAAAAGAAAGTTTTCATGATCACGGAACAAAATTGCATAAAGAACAAACTCATTTATACTTGGCACTTATTTTTTTTTTAAACTGACTTGCAAACAAGGCCACAAATCCCAATATGCTTAATTTACAAACAATCAGGATAGTCTCAAATTATAATATGTTATCATTCTGTTAGATTTGGTTTGAAGTCGGAAAATGATGCATTCATAGTTTATGAACAGGAATGTATAATTTGTATATAGACAGTATGAAGACTGTTTTTTTAAATTAGGTTAAAAGTTAAAGTTCTTTCACACAGTCTTACAAGTGTAACAGCTTGCGCTGTTTTTAATTTATTTAGAATTTTCGCTTTTCTTAAATTCATATTTCTCCGTATTCTGAAAATGGCATAATTTTATTTTGCATTTATGGCGGACAAAATGGAGATTTTTTTTTCTTTTGTTGCGATGTACAGGATAAAAATAAAACCGTACCTTTTTCTTTCTTTTTTTAAATAAATTATTACAAACTTTTTTTGCGTGGGCTGTGCTAATTGTATTTTTGCACTCTCTTTGAAAGCTTTTGCTCACTTTAACTTCCAAAGTTATCATCACACATGTAAAGCTCCACAAATAGCTAGTCATTTTTAACCACGAATGTTCAATCAGAATTATCCTTTAATATAATTTTACTAAATGGGTGAAAAAAGCGTCCAGGGCAGAATTCGAATCAGCAACTTTTAGCGTAAGCTGCCAGTCTGGCATTAGTTAGCTTTATTTAGTATATAATTCTAGTTCTTTGGCTGAATTGTGTCCGCCAGATTCATCCCCGATAGCTCATTTGGTAGAGCATTGGCAGCTCTCATAAAAAATCCCGCTTCAAACCTAGGCCAAAATACTTTTTAATTCTGTTAGAAAAATTACAGGAGATTTATTTACTAATTAAAATAATGTATTAAAATTAATATAGAATTATTCTTTTATCAAACTGTGTGACATTTAACAGCAATATTTGTTAAAATTACTAAAGAAATATTTCTGCTTGAATGTTAAAATCATAATCAATATAAAATCTATATATAAAAAAATATTCTCTTACATTATACATAGTACTTTTTGTAATCTTTAAATTATAAGAGTTATTGATTGACTGAATTGAAAGATTCTTGATTACTATTGACTGAATGAAATTAATTTAGCATTTTAATACGCATTTTGAACGCTAAATCACGAGTGATTATTTAATTACATAACAACTATAAAAAATCTTAAATATAAAAAAGAAAACAGATATTAAGTACTTATATTTTAAGCATTTTATTTGTATGATATTAATTACTATAAATAATATATGCGATTATAATGCAGTAGACGTAGTTGATACAGATATGGTGGACAGAGAAAATGGGGTTTACACCAAAGTTGCAGTTACGATGTCGCCAAAATCATCCTGAAATATATATATGCACGGTGACCGCCCACTTGCATTTTTAAATATTTTGTTAAATATCTAGAAAAACACTTGAGGAATTTCCCTACAACTCCAGGTGTGTGTAAACATAATAGCACAGCCATATATTATCATGAAAATTTTTTCCCGATCCTCCATAGGGGACCCGTCAACAAATTGAAAGAGAACGTATATCTTTTGGATAATCCTACCAAAACTAATGTAGCAAAACGCTCAAATTGTAGATTATGATTAAGTGGATTATTGTAATAAACTGTCTTCATTTTTATGTGGATAACATGCATATTCGTAGAGAAATTAAGATTTTAATAGAAATAGTCTCAAATTTTGACAAGTTTTTTTATTTATAATTTGCAGAGTTCTGAATATAAAATAATGTACTTTTACGAAAATATGACAAAAAACATTGTACACAATACTTTTTAATCAGAATTAATAATAAAAATTGTTTGAAAAATAAATAGGTTTACTGAATAATTTTTCACTGCGCATGCGTGAACGCTATAATGTATAATGTTTTTTGTCATATTTTCGTAAAAGTACACTATTTTATATTCAGAACTCTGCAAATTATAAGTAAAAAAACTTGTCAAAATTTAAGACTATTTCTATTAAAATCTTAATTTCTCTACGAGTATACATGTTATCCACATACAAATGAAGACAGTTTATTACAATAATCCACTTAATCATAATCTATAGTTTGATGGCTTTTGCAACATTAGTTTTGACAGGGTAATCTAAAGGATATTCTTTCATTTTCAATTTGTTGACAGTCCCCTATGGAGTTTGATGAAAAAATCTTCAAGGAAATGTGTGACCTGTACTATTATATTTACGCACTTAGAGTTTCAGGATAATTCATCGTGTATTTTCTAGATATTTAAAAAAATGTTTAAAATCGCAGTTGGCCGGTCAACTTTGATCATATCTTATATATGAAAACGTGAGTTTCAAAGCTGGCCTTATCCAGAAAATAAAAAAAATATCAGGAAATCGCAAAAAACCTGACTGCGTTCAATGGTTTTCATTATAAAGCGTGGTTTTACAATAATAGAAATGCACGATAAAACTATTTTTTTTCTGCAGATTATAATGCTTTTTCGATGTAGGCTCATTAATATTAGAGATTGATTGTAATAATTCGATTTTTTAAATTTTGAAACTCACGTTCTCATATATACATTCCAAACATTTATTTTCCATAAACATTCTTATATAAGTAATATTTACGTCTTATGTCCTATATATTTATTTATGCATCTATGTCATCGTTTACATCTTATACACAAGTCATGTAGGTATGCTTCACATATGATGACTAGAAACGAGCCATATATGTTATGAAACGTTAATTATAATATATATTATTATAAAGTCATATATGCTCTATAATTTGGCAATCCATCTTCAAGAGATCGCTGCAACACATAAACACCTAAACAAGTTCAAACTACTTCGATTCTAAAATGTACAATGAGTTTAAATACTATTTGAAAAATAAAATTGAAAAATAAAAATAAAAATAAAAAAAATTGCAAATGTACCTATTTTTTTTTATGGGTATGAAATGAAGTAATCTTTTGACTTTTTCGATCTACTCGTTTACTAACAGTATTTCTACGGATATCAAATGATACTTTTAAAAATTTTAATTTTTGTTGTTTTTGAATGAAATACGCTTAAAAATATCTTCAATGTATGAAAAATACTTTTTATTTATTTCAATCTAAAAATCACACACACATACATACACATACAAAAAAAAAAAAAAAGAAAAAGAAAGAAAGAAAGAAAGAAAGAAAGAATTGAATTTTGTTAAAAAATGGGATTTTATTTTGGTAGAAATAGTGTTAAGAAAACTAGGGCAACTAGGGCGTGTAAAAATGTGTAAACGTGTATTTTTATATCAATTATTGTGATAAACAAGCTGAAACATAATTATTTCAAGTGCTATTCGATGTCGAAATTGCAAATATTTATTGGAGTGTCAAAAGGAATCATTTTAGAAATGTATAAAATAAATAAATAAATAAAAATATTGATATATTTTAATGTTTAAAGTAAACAAAAATTTATATACTTCACATCAACTTCATCATTTTTCAAATACAAAATTGTAAAGCATACGAACTTACCTTTGTAAAAAAATCTCCTTTTTAGCTATTTACCATCATATTACAAATTCTGCAAAATTCATTTTACAATAACTATGAAAAACTAATCAAATAAGAAATAAAACTTTGATATGAAAATTTATCTCAGTATCGCTGCATGGTGACAATTCTAAAAAATATTTAGGCTGACAACTGCTATGTTTGAAGATAGCAACAATAAATATAATCATATTTTTTTTAAGCTGACAATAAAAGTAACACTGATTCTCATTGTATGAGTAACTTTCACTTTTTGGGATATTGCAGATATACAACGTGGTGATATAAAAGATTAATTCATTTTACATAAAAGTTTACAAGCTGTAAAAAAAAAAAATTAAAAACATTTTTTTTATTATTAAAAAAATAATTTTAATAACAGATTGCCGAAATTACATTTTTATTTGTGAAATTATACATTTAAACCAAAAAACTCTTAATGTATGATAAAAATAAACAACGATCGTTAATTGTTTATTTAACATATAGCACCGCATCTACTCTATTTCGCCTATAATCTGGAATTTTTAATTCGTTTTTTTTTTTTTTTTTTTTTTTTTTTTTTTTTTTTTCAAGTATGTATTTGGTTTGATGGATGTTTAATGACAGAGTCACTATAAATCTAATACTATCATAAATAGTACAATGAGTTACAATCTATTATGCAGTTCTTAAAACGAAATGTGGTGAAAATTTGATTTGTATATGTTTATTAAAAAAACAGATATTTTTTTTTTTTTTTTGTGACCCCATAAGAAAAGAATAGTTAATACAATATCAAATGATTTACTAATTTTCTAAAGTAAATGAATACGTAAAAGAACTCAGATCATTGGTATAAAATAGAACAACATATTAGTTCATTATTATTATCACCAATACTTTATTTATAGGATTAGATGATAACTATAAAAAAAGAAATCCATTTTAATCATACCGTTTTATAATAGAGCTTATGGTATATATTTTGAAACTTATCTGTATAATATCATTCAAGATATAAAATAGGGTACTTTTTGGTTAATCGGACGTCAATATTATATATACACATGCATATACCATATCTATACACATATTGTATCTATATATACATGCACACATATAAATACATGCTTATATATGAGGACCCCAGAAGCCAAGGGGTACAAGTGACAAAATTTCGATTTGGAGTAAATCGAGTTTAAAGATAATTGATGTTAAATTGGAACATCAATAACAATTGAGTGGATTGAAATAGGAATACTTGTTGCATTCTGGTCTTTGAACTCTTATTTCAATAAATGTTAAAAAATAAAGTACAACTTTCTTTAAATGTATAATTAATCAATATTGTTTGTTTTTCGAAAAAAGTGGTTTTCCTCTATAACTCAGCAAATAATAAGAAAATCGCTTATATTTCTTTACCTGAAATGAAAAAAGCATATTTTTAGGTCGTCTGTGTATTTAGTTTATTTTTTTCAATTTTGTCATTTATACCCCTTGGCTTCTGGGTTCCTCATATGTAATAATGCTTATATATGTATTCATAGTTACATATGTATTTATATACATGTACGTATATATATGTGTATATATAACACTGGCGCCCAGCTAAATAAAAAGTACCTAAAATAGTAAAGCTATCAGAATAAAAAGTAAATAATGAAATACAATTTTTACATTTTAGCTTCATATCGTTGAAGTATATGCGATATTCTTTTAATATTTAATTTTTTTTTTTTTTTTTTTTTTTTTTTTTTTTTTTGTAAAATCATGTTTAAATTGTTATTGATTATGTAACTTCTCTATTCTCATTTGCATGCAGTATCCAAACTTCTAATTTAATTTGAAAATTTTCAAATTAATAAAATTTAACAATTGAAAAGTTTCACGCACTATGAATATTTCTTTATAGATTTTTAACGTTTCTCAAGTTGAATAATAAATTGAATAATCATCGAAATCGACCCCCCCCCCTTAATATTACATTTCCATGTTTTCTTTTAAAAACACTTATCCATTGTGCCTTATTTCTTATAATCATCTTCTGAGCAGATGCAATTTTTAAAAAATAAAAATATGTAATGCAAATAATTTCAGAATATTACTTAAACACAAAATTTTAAAAATTATGTTTGAAAACATTCTCTAATAAAGAATACTGCCCAGTTAAACTGATGGCATTGAGCTCACAGGCTACAAATACTAATTGTACATTAAAGCCTTATATTTTCAAGGGTTAATTCCGTTCGAAAAAAAATTAAGAAGGGGAAACAGCTCTCCCCTTTCCTCTTTTTTTATACTTAATCATTGAAACTCCTATACTATCAAAGACATGCTTTATCATATAAAAAATCTATATCCAAAATTCAGAGCAAATGAGATAATTCTTAATAAAAACCCATTTAGCATTTATATAATTTAAAAGGAGTTATCCCCCTCTTTTATACTTAACCATTAAACTTCCAAAACTATTCAGAGATTTGAACGAAATCTGACAATTCTGCTTGAAAAACCCATTTATATAAATTAAGGGGGGGGGGGGCATTAGAACCCCTGTTCCCCTTATTTATACTTATTCAATGAACACCTAATAACAGTCACGGAATCGCCTCATCAGAATGATCCTAATCTAAATTTTGAACGAAAATTAATTCTGCATGAAAATCCCATTTATATCAACTAACGGGGGGGGGGGCATTAGAGCCCCTGTTCCCCCTATTTATACTTATTCAATGAACACCTAATAACAGTCACGGAATCGCCTCATCAGAATGATCCTAATCTAAATTTTGAACGAAAACTTAATTCTGCATGAAAATCCCATTTATATCAACTAACGGGGGGGGGGGCATTAGAACCCCTGTTCCCCCTATTTATACTTATTCAATGAACACCTAATAACAGTCACGGAATCGCCTCATCAGAATGATCCTAATCTAAATTTTGAACGAAAACTTAATTCTGCATGAAAATCCCATTTATATCAACTGTAAAAGCGCCCCAATTGGGGGGGCCGTGTATAGTGGTTATTAAAGAAGTAGAGAAATTTGGACTAAATTGGTTTATTAATTAAACGTATACTAATAAAATAAAACATCTACAATTTACAATAAAAGAGAGAGATGGAGATATATCAGTATGGACTTACCCAGGAGTATGTTGACCGTAGACTTTGGGGCCGATTCAATAGGCATCTTGGTCCTTTTAATGATGCACAACACTCACGCACTACTCTCTCCTTTACTTAGTAATGTTATATTATATTCATCGATTCATTATATTTTGCTCTCGTGTCTATCTGTATATATATCCGAGTATATCAATCGCATCTCAAATGAACTCTGCTATTTGTTTCTAGATTAAAAGCGCGCGTGATTATGGTTAATTAGAATTTACGCGTATTTTTCTTATCGAGTGATTAAGATGTAGCTTTTTCTTTCTTAAGGGTGAGATGAACTTTATACTTAATTCTGATATCTGGATACTAGATTAAAGACTTCACGTGCCTAGAAACCTTATATAATTTATCGTATGAATGTTTATTTCGAAAACAGTTGATTACTTATATTTCTGAGTCCAAGATAATGTGACTGCGTCACATCTCTATTCACACGCGAAAAAAAAAACAATAAAAAAAAATAATTTAAGGCTTAGGGTTCTCTACCGAAATCTCCATCTCTCTGAAAGGAATACATATAACAGTACAAGAGTAGTTTCGCAGAACTACTTAATGGGTAAAAAAAAGAAAAATATATATATATATAAGTTATACATCCATTAGTAATCTATAAATGCAAGAACATACAAACTCGTAAATATCCAATTTGTAGAGTATAACTACTAGGGAAAAAAAAATTGAAATTCTAAATAAAAAGTGAAAAAAAAGGATTTTTTTTTTTTTTTTTTTTTTTTTTTTGATTATATATTTTACAAATAAAAATATAAAAAAGAAAAAAAAAATTTAAACAGTGAATAACGAATAAATCATGTTGAATAGTTAGGGAAAAAAATGATAACTAGTGAAACTAGCAGTAGTGGTTTTAAGGGTAAGACATTTAAGAGTTTGTTATGAGGAAAACAAAAAACAGTTATAATAAAAACAGTAATAATATATATAAGTACATTCGTAGAACTTATCTTCTACAACAGGTGACACAAGTAGAAAAAATCGTGATGGTGAGACAGACAATCAACAAAATCGCTCCCAACATTTTTAATGACATAAAAACATTATTGAAAGTGGGGAGGGAGAAAAAACTAAAGAAGCCTGAGCCCGAGGAATCACTTTTAGAAAATGATTTAGTGTATGAAGTATTTAACTGAATTAAGTGCAGGCTGGGTTCAGAGAGACAAAAGGAAATTTTTTGGCACTGTCTCATATTTCTCGAAACCAAACAAATCTTTTCATCGTAGCATTTCTCATCAGCTAAAAATTTTATAGAATATTCCTGTGGCTCAGTTCCTAAATTAATACTACGTGTATAAATTGAAATTTTTTGAAATTCTAGAGAAATAGTCCCTGCATGACATGATGAAAAAGCGAAAAAAGTCATTTCGGAAAGAATCTGACAAGCATAGCATCCTTTCGTTTTAAAAACAGCATCAGTTAGACGTGGGCAGATATCAATGCTCTGTACTGTTATTTTATAGTCCTGAAAATGAAGTTGCAGGCGAACCGGAGCTGAAGATAGGAGTTGGGATTTTAAAGTCCCTTTTTCCATAGAAAGAAGATGTAAATCATGTGTAAGAGGCAGTGCCCGCTCATTTGTGGCATAAAGTGCTTCCAACGCATCTGGCGTTTGCATACATCGAAGAGTAGTTTCGAAAAAAGTACATTGTACCATATTTCGGTCAAATAAAAAGTTTGTAGTATAACTAGTGTTTGCTTGAACCTGGCCCACTAATCCAGCTATAGGACGATTAGAAGGACTTGATGGGACTAGGTAAGCTTCAGAAGCATCTCCCACTCGTAATAAGAGCGAATCCGAAATATGTATAGGAGCTTGATTATATGCTCCTAGGATGTCTATGTTAATACCGTCAGCTGTTATTGTAGAAGAATGAAATGTCATAGTCTCAACAGTATTGTTAAGAGAACGTTCCACTGAAATGGTATATGTGCATTGGTGACCTGATAATTGTCGTACTTCATAGGAATGCAGCAAGTCTGGAATAAAGTATACCCTATAAAATAAACATCCCATACGGGAAATAATTGTGCATCCACTACCCACGCTAGACGGCTGGCAGCTCGTGAAGCCTGGATATTCTAAACTTTCTTCCGTGAGTGCCTCAAAATGTTTATCATTTTTACAATGTTCGCCCCAGGCGCAATAATAATTTTGAGGGCACGCGAGTTGCGAAATGGTATAATGCTTCACAGGAAATGTGAAATATTTTCTCTTCGAAGAAAACGAACATTGGGCTGACACAAGTTTCAGTTTCATGTGAAAAATATCATTATCATTTTTATCTTGGAACCAAATGCATGATTCGTAACCTAATCCTTTTAACGTTATCTCTGCCGTTGTGAATAATTGACAAGTTTGATGGTCAGTTTGTTTTTGACAATTTTTTATGTCTGAGCTCAAAAGTGCATGAGTTGAACAGTCAGCCTGAGTTAAAGCTAGAAGGCTTAAAAATAAAAGTATAGAATGCATCATAGCTGGTCGACGCTGGGGGTTGCGATTTTCCAAAAATTGGTGAAATGAGAGAATATAATTTCTTATTGTCGTACCTAGCAAAGCTCCGACTAGAAGAAAAAATCGAAGTAAAGATTTAATAAATGCTAGGGTAGTAAGAATTAAGAGGATCACTGACCGTAGGGAGATCAAAATTCCTTTGCAGGCCCATTTTAGAAGGCACAATATACTTAGCACGAAAATTGTAACAGTACCATAAAACAAATAAGTAATATATGCAGGCCAGCATTTGATATAAAACAAAAAGTCTCTGCAAAGGATGCAGCTTGATAATCGACAAACAGTCTTTCCTTCAAGGGAAATGTCGCCATGGACTGCCTTCCCTGAATTTGAAATAAAAATTAATGTAAGGGTGTCTCTAAATGCTACGAACTCAGGTGGCAAAACAACCTGTAATTCTGACTGGATAGATAAAATTAGTTCATTTCCAGACACTCGTGCTATGAGTTTTCCTGGTTCTGGAAGTGTAACGATTGGATCTTGAAACGAAATGGATAAATTATGATTAGAAAATGTAGCCCCTTCATATTCCTGAAGTTGACGTGATCGCCGGGTTTTCTTGGGTATTTTGAAGAGACACACCTGTAAAGATATCAAGGTAGGATTGACGATGATACCGGTAGAAGAGAGATGAGACATCTCGTATAGTACTTTCCGAACCTTACATCGGCATGGGGCTTCATCGACACAGGGAAAATTTGAACAAAAATCTGCTGTACCTGAACAGTTCGTTGAACACTCGCATGGGAGAGGAATCATGTCACCTCTGGTATCGGCTGTTGAACATAGGAAAGTGTCCAGAATACCGTCGGCATTGGTGGGTTTCTCAAAGAAGGCAGCTGGGTGTAGGAGAGAATTTTGATGTAGGATGTATGTCCTCGTTCCTGTGATGCAAAATTCACAGTTAATGGCCTGGCAGGAATCCACTGGTAGGTCCAAAAGTTCCAAGGTGCTAGCCGTAATGTTTCCGCAGTCATAACTAGCTGATGTTGCATTTCTGTGGCAAATCTGGATGGCTAGAACCTGAGGGACCATCATAAAAATGAAGAGGAATCCTCCTGGGAAGAATATGATAATACTCCATCTCACATTTAAATATGTTATTTATTTATTTATTTTATCTATCCTAGCAAAATAAAACTTAAACATGTATTAAGATTAAATTCCATAAACTATTAATTGATTTTTTTTTTTTTTTTTTTTTTTTGAACAAAGTGAGAAAATATTTATTATTATTATTATTAATAATGCTACTGATGATAGTGTTAATTAGCCTTATCTCTCGAAAAATTATTATTATTATTACTATTATTATTATTATTTTAATTATCGGTTTATAATTAAGGTTAGTATATTGTGTTATAAAATTTATCTCTTACTTGAAAGAAAATTTTAGCACAAAGATTATCTGAATGAGATAAGCAAGAAATGATTTCCCATATTACGCAAGGGAAAATGAAAGGAAAAAAAAATAAAAAATGCAAAACTTAAAGGCTGAAAATTCTAATAAAAATCACAAGTTCATTTTATTGGGGGGAAAAGAGAGAAGATAAAAAAAAATATTGTAAAAAAAAAATGTTTAAACAAAGTTAATCTGTTTATTAATTTATACATGAAAGAATTGTCAATAGTTGATAATCTGAACATATCGCTTCGGAGTAGCAAGAAGACGAAAATAAAGGAGAAAAACGAAAGTTATCTTCGATAAATTTGTTTACACTGCCTCTGCATGATAGTTGGCGATAACAAACCGTAACTGTTTAACTAAGAAGATGAAAAAGAAAAAAAAATAACACAAGGAAACTGAAAAAAAAAATTGTGGGGGGGGGGGGGTAAATAATCTATATACATATGAATTTATAATTATGTTAATTGAATGACATCAAACTTCTTTTTTTTTTTTTTTTTTTTTTTTTTTTCAGGATAATTTACTGGAACACTGTTGAATGCTTTATTATTATTATTATTATTATTATTATATATTTTGGATATGTTAAATTATAAGAATATTTAGTCTTCCTTACCTAACTGAATAATCACATAAGGAATTGATTTTACGCCAGCACAAAATATAATTCCAAATGTAAAAAAAAACAATTAGTAATCCAATGACAGGTCGCGCGCATCTGACAAAGGATACCGGAAAACTAAAACTATAGTACACTAAAATATAAGGATTTAGTAAATGATAATATTTAATAGAGAACCAAGTAAGAACGGCTGTATATTATTAAAATCAGTACTATTTGTTGTTGAGAATATTCGAGAATATTGTTGAACTAATAATCTATTAGAGAGTATAGTTAAATAAATGAAATATTGGGCTGTTGGAACGAAAAAGAGGCAGGAAAAAAAACGAATAAAGAAAATTTCTTTCATAACTGTGATATTTAATTCCGTCGATAAAAATATCTAGTCTTTTGAGGTTTTATCCACTTTTTCTGAATATTACCCACTGTATCTAGTTTGTCCGCTAGGACATCGGAAATTTTATCAATTATGTTTTTATTTTCTTGTGTGCCCGTGCCTGAACCAATCGCCCAATTTATCAGTCTGTCAGAAAAAGAGTTAGTGTTTATCTCCGAACTAGAAGCACGATTTCGCCCGCGAGCTCTTTCGCAATTCCAAGTCCCATCGTCAACTTTACGTAACCTTAAAGGAGTAACTGATTGCTGATCAGACAGGGGAGGCGTATTATCTGCCGGTGTGTCAAGGGGAACTTCCGGTAAGGGATCTGTGGAGGTTTGACTGGTTTCGGGCCCATCTTGGTTTCTATTTGCATTAGAGGATGCGATAAAAGGTGGAATATACTCATCAATTTCCGTATCACTATCATAAAGAGAAAAGTCATTCTTAGGTTGAGGCGGTGCGAGATTATCATTTTGGGAGGATGGAAATGATGATTTATGTTCAGTGCTACCTGGAGTCGTGGGAATTTGCAGATCAGGCCGTCTTTCGACATATGAAAACATTCTGTCAACGTGAACTTTGACTGGTTTGGCGAAAGGCTTATTTACGTGAATTATCGTATAATTTAGGTTAGAATGCTTCTCGATTACACGATATGGTCCACTAAAATGTTTTGAAAAAGCTCTTCCCGTTAATTGTGTAGTAGCAGGGGTATATAGATAAATCTTTTGACCTATATGAAATACTTTAGACGTTGCAATCTTTTCGCGAAACTGAGATTGTTTCTCAGAAGCTTGTTCCAAATTTTTATATACATTACGATATACATAGTGTAATTTGGAAAGGTTCTCTTCGACATAATTTTCACATGGGAAGTAATGATGACGTGGTGGTTCTTCAAATAAATGAAATGGTAAATTTAAGTCTCTATTAAACATGAGGAAGGATGGCTTCTCATGTGTAGTGTCATGATAAGAATTATTATAAATAAAATTATAATAATCTAAATAAGTGTCCCAATCGGTAATTGTTTCTGAAAGGCATGTTAAGCTGTTTTTAATGCTGGAGTTGAGGCGTTCTGCTGCTGAGTTCGTTTGGGCGTGATACGGGGAAGTTCGAAGTTTGCGAATATTAAGTTTTTTGGCTAGGCTAGAAAATAATTGACTTTGAAAATTTCTTCCAAGGTCCGTCAAAATCGCTTGAGGTACTCCAAAAACAGTTATAACCTGCAGTAATTTTGCCGAAATTGTATCTGCTGTAATGTCAGAGAGGGCAAAAAATACAGAATACTTTGTGAAGTGATCTATCACTGTAAGTACATATTTATTCCCGGATTCAGACATACTTAAGGGTCCCAGGATATCGAGGCTTAACCGCTCCATAGGTTGGGTTGGTGTATCGAATTTCATCAAGGGAGATTTGGTAATATTAAAGCCTTTTTTTTCAATACACTTAGTGCAAGAATAGGAAAAGTTTTTAATGTCGCGATACATATTTTTCCAATAGAATTTTTCCTTAATAGTTCGATAATTCTTGAAAAAACCAAAATGCACTGTTTCTGAACCTTCCAAGACATAAGGAATTAATTTTTTTGGAATTACGATTTGTTCAAAATAATCATTCCGGGCCGCATGACTATTCCTATGAGACAAATGTTTAAGAATACCCTTTTCGAGGAAATAGTCGTCCGTTCTCTCTGGACATGTTTGCGAATTATTTTCCAAATAATCGATGATAAGTTTCAAAGATGGATCTGCACGTTGCTCGAATCGTATTTTTTCGAGATCTGGAATATCTGCCTTAACAACGTTGACGGAGTGACATACATCTCTGGATAACAAATCGCCTAAATAATTAGTCGAACCTTTAATGTGTTCGAATTGATAATCATAATTCGACAATTCAAGTAACCAACGGGATAATCTATTAGCAGGTGAATCAAGAGTTTTTAAATATTTAAGTGATTTACAATCAGAAAGTAAAATAAATTTTCGACCATATAAGTAAACTTTAAAATGTCGAATCGCCAATAAAATAGCATATGCCTCGAGCTCAATAGCGGGCCATTTCTTCTCATGTGGTTTCAACTTACAAGAAAAATAGTTAATGGGTCTCAAAATTCCATTCTCATCTTTCTGTAATAAGGCTGCACCCACAGCCTCTAAAGAAGCGTCCGTATTTAGATAAAAGACATCATTAAAATTCGGATGTTTCAACATGACGTCAGATAGTAATTTTTGTTTAATTGTGTCAAAGGCAGTTTGAGCTTCGTCCGTCCACCGAAACTTAGAATATTTTTTCGTTAAATTTGTTAGTGGAATAACAATATCAGAAAAATTTTCTACAAACGATCTATAATAATTTGCCAAACCTAAGAACCGTTTTAATTTGCGTACCGTGGTAGGTACTGGGAAATGATTGATTGATGTGAGAGTCTCAGGTAAGGGTTTCAGTCCATTTTTGTCAACAACATGTCCTAAATATTTTATGCTAGGTTGGAGAAATTGACATTTCGAGGGATTTAAAGTTAAACCGTATTGCCGAAAACGGTCAAAAACTAATCTTAATTTTCTTATTGAATCATCAATGGTGTTCGCAGGAACAATAATATCATCGATATATGTAGCAATATTTTCCGGTTGAAGACCATTTAGTACTGTATCTGCTGTTTCTTGAAAGACCTGTGCTGAGTTTTTTAATCCAAAACAGAGGAATTTATAATGAAAATTTCCGTAAGGACTTGAAAACGCGGTTAACTGTTTGTCTTCGTCGCGTAATTTTATTTGGTGAAAGGAGGAATTTGCATCCAAAGTACTATAATAGTTAGCACCTCTTAAAGAATTTAGAATATCAGAAATAAGTGGTAATTTATAATTTGAAGAAATTGTTACTTCATTTAATTTGCGAAAGTCAATTACAAGTCTAAATTTACCTTCAGTTTTTTTTTTTTACTAAAATAAGAGGAAAAGAATAGCGGCTGTTAGATTTTTCTATAATGCCGGCCTCCGATAACTCTTTTATCTCATTTCGAAGAGTATCGCGTAACGCAACTGGTACAGGAAATGATCGGCATTGAATAGGTGAAGTATCAGTTAGTTCAATAGGGGGGGCTTCCAAAGTGCATTTTCCAATAGTTTTTAAGGAAGTACTGAAAATGTCGGCATATTCAAAAATGAGCGCCTCTAATTTTGATTTTGCTTCAATTGGAATATTAGATAAATTAAAGTCGGAAATTTTTAAATCTCGCCTCCGTTTGTCTGCTATAGAGGTACTTGAAGCAATATCGATATGTGAATCAATATGCGCTATCTTGGTATTTTTATTCAAATGAAGGGTAGAATTATGCGACAAATTATTAATAATGAGCGGAATTGTTCCTTCTTTAGTGATAGTAGAAACAGAGTGATGTAATTCTAAGTCGTGACGAGAAGGTAGGGGGTCTAATAATACAGGCGTACCAATAGGCAATTTTTGGCTAGATTTAATTTGAACAACTGCGGATTGCAGTGGAGGAATTTTAAGTTTGCGAATTAATTTTGCATAAGATTTTACATGTATGACATTAATTTTCTGCTGTCCAAATTTACATATAGGAATCTGATCACCCCGAAATGAAACCGTCTTATTATCAAAATTGATGTGACATTTAAATAAAGACATGAAATCGAATCCCAAATTAAAGTCATATTCGGGACTGAAATTTGAATGTGTGATTAAAAAATTAAAATTTAAACGTTTATTTCCGATAGTTAAGGGCATGTTTGCAGTAGAATGTAGTTTTATTTCATTGCCAGTCAGAGTTGAAATTTTAATGGAGGGATTTGTATTATTATTTTGTATGAGATATGGAGTTATTTGCTTAAAAGCGGAAAAACTACACAAAGAGGCACTTGCTCCAGAATCTAATAACCCATTAAAAATTTTATTTCCAATTCTAATTTCAATGATAGGCAAGGGACTGTATTTGCCTATAGTATATTCCGCTGTTCCTGATAAACAAGATGTGTTTGTTTTAACCTGAGGTGATAGGGGCCCTTTTGATGTTATCGACCCCGATTGGAGTTTAAAGGCTTGTTTCTATTATATTGGGTAGTTTGTGGCTGGCGAGGGGTAAATGACCTGGACTGATAAGGTGTATTACCAACGTAGTCTGTTGATCTCGCATTCTGCTGCGGATTGCGAATCCTGGGTTGATTGAAATGTGAATTTCGATTTCGCGAATAGCATTGATGGGATAGGTGGTTATTGCGATTACATAAAACACAGTGCAACGATGATGGTTGCGTATGTCTGGGTGCGAATGTAAAATTTCGCGGAGCACGGGGGGTATATTGGACACGTAAGTTTTGCATTTGCTCTGAAAGCGAATGAACTAGACGTTCCGTCATTTTATTTTGGTTCTCAACTATTTTATTTAATTTGTCTTCTATGTTGCTCTGTTGAGTTGAATTAAATGTATTAATTGGAACGATCTCAGACGCTGAAAACTGTGAATTAATTTCATCCAATTGAGCCTGTTCGACCGCTTCATCGAATGATTTAGGATTGCGATTAATAGCCAAATTTTTGAGGGAAGGTTGCAACCCTTCTAAAAACTTCGCGAGTTTTGTCTGGTCAACTATGGGAAGTACGTCTGGTTTAGAAATATTACCTGCGCCAAAGTATTTTGCGGTTAGATTTGCAACCTTAGTAGCGAAAGATCGGACAGATTCTCCAGGCGCTTGCCTACAATTTGAAAACAACTGCTGACGTTGACTTAAAGTGGTCTTTTGATCGAAATATTTTAGGAACTTTTCCTTAACATTTTTAAAGACTTTCTCCTGATTTAATTCTGGGTCATCAATGAAAAATTGCAATGCGGGGCCGCGGAGTTTGCTTTTAAAAACTACAATAAGTTCAGCATCATCCCACTGAGCCAGGGTCCCGATAGATTCGATATTATTTATAAAGAATGTTACATTCGAAAACAAATCCCCATCGAAATTATTAACAAGATTCTGATAGCCAGCGATTTTATTCGGTGTTTCTGACATTGTATATTTATCTATAAATTCCCTTTATAATAATAATAATTGTTTAATTATAATAATTCAAGAAACTTAATTGCACATATATACACAAGAAAAAAAAAGTATAATTATGCATCACACTTGACAATACATATAAAATTAATGAGAAAGGATGTGTATGTAGCCCAATAATCCATCATGATAAGCAAAACGGAAAAAAGAGAAAAAGACAGAAAAAAGAAGGAATAATTATGTTATATACGGATACATATATAATTAATAGGATATAATATTTCGGAACAGTGATTAAGTTTATATTTTTGAAAGAATCCACTAATTATATAAAACAGCAGGATAAAAAAAAATATGTTTACACAAGAAGGGAAATCATTTCTTTTACTTTCCGCACATTGCACATGCTATATTCTTTATTGGAGAGAATGAGACCTTCCCGGTCAAAGTAGGAAACCATATATACATATATAATTATAACCCCGGCTAAAAATTCTGATTACAGGAAAAAAAAATCCTGATAAAAGGCACCAAATGTAAAAGCGCCCCAATTGGGGGGGCCGTGTATAGTGGTTATTAAAGAAGTAGAGAAATTTGGACTAAATTGGTTTATTAATTAAACGTATACTAATAAAATAAAACATCTACAATTTACAATAAAAGAGAGAGATGGAGATATATCAGTATGGACTTACCCAGGAGTATGTTGACCGTAGACTTTGGGGCCGATTCAATAGGCATCTTGGTCCTTTTAATGATGCACAACACTCACGCACTACTCTCTCCTTTACTTAGTAATGTTATATTATATTCATCGATTCATTATATTTTGCTCTCGTGTCTATCTGTATATATATCCGAGTATATCAATCGCATCTCAAATGAACTCTGCTATTTGTTTCTAGATTAAAAGCGCGCGTGATTATGGTTAATTAGAATTTACGCGTATTTTTCTTATCGAGTGATTAAGATGTAGCTTTTTCTTTCTTAAGGGTGAGATGAACTTTATACTTAATTCTGATATCTGGATACTAGATTAAAGACTTCACGTGCCTAGAAACCTTATATAATTTATCGTATGAATGTTTATTTCGAAAACAGTTGATTACTTATATTTCTGAGTCCAAGATAATGTGACTGCGTCACACAACTAACGGGGGGGGGGGCATTAGAACCCCTGTTCCCCCTATTTATACTTATTCAATGTACACCTAATAACAGTCACGGAATCGCCTCATCAGAATGATCCTAATCTAAATTTTGAAAACTTAATTCTGCATGAAAATCCCATTTATATCAACTAACGGGGGGGGGCATTAGAACCCCTGTTCCCCCTATTTATACTTAATCAATGAACACCTAATAACAGTCACGGAATCGCCTCATCAGAATGATCCTAATCTAAATTTTGAAAACTTAATTCTGCATGAAAATCCCATCTATATCAACTAACGGGGGGCATGAGCCCCCCGTTCCCCCTCTTATACATATCGAATGAACTCCAAAAACTAATCAGGGAAGCGCCTTGTCAGGATATACCTACATACAAAATTTCAAGTGGATCGGATATTTTTATCATGAGTTATCGCGTTACGTACATACGAACATACATACAGAACGGACGGGCACATAAGCTCTCCGGCTATGATAGCCTGTGAGCTAAAAAAAGGCTTTTTTATTCAATAATTTATGTATATTTAAAGGTTTACTGATTACATAACCATTGATTGTATGTTTTCCCATATACTTTTAAAATTTATGAAACCATGATCTTAACCAGATGTTTTTAAAAAGGGAAGAAGTCTGATTGAAATGCTGTTGAAATCATTGTTTCTAATCATCTGATTAAAATTGTCACTAGGCAAATTATGTATTTCAACAAAATGAACAATAAATTTATTAAACTAAATGAAGTTAATGAAATATTAAAATTTTAAAACAAGTTTATAAGAAGTTAATTAAAATCTTTATAATTTAAAGAAAAACAAATAGCAAGAATATTTTTTTTCATACCTGCTTTTCACCGACATTCTTTATAGTTCAATTTTTTTGGAGAACTATAAGTCCAATACATAAGCACAATAGCTAAGGCTGGAAGCATATACACCACGCCTAAGCCAGTGTATTTATCTCGGACTTATATATTTTGCATGAAATATGATCTTGGAAGCGCTGCTGAGAAATCCATTGTTTAAATTACTAAATCCGCGTCAATACAGATCTAAGTTGTCGAGTAATCGTTCCTGCATTCGTTCGAAAGCTTACTACATACACTCTGTTTATTTATATTCTACGGTTAGCCAGCCGCAGACGACTTTTTTTCCAAGCAGATGCAAAATGTGTTTTTAAAAACAAAAAAGTGTTCTAATTGAAAGAAATTTTTTTCTTTGTCTGTCATTTTATATTAATTTCCTGTTGAATAAACTGCTTGTGATCTAACTATTTTTAAGACATTTCTGGAAAACAATAAATAAAAATATGAATAATTAATTATGTGATGGTTGTAGCATAAATTGTGTACATTTATTTTACATTCAGAAAATGTTACATTTATTTAAAAGGTTTGCAAAAAGTGGCAAGCAAATTTTTAAAGAATAACTTAAAATCCTTAAACATTAACAGAAAAAAAATGTATACAACCATATTGTATATTAATATATACAACTATATGCATACAACTGTTTTTTATAATATTAAAGCAGCTTTTCATTACAAAACGCCCCACCCCCCTTTCTGTGCTTATTCATACACACACAAACCTTTGCTTTTCTCAGTTGAATATTATTTTCTGCCGTGTCTGGTTTTAAGATTAATTTCATAAATCAGTGCAAACTTCCCGGATTATAAAAAACAGAAGAAAAATATATTTTTTTTTTAAATTCAAAATTAATAAACTTTTTACATTTAATATTTTTTTTATTATTCATATACAACACCAAAAAGAATTTTCATACGAAAAAATAAGTTATAAATTTAAAAAAAGTTTTGAAATGTAATAGAAATACTTTTGAGTTAAACACATACCGAGAGTTAGCAATAAACAAAATCACAAAAAAAATTTGCTATTATAATCATTTTCATTTTTTTTACATAATAGTTTTAATAGCTTAAGCGCGAGGTTTTATTACATGTCTATTACAGCTACGTTTTATTTATATACTTTTTTATGCAAGTTTATTTATAAGCAAGTTTTTAATTTCGTTGCAGAATATTGGCCGGAAATAAATGCTGATTTTCTTTTCTTTCTTTTTTCTTCTTTTTTTTATGGAATTTAATCTTGTGTAATTGTATTGCACACAATAGTTTTAAAAAAAGAAACATGGTTTCAGATTACTTTTTAACCATAAAAAACAACAAATTGAGGTACGATAGAAAAAATTACATTTGAAGAAACATTTCTTTCCCTATTTGATTGTGAAAAAAATTAAATTGTGCAACTATTAGAAGTTAAGAAAGTCGCAGTGCAAGTGAAATTTATTTATCAGGTGTTGCCACCGTTAAAATGATATCGCTGTTATTAACGAATGTGTTTTCCTTTATAATATAGATTGCTGTAAGTTTAACCAAAGTTATAAACTTTTCATGGAATATAGAAAGCATTTGAAAAACTTTCATAATAATAATAATAATAATAAATTATTTCGTGGATTATATGCAAAATTATGAAATAATAAATTATTTCGTGGATTATATGCAAAATTACGAAATAATAAATTATTTCGTGGATTATATGCAAAATTATGTTTGCATCATAATTTATAATTGCTGATTAAAATTGATGCATTTATAAAACATTTTTTTGTGTGTGTGTGTGTGTTAGGAAATAAATTAATGAATATGGGTTCATTTGCAATGATTGAAACAAAAATCAGTCATCATCCTACAAATGCATTAACACAATTCCGATAACTAAATGTGTTCTATTTTCAAATAAACATTAACATTGTGACTTAACAACATACTGGTCGTTTGATCACATATGTGAGTGACTCGCAGTAACGTCGGAAAATTTTTCAAATTTGTCAGAAGTATATTTTTTTACATTGAGTAACATTCTTTTTGTTTCTAAACAACTCATATTTTACTTACAGTGGGATTTTATGAGTGCGGACATTTTGGTTATAGATGGGACGTGACCATCGTGATTTGCAGGAATATGACAAAAACATCACTGTCACTATGGTTTTTATATGGGTAATGGCCTTGAATCGACCGAAACAGGTTTTTAAGACCTAAAACATGACACAAACCAAATTTCGGTAAGCTTTCTATTTTCGGTCGAAAACGAAAAAAAAAAAAAAAAAAAAGATTAATTTTCTTTTTTTTTAAAGTTATTAATGCATACATGAATGTACACAATTATTCATTAATTAAAGGTGTATAGGGACACATTTCTTTCAAAAAAATAAACATGCATAAATACTTATGATTGTGTATAAGCTTCAAACGAAAACATGATATGAACATAATAATAATACAACTTTTATATTTTATGACAGCCAGTAATTATAAGCATTTACAATAATTAATTAACAAAGTAATTAAAAGACCGGGAGGCGGAAGTACAGATTATCATCTCATCTACGTCACTGGTGAAATTCCAGAATTACTCAAAACTCGATTCGCATGTTAAAATGCAATCGGTCTGCCAAGTGTTGGAAAACGTCTAAAAACCAAATTTCAGAATTTGACTCGTAGATTTACTATTGAGGTCCCTTCTCCCAGTTACCCATGTTTTTATCTTTTGGGTAAAAAAAAAAGATAAACCTACCAGTCAACCGATAAAATCGGGTTTTCGGACGGTTCCCCTCAGGAGATGAGTTAGCAGATTGGTTCCGTTTTAATATGCGAAGTTTTTTTTAAGTAATTTTGAAATTTCATCCGTGAACTCGATGAGGGGGTTGTCTTTGCTGCCACATCCCGGTCTATAACAGTGGAGAACAAATTCAATAAAGAATATTTCATTTTTGAATATACATAACTTTTCAGCTATTTAATATTTCTCCTTGAAATTAAATAAAATACTACTATTTAAAAGTACGACTTAAAAGGTTTTTTTACGAAACTAACTCTAAATAAGTTGTAATAAAAAATAATCATTTTATAATTTATAATTATTACTATTTTAGCAAAAAATTAAATATAGATGAGATGTGCACTTAAATAAACATTTGCTACTTCCTCCCAAAAAAAAACTTGCCATGGCTTCGCCTCTCTGAGATTGTTTTGAAATAATGCTCTTGTTTGAAAAATCTATCGAGCAGCTGAAAAGCACCATATGTGCGTGCATGTTTGTTTTATACTTTTATCCCAGATCTTGAATCATACATGACCGAGAATTATAAACAGTGAAGTTCATAGCAATAAATAACAAGTTGGAAATTGTACGTCAAACGTGACAAATGAGGTGCGTTCGTACTATAAACAGATTTATGAAATAGCTGTTAAATTATGTAAAATTTGTCTTATGCAAAAATGCATGAATACAAAATACGATAAATCATATATCAATTACAGAGCAATCCAACTATATTACGCAGGTTAGAGTACGGTCAGACAAAAAAAATTCTTAAACATTTTCAACTTTGTTGTAGAGTAAAACGCCTACTAGATTGAAATTTCAATTTCAGAATTTTATACCCAACAGACTGTAGCATATTTTAATTCTTTTGTACAGCCGAGCATTTTGTTTACAATCTTTACATACGTATAATGCCACTATTCAGCTAAATTTTAAACACGCTTAAATCTAGTGAAATCACCAGAGATTATCTTCCATAGACAGCCATGTATCTAATCTTGCGTGGCCCTCTTAAACATTTTTTTTTTCATTGTTCGTAATGTAACGGAAAACTTTTGACCATCCCTGTAATTAAACTATACATCTGATTTTCAGAAAGTTTGAAATGACACGACAAAATTTTGCAATAATTATATACTTATATTTAAAAGCAATCTGTTGGATAGTTTTTATTCTATTATATGCGGACGGATAGACGGACAGATAGACAGATGGAAAGACGGACTGAACGGCGATTGCGGGTACTAAGTATTTATATAAGTACAAACGCATCTAAAAAGTATCTTATTTGAGCGGAAACAGCTCAAACAAGAAGTCATACTGAAATTTTCCATAAGAAGAAAAAAAATTTCTAGAATTCAAATAGTTTCGGTCTGGCCAAATTTTCAGTAGCATTTCTGCCGAAAACGAATTTTCGGTGAAACTCGGATTTTTGGCCGAACACGATAACGAATTTTCGGTCGATCTCTAGTAATGACAATAAATGTAACTAAGATAATTTTTACATTTTTAATTATGTGTAACACGCCAATTCGTGTAACTCCAAATACTTTATACATTTACACATCTGTCTGAGTTTAGGAAGCGGTAACGAATTGCATATTTGACTTCATAAGTTATATACACATAAAAACAGCTAAATTTTTGTTCAAAGTGTGTAATTTTTATGACAAGCATGTAATTTTAGAAATTTACACACATGTTTGTGTACACATAAATATGTTTAAAATAGAATAACTCATCAATTTGTGTAAATCTAACCATTTTTCTACATTTACACACTTATCTGGGTATTTCAAGTGATAACAAATTACACACTTATTTTAATATGCTAAATACACATAAAAACAGGCAAATTTCAGAAAAATATGTGTAAATTTTACGACAGGTGTGTAATTTTATAAATTTACACATATATACGGGTAAAATTAGCTGATTTACACATTTATTTTTTAGAGTGTATGTATATAGTATGTAAGCATAAGAAGAAGTTTATTTAATATTAGTAACTTCGATTATCCGGAATTATTCTTTTCGGACTCTCGAAAAATTCTTTCTGATGAAAGGTATGTATAAATTTTCGAATTTTTTTATTTTAACGAGTGGACTAAAAATGCAATATAACAACACAAATTTTGAGTAAAAAACGAAGTCCATCGGATTATTAGTTGCCGAGATATTTGTAATCCTGTTTTTCACATTCTTCGATTTTCCATGACTCTATATTTCATTCAAATTTCAATTCAAAGACATATTTTAATTGGAAATGAGACGTTTAATCCGGCGCAGCAAATTGTTAGTTAATGTGATTATTATTTTTGGAGTTAGAAGGATCTTTCTTTTACGCAATTCGATACTGCCAGAGTAATTTGGCGTTTTATATAATTTGTCGAAATGGATTCATCAGAAATTCATTACTAGAGCATTACTACGTGTTAAAAATATTTAAATATACGTTTACATTTTACTTTGGATTTCCGATGCACTTTGTAAATAGTTTACCCATGTTTAATTTTCATATTTTGTATTATGCATATCTATGATGGATAAGTATTACGGTGCCTCCCCCCCAAAGACTAGTTTTAATTGGAAATGAGAAGCTTTATCCAACACAGTAAACCACTTGTTAGTATAATTATAAATTTTGGAGTTATAAGGATGATTCTTCTACGTAATTCGGCATTATTTCATTATTACATCGATCCAAAAACTATCGCCAAATTGAAAGATTAAAAGAGAATAATGGCTTATCGTAAATGTCACATTCGCTTTAAATTAAACACATTACACGTGTTTGTTACGTCATAAAGTGATTTTTAATTCGATGTGTTATTTGTAGTGTTATTAATCTTTTACTAATTTATTTGTTTCGTTATTTAAAATAAAAATTATGCCAATTTGTATAATTTACTAATAGTTTGGCGATTTATATTACACCGTAATTTCCGGCGTATAATCCGCGGATCTAACAATAATTATCCGACCTAGAAATTTTTTAAAAAGAAATGTAACTTATTAGATCGCCGTAAATACTTGTCTTGATTCACTAAATAAAATTTCTGGGTCCAAAATGAATTGTTTGATCCTCGGATTATACGCCGGAAATTACGGTATGTCGAAATTGATACGGATAATCAAGTAATACCTGCAATTCAGTAATAGAACATTACTATGTATTCAAACTTACAGTAGAGTCTCTATACAACGAAACTCCATACATAGAATTTCTCTATATAACGAATTTTTTGTAGGAACGGTCCCCTTTTCGCATGATTACATTAAAAACAGTCTCCAAAAAGCGAAATATCTGTCACCAGATAACGAATTTTTTCATAAATTGGACTTAATTTATTCAGTTTTAAAAAAGCTTCGAAATCATATGGAGTCAATTTTCCATAACTTATTTTTGATTTATCGTTCAGTGCTGAGTTTTTTATATTACTTCTCTCCTTGTTCTTTAAATCCAACGAATTTATCCCACCTCCCACACACCTTTCAAGATCCTTCTCAAAACAGAGTCAATTAGATTGTTACACATATAAGAGAGGAATCAATGAGAAGCGCGTAAGAGAGGTCTTCAAATGGAGGAAAATGTTAACTACAATTTTTCATTCGTTGCTAAAATTTAAAGTCCTTTTTTTTTTTTTTTTTTTTTTTGAGAGCGTAATAATTTTAAAATAAAAACAACGAAAAATTACAGATTAGGTTAATATTTACTTTTAAACATTTCAAATCCTTAATTAAAAATATCAAAAATAATATTTGCTCAAAATTTACACATTAAATACGATTTTTAACATCATTTTCTATACATCGAATTTCTCTATATAACGAATTTTTTACTGGAACGATGGATTTCGTTATATAGAGACTCAACTGTATTTAAATATACGTTTAAATTTTATTTTGGATTTGCGATGCATTTTATGAATAGTTTTCATGTATTCTATTTTCATATTTTACAGTACACATATCCTAATAAAATTAATAATAACAATAAAATTAATAATAATTTTTCAAGAAACAGTATCTCTTTTATATTTTTGAAATTCAATTTAAATAAAACGTCACTCAGTTGAAAAATTCATGAAGAAATAATGCTAAATTCGTCGTAAGATTCGTCGTAAAAGTTTTCATTGTGATGTCAACGTCACCTTGTAGATGAATTATCATTTTTGTTGCAAACTTTGTTACACGCAACGAGTGCGTGAAAGTTACATGTGTAATACATGTGAATCAATTTTCTATAAAGAGGAAATAAGCGTACAATAACTGTTCCTGTTGAATTTTGGAAATGTCCACAGTCGTAGTATGCTCAGAAAATTTTATTCCATGGTTCATAGTTTTCTTGTTCATAAAGAATCTCGATCTTACATGTTACATTTGTACTTTAACCTTTTAACCCCTTCGCGTCGGGAGCCTTTTATGAAATTTTTAATGTTCTGTCACCGATTTTTAAAAGCAGAAATTTGTGCCTTTAATTGAGAAAATGCTCCGACTAAATAAGGCAAACTTTGCAGTGAAATTTTACTCGTGGGAATAATCAAGGATTTTTAAGCATTTTTATGACACGTATGCATCTCACCGACCCCAAGGAGTTAATCCTTTCTCGACGGGAGCCTTTTTACGAAATTTTTAATGATTTGTCACAGGTTTTTAAAAACAGAAATTTGTGAATTTTTAAATCGAAAAAATGCTCCGATGAAATAAGGAAAATTTTACTGCTAGGGATAAACACGGATTCTTAAGGTTTTTTTTTTATTTTTTTTTTTTCGGCACGTATACGTGTCTTTCTTCCCCAAGCAGTTAAGACGCAGAGCATTTCCATTTCGAAAAATGTTAAAATAACACTAGAAATTCCGCACATTTTTTTTTCCTTTGCGCGATTGGATTCGAACCCAGCACCTGCGCAAAAGTTACAGGTGTGATACATGTGAATCAATTTTCTATAAAGAGGAAATAAACGTACAATAACTATTCCTGTTAAATTTTGGGAATGTCCACAGTCGTAGTATGTTCAGAAAATTTTATCCCATGGTACATACTTTTCTTGGTCATAAGTAATCGCGATCTTACATGTTATATTTGTACTTTACCCCTTTAACCGTTTCAGGCCTGGTGTACTGTTAATAGTACATGCCTTTTAAACAGGTATTATTTTATTTTAATATACTTTTGTTGCTGCTTACATGTAGCAATGTTAGTATGTGTCTGTGCATTTACTATATGGGTTCATTAATTGCTTACGTATTTAGTAATAATAATATATAAATGCTTAATTCTTTTTGCATCGTTTGCGATTCTTTTATTTTAAATATACATTGCACTCTTTAAATTAAAAAAAAAATTACTTTTCAGAAAGAATAACGTGTTCAATTTTGTTGTAATTCGATGTTTTCCAAAAACTCGTCCTTATTCTGTTTTCATAGAAAAATGAATTGAATAGCACGCAAAAGAAGTTCATTCGTTAGATTTCAGACAATGACATATTTGTTAACCCTTTATATCCCGAATCAAAAATTAGCCCCTCTTCAATAATTATCATCATTAATGTTTAAAGATATCGCCAACAGCTTATATAATAACAATTCGATTTTTAGATAGATTTTTAAGCAAAAATGATTTAATAAATCGGTAGGTAGAGTCTTTTGTGATACACATACAAGAATATTTAGATTAATTAACAAGAAATACACTTTTACGAAAATTTCATATTTCTTACAAGAGCAATGTAAATAAATGTATTGTGATCCTATGCATAATCAAAAATTGTTTTGTAGTTAAAATAAAATAATAATAATAATAATAATAATAATAATAATAATAATAATAATAATAATAATAATAATAATGGGAGAAAATTTAAATCATAGATCCCAATATCTTTTAAATATCCCGGAGACTAATTCAATGTTTTCAAGAAACATGTTTTCAACCGGAAATTTTATTTAATCAAAAACAATAAAGTGAAGCCTAATAAATACCAGATAAAAATTAGACACATTTCTCTATATGCATTTTCCGGTATAAAATATCTTTGTCTTGGATAAACATCCGGAACAATTAACAAATAGTGACAAAACACCGAATATACTAGCGATAATTAATAATTATATTAATAGACTTTGAAAAAAACCAAGGTAAAAATAAAAAACAAAGCAGATATAAATAATACACTACTTGGCCAAAGATGGCCGTCCACTTGCGATTTTAGACATTTTGTTAATTATCTAGAGAAATACATAAGGAATTATCTTGAAACTCTAAAAGTGTAAATATAATAGTAAAAGTCATAAATTTCCGTGAAAATTTTTTCCCAAAACTCTAAAGAGCACCGTCAACAAATTAAAAAAGAATGGATATCTTTTGAATAACCCTGTCAAAACTAATGTAGCAAAAGCATTCAAACTACAGATTATGATTATGTGGCTCATTGCAATAAACTGTGTTCATTTTTATGTCGATGACATGTATACTCTCAGAGAAATTAAGGTTTTTATAAAAACAGTCCCAAATTTTTCCAAGATTTTTGCTTATAATTTTCAGAGTTCTTAATATAAAATAATATTCTTTTCTGAAAATATGACACATAATATTGTACACAATACCCTGCTATCAGATTTTTTTTTTAAAGTATAAAAAATGAGTAGGTTTACTAAATAATTTTTCACTGCGCATGCGTCAACTATATCAAAACTTTATTTGCATAATATGTTAGCTTAATATATAGAGCAACTTTTGTGAAAGTCTCAAAATCATAGCTTCAGAATTCTGAAAGTAATCGTCTATAGAATAAGTACCTACAAAATCAGTTGTTCACAAAATGAAGCAAGAAAATGAGGAATTTTATCCAAATGTAGTAGTATGTCTCATATTGTGTATTCTAGAGTGACACTAATCAATAAATATATGGATACAATCCCTCTGCTTTTTGCTTCATTTTGGGAATAACGGATTCTCAACTATCCAATAAAAAAAAAATAAAAAAAAAAAAAAAAAAAAAAAAAAAAATTGAGTGTGATATTTTAAAATAACGCCCCTATAGACTTAACATTATCATGCGGGTCTTTCTGGGCGCGTCAAGGTGCCATCTTTTAATCTCTTAACCTCCTCAGTCCTGGCGTTGCCTGGATTAGGCACTAGTTAACAAATGTCTTTAAATTAGTTTAAATGCTTCTATAACTGTTAAATTAACTTCTAGACCTTTTCATTAAATTTTTGCGCATCATAAGAATTGATATATAGACTTGTACATCTTGGAAGGTGTTGTAACATCTAAATTAATGTTCATTATTGCGAAAAATATATTCCATATAACGCAAACACTACTGAACCACTTAAAGCAACTGAACGGTACTGTAGTTGGAAAAAAAATATTTGTGGGAATTCAAATTTTCATAGATCATGATGCTACCGGATTTTTACTAACCCCCAATTTTTTTTTTTTTTTTTTTTTTTTTTTTTTTAGTTATTTATTTATTTTTTAATTAACAGTTATAATTATTATATTGAAGTTTTTATAGTAATGTAATTCGCTTTCATTCAATAAAAATAGTTCAACTGACATTAGTTCAGCCCAGTTTCACGAAAATATTACAGGTGAATTATTCGGATAGTTACAAAAATACAAATATTTTTAAGAACAGTGTATTTTTTTTATAAGAAATCTTTACAAAGTAATATTGCTGACTTTTTGAAAATTAAGGATTTGGAGTACTACGAAAAACAGAGAAAAGGTACAGTACGCTTCAATTTATATTTACCTCTCTTTAAGGATGTATTCCAATCCAAACTGTTTTTTCTCTGATTTATTTTTAAAAATACTTTTACTCTCAAACACATCAAACTGGTAAATTCTCTTATTTAGAAACTACATAAAATGTGCCGTGCTTGTTGAATTTTTGATGAAAACAGAAAATATTATAAAAAGTGCTGTCAAAGTTGGCACTTCGAACCGAATTTTACGCAGTAAATTATCTGGAAAAAAAAAAAAAAAAAAAAAAAAAAGATTATACTGAAAAAATAATTGTTTCTAAATCAAATTCTAACGAATTGAGCCAGAAATGAAATTCCACGGCATCTTATACATTTCTTCAAAAATCATCATAGCAAGTTTCATGTTTTTACTTTTTAAAATGATTCTCAAAATTTACCAAAAAATTTTAGCTTTTGAAGGTGGAAAAATACTTTTTCGAATACACCCTTTATATGTGTTTTTTTTAGGTATTATTCAAAAATATTCATGTGTTTACACTGTATAAAAAAAAAGTTACTGCCAGAAATAAACTACACTTTTTCAATATTTACATTACATATGTGTATTTTATTATACAAATTTCATGAATTGAAGTTGATTTCTATTTAACAAATTTCCTTCATAACGAAGTGTTTATGTGCAGGCACGTAGCCAGGGAGGGGGCTAAGGGGGCTGAAGCCCCTCCCGAAAGTTTAAAAGAAACTTTAATCTAATATGATAGTAAAAACTGTCAAAATTTTCTTTTTTTTCTTCCATTTCATTATAACTACGTATATTTTTATTTGTAAACATATTGATTTATTTAGCCTAAATTATAGCAATTCCTCACTATACCTCTCATTCGGACATAATGCTTTTTATTCGTATCTACCACTAAAAGTATCATTTCTTCTTAAAATGGAATTTTTAGTTTATGCGCAGTAAAATTCGATGTCTAATGCATGCATCCTACCATTAATTTGAATTGGAAAAAATAAGTTTAATATGCGTATGACATATAATTTAACTTTAGGAGTCAAATTTAAAACATTTATTTTCGTGTTATGATCTTTCTTAATTTCCTATATACTCATTATATCACGATATAATAGATACTTAAGTCGATCAGTGTTAAAATGTTTTGTAGAAAAAGCAGCCAAAACAGTAATATACCCTTGTAATGTAAAATTATATAAAAAATAATGATTTTTAAAAAGCTTTTACTATAAAAGGCTTTTTATTTAAAAAAAAAATAGTAGTAGCAAATTCCTAGAAGAAATGATGCGAAGAAAGATGATAGGGTCTTATCAACAAACTTTCAAAGGTACCATTGCGGCCGGCATTTCCCGGCTCTTCACTGAAAAATATTGAGTTAAATTGTTTGCATATGAATCTTTAATAGAAAGAGAATGTGCACAGACTACTCTGTGCAATTTTTTTTTTCTATTAAAGGTTCGTGACAAAGTTTCTTCGACTTTTATTGAGTTATCAACTGCGGGGATGGATACCCCCGAGTAAAGATTTTTTGGCGGTTTTTCACAATGCCTCCTAAAGAATTTTCTAGGAGGCAACGTCTAACTTACTACCAATCATATTTTGTGCAGAGCAAAAAATGCTACAAAGAGCTAATCATATACCGGTCCTCTAATGTTAGAGAACAAATAAAAAAAGATGCTAGGCTGAGAACTCTTCTAAGTTTTATAAAAGAGCCTGAAGATGTGTAATTGAAACGTTATAAACGCCCATAGAAATACTACTTACTTCATCCCAGGCCCAGACATTCACAATGAAATCATTCAAACATGTTGGGATATAGTTACTGAAGAACTGGTTACAAAAATAATAATAATAATAAATAAATAAATAAATAAATAAAATAAATTACGCGATCTGATTTAGGTTGAATACTGATGAAACTGTGGGAATTTCAAGTACAGAATAGTTTGCACTTTGAGTTCTATATGTGGAATAGTATTTATAAAATATACAAACCCTAATAATTCGGGAAATTACTTTAGATTTATTCAAGTAAATGATTTGTCCGCCAAAAATATAACAGAAGAAATAGTACAACGTCGTAATGAACTACATCATGATATGTCTAAATGCGTCACAAGGCGTACGACAGAGAGACTAATATGGTTGGATATGATAATGGGATCCAATCTACAATTCATCAGAAATGTCCCAAAATCAAATACCTCCTATTTGCAAGCCATTATTTAAACCATACATTGTCCAAAAACCCATGCCGATTCCTGCCATCCAAATCTCGCTTGGAACAGTTAACGAATTGATATATTTTTTAGAAACCACCCTAAGGTAAATTTGATCCTTCAACAAACAGTTCCATCGTATGCCCCAAAATGACTTCTCCGCCTTTGAAACGCAAGATTTATAGAAAATCATGAAAGTATGGTAAATTTTGTCAAGTTGTTTATTGAATAAATTTGCATTAACTTAGAAAATATTTCGGAAAATACATGAAATATTTCTTCAACAGCTATAGACTTTTCTTGGCAGTCATGGAATCGTAAAGAATGCTTTTTTCACATGCCTATTTATTTGTGACAAGCTTTTCAGTTTGACAAAACCATTTTCAGCTCATCGTCATGAAAAGTCTCATGTCACAATTTCGGCCGTAACTCATGCTAAAGATGTTCTAATTATTTTTATTTTACAAAACATGGAGAAAATGAAATGTGCATGGAAATCTTTTGAGAGACATTTAATGCTACGTCAAAACTTAAAAAATGTTTTTTCAAATTAAAATAAAAATCCCAAGTCTAAAATTTAGACAGACTACAAATACAAACCTGTGTAGAACATTTCCTGTATAGAAAGTCTTTTTCAAAATTTGAATAACAAATTCATTTCAAATGAAGACATTCTACCCGATTTTCAAATATTTTTTTCAGGATATACTTTTCCGGAATAAGCAAGAAAATTAGAGAATCTCTCTTAATATTTCGAACATAAGGTGTTAATGTCGTAAGTAAAAGTTGAATATGAAGTATGGTTGCGAAAGAATGCGTATTATTATAGAAATACAGAAGACCTAAAAGTTTTAGAGTACTGTAATGCAATGCATTACAATACCATGAAACACTTGCTGACACTCTTGGCTACTATCCCAGTAAAGATATCCAGCGCTGCAAGGTCTTTTTCATCAATGAGAAAATTAATTTTTGCCTCAAAGCACTATGGCTGATGAGAGACCACTGTTGGTGTTGTTTAATACATCCAGTTATCTAATATAGGGCCGAAGGGATGTGGGGGGGCCTACCATAGGAATCGTTGAAATAGAACCTAGTCCGTAACTATAAAATTAAATCCCAGGCTCAAAGAAAATTATGGCCAATTCCAAACGATTAGGCTGACCGGCGAGATTGGGTTCGAAGCCAAAATCTACATGAGAGACTGAGCAGCCTTGCAATGATATCCATTCGCTGGGACATCACTCTATAGATTAATCATTTTAAGACCCCACACCTGCAATGCAAGACGCTAATATTAATCCTGCATTTTAAATCCATTAAAATTACTTTCTTGCATTTCAATATATATTTTTTAAATTCTCATAAAGATACATGAGGTTCATCGCAAAAAATGTCAGTTTATGCTTTTTTATTTATTTATTTATTTATTTATTGCGGTTTTTTTCCCCTAAATACACTTTCGGTTTTCGAACAGGTACTGAACGTGCTCTTAGAAACATAAATTGTAATAGAAATCGAAACTAGTCGTTGGGGGCCACCGTAATACTTACCCACCATGGATATGTATATGAAAATAAAACATGTGAAACTATTTATACAATGCATTGCAATTCATAAACAAAATTTAAATATTGTTAATATTCATAGTAATGCTATATTAAAGAACTGCTGATTACCAATTTCGACAAATTATATAAAACGCCAAACTACTCAAGTAGTACCGTACTGCGTAAAAGAAACATCCTTATAACTCCAAAAATAATAATTATATTAACTAACAATTAACTGCGTCGGATTAAGCGTCTCATTTCCAATTAAAATATACTTCTGAATTGAAATTTGAATGAAATACAGGGTCATGAAAAATCGAAGAATGTGGAAAACAAGATTACAAATATCTCGGCAACTAATAATCCGATCGACTTCGTTCTATATGCAAAATGTGTGTTATTTTATTGCCTTTTATGTCCATTCCTTAGAATAAAAAAATTCGAAAATTTTTATATACCTTTCATCAGAACGAATTTTTCGAGAGTCCGAAAAAAATAGTTCCGGATAATCGAGGTTGCTGATATTAAATAGGGTTCGTCCCATTCTTACATACTAACTACATACAAAATTTCAAGTCTCTATCTCAATTTGTTCGGTAGATAGAGCGTTTACAGACAGACAGACAGACAGACAGACAGACAGACAGATGGACGGCAAAAAAATTTTTCTAAAAATATGTTTTTTGGAATCTCCAGTATCTAAAACGTGTAAATCCGTCAAAAATTTTTTTTCGATTTTCAAAACGATTGCAAGACTTACCCTATACTACGTATGATGGGTAAGTAAAAATAACAATTTTTCGAATGGACATTAAGTATGTTATGCAAAATTACATCATAGGTAAAACCTTGTTTATTTTTTATCTACACTTTAAATTACAGACGAACCCCGTTATAACGAGCTTCAAGAGACCGAAAGTTCTGTTCGCTATATCCGTACAAAATGTGCATATTACTAGCTGCTATCTATATATTCAGTAATGATGTATTAAGAAAAAAATGTAAAATCTATTAAATATAATCATTAATGAATTAAATTGACTAAAATCTAGTTTGCACCATGTTTCAGTATCCGGGGTGCATTTTCTTGTAAATTTAGAGTCGAAATCCTATATTCACAACTGCAGAAAAGCAAAAAAATAAAAAAATCATGAGTCGACTAGAAAAAAATGTTCGTTATAACCGACTCTTAAGATTTCGGAAGTTCGCTATAAAAGTATAAAGTAGCATTAAATACGAAAAAATGGCAGGGCAAAATTTTCGTTTGTTATATCCATGAGTTTGTTATAAACCGTGCCGCTATAACGGGGTTCAACTGTATACACATTGTTGTTGTCAGATGAAAATTTTTTTTCCAAAATTGAGCCCCTCCCGAAAGGAAATCCTGGCTACGGGCCTGTTTATGTGTAATAATAAAATTTAGTTAAATATCTATATATGACGAGTATATATTCGTTATATATATATCTTTCTCTTTTTATACCTGTTAAGTTTGATGTATCAAATTTTAACTGTAATGCTTTTTTGTCCCCCCCCCCTTTTCTCAAAAGAGCTACATACCAAACTTGACTTTACAGTTTATTCAACAGATGGCAGTACTAATCATTATTTAAAAGTAAAAGGGGCATTACTATGAACTGGGATGTTGTGAAGGGTATACGGAGATATACGCAGTATACCTTCTAGATTTTTTTAAGAAACACCGAATATCTTCTGTTTCTCAAGAAATATATATACATATGAGAATATATACATTCTAGGGTATACCCTCTGTCTTGAGCGTATGCCCTCTACTTACACCGTATACCTCCTGTTTATTTTTAAGTTTTCTTCCTGAAATTTGACATACATTTTATTTTTATGTAAGATTAATTTAAAAAAACGAAATGTACCACACAGTTTTCTTTTATGCTCATAATCTGATAATTGCTTGTAATTGTACTTAAACATGATTATTTTATGTTGTATACATGTTGTATATCATATATGTGTATATCAAACTAATATGTGCATAATATACTAATGCATAGTTCGCTAATATATGCATATGTTTATACATCAAAACTCGACTGTAATGATTTTTTGTTTCTTTTCCGAAAAGAATTACACATCAAACTTAATTTTACGCTTTTCTCAAAAGATGGCAGCACTATACAAGGTTTTAAAATAAAAAAGAGCATTATTATGGGTTTTCTATCTGAAATTTGACATACACTTTATATTGGCTTCGTTAAATAGATAACATGCGCGGATTAATAGATATAATATTTGGCCAGAGGTGACCAGCCATTTTTGATTTTAGACGTTTTACTAAATATTTCCACAAATACATTAGGAATTATTCTGAAACTCCAAGTGTGTAAGCACAATAGGTGGGTAATAGGTAAAACACACGGACATATATTTCCGTGAAGATGTCTTTTCGAAATCCCATAAGGAACTGCCAACAAATTGAACAAGTTCGAAATTGCACGTGAAGCGTAGCAAATGAGGTGCGTTCGTACGATAACGAAATTTTAAAAATATTATAAATATCTTGATGTTATAGGCAGTACTTCAGATACAGTATAGTGGTTGAAATATTTTTTGTGTTCCTGTAACTATACAGGAAGTAACTTTTATTACACTTCAGCAACGTATATCATATTCATAAAATGAGAAGTAATATAATATAATTAAAATACGCCCCAAACAATGTTTCCCTCTATAGCATTATGTAGTGGATTACTTTTGTGCGGCTCTGTAATTTAATAATATATATTCTTTGCATCACAGATTGTACAGAATGTATATTTTAATATATATATATATATATATATACCTCCTAGGTTCATGTCAATTGTATAATATTCGAAAGAGTTTAACATCATTGAAATGTACTTGAAACTATTTTTTTCTTATTGATCGTAATGTAATGGAATAATTTTGATTGCCCCTCTTAATAAACTACACATCCGATTTTCATAAAATTTAAAATAACTCAACAAAATTACGCTAAAATTATACATTTTAAATATCGTGCGATTTGGTTGGGCAGTTGCTTTGTTATATGCGGGCAGACAGACAGACTTAACAATTAATGTAGGTGCCAGCTATTTATAAAATTACGGACGCACCTAAAATTCTGACGCACATCTTTTTTATGAATCTTGAGTGAACATTCCGGAACTTCTAGTGTTAAAATTGCCTCTAAAATACACTACCTGGCCATTGATAAAGTTCACTTGCGATTTTAGACATTTTGTTAAATATCTAGAAATATACATGAGGAATTATCCCGAAACTCTGAATGTATAAACATAATAGTACAAGTCGTACATTTCCGTGAAGATTTTTTCCGAAACTTCATATGAGACCGTCAAAAAATTAAAAAAGAATCAATATATTTTTAATAACCCTATCAAAACTAACGTTGCAAAAGCGCTCAAACTCTAGATTACGATTAAGTGCCATGTTGTAATAAACTGTGTTCATTTTTATACAAATAGCATGCATACTCGCAGAGAAATTAACATTTGTATAAAAATGTCCCAAATTTTGCCAAGTTTTTTGCTTATAGTTTTCAAATTTCTTAATATTAAGTAACATTTTTTTCTGAAAATATGACAAATAATATTGCACACAATACCCTGTAATCAGAATTAAAAAATAATAAAAATTGTATGAAAAATGAGTAGGTTTACTAAATGATTTTTCACTGCGCATGCGTCAACGATATCAAAATTTCATTTGCATATTATGTTAGCTAAATGTAGAGGGCAACTTTAGTGAAACTTTCAAAATCGTAGCTTGAAAATTCTGAAAGTAATCGTCTATAGAATAAACACAAAATTCGTTGTTCACAAAATGAAGCAAAAAAAATAAGGGGTTTCATCCAAATGTAGTAGTACGTCCCATATTGTGTATTCTATATTGACACTTATCAATGACAATATGAATACAACCCCTCTTGTTTTGGCTTCATTTTGGGAATAATGGATTTTCACTTTGACTCTCTCTTAACTAGAAGTTGAGTGGAAATCTGCCTTCTGAATATTTCTTATTTTAAAATATGGGAGTTGAGTCCTACAAATAATTATCTATCAAATATTTCATGTTGTTATTTGTTCACAACAGTTGCTTACCACATGCGTTTGCTGGGGTTTTGTAATCAAATTGCCAAAAATGGAAAATGTTGAATCTGTTATTAACTGCCGCAAACGAAATTGAGAGCATGACGAAATTAATTTTTTAATTGAAATCTGGCGGGATAATTGCATTGCACTGCATTGTTGTGTTGACAAAAAAGAAGTTAAAAATTGCAGTTATAAATTTCAGAATTTATGCACATACCCATATGTCAGTTTGGCCAAATTAAGTCACTTAATTTGTTTAGTTAATGCGAACAGGTGAATCCTAATTCGGGGGATCCAGCTTCAAAAATTTAAGTGACTCAACTATTTCAGTGCGAACACGGTATTACAATCATTCTTATTTTGATCATAAGAAGCCATTAACGTTGACAAAGTTGAAACAGTAGACGAAGATAAATCATATTTTTTGCAGGTTTCGGAATTTTTTAAACCCTTCTCTAAATTCACGTAAAATCTTTACTTTTTCATCAACTGATAAAATTTTACGTTTCGACCTCGCAAGATAAAATTTAACTAGTATACTCTATGAATGCAGATCAAAGACTAATTGCCACACGCGATATTTGACTTTCCATAAGACTCTATGGAAAGCATAAATAATACATAATGCTAAAGTATTACTGCTAAATCTTGCAATTTCATTGGCTATTGGTGAATTGAACTTCTTTGCTTGAAAAGAAAAAGGTCTATTTTACGAGTAACAGTACTGCTATTCATTTCATAAACTGAATTTGTTGATAATAATTTGATAAGCGTCCTAGTTGCATTAAAAAAAAGGGGTATATATTTCTCTTACTTAAAAGAATATAAAGAACATATTTCAAATTAATAAATATTTTTATCTATCAAGGATAATTTAAAAAATAGACACACACACACACACACACACATATATATATATATATATATATATATATATATATATATATATATATATATATATATATATATATATATATATATAAATACTTTTATAAATACATCCAAAGTTATTCAGACAATACCAATAAAAGAACCAATGAAACCAGTATTTTTACATTCATATTATTAAAAAACAGTTGAAGTTTGAAGAAAAATAGAAGGCAGATTACCAAATTACTAAGAAATATGTGGATAAATGGACATTTTATAACCAGAGTAATTCATATATTACCATACAATAAACCAATGAAACCAGTATTTTTACAATCATCTTATTGAAAACAGTTGAAGTTTGAAATATATATTAATTCTGACAATTTTATATTTATCTGTTTGTAAAGTTCCAACAAAAAAATATTTTAAAAGTAAATTAAGAAAATATATTTATTACATTTTATTTATTACAGAAATTTATTAAGAAAATACTTTATAAGTCTTGTGAATTTTAAAATAGGATTTAATTAACTATATTATACCTAAAATAAAAGAATTACAAAGTAACATATTTTAAATTAATAAATATTTTTATGTATCAATAGTAATAATAATAATAATAAAATCTTTAATATATTATTTCTGGGAATTGTATATTTATATGTTTCTAAAGTTCTAACAGAAAAAAAAAAAAAAAAACTTTTAATGAGAGATTAGGAGATTTATTATTGTACTTTAATAAATACTATTTACTTCACTATTAAAATATCGATTGAGTGTACATATTAATTTAATCATTAATACATTAAATTAATTATTTTAAAAAATCCAATTGACAATAAAATAATTACAAAAGTACTGATAATTAACCTCTTCAGACCTGAACCTGAGCATAAAATAACTCTACAAATATGTATTTATTACTTTTGCATAATCGCAAGGACACCATAGATGACAGAAAAAGTCATTTTTATTAAATCAGTCCTTTAGGGGACTGGTAATTTAGGTTTACAAATATGGATATAAAACTACTAATCCTCGTAAAATATCAGTTTAACTTTCAGTAATGAAAATTTACGCTATAACAAAATTAAGGTCTTTAAACAAGTAAATGATCAGCAAATCCTCAATTTTTTTTTTTCTGTAAAGCATTTAAGTAAAATAATCATGAATATTTCTTACTTTCTTGGCCCCAATGTCTCATCCTCACTCGGGTGAACATAATATTTATTTTATGAGGCAATATTCATCAGTGCTGACAATTATTGGTTTTGTTTTAAAGCAGAAAACATTCAGTTGTATAGGAGTAAAGTAAAAGGGGACAAAATTGGAACAGTTTAATTTTTATGAGGAAAATAATGGAAGTACACATTTGTGTACCTCAGGTCTGAAGAGGTTAAGATCGACTAATCTTTATTAACTTGTTTAATAAAGATCAAATCAACACTCTATTGAGGACACAACAAGCAAATTTAGGTTAACAAATGCAAAACCTCTTAAATAACCCCAGTCTGAAACACTGGACTACATCATTCATACGCTGTCTTCACTAAAATACATTTTGAAAATTTTCTCCTTTCAGGGAAAAAAGTTCGATTCATGTATAGCGCGACAGCCAATAAAATTGCAGAATTTTGCACTAATGCTAAAAGTCTTATGGAAAGTCAAGTTTCGCTTATCACACAAGTTCCCTACTCTGTTACTCCTACGCTGAATAAACTTCCGTCCAATCAGCAACGACCATCTTCTCCGTACGTCTCCTCAAAGTCGCCGTGTGAGGTCCAGGCACGTGCATTCCACGCAACAAAAAATGCCCGTATGATTTGTTCTCAGGATTTATGAATCATCGCTAACTTTTGAATGATTTCAGAACATTAAAAGAATTTTTCCATCAAATGATTAGCTTAACTAAAGAGTGGAAAATCAATAGAAATTTCATAAATCACAAAAACATTGCTCGTTAAAAACGAGCTAGGCAACCATAGACTTAACATTGTGCCAACCGATTATTTATGTTTTCCTCGTTAAATCAGGGGTCGTTATAAGCGAGTTCGACTGTATATATATATATATATATATAGTTAAATGTTTCGCAATCTTTTAAAAGCCGATTAAATTAGCATGATTTCAGAATTTGGGGTGACTGAACAAAAGTTGACGAACATTACTTATATCAACAAGTTGGAAATTGCACGTGAACCATAGCAAATGAGGTGCGTTCGTTCGATAACGTAGTTTTAAAAATATCAGTCTCATCTATCAATCTCATAAAATTATAAATAGTTAATTACAATTAAAATGCGTACCAAATAATGTTCTCCCATTATATAATGGAATACTTTTGTGTGGCTTTGTAAATCAATAATAAATGTTCTTTGCACCACAGATTATGCAAAATGTATATTATAATATGTACTCTATAGATGCATATCAATTTTATTATGTTCAAATGAGTGTAACACCATTAAAATGCATTTGAAACATTTTTCCCCATTGATCGTAATGAAACGGAATACTTTTGATTGTCCCTATTATTGAACTATGAATCCGATTTTGATAAAATTTGAAATAACTCGACAAAATTATGTAATAATTATGTATTTCAAACGATTAAAATGCATTTGAAACTTTTTTCCCCATTGACCGTAGTGTAATGGAATACTTTTGATTGTCCCTGTAATTATCTATGCTTCCAATTTTCATAAAATTTGAAATGACTCGACAAAATTATGTAATAATTATATATTTTAAATTTCAAATGATTCGGATGAGTAGTTTTTGCGTTGTTATATGCGGACGGACGGACTGAACGACAACTATATGTGCTACATATTTACATAATTACGAACGCACCTAAAAAATGGTAGGGGTCGCAAGTTTCATTTATAGTTTTTTACATGAAAAAAACAATATTTATTGACTGTTTAAATTTCATAAAACTATTTAATCATCATAAAAATAACACTTTTATATACTCAAGTCAGAAAAATTATAAAGTAAAATATGTAAGATAACTTTTCCAATTTTGAACGTAAGAGTAATTCTGCAACAGTTTCCCCGTTCCAGAAACAGTGTCATTAATCTGTCACTGTTGTAACATACACAATTATACATACTGATATTTCACTTGGAACTTGGATAAAGGTTCCTATGTGCCAACTGTTAGTATATGATAATAAGTTGCCAGTCATACCAATTCCGACTTCTGCTTAGAAGTGGGCGTGGCGTTCCTCTGTTTCCCAGCCCTGAGACTACTTTCTTTTTCTTGGTGTCCGTGCGCATATTTCAGATGTGTATATTGCTGGGATGATTACTGTTTCTAAACCAATAGGAGACCGTCATTATCACTGTCAAGTACACGCCCACACAGTTTGATTGACAGGAACTCGTGGACAATGTGGACGTGTGTGTTTATTATTTATTTGTACTCGGATTGTTTGAATTTGTACTCGGTAATTAAAAATTAAAGGTACGAAAGAATTTTTTTTTTCAAAATGACTGAATTTTATTTACTTCAATTAGAAATTATACTTCCTCTGATCCTGAAATAAATAAATAGATAAATAAATAAAAATTAAAGTAAGAATTTTGCTTATACGGATATTTTCGCAGAATACTTTTTTTCCCAATTGTTTAATATATATATAAATCATTTTGGATCGATATTTAGAATATTAAAAGGGTTTGAAATATTTTTTTTTAAATGTCTTATTTATTAATAAAAGACAGCCTCCAATAATTAAAAAAAAAAAAAAAAAAAAAATCACCAACGGACTCTCGGCCCGCGATGGACTCGAACCCATATCCTCCGGTTTCAAGCTCGACGCTCTAACCATTCAGCCAATCAGCTCACTTTCATCCGCAACAGATTATCGTTATAATTAGCACCGTCAACTGTCCACGAGTTCCTGTCAATCAAACTGTGTGGGCGTGTACTTGACCGTGATAATGACGCTCTCCTATTGGTTTAGAAACAGTAATCGTCCCAGCAATATACACATCTGAAATATGCTGTCGGTGCAGCTCTTACTCATAGAGACTTTTCACTAGTTTCCTAATATAGAGTGGGCTTCTTCAGTAGGGTTAGTGAATTTGGCTATTTATCGCTTGTTTGAGTTATATAGTATTTGTTCTCTATTTAAGAATCTGGTTGGAAGGGCTGGGACGGAAATTCAAAGAGAGGAAGTTAATGCACGTTTTGGACTGTTTCAAAATAAAAATTTTATTTAAGAAAATCTGTAGTTAAATATGCTAACGTTTCGATGTAACAATTTTAGTTGGTGATGTAATAATGCAGAAATTAAAATACTTCATTGTGATATTAAAACTGAATATTAGAGCTCACTGTTTTCAAAATTTAATCAAAAATTTGCAAAAATATGTTTTTTTTTTTTTTTTTTTTTTTTAAATTTACAAGAAAGCAAAAAAAAAAAAAAAAAAAAAAAAAAAAAAAAAAAAAAAAAAACATATATAACTTAGGAAACGTAATAATCTTTTTTAGCAATTTTGTTTTTGATAAATAAATTTAAGATCTCTTTTTTTCTGTCTTTATGTTATTTAATTGATAAAAAAATAATGTGTATTAAAAAAAAAAAAAAAGAAAGAAAGAAAAATTAAAATTAAGCATGTGTAACAATTTTAAAATTGTGATAATTTTTAAATATTTTTAGTGTTGAATTCAGATAAATTTTTAGCTCAATCAGGGGGAAAAGTGTGGGTGAAGGCGAGGCATTTGAGGAGTTCCAAGACCAATTTCATTTTCAAATCATTAATTAATAAGAATAAAATCCGAAATCTCCCAGAGGAGACATTCTACATCTCGGACCACGCACTAAGCATACCTAATTTGTCATTCAGATTTTTTGTTTAGAAATAGCTTTAAAAAATATCGGTCGAAGATTTTACTATCAAATAAAATCTTGTACGCTTATATGAACAAAAATAAATAAATAAATAAATAAATAAAATAAATAAATAAATAAATAAATAAAATAAAATAAAAAAAGAATAAAATAGAATAGAATAAAATAAATAATGAAAGAAAAATAAACTAATAAATAATAATATAGGAAAATCACCCCTCCTCCTATTTAAAAAAAAAAAAAAAAAAAAAAAAAAAAAAATGTAATTTAAGAAATTACAACGACTATTTAAAAAATAATACTTTCAAAGAATATGTTTTAGACTTATAAATAATTAGGACTTATAAATAATATGAGGGAGGACGGGGGGTCATGCCCCTCCCCTTAATTGATATTAATGGGTTTTTCATGCAAAAATATTAGTTTTTGTTCAAAATTTACACATAGGATCATTCTGATGAAGTGCTTCGTGATTGGTATTAAGTGTTCATTGGATAAATATAAACAGAAGAAATGGGGGTTCTAATGCCCCTCCCCTTAATTTATATAAATGAGTTTTTCATGCAGAATTGTCAGATTTCGTTCAAATCTCTGAATAGTTTTGGAAGTTTAATAGTTATGTATATAAAAGAGGGGGGGATAACTCCTCGTAAATTATATAAATGGGTTTTTATTAAGAATTTTCCAATTTGCTCTGAATTTTGGATGTAGATTTTTTATATGATAAAGTATGTCCCTGATTAATTTAGGGGGTTCAATAACTAAGTATAAAAGGGGAAAGGGGAGCTGTTTTCCCTCCTTTATTTTTTTTTTTTTTTCGAACGGAATTAACCCTTGAAAATATAAGGCTGTAATGTACAATTAGTATGCGTAGCCTGTGACCTCAATGCCATCAAATTAGCTGGGCAGTATTTTTTTTATTTTGTTATTGTGGCAACAGAAATATTTCATTTCTAGACATTAAGCATGGACCAATCAGAAAAAGGATAAAATAAAAAACTGAAGTATTGCCCTTTTTGGACATTAAACATAGACCAGTCAGAAAACGAATAAAATAAAATAAGCCATTCAACCAATGAAAACATTCGGATGCACTTCGGATTTCCCGATTCTCTACTGAGGACAAAACTATTTTCCAAATAGTAATAAAAATAAAGAAAAGTAATGAAGTTTAAATTGTAGTAGTGTGTTGCTGTGGGAGTGGTGTTTGAGAAGAAGATTTTTGGATTTTTCAATTGTTATTTGACATTATTGACAATTGCTCATCACAAATTATAATATATTTTTTAACTTGTCATGTTTTATACCACAACAAGATCTAAGAAACTGATTAACAAACAATAACAAATAAAGAAAATAAATGGCTATAATTTTCGCGATGTAAGATGAGTATTCTATTATATGTGTATTTGAGCATCTTTCTTAAAAGGTATAATGATTTCGTTAATTTAATTTATTTTTAAGGACATTTTTTATAAGTGCTTAGATTTTAGATTTTCGAAACACAATGAAGCAATTTTTTCATTATTTTAAAAGTAAAAACTAGTCCTGAAATAAAATATTGCATAGAGATTAGTTTAAAAACTGTAAATCATTTTGTTAATGTAATTCTATTGATGGTTAGGATTTTTAAAAATTTTCAGACAAAATTGATGTCTAAAACCAATTTTTGAGATCTACTAACTATTTAATAAGCTCTTACTATTTTTATAGTAACCAAACAGTTACACAAAAATTTGGTTCAGTTCTATGCATAACTTCACACACTTTTAGATTATTGAAAACTCCACGCCCTTCCGTCGGATTTTTTTCAGTTTCAGGGCGGACTTACTTGCCATACCCAAACACTTATAGAAAAAATTTGGTTCATTTAGTTGCATAAATTCAAACGCTTTTCGGTGGTAAAATATGGAAAATGGGACAAAAATCGCTATTACAGAGCAATATACTGGTGTTTTTTTTTTTTTTTTTTTTTTTTTTTTTTTCATATTCAGGGTGGACAAACTAGCCATAGCCAAATACTTACACAAAAATATTAGTTCAGTTCTAAGCATAACTTCATGCTTTTCTAAGTTGTATACAATATCAAAAATGTCACTGAAATCGCTATTGCAGCGCCCCTTCTGGCGGAATATTTCAGAATTGAAGGAGGACCTGCTTGCCACAACCAAAAATATTCACAAAAAAGTTGGTTCAATTCTATGCATATCTTCATACACTTTTCGGTGGTATAATATTGAGAATGGCACAAAAATCGCTACTACAGCGGCCAATTCCGGCGATTTTATAAGTGTTTTTGGTAAAGCGACATCTTTTAAGCAAATAAATATTTTTAGTGCATGTTCTTGACTTTTTTGATGGGAATGTATATTATGTTGAAATTTGATAAATTTGCATCAAGGAAATTTTATCGAATTTTTTTTCTAACTTTAGTAGAAAAAAAGTCGCGAAACTGCTTTGCCTTATTTTTAAATATTTTTTTTTTCTATTTCCTGGGGGAGTTCAGAATTACACAAAAGCGATTGCTTGCCCTTCAAAGAGTTAATACGATATGGTTATTAGTAGACATAATTAAGATTTTGCTGATATTTATATTTACAATGAACTTTTATCCATTCAAGTCAGAAAAAATATGAAGTAAACTTTAATATGTTAATTTTCCACGTTCGTTTGATTACTACTATTGTATTTAATTTTTTATCAAGATACAGTGCTGCTGAGTGCCACTGATAGTGTAAGAAGCAGATTGAGCCAGTCAGTACTGACATTTGTATCCTTCGCCCTACGTGCTGACGCAGATCGAAAAAATGGAGGCTCTTGTAAACGGATTTTATTAGGAAGATGCAATATTTTTTTAATTTATTAATTATACTGTAATATCTGTGGAGACATATTTAGTAATAAATAGAAAATATAATTTAAAAAAATCTTGTAAGACTAAATTATAAATAAATTCATTTTTTATAAAAAACCTTACCATTTTTTAATATTTTGGCTTCAAATTTCTTTTACACATTCTTAAGAATATATTACGTAAAATTGCGCTTAGGTTTTTAGATTTATGCGATAGTACATTAAATATGTTTTTTTTCCCTCTTACTCGTGTACAGTATAAAATTAAAAAAATTCAACAAACTCATAATTTAAATAAATAAAATAAAAATGATAAACTTGAAAGATACATTGATGCGCGGAAATATTAAATACACCAATTCCAGGCACGTAGTCAGGATTTTCCTTTAAAAAGCTCAATCTTGGATTTTATTTATTTATTTTGATACGACAGAAGTAATTTGCATACTTTAAAGTGAAAATAAATAAATAAGATTTAACCTAAAATACAGTCCTCCTAATAAAACACTTGATGCTCATGTGAAAAATTCTAACTTTGTAATTTTTTCCCCCCATTTTTGAAACAAAATTGGTTTTTAAAAGCACTTCCAGTTTCCAAATTGTTACGAAAATCGGGAAAAAAAATTAGCAGAAAATCTACAGGGAAAGTCAAAAAGCACTTAATAACAATGTTTGAAATAAGCCTCATCTACACTATCAGTATAACATTAAAAATTATGTCACATTATCATTTTACAATAATTATAAATGTTTTTCTAGGTACAATAATTTTACTACTGTTACAAAAGCAATTTTCGTGGCATCTTCTCAGCTAAGAATCTGATCACAATGAATGGAAATCATTGCAAGGCCACTTTAGTCTCACATTGGCCATGACACTTCGAGAAAAATTAATTGATTAAAAAAATTCTAATAATATTTAAAAAAAAAAAAAAAAAAAAAAAAAAAAAAAAAAAAAAAAGCTTTCAGCACTAGCTGTTGTTACCGGCATTGTAACTAGTGATGTAGTTGTTAAATGAACAGAGTTATACGCTTTTAATAGAGGGTATATGCTCAAGGTAGAGTGTATATACAATATGAGGATACATATTGTATTTTTGAGAAACAGAGGTTATACCGTGTTTCTTAAAAAATTCAGAAGATATGCGGCGTATACTTCTGTGTACTCTCCACTACATCCCTGGTTGTAATTAAGACTGCCATTAAGTGTTTGATGGTGTTGAAAAACTTTACATTGGAGCTCTCTGAAACTTTTATTACTTATATGATTTTGTTAACACTAGCGATTTTTTCATACCATTATCCATATCCACTTATTACTTGTGACTTTATCGTAAAAATATTGAGAGAGAATTTATAATTTGCTTGCATTTTTTAATAGCATATCCTGGAGGAAGTATTTTGAAATGTTTTAGAATGCCTTCTTTCGAAATTAATCTGTCGTTGCAATTTTGAGTAAGATTTATTGCACAGAGAATAAACACACAAGACTTTTTACAATAGAATTTGTTGGAAAAATAATTACATAAAACCACAGTGACAAGTTTTCTGCCAAATCAAAGAGAAACAGCGTTAGAATTTAAGGGGTCTTGTACCTTTTAAACGGGATGAAAATCAACAAAAACATCCAAAGTTCGATTCAGTGTATCTTTAAAACTTTTATACATATTAACATGAAAATTTCACCGTTCAATAGAAAAGATTATGCTTTTTAATAAACTGTCATTAAACATTTAATAGTCTTTCATATAATATATGCATTACTGAAATTTAAAAACCTCCATTTTTTACTCCGTCGTGCCTTGCGCGCATCCTAACGACCCTATAAATCAATATTTTTGCATATATATTTTTTTTCTGTAAAGAAGAATAATGTATTTTTAAAATGAACTACTCTTAAATAAAAATTATTTCATTAACCTTGTAAAAAAATTTCTAAATAAAAAAAATCAAAATTTTACATTTTTTAATAAATAAAATTATTTATAACTAAAAATTTTATCGCTATAAATACATAAAAGTAGTTCATTTTAAGCATACGCATGTGCTTATTAACTAAAAAAAATTCATAACAATTCATTCACATCTTCTTAAGATATCATGCGCGCAATGTCTAAAAATGCAGTTTTTCAAAAACCCGTTTCAAACCTTTTAATTTTTGTAGTTACCTTTGATGGAGATGCATCTTATGTTTGCTATAACTTCAGTTCTAATGGGAATTTTTGTACGCGGTTAGTTTTTAAATATTTATAATGAATTATTTTATAATAATTAATGAAAACTGAAAAATTGAATTTTTGAAGCCTTAAAAGGTACTAGACCCCTTAAATGCAGTCATGCATTTTTATATTGCCTTCTTTCTTTGTCTTAAAAAAAAAAAAAAAAAAAAAAAAAAAAAAAAAAAACGATGTTTTTGAAATTATATCTTTAAAATACTTAAGGCGATACAAGACAAGGGGAAGCTTATGGGAAAAAAGGTGGCTTTTTGCCTATTGCCATTATTCTATCGATGATAATTTTCAATTTTCAGAATTTTCGAGTTATGTTTAGAGACTTTCTCAAAAGTTGCTCTATACATTTAGCTAACGCAATATGCAAAAGAAATTTTTATAGCGTTCATGCATGCGCAAGGAAAAGTAAATCTGATCATTTTTCAAACAATTTTTATTATTTTTTAATTCTGACTACCACGTATGATTTTGTTTGTCAGATTTTCAGTAAAGAACATTATTTTTTATTCAAAACTCTGTAAATTACAAGCAAAGAAATTCGAAAAATTTGAGACTATTTTTATAAAAACCTTAATTTCTCTACAAGTATACATGTTAATCACATAAAAATGAACACTGTTTATTACAATAAGCCTTTTAATCGTAATCTACATCTTGAAGCTTTTTCTACATTATTTTTGATAGGGTCCAAAAAATAATCGTTATTTCTCAAATTGTTGACGGTCCCGTATGGAGTTTTGGAAAAAATAAATCTTCACGGTAATGTGTGACGTGTACAATTATGTTTACACACTTAGAATTTCAGGCTAATTCCTGATATATTTTTCTAGGTATTTAACAAAACGTCTAAAGTCGCAAGCGACGCGGCCACCTTTTGCGATATAGGGTCAATCCAGGTCAAACCAACCAATGGACAAAATTTCAGGTCTTTGGATTTTGTTAATTTTTGGCTCAGATGTTGTACAAAAATAGTAGATAAAAAATGCAAATTTGCAGATTTTTTTAACCATTTGTTTTTGAGTTATTAATTTTTGAAATTTTAAAAATTTAATGAAATTTGTATTTTTTGGTGTTCTTTAATTTGCTGTAACTTGGGAACTATTTGACCTAAAGAGTTGAAATTTAAGTCATTGTTTTCAGTTTTTTATGCTGTTTCATAGGATATATAACATGACCAAATTATTTTTTAAAAAATATTTTTTATGTAAAAAATTTATATAAAATTTTTAAAAATTCAAAATTGGAATTTTTGATTTTGTTTTAAAAAATATATTATATTTAGCTCCCTTTTAGCAACTTTTGTGCCAAATTTCATGATGGAACTCTTATGGTATCATAAAGAAAAAAATTATTTTCTATATCAATGATCGGCCAATTTCTGTAAAAAAATCTCATTATATTTTGTTAAAAAGCAAATTCACTATAAAAGGTAGTCTATTTTTGTTTCCAATGTTCATATTTCTCATTCATGCAAGTCAATTATCAAAGAAAATTTTAGTATATAATTCGCTAGATTTTATTATTTTGTTAAACACATAACAGTAAAAATTAAAAGTAATCAAGATAATTAATACTTTGCGTAATTGACAAGCTAAATACTTTTTAATTTATTTTCTTGGAATTTAAATAGAATGATTTTTTTAATTATTCTTAATTTAATATTACTTTTAATTAAATTTTGTTTAAAAAATGAATAAATTGGTAATAAATGAGTTAACGAAAGAAAATCTCAAAGAAGTGTTTAACAATACAAATTATGCTCCTGAAGTTGAATGCTTTAACAATCACAATGAGTCACACTCAAACAGTAACATGTTTGTTTTCTGCTGAAACCTGCATGCCTTTCCTACAAGGCTTTTGAAATCGCCAGTGTTCTCTAAGATCTTCTGTAGTGGCACACTATCTCAAGTCTGTTTGTTTATAACTTGAGAACTGCTGTTAGTTTATAACTTGTATTGTACAATTTAGTTTTTTTTTTTTTTTTTTTTTTACTATTATTTTATTGAGTTGAATGCGGATTTGTGTTATAAAATATTAAAAGGGAAGTGGCTTTAAACTGAAAATGGATAAAAAATGAAATAAATTTTGTTGTCATTCATTCAAAAAGCAAGAACACTAGGTCAGTGAAAATTTAAGAAATGTTACATTGTGGATGACAACATTAAAATATGGCATTGAAAAAGGCGTGAAAATCTGCATTCATTGCCGCTTACAATTAGGTAAGGAAAAGCATCCCTCAAATTGTGGAAATGACATTGATACTAATTTTTCAGACATTCCAAATGATGACAATCCAAAACCAGGTTGTAGTAAGGATGACCCTGAATTCATGGATGTGGAATCTGGTTTTGATAATTTGAATGCATCATTAACATCTATTGGAGAGTCACATATTATTAAAAGTAAATGTAAAAGTAGTAAAAGGTACTTCTTTGAAGAAATTGTGGGGTATGTTGCTTGTGCCTGTGAGAATGAGTGGTGGGTGGCATGTGTTTTCACAAAAGATCAGGTCGAAGATGTTAAAGTTTCTTTCCTTCATCCAAGCGGACCATCTCTGTCATTCACTTATCCTAGAAAATCCGACATTTTGACAATACCAAAATACTTTATTTTATGCAAACTACATCCAATCACTGCAACAGGCAAAACATCACAGTACCCAAAGAAATTGAGCTCCACTGTGCCAAACTGAGTATGTAATTTGTTAAAAAAAAAAGATTTATTTATTAAATAGTTAAAATTTATTATTTGTATTTTAATAAAACAAACTATTCTTAAAGTTTTCCAATTTTTATTTGCTTCCAAGTAAGTAACACTTCGGGCTAAACTGTGCAGCATACCTTAAAGTATTTTTTATTACAGATTTACATGAACATTGATACAGAAAATATTTTTTTTCTGTATGACACCATAGGAGTTCCATCATAAAATTTGGCATAAAAGTTGCTAAAAAGGTATTAAACATAATATAATTTTTTCAAAAAAATCAAAAATTCAGGTTTTGAATTTTTTAAAAATTTATATAATTTTTTTACAAAAAAATTAAAAAATTAAGTAATTTGGTCATGTTATATATCTTATGAAACACCATAAAAAATTGAAAAAAATGATGCAAATTTTAATTCTCTAGATCAAAGAGTTTGGAAGTTATAGCCGATTAAAGATTACAAAACTATACAAATTTTGTAAAATTTTCAAAATTTCAAAAATTTATAACTTTAAAACGAATTGTCGAAACAAATTTAACTTCACAATTTTAATGTCATAAGTAGGTACAATAAACTGGTAAAAAACCAGAACAATCTAAAACATTAAAATAAAAAAAATATTTTTTTATTGGTTGATTTCACATGGAATTACTCTATAATATATTTTACAGCTTTATTTGTTCAAGAAATAATGCCCTTCCAAAACCAAATTAAGGGGGTATGGGTGATTATCTCCTTTATTTCTCCTCTTTATATTTCATCACTGAACCTCCTAAACTAATCAGGGATATGCCTTATCATATAATAAAACTACATCCAAAATCCGGAGCAAATCTGATAATTCTGCATAAAAATCTTTTCAAATAATTTAAGAGGAGATATCCCCCCGTTCCCACCTTTTATACGTAACGATTAAACCCTCAAAACTATTCAGAGACTCAACTTATCAAAAAGAATTTATATTCAAAATTTAAAGCAAATTGGATTATTTCGTATAAATTCCCGTTTATATAACTTAAGAGAGGATTTATAACCCGTTCCTTCATTTTTACTTAACCATTAAACCTCCAAAACTACTCAGAGATTCGCCTTATGAGAAAGAATCCATAATTTTATTTATAGCAAATTTGATATTTCTGCTTAAAAACAAATTTATCTAATTTAAGGGGATGGGGGGGGGGGGGTAATCGCCCATTTCCCTTTTATATTTCACAAAAAAACCCACAATTAATTACGGAAGCGTGGTTTCAAAATGAACCTATATCCAAATATTGAAACAAATCGGTTAATTTTGCAAAAAAATCCATTTAGTTAAATTCAGAGGGGTAGCCCCCGATTACCCTTTATACTTATCCTATCAATGAATCTCCATAACAAACAAGCGAAGTACCTTATGAGAATGAATCTATATCCAAAATTTTAAATAAATAGGTAAATTCTGAGTGAAAAACCCACTTGCCTAAATTAATGGAGGTTACCCCCCCCCCCCCCCTTCCTTTATACTTAACCAATGAACACCCAAAACTTATTATGGAGGCGCCACATCAGAATAATCCTATATCTAAAATTTGAATGAAATCTGATAAATTTGCATGAAAATCCCGTTTATCTTAATTATTTGGTTAGCTTCCCCTTATAAATGTACAATGAACTTCCAAAACTAATCATGGAGGCGCCTCTTCAGAATGATCCTGTATCTAAAATTTGAATGAAATTTGATTTTGCATGAAAAACCCATTTATGTATATTAAGAGGGGGATTATCCCGCTTTGCCCCCCTCCTCTTACACTATCGAATGAACTTCCAAAAGTAATCAGGGAAGCGACTTATCAAAATAAACCTACATCCAAAATTTAAAGTAATTCAGATAAATTTATCATGAGTCATCGCCTAATATATGTAGATACATTCAGAATGGGCTGGTGCATAAGCTCGCAGGCTATAGAGCCTGCGAGGCTCTATAGTAGGGTGGGCCGAAAAAAACTTTTTTCGATTTTCGATTATGGCGGGTGCGGAAAAGTGGCCACTGGTGGCACTCAGTTCATACAAAAAATTTGAGAGTTTTTGGACATTTCCTTACCCTGCCGCAAACGGCTTGAAGTTTTGCAAAAATGCTCATTTTTGAACTTTTTTAGAAAAAAAATTAAAAAATGTTAAATTAAATTTATTTTGGTTGTATTTACTTGAAAAGGCATATTTAATGTACCAAATGTTTAAATAAGATCTGATCATGCATTATTTAATATCTATGTGTATTATAATTTAGGCAATATTTATAGCTTTTTCGCGTATAACAGGCAAAAGTTGTGTTTGTTTGAATCGATCGTTAGTTTCTCTCTTATTTATGTCCCTTGGTCTTCTTTATATTTTTTCTATATGTCAAACGTCATATATTTGGGCAACAGACAGCAGTATACATCAAAAACAAATTTGCAAGGTGAGAAGGGGGTGGTGCAGGACTCTAAGCGAACGCAATGACTCGTCGTAATACTCAGGGAGTGAAGGACGAAAAAAATGAGAGCCAAAATGCGATAAAAGATTCTGGTTATTTCTCCTTGCTCAGTTACCTGCCACATTTGTTAAGTGTTAACGTGAAACCTTTTAATAGTGATATACAGTGCTTTTGGGGTCGTTTAATGTGCCATTATAGTTTTTTGTGCGCTTTATTACGACGAGCTTAGAAATGCCTAGTATAAAGGGCCATGGCAATGCAAAGACACGTGATAGCGTGAAAAGTAACTTTTGGGGGGCATCATGCATATTGAAAGAATTGGAATTTCCAACTTATGCTGATAATCATGCGCCACTACTACTGGTTGCTTCATCATGTAGAAGTTGTGACAGCAGAGGATACGAATCTCGTCATCGATAAAAACAAAGTCAGAAGAGAGAAATAGAAACTTGGAAAAAAGATACAGGCAGAAGAAGTTATTCAAAGAAGGAAAACTAAAAGCATATTTTTTTATGGTAGAAAAGTATGTTTGAACTTGGTTAGGGATACTTGGGTCACTTGATATCTTGTTCCGGTCACGGAAAAGAAATAGCAAAATGAATATACAATCTTCCAAGTCACCACAAGTTAGATTTTTTTGAACTGACGAGGTATCAAGTGAACCAAGTATTCCTAACCAGGTTCAAACAACACGGTGATATGTTCCTCGCATTTCTCTCGACGGTGCCGCTTGTTCTTTTTTTCCCTCTGAATATATTTTTACCCTTTCTACCATCAAAAAATATGCGTTTAATTTTCCTTCTTTCAATAACTTCTTTCTGTATCTTCTTTCCAAGTTTCTATTTCTCTCTTCTGACTTTGTTTTTATCGATGACGAGATTTGTATCCTCTGCTGTCACAACTTCTACATGGTGAAAGAACAAGTGGTAGTGGCGCATGATTATCAGCATAAGTTGGCAATTGCAATTCTTTCAATATGCATGATGCCCCCAAAAAGATATTTTTCACGCTATGGCGTGTCTTTGCATTGCCATGGCCTTTTATACTAGCTGAAGCTACCATGTGGTTATGGGATATCACGGCTGCTCAATCTGAATTAATCTTTCATCTTGTCGATGTTTTTTTACAAAAGTACGGTGTATATGGATAAATATTAATAGCACGTACTTAAACAAACATAAATTTAATTAAACTTATAAAGAAATAGAATACATTTCTAAATAACTTGAGACACGTTTTGTCTCTCGGAACAAGGTGATTTTCCTTGCGTGCTACATAAGCGGCGGCAGTACAGTAACTGACTCACCGAACCAACAGTCTCTTACAGCCTGCCTAGAGTCCTTGTCCGATGCGCATGTGGCGCCATCTGTTGACAGTTTTTAAATGTTCTGGATCGAAGAGGCACCTCAGTACCCCCTTCCTAGTGCAAACGATACTCTTAATTTTCCACTAAACGTTCTGGAAATCTGACAGTTCTGCCGGATCGTGTGATGTGAGGTGGTTTTGTTTTTCCAGAATTCGAGGCAGTCCCGGGAGTCGAAGCAGTTGTTTCCAGGGTTGAGGTTGTTTCAGGAGTCGAAGATAGTGAATCATTCACCAAAAAGGCTGGCTTCAGTCTGTCCAGCGATATATTTACTATTTTGCCTTTTATGGCCACTTTAAAAAGTTTATCGTTGCGCTCAACAACTTCAAAAGGTCCATCATACGGCGGTTGTAAAGCTTGCCGAATACCTTCTTGACGCACAAATACATGCGTACATGTTTTAAACTGCTGAGACACAAATGTTTTTGTGCTGTTATGGGACTTAGTTGGTTGTGGTTTGAATTCGTTGAAGGTATTTCTTAATCGCTGCACTAATTCTTCAGGACTTTTAATGGTGGATTTGTCATCGAAGAAATCACCTGGTAGTCTGAGAGTAGACCCAAAAACAAGTTCAGCTGGCGAAACATTTATATCGGTTTTTAGTGCAGCACGAAACCCTAATAACACTGTTGGAAGTATTTCAGTCCATTTTTCAGTTCGTCTGGCTTTTAGTGCACATTTTAGAGGTCTGTGCCAATTCTCGATAATCCCATTACTCTGAGGGTGGTACGGAGACGATCGGTACTTTCTAGCACCTAACAATCTGGCTAACTGCTGGAAAAGTTCAGATTCGAACTGGCGTCCTTGGTCCGTGGTAATTTTCTCAGGACATCCAAATCTTGCAATCCATTCGGAAAGTAGTGCACGTGCCACTAATTCTGCTGTGATGTCACTAAGTGGGTATGCCTCTGGCCAACGCGTTGCTCTATCAATTACAGTTAAACAATACCTTTTACCATTTGATTCCGGTAAAGGTCCAATTAAATCTAAATGTATGTGTGCAAATCTATCTGTTGGAAGATCAAATTTTCCTAACTCTGTTTTTGTGTGTCTAACAATTTTGGAACGCTGACAATCCAAACACTCACGAGCCCAAGTTCGACAATCTTTAGCTAGGGAAGGCCAGATAAATCGTTGTCGCAATAAATTCACACTACCTTTAGTTCCAGGATGAGCAAGTGCATGTAAATTCCAAAATGCCTGTTTTCTAAAAGTTGGAGTTAAATATGGACGTGCTTTGCCACTAGAAATGTCACAATAAATTTCTGTTGTGGAATTTGGAAGGGTAATTAATTTGAGTTCTAAACTGGATCGACCGCTTTGCATAATTTCTCTAAGTTCTGAATCCTCTTTTTGCTCCATACTTAATTTATCGTAATCTAATGGAGTAGGCATTTGTATTACGTTAATTCGGGAAAGTGCATCGGCTGCATCATTTTGGTTTCCTTTTAAAAATACCATATCAGTGGTGAATTCAGATATAAAAGATAACCACCGACTTTGTCTGTTAGTGTAATTATCTGTTCTTTTTTTAAAGGCAAAAACAATTGGCTTGTGATCGGTAAAGATTGTACATTGACGGGCTTCCAAAAAGTGTCTAAAATGCTTAACGGACTCATAAATTGCTAACAATTCTCTGTCAAAGGTAGAATACTTTAATTGTGTTTCATTTAGACGTTTGGAAAAAAATGAGAGTGGTTTGAGACCCTCCTCTGTTTCTAAGCTTAGTGTAGCACCAATAGCAAAATCACTAGCATCAGAATGAAGTGCTAATTGACCGTCATGGCTAGGAAATGCAAGAGTTGCATCCGTTAATGCCTTTCTTGAAGCTTCAAAAGAATTTATTGCATTTTCAGACCAATCGATAGGAGTTGAATCTTTCTTTTTAGCTCCACGCAACAAATCTGTTAAGGGTGCAAGGATAGTTGCAGCATTGCGACAAAAACGTCGAAAATAATTGAATAAGCCAATATATGTACGAAGTTCAGAAAGAGTTTTTGGTCGTGGATATTGCTTAATAATTTCAACTTTAGTTTGTAATGGTCGAATTCCAGCAAGAGAAATTTCGTGTCCTAAAAATGATACGCTGTCTTGTTTAAAAACACTTTTGGATATATTTATGTTAAGTCCGTATTTAGAGAGTCTGCTTAGAACAGCTCGTACATGGTCTATATGTTCCGATTCCGTTTCGGAAAAAATTAGAATGTCATCCAAATAAGCTATAGCAAATGGAAGACCATAGAGAACCTCATTAATAAATCTTTGGAAAGTGTTTGCTGCACATTTAAGTCCAAAATTTAAATATAGAAATTCGAAGCTTCCAAAAGGGGTTATTACCGCTGTTTTAGGAATATCTTTTTCATGCACTGGAATATGAAAATAAGCGCGGACTATATCTAATTTTGTAAAAATTTTCTTTCCATGTAGAATATTGGTAAGATCATGGATGTGGGGTATTGGATAACGGTCAGGAAGAGTTACTGAATTTAGACGTCGATAATCACCGCAAACTCTGTAAGAACCATCCGGTTTTGGTACAACGTGAATAGGGGATGCCCAAGGGGATTTGGAAGGACGACATATACCTTCATCCATAAGATATTGGAATTCTTTTTGAACTTCCTTTAAAATTTTTGGATGTAATCGGCGAGGTTTGGAATAAAGTGGTGGTCCTGTAGTTTCGATATGATGAACTGTATCATGGCAAGTTGGTTTTTTAAAATTTGGTATGGGATTTAAGAGCTCTGGGAATTCCTCAAATATAGTTTTAAAAGACATGTCTTCAGAAATTAGTTTAATTTGGGACTGTTTTGAGCAAGTAAGCTCACCCTTAGTGGACAATCCAGTTACAGAGTCAATTAATCGAAATTTGTGCAAATCTACAAGCAAAGCAAAATTTCTTAAAAAGTCTGCTCCAATTATAGGGCAAGAGACATTTGCAATAACAAATGACCAGCGAAAACTCCTTCTCAAGCCGATATTTAGGTCAAGCAGTTTGTTACCATAAACAGGAATTTTGGAATTATTTGCAGCATAAAGATAATTAGAAGGACTCTTTTTGTTTACTTGTTTTGGTACAGGGATACAAGAAATATCACTACCACTATCTATTAAAAATTTGAACCCTGAATTTTTATCAAACACATGCAACCTACATTGTTCTAATGCTGCTACGCCAACTGTATTTTCGCTTGTTGACCTAGCAGCAGCCACTAGTTTTTTTTTAATTTCATCAAAAGAACAAGGTTCGCGGCACTTTCGAGCATCACTACCAAATTTCTGATGGTAATAACATAAGTCTGATTCGTTTTGTTTACAACTCGGTTTTTGGGAATTTCTATTTTTACTGTATCGTCTTTCCCTGTAATGCGATCGGCCGCGAGACATCGATCGCCTAAACACATTTTTGGATAACTCTGAAACCTGCAGTGTCAATTGCTCAATTTGTGTTTGAAGGTTTAAGATCGCGTTATGGTCGTTCCGCGACGATTCGGTGGGTTTGGAAACTGCATACACTGCCGATTCAGATTTAATTTCATTAATTTTGTCAGCTAGGGTTGCTAATTCCTGTAATCCGGAGCTTGAAACCGACAAAATTGCTTGCGTATGCGTCGGCAAACGTTCCAACCAAATAGCTTTCAAAAATTCTTCGGTAACGGAACTTTGCGCTAATTCTTTCATTTGCCGCAGTAAAACGGAAGGTTTTTTATCACCTAGCACAAGTTCAGAGAGTAATTTACGTATCTGCTGCGATTGCGAATCTGAAAACTCCTGAATTAGTCTCTGTTTCAAAGCATTATATTTGTCATTTGGAGGCGGCGTAAGAATTAAATCAGATACCGCACTTAATGTATCTGTGTCTATAGCAGATAATAAATAATTGTACTTAGTAGTGTCGTTCGTTACTTGCGCCACGGCAAAATTTGCCTCAACTTGTACAAACCAAACAGAAATATTACTTTTCCATAAGGGAGGAATTTTAACAGCTACCCTAGCAAGCGTTTCTGTCGGATTATCGGCAGGAATATCATCAGGCATTGTGAGCGCAGAATTAAAAATACATATATTGATAGAGCAATAAATAAATAAATATACAATTTAGTAAAATTTTGAATGAGAACGCTTGGGCTCGAAAATTTTTTAATTAAAATAACTGGTAAATATAACAATTGGGCCAGAGAATACCACAAAGAAACATAGAAAATGGCACATACCGTTTTTTTCATCGCTGTAGTTGTCCAGGAACGATATATCAGAAGGCGTCTTTCAAAATTGTCCGGTCAACACTTGAAGCTACCATGTGGTTATGGGATATCACGGCTGCTCAATCTGAATTAATCTTTCATCTTGTCGATGTTTTTTTACAAAAGTACGGTGTATATGGATAAATATTAATAGCACGTACTTAAACAAACATAAATTTAATTAAACTTATAAAGAAATAGAATACATTTCTAAATAACTTGAGACACGTTTTGTCTCTCGGAACAAGGTGATTTTCCTTGCGTGCTACATAAGAGGCGGCAGTACAGTAACTGACTCACCGAACCAACAGTCTCTTACAGCCTGCCTAGAGTCCTTGTCCGATGCGCATGTGGCGCCATCTGTTGACAGTTTTTAAATGTTCTGGATCGAAGAGGCACCTCACTAGCCATTTCTAAGCTCGTTGTAATAAAACGCACAAAACACTATAATGGCACATTAAACGACCAAAAAAGCACTGTAGAAAATATTTTCACATTAACACTGAACAAATGTCGCAGGTAACTGAGCAAGGAGAAATAATAAGAATCCTTTATCACATTTTGGCTGTCATCTATTTCGTCCTTCACTCCCTGAGTATTACGACGAGTCATTGCGCTCGTTTAGAGTCCTGCTTCACCACCTTCTCACCTTCCAGATTTGTTTTTGAAGTATACTGCTGTCTGTTGCCCAAATATATGACGTTTGACACAGAAAAAATATAAAGAAGACCAAGGAACATAAATAAGAGAGAAACTAACGATCGATTCAAACAAACACAAATTTTGCCTGTTATACGCGAAAAAGCTATAAATATTGCCTAAGTTATAATACACATAGATATTAAATAATGCATGATCAGATCTTATTTAAACATTTGGTACATTAAATATGCCTTTTCAAGTAAATACAACCAAAATAAATTTAATTTAACATTTTTTAATTTTTTTCGAAAAAAGTTTAAAAATGAGCATTTTTGCAAAACTTCAAGCCGTTTGCGGCAGGGTAAGGAAATGTCCAAAAAATCTCAAATTTTTTGTATGAACTGAGTGCCACCAATAGCCACTTTTCCGCACCCGCCATAATCGAAAATCGGAAAAAAGTTTTTTTCGGCCCACCCTACTCTATAGCCTGTGAACTAATTAAGTTAATTTAGAGAGTTGATTAACTTAATTGAGATTTAATTATATTTCGAAATTCCTTAAATATCTTTAAGTTAACTATTAACAATTTCACGAAAATTTTAATATTATTTTTTTCCAAACAATATCCCCGCTATATACCCGCTTTGCTACACCCTACATACTGTCGCAGGTAGAACAGAAAACATGGAGGCTATTGTAAGTGGGTTTTATTAGGAAGACGCGGTGCTTCTTAAACTTATTAATAATGATGTAATCAGTGTTGCCAGGAGTAGTATTTTCAATACTACGGTAGTATTTTTCCAGCTGAAACTAGGAGTGTAGTATTTTTCGTAGTACAGTAGACTCCCTTAAATCCGCACATATTTTACTGATGTAAACAATGAAACATTCAGTTCAGATGTAGGTACAAAATTTGACTTTTTTAGTTTTATATCAATTCCATGCATTTTTCAATTTGTAATTTTTATTAAGGTTATTGCATTCATGTTTTTTCATGAAGAAAGAATAATTTATTTCTGAAAAAATAAAGATATTGCTGATATCATTGATAATCACAATCTTACCAAATATATTTATGTATTAATCAAGTTTTTTTAGTTATTAAATCTGGCTAAACCTGAAACAAAGCTTGTGAATTAGTAATGTACCTTTATGAGGCAAGTTTCATTGAATAATTTAGGAAAAACACATTTCATGTTTATAATGAATATTTAATTGTATATTATTGATTATTAACTTGACCTTTGCTTTTAGTATTTTAATCATTTTAAAAATTATCTAAATTTTTACTATTTTAGTGTATTACTTATTTTAATATACTGTAAGCATTCATTATACTTTTGATTTCATTATTAATTAGATTCAAATTACTTTTTAAAAAATGTAAACAAAGCAATGATCAGAAATCCGGAAAATTCTAAAATTTCCAAAACCTTTGGTCCCAAGCTGTGCAGATTTGAGGGAATCTACTATATAACGAAATGAATTTTTTAAAAATCTCTTCATTTTTTAAAAATATGAATACTTTGGTTTCAAATTTGTTTTATGCATTTTAAGAATATATTATGTAAAATTGCACATAGGTTTTTTAAATTTAAGGGATAGTACATTAAATATTTTCTTCTCTCTCTCGTTTACAGTACAAAATCCAGCAATTCATAATTTAAATAAATAAAATAAAGATGATAAATTTGAATATTACATTGATGCAGAGAAACATTAAATGCACTAATTCCAGGCACATAGTCAGGATTTTTCTTCGGAGGGGCTCAATTTTAGAATTTTTTCTGATACGACAGAAGCATACTTTAATGTGTAAATAAATAAATAAACAAGATTTAACTTAAAGTATATTCCTCCTTACAGAGCACTTAATGCCCATGTGAAAAATTCTAATTTTGTAATATTTTTTCATTTTTGTAACAAATTTGGTTTTTGAAGAGCACTCCAGTTTTCAAACTGATTCAGAAATCGGAAAAAAAAAAATAGCAGAAAATCACAAAGCCCATAATAACAATATTTGAAATAATCCTCGTCTATACTATCAATAAAACATTAAAAATTATGTCACATTCTCTGATTACAATAATTATAAATATATTTCTTGATACAAAAACTTACTACTGTCACAAAGCAATTTTCGTGGCATCTTCTCAGCCATGACTCTGATCACAATGGATGGAATCATTGCAAGGCCATTTTAGTGTCACATTAGCCATAAAACTTCAAGGGTAATATTTAAAAAAAAAAAAAAAAAAAAATCTTTCAGCACTTGAGCATTGTAACCAGTGGTGTAGTCGTTAAATAAACGCTTTAAAAAGAGGGTATATGCTCAAGGCAGAGCGTAGCGTATACCCTACCAAGCGTACATATTGTGTTTCTGAGAATTAGAGGATTATACAGTCTTCCTTAAAAAAATTCAAAAGATATGTGATGTATACTCCTGTATACCCTCCACTACATCCCTGGTTGTAACCAAGACTGTCAGTAAGTATTTGATGGTATTGTAAAACTTTACATTAGAGCTCTCTGAAACTTTTATGACTTTTGTGATTCTGTCAACGCTAGCGATTTTCTCATACCATTATCCAAATCCACTTATTACTTGTGACTTTATCGTCAAAATATTAAGATAGAATCTACAATTTGCGTGCTCTTTTTGATAGTAAATCCTGGAGGAAGTTTTTGAATTGTTTTAGAATGTCTTCTTTCGAAATTATTCTGTCGTTCAAACATGATTAAGCTTTGGAGGGCACTAGCATATTTCAGAAGTTTTTGCTTTTCGAAAATATAGACCTCTAAAATATGCTAGCCATGAATGTTAGAAGAGCTTGGTCCGATTTTTATACTTCTCATTCAAAATGGACGAGATGTGTCGAGACAACTATACATTTTTTTTTCTTTTGACGTGATGCAGAGCGAACAACTGGGGGTGGAGCAGTAAGTGAAACTTAGGGGTGGGGTTCTGAAAATTTTGGATGGGACTGATTTTGAAGCTTTAAACCTCTTTGATAAATAAAAAGAAAATATTGCTTTAAGAGGTGAATATTAAAACGATAATATTTCAAATTTCATAAAAAAAAATTATAAATAAGAAAAATTTGCGAAGAGATTAATTTTTTCAAATTAATATTTTTTACTTTGCAGGATCTATTAAAAATAATATTAAAAAAAACTTTCATAATTTTAGAAAACCTTAAATAATTAGTCTAGTCTCGCGGTCTGGGAGGAGCTATAGCCCCATTAGCTTCCCACTCCCTTCCGCGGGTGCGCCAATGCGTTCAAGTTTTGAGTAAGATTTTACACACAGAAAATAGAGACACAATACTTTTTAGAATGGAATTCGCTGAAAAACTAACTGCAGATAATCATTGTGACGAGTTTTCTGCCAAATCAGGGAGACACAGTGTTAACCTATCACCATTCTTATATTTAATGATAAAATAAAAAAAATATAGTAATTTTTTTGTATTAAAAAAAAAAAAAAAAAAGATGAAAGAGGCGGTTAGTTATGATTATATGTTCAGATAATAACTTTAAAATACTTAAAGGCAGACAAGACTGGGTACAAGTCTATGGGAAATATCTGAGCTTTGAAACATATTTCCTCAGAAAATACCCGATCGATTTTTATAAAATTAAAATCCTTATTCACTGGATTATGCTTAAAACTTATGGAAGACAATTTTTTCCCCCTAAACCTCTTAATTTCAGAGCTATGACAGTTTTTCAGACCTTCTTTTTCTAAAATTGTTTATTTTTTTTTCTGCTTCACATGGTTTTATATTTATACTCTACTACCAAAATTTTTTTATATCGAAATCGCTCCAGTATTTTAACAGTTGATGGGGTTTTAAGCGGACTGAGATACACACTTACACTGGAAGAGGATGATTGAGTTTCCCTCAATGTGATGAGTGTAATATAATGAGTCTCCTCTTAAATGTATAGTCTCTGTAAAAAGTCTTTTTTAAGCTATTGCATAGCTTTTATCGCGGGCTTTGAGCGAAGCGACCGAATCTTGAAATTCCGTAACGAGAAAACCTAACACTTCCGTAACGAAAAAAACCTAACACTTCGGCTAACTTCGTTTCAGTTCGGCAAACTTCGGCATGGTATCCTTCGGTAGACTTTGGCAGACACTGACGCGGTATTTTTCAGATATTAGGATATTAAGTCTCAAACTTATATTTCTTACGATCTAATTTTCATAGCGCGGGCAAATTTTGTTTGGTAATTTATTATGAGACAGTGTTAATTTTTGGTGACAGGAGACCCCCCACCGTGAGGATCGAAAAATTTAAAATGCTTATAACTCGCGATCTAATTTTCGTAGCGCGGCCAAATTTTGTTTGGTAATTTATTATGAGACAATGTCAATTTTTGGTGACAGGAGACCCCACACGGTGAGGATCGAAAATTTTAAAATGCTTATAACTCGCGATCTAATTTTCGTAGCGCGGCCAAATTTTGTTTGGTGATTTATTATGAGACAGTGTTAATTTTTGGTGACAGGAGACCCCCCCCCCCCCACGGTGAGGGTCGAAAAATTTAAAATGCTTTTAACTCACGATTTACTTTTCGTAGTGCGGCCAAATTTTGTTTGGTAATTTATTATGAGACAGTGTTAATTTTTGGTGACAGGAGACCCCCCCCCCCGTGAGGGTAGAAAAATTTAAAATGGTTATAACTCGCGATCTAGTTTTCGTAGCGCGACCAAATTTTATTTGGTAATTTATTAAGCTATTGCATAGCTTTTATCGCGGGCTTTGAGCGCGGCGACTGAATCTAGGTATTCCGTAACGAGAAAAAATCTTAACATTCCGGCTAACGACGTTTCAGTTCGGCAGACTTCGGCACGGTATTATTCGATAGACTTCGGCAGACATTGACGCGGTATTTTTGCATAAGTTGATAAAAAAAGCTATGCAATAACTTTACCGCGACAGTCCCCGAGTGCCACACACATTTTTTTTATGTTGGGGCACCTCCATGGTAGCTTTATTCGTCCTTGCCTTATGGATCTAATGGGACATTTTTCTTTTTCAACTGTTTTTCCAATCTTTTTTTGTAAAAATTTTTTTCCCTCTCAGTCATGTCTTTCCCTAACCCTCTTAACTCCTTCGGGACGGGAGCCTTTTGCGAAATTTTTAACGTTTTGTCACCGGATTTTAAAAACTGAAATTTGAGGCTTTTTAAATCAAGAAAATGCTCTTTTTAAATAAGGCAAATTTTACAATAATTTTTTACTGGTGATGATAAACAAGGATTCTTAAGCCTTTTTGCGGCACGTATACGTTTCGTTCGTCCTCAAGGGGTTAAGGACAATCAAATGTGATTCTGTAATGTTGAATTAAGACTGGAATATCAGAAATTTTTTTTCGAAAGAATGAAAATATTTTTTTAAAAACTTTTTCCTATAAAAACTAAAACGATAAAATTTAATTAAACTAATCTAGTGCAATTCATGATTAAAATAAGATAAAATGTAATGTAACCCTTCAAAAAATTAAAAAAAAGAAAGAAAGAAAGAAAAGAATAGAAAAACAGGAAAATGTTGTTTATGCGATTTTTTTTTAGATGTTTGTTTATGCGATTTCTAATTTCCAAATAATTGAAATTCCCTCTTATGATATTATTGTGAGGCGAGATAATATCCCTCAGTTGGAAAATTTAAGTGTTTGAAGTTGGAAAAATTGATGTAGTATCAGGTAACGTGACTGATTTCTTGCATCTTTGTAGCCAAACGATAAAATTACTACCCTATCTACTAGCAGCAGGTAAATTTTGACATAACTTTTGACATCATGTGACCTGTTCCTACAACTAACGTCTACGTGTAGCTCTGCATCTTATGTAGACTAGCCGCCCTTGACGACCAGTTAGGTCTCCTTTCAACTTATACTAAACATTGCATCATAATGCGTTTTTTCATAATTTAATTTTACCTCTCATTTGCATGCCAAATCAGAAAATTCTGCTAGAAAATTCGAAATCTCGGTATTTTTATACTGACCGGACAAAGGTGTAATTCGCAAAACAATCTTTCCGTGGCATTTTTTCGTATTTCATTAATTTCTTTTAAAATATAATCCTTTCTCTCATTTCATTTATAATGTATATAAGTTTAATTTTAAACTCAAACGTTTAAAATTCATGAGTTGTAATTTTTTCCCCGTTTTTTTAAGTAACAGAAAACTAAAAATAATAGTATTTTATAACTCTGTAATTGCAGCGAAAGAGAAACATGTAAATAAATCAGATTTATCTTGGTCTAAATCCTCCTAAATTACTTTTACACAATAATCGATGATTTGCGATTATTTTTAGTTTTCAGATGTTGCCATTGAACAGTTAATAAATAATCGTGATTTTTGTGCCACATCGTTAGCATAATATATATATATACAGATTGTAGTCACCCAATTTTTAACTAAGTCTAATCAATGCTGGATTTGGCGAAGTTTTGCTACTTTGGCAGAAAATTGCTAGTTTAGCGAAGCATAAAAGTGTTATATCGAAAACAATTTATTAAAATTTGGTTCTATTTTAACAAACAATATCAGTTTCATTGCTTATTTATTTTATAGAGATTCAGTAATTAATTTTTAAAAAATATTTGAAAGTGTAAAAATCCCCCCCGCCATCAAAACCATTTGAAAAGTGAAAAAAAAAAAAACGATGATAAACCATAGTAAATAATTTCATAATTAATAATTGTGTATAAATAATAGTTATTCATAACTATACATAATTATATATACACTGGTGTCCAAAATTTAAGCATAATTGGTAATTAAGTAATTATTTTTAAGTAATGAAAGAAATATGAATCGGAATGTGCTGAAACTCCAGGTGTGTAAACAAAATAGTACGCGTCACATATTTTCGCGAAGAGTTTTCCCCGAAATCGAACAGGGGACCGTCAACAAATTGAAAAAGAACGAAGATCTTTTGGATAATCCTGTCAAAACTATTGTAGCAAAAGCGTTCAAACTGCACATTATAATTAATTGGCTTATTGTAATGTACTGTGTTAATTTTTACAAGGATAGCATGTATACTCGTAGAGAAATTAAGGTTTTTATAAAAACAGTCCTAAATTTTTCCAATTTTTTTGCTTTTAATTTGCAGAGTTCTTATTATAAAATAATGTTCTTTTCTGAAAATATGACACACATCATTGTACACAATACCCTGTCATCAAAATTTAAAAATAATAAAAATTGTATGAAAAATGAGTATGTTTAGTAAATAATTTTTCATTGCGCATGCGTCAACGATATCAAAATGTCATTTGCATATTGTGTTATCTAAATGTATAGAGCAACTTCTGTAAAAGTTTCAAAAACATAGCTTGAAAATTCTGAAAATGGGAGCCTATAGAATCAACTCAAAATCCGTTATTCCTAAAGGAAGCAAAAAAATCAGGGGTTTTACCTAAATATAGTTGTACGTGCAATATTGTGTAGGCACTAAACAATGGAATATGAATACAGCCCCTCATCTTTTTGCTTCATTTAGGGAATAAAGGATTTTGATCTCATTCTATCAACGATAATTTTCAGAATTTTTAAGCTATGTTTTTGAGACTTTCACAAAAGTTGCTCTATACATTTAACTAACATAATATGCAAATGAAATTTTAATAGCCTTTACGCATGCGCAGTAAAAAATTATTTAGTAAACCTGCTCATTTGTCATACAATTTTTATTATTTTTTAATTCTGATGACAGGGTATTGTGTACAATGATGTTTGTCATTTTTTCAAAAAAGAACACTATTTTATATTAAGAACTCTGCAAATTATAAGCAAAAAAACTTAGGACTGTTTTTATAAAAACCTTAATTTCTCTACGAGTATACATGCTATCCTTGTAAAAATTAACACAGTACATTACAATAAGCCAATTAATCATAATGTGCAGTTTGAACGCTTTTGCTACATTAGTTTTGACAGGGTTATCCAAAAGATCTTCGTTCTTTTTCAATTTGTTGACGGTCCCCTGTTCGATTTCGGGGAAAACTCTTCGCGAAAATATGTGACGCGTACTATTTTGTTTACGCACCTGGAGTTTCAGCACATTCCGATTCATATTTCTTTCATTACTTAAAAATAATTACTTAATTATCAATTATGCTTAAATTTTGGACACCAGTGTATATATATATATATATATATATATATATATATATATATTAATTATGCATATCAATAATGCAATAATAATATTAATAATAAAAAATTGTTATTATACATTATGTAATATTACTTATATTGCATTGTATTAATATATAATCCTTTCACGTTCAAGACCTTTGGAAGGAATGTTCCTTTAGAACCTGAATTTTACTATTAATAGTTTCCTTGATGTTTGTATACGAAGATTTAATAAACATTTATACTGCGATCAGTTTTATTATTTCTTTGATATTTAATATTACTTTATTATTATTGTATATTAATGTACTATAATGTTATTCTAATTAATATTATAGATAAATAATATTATTTTCTAATATAACAAAAAACTATATTATTAATAATAAATATTTTTAGTAATATATTATTAATAATTATTAATATTATTAATAATATATTTATTAATATATTAGTGTTATAATTATTAATTTCTTAACTATTTCATATTTCGTGTTATTATTGGATGTTATATTTTTTATTATATATTATTATAATATAATTATATATTATATAATATATTATTTGAAATTTATCGAATGTCACAGGAGTTTTATGATTCACAAAATAAGGTAAGATCCAATTAACATTTTATATAAAATAAAGAAAAAAATAATCCATAGAAGCTAAGTATTTTCTATTAATAAATACAATAAATTAATGAAACATAATTATATGGTAATATATTACATATATTACCATAAAATACCGAAAATAAACCCCCTGTTATGTATGTGTTTTTTCATTTTCTTTTCTTTCTTTCTTTCTTTCTTTCTTTCTTTTTTTTTTTTTTTTTTTTTAAGTGCCATTTATAAACTATCCTTCTCAAGAATTTTTTTTTTTTTTCAGGAAATTGCCAAAGTTTTTTGTTTTTATATCCAGGGCCGTAGCTAGAAGTGAACAATTGGGGGGGCTCAAGTGAATGTAGGGGGGCTCAAGAGAATGTAAGGGGGCTCAAGAGAATGTAAAGGGAGCTCATAATTTTTTTCTCTCGCATTGCCACAGAAAGATAAAGTAATGCATATTCATATTGTAGGTACTATGTTTCTTATTAAAAAGTGTTCTAATAATAATTTTATACTAAGAAAATTATAGGATGATGAAAATTTTGAGTGTATAGCTGATCAAAATTAAACATCATGCTAGCTTCTTATGTGCCAATAGGATGAGGGAGGTGTTGAACACACTTATTTTAGATACAATTTAGTAATCCTGCAAAATTGTGAAAGGTTTTCAAGACTAAGTTAGATTTTTGAACAGAATTTCATTTGAATTTTCGGAACAGAAATTCATTGAGTGACCTTGGAATCTTTTCCAGGGGGGGGGGGGGGGGCTCAAAATATTTTAGGGGGGGCTGAGCCGCCCATAGCGCCCCCTTAGCTACGGCCCTGTCTATATCTCATAAATAAATATATCTTCTACAATATGTTTTTATTTAATTTCTTTACATAACGTTGTAAGAGAATGACATTCGCTATGTGCGCTACCATGTCTCATGCTTTGAAAGAACTGTTCTTTTCGAACTATACTATCAAAACTTTCCTTGATCATTATGAACTAAGATTTAATAAATATTTATGATGTATTTAAGTTTAATTTTTTCCCCTATTTCATGGATATCTAATTCAAAAATTTTATGTAATTATGTTTCATTAATTTATTGTATTTATTAATGGAAAATACTTAGCTTCTATGGATTATTTTTTTTTCTTTATTTTATATAAAATGTTAATTGGATCTTACCTTATTTTGTGAATCATAAAACCCCGTGACATTCGATAAATTTCAAAAATGCCCCTCCCCCCTCTAAAAAAACTCCTCCCTGTTTTTTAATACATTTCACAAAATTTCCAAGTTTCAATTACAAACAATCCTTAAAATATTTATATTTTCTTGTCTGCTAATGGAGACTTACTTTCGGTACTTTATGCAACGTTATGTAATATGTATAAATATAAATTATGTATAAATATAACTATGTATAATATCTTTATTATATATATATATATACATATATATATTATATTAGGATATTGTGTATACATATGTATATAATAAATTAAATATAATCATTTATTATTATATTTTAATGCTAAAATTTTTTATATTTATTATTTATCATATAATAAATATATTAATAATAATAATAATACTATTATTAGTTTAATAATAGTATTAATATTAATGTTATATAATATAATTTATATACATAAATTTTTATTGAAACGTAATTTATTAATATAATATTAATAATTAATTTTAATAATATTATTAAAAGTTGTAAGACAATATATTAATAATGCATTAATATTTATGATTCATCATTTAAACATAATAAATCATTTAAATTATGACCATGTTAAAATCGCCATCACCATCTTAGTTATAGAAATAAATCATTGCCATTGGAAAAGTAAAAAACTGCCATCATCAATCAAAACAAACAATTTAAGCAGACTTTTGCATCGCCAGGGCGAACACTCACACTTCGTTTGCAGCAACCTCAAATAACTAGCGCCAATTTCACAGCCAAGGGGTAGTACCAATCTCCACTCCACAGGGCGCAGAGCTACACTCAGACGCTAGCCTCCTTATAACAGGTAGAAAAGTTTTACTTTCAACAAAACAAATGCTAATTTCGTTTTTTATTAGTATTAGTAGTAATGAAGCCCCAAATCTAAGGCCGGGCTCGGTTTGGCTTTGGCTTGGCTAAGATTTTATTTCACACAACTCTGCATTAGCAATTGTAGTTGTGTCTTGAATACAATTTTTTTGTATATGACTGCATCTGCACAACAGCATTGCGATAGCGATCGCTGTTTACTTTAAGAGATAATCTATCCAAAAAGGCCAACAGTTTTATTACCGTAAAAAATATATATAAACAGATAATATAATAATTATGGTGTAAAACTTGGTTTAAAACGTTTATGTGTATGTAGTAGAAAAATATGTGAGAAATCTTCAAACTTGCATGTGCACTATTAACAATTTCAGGACTTCTAATATTAATTTTTCCAAATAGTAATCTTAACTTCCTTTAATCGGTTAAAATTTTTTATAGAATAAAGTTAATATTATAAAATATATAAGACTCGGAAATCCGATAATTTGGTAGCTGGAGATCCGATTAATAGCTAAGAAAATTTTCTATCTAGGTGATGGGATACTTTTAATAAAATTCGGGGTCACATAATTTTTTTACAGGAATGTCGGTATTTGGCAGATAAACCTTTACACGTTTTTCATTATATAATCAAAATGCGTTATTAAAATTTGTTTTATTTCCCTTGGTGATAAGAAAAAAGCTTTAATTTTCTTATTCGGATATAGATTTCCTTGAAACTAAATAAACGAATAGTCATTATTCGTATTAATGAAAAAAGTGTCGAATGGAACGCAGGTTTCTGAAAATGTCAGATATTATTAATATTTTTAATAATATCTGGCTTTGATTTGGCTCTTAAATATTCACTGCTTTGAAATAATTTAATATTAATTAGTGTGCTTTCTTTCTTATTTCATATACAATTTTCAAAATAATTAATCATTTAATAGGAATGAATAATTTTTATTTACAATATATTAATTGCTTTTTTCAAAATTTTAATTTAATATTCTAAATATTTAAAATAATCGACATAAGACGAATGCATATCAGTGTTATATTTTGGCCAGCAATTATTTTCGCCACTCTAAGGTTAGGTAATACAGCGTAGAGATTTGCACAGGCCGGGCTCGGGCCTTGTTTCTGAAGACTCGGGCCTTGTTTCTAGAGACTCGGGCCGGGCTCGGGCCTTAATTATTTTTTCTGGGGTATCGGGCCGGGCTCGGGCATTTATTTTTTTTTCTGGAGTATCGGGCCGGGCCAAGCCTACCGTATTCTTTCCGTACGAGGCTGAGACTGATTTCGTTCCTCCTAGTTTTCACGGACTAAAACAATCAGTTTCTGTTGAATCTTCCCGTATGAAAATCCTTTTCCCGACGTGGAAAAGTCTGTTCATAAATCAGTAAAGTTTGGATTGATCCAAAAATTTTTGCAAAATAGGCATATACTTTTAAGTCGCCATTGTTCCACATTTAAACATTAGAATTTATTCTTTTTAAAGAATCATAGATCATTAGGCGTCTTAAAATCGAATCAAACACATTAAAAAAAAAACACGATTATGACAGAATTTTCGTTTAAACTGATTGGTTGATTTTTGTCGTCCGATTATCTACGCTAATGGGATATAGGACCAGGGGGAGTGCCCTCCGTGGGGGTCTTTCTAAGGGAACCTAACCCGTATTTACGCAAGGTTCGAAGAAAACCACGGAAAACTCCGAACGGTTAGGCCGACAGCCGCGATTGGGTTCGAACCCAGCACCTGCCGTCTACCAGTTGAGAGGTCCGAACCTCTCGGCCACTGTTGGGGCCTGTTTAAACTGAAAAACTGCAAATTTCTTTTAAATTGTTCATTCATGCAAAATGAATACAACAATACGCGAGAAAAAAAGTATATTAAACATTTACATCTGCTAAGAAGGAAACGTATTTTTTTTCTTTCTAATGTCTTAGAAGATTTTACTTTTACAATATACCATTTTTTAGATTTTTTTTATGTAATAACAATACTAATGATAACTGAAACATTTACATACAACAAAAAAAGGTTTATTAAAAGCGTAAATATCGCAGCCTATGGTACTTCTGCATAAATAGAGATTATAAACAGGAAAAAAAAAAAAAGAGACTAAGTTTTTTTGGTCTGAACTCTTCGGTTAGAGTAAAGATTCTATAGAAATTCACCCGAGCCGGGCCGGGTTCGGGCCAAAATTTTAACTTTCGGGCCGGACTCGACCTGGAAATTTCGGCCCGTGCAGACCTCTACTACAGCGTATTACAGCTATGTTTATAGAGGGTGAATTTCATCTAATATTATCATGTGTCAACTTTACCTTTAATATATTAATGCAATCAATAATTCTTGTTAAAATTCATGCTACAGTCGAACTCCGGTATGTAACGTACTCACGGATGTAACGAACGAAAGTTTTGGCCCAGCCGTTTTTCTATTGTATTTAATGCTAATTTATCCTTTTATATCAAACCTCCGAAATCTTCTACAACTAACTTTTTTTTAGTCGACCATGATTTCTTTTTCTACTTTTGCGCAGTTGTTAAAACAGGATTTTGGCTCTAATTTTATAAGAGAAAGAGAAAATTACATGCCGGCTAGTTGTGCGGATTAGCAATAAGTCTTTTTATTAAAGAGTAGAACGAAATACATTTTTTCTCTTTTCTTACTATCCATTCTGCATGTGGGATCAGCCCACCCGTCAATGTTTATTTTATATATATTTTTTCAAAAGTAAATTAACTAAAATGCAAGATAAAAAATAAGATGTTAGAAATGTCAATATAACTTGTATCGATGTATCAGAAAGTTTTTATGAAAAGATTATTTATGAAAAAAAGCATATTTCAGTAATCTAGTTGAGTAGGGGGAGGAGCATGTTGATGAAAAATGCAGAATCTACGAAATAAAAATCATACAGTTGGCAAAAAAATTATTCGTACACTCTAAAATGTTTAATTTTTAACTAAATAGAAACATATATTTTGTCAAAAATAGTTTTAATACAGTATGTTTACCGTGCATTTTAAATTAAACAACAGAAAATTTCGATAAAGATGTAAAATAATTTTCTAATAGGAAAAGTTTAACAGTTTCTTCCCCCCCCCCCAAAAAAAAAAAAACATATATACAGGGTGATTCCAAATTTTTTTTTACAATAAAAGAGAGGTTATAGTACACATCAAGACAAACAATATTAAATAGGAGACCAAGGGTCCAAAACGTTTTCCTAAGGAGATAGCCGCCATTAAAGTTTAGGGACCAAAATTTCAAATAAACATAAAAAACGGAAAAATCCTTCGATTGATTTGCGGTTTTCACTAAAATTATTCTTTATGTCGGCATTTTGTTGAGATTAAATTATAAAGATAAATTTCAAAAAATGCCGATAGAGGGCGCTTTAAACTTTGGAGTATCGAACAACTATTTTTTGCCGGTATGTTTTGCATCTCATTAAATGTTTTCGTAAGTTTACACTCAAACTTAAATTTTGAGCTCAAAATCTGTAGTTGGGAGTGGTTAAGTAACACAAACTGAGCTGTGTTCAGAGGGTTCAAATTTCAAATGATTAAAAAAAAACGGAAAAATTGGTCGATTAATTTGCAGCTTTCAACAAAACTATTCTTTATTTAGGTATTTTCGTGAAAATAAATTATAAAGATAAATTTCAAAAAATGCCGATAGAGGGCGCTTTAGACTTTGGTAATGAATAACTATTATTTGTCGTTATTGTTTGTATCTCTTTAAATGATTTAGGAAGATTAGACTTAAACTTAAATTTTGAGCTTAAAATCTGAATAGTAGGGAGTGGTTAAGTAGCACAAACTGAACTGTGTTCAAGGGGTAGAGGAAGGTTCAAATTTAAAGTAATTATAGAAAATGGAAAAATTGGTCGATTCGTTTGTGGTTCAAAATAAAACTATTCTTTAAGACAGGATCTTCTTGAAAATAATTTTTAAAGATAAATCCCCAAAAATTTCGTCAGAGGGCGCCTTAAACTTCAGAGTAACCAACAATTCATTTTAACCATTAATTTTTGGTTCTAATTAAATGCTTGCAAAAGCATTTTAAATGTTCTCGGAAGCTTAGATTTAAACTTAAATTTTGAGCTCAAATCCTGAATCGTTATGAGGAGTTAAGACACGCAAACTGAAGTGTGTTAAGTTGTTAAAATTTAACCCTCTTTCCTCCTCGAGCACAATTCAATTTTTCGCTACTTAAACACTCCCAACGATTCAGAATTTGAGCCCAAATTTAAGTTTATGCATTTGAAAGCATTTAATGAGATTAAAAAAATAAAAGTTAAAAATAGTTGTACGCTACTCTAAAGTCTAAGGCGCCCTCTATCGGCATTTTGTGAAACTTATCTTTAAAAATTATTTCCAAGAAAAAACTGATTGATCAAGAAAACTGCTGCTTTAAAAATTAGTTTTAGCAAAAACCGCAAACGAATCGACCAATTTTTCCATTTTTTACAATTATTTAAAATTTGAACCCTCTGAACACAGCTAAGTTTGTCTACTTAACCACTCCCAGCTATTCAGATTTTGAGCTCAAAATTTAAGTTCAAGCGTAAGCTTACGAAAACATTTAATAGGATGCAAAAAATAACGCCAAAAAGAGTGTTTCGTTATTTTAAAGTCTAAAGCGCCCTCTATCGGCATTTTTTGAAATTTATCTTTATAATTTATTTTTGGCTAGTTCCATGGGTTTTGTAGTGTAAGTCACATTACTTTTTAATTGCTATGCTTGTTTGCCACCGTTATTTTCGAAAAGTCTGCTTGGCCTTATTCAATTAATGAGAATGTGCCGATAAAATAAATCACATTTTTTCGTACTAAAATACTGGTAGCCAAAAATCGTAGCCTGTGACTTACACTACAAGTACTCATGGAAATAGCCTTTTACGAAAATACCTAAATAAAGAACAGTTTTAGTGAAAACCGCAAATCAATCGACGAATTTTTCCTTTTTTATAATCATTTGAAATTTAAACCCTCTGAACACAGATCAGTTTGTGCTACTTAACCACTCCCAACTACAGATTTTGAGTTCGAAATTTAAGTTTGAGTCTAAGCTTACGAAAACATTTAATGAGATTAAAAAAATACCGGCAAAAAATAGTTGTTTGTTACTCCAAAGTCTAAAGCACCCTCTATCGGCATTTTTTGAAATTTATCTTTATAATATAATTTCAAGAAAATGCCGACATAATGAATAATTTTAGTGAAAACCGCAAATCAATCGACCGATTTTTCCGTTTTTTATGTTTGATTGAAATTTTGGTCCCTAAACTTTAATGGCGGCTATTTCCTTAGGAAAACGTTTTGGACCCTTGGTCTCCTATTTAATATTGTTTGTCTTGATGTGTACTATCACCCCTCTTTTATTGTAAAAAAAATTCGGAATCACCCTGTATATATATATATATATATTTGTACATTTCCCCATTTTGATATAAATTGTGTTTTATCGTATTTATGGTTCAAAAGACTACTTACACAGAAGCTGTAATTAATTTTTAACTTCATATTATGTTTATCTGATATTTAATCTAATTTGCTCTTGAAGTAATTGAGAATGGCACCTAAAACTAGAGAGGTACCTCTAGATATATGAAATCCTATTATTGCGCATCATAAAAATTGGAACTCGAAATGAGAAATTGGAAAAGCTATTAAATTACCATTTACAACAATTGGATGCATAGTGAGAAAGTATGAAGAAATTGGATGCATCGAAATTCAATGAAAACCAGGACTTCTCAGCAAATTAACAATGAGAGAAAAAAGGAGTGTTGTTAAAACAGCTTTAAAAAGTCCTATGGGTTCAGTTCAAAAATTTGCTAGAGACCTTGCAACATCTTCTAACATCAGTGTAATACCTCAAGCAATAAGAAATATTCTCCACAATGCAGATATAAAAGGAAAAATCCATTCATCAGTGAAACAAATTGGCGAAAACGCATAGAATTCGCTTTCGCATACAGAAGCAAATCATTGAATTTTTGGAAAACAGTAATTTTTTCTGATTAAAGAAAATTCGAAATTTTCTTACCACTAAGCATTCGAAAAATCTGACGTAAAAATAAAACTGTTCTAGATCCAAAACGCATACTTCAAACTATCAAGCATGGCGAGGGAAATATTGTGGTTTTGAAGTGTATAGCTTCTAATGGAGCAGGACATTTGGATATTGGCATTGGAATAACAGCTTTAACATACATTGATGTGTCGCGGCTTAATATATTAAACAAAGCTAAGAAATTAAGCGTAGAGGATGCTTTTCACTTTCTACAGGATAACGACCAAAGCATACTGCTGTGATCACCATCAGGACATGGTTACTCTACAATGCTCGAAGGCGACTGGTAACTCCTACACAATCTTTAGACTTGAATCCAATAGAAAATTTGTGGATGCTATTGGATGCAAAAATCCGAAAATATATATATATCAGGGAAAAACAGTTTTAAAGAAGATCTTATTGAGTCATAGAATAACATAAACCAGACCGCTACAAAAAAGTTGATGGAATCTATGTCACACCATCTAGAAGTAGTCATAAACGATAAAAGAGTTTTCACAAAATGTTAATTTGTATCATTTAACTAAATTTTTATTAATTGTAGTACAATAATATAGTGTACAAATACTTTTTTTGCATTTTATTTTTGTATATTTGTTTATTATAATGTAAAAAATCAATTCGTTTTATTTTATTTTTTGATTTTATATTATTATAATGCATTACAGTATTTTTTGGATAAATATTTTATTTAATTTCATTATAATTAAAAAAAATGAAATGTTCAAATAATTCTTTTGCCAACTGTAAGAAAAAGGTACATGAAAAAAGAAGCGTGGGCAGAGCTCATCTAGAGGAATTTGGATAATTTTAGAGGTCTACGGAAAACAAATATTATATGAAATAACAAAAACCAGTTTAAAATGAGTGCTAAGTTGTGACAAAGGTACCTTAGTCTGTAAATCAATACTTATGATATATGCAAGAATTTTTTAAAAATGTCTAGAAGGAGAGCAATTGAAGTCATTTTAAATGTGTTTTTTAATGTCTCCTAGAGGAGATATCAGGACTGATGGGGTTAAATTTAGGAAAGTTTTAGATAAAACTTCAAAAAAATTTAGCAAATAGAGTTTTAAATGTATCTCCATTTCACATTTAAGGGTTTAAGAATATTTCTTAAAAGGATTTCAACAACCTTTAGAACATATTCTATTCGTACCATTGCTTATTTTGCTAAATTTGTCATATACTCAGGGCTCCCAAATGGTCCGTGAACTGAACATCAATAGTTTCTTAGAAAGATTTTCGTTTTATATTTTTCTTGCCAAGTACGCAGGGACCGCTTTCGGAGGTTAGTTTTAGCACAAACCTACTATGATATTTTCTATTAAAAAATATTGGTGTTCAGTTAGCGGACCATTTGGGAGCCCTGCATATACTAGAATTTCGAAAATTTCCATTTTTAATTAATTGTATATGAAGATGAAAAATTGTTATTAATAATCATCAAAAAAAGTTGCATTTTTTTAAAAAAATCTTTCTTTTCTTTCATTCTTTCTTTTTTTTTTTTTTTTTTTTTTTGTCAGTGTTTGTCAGTGAAAAAAGGGCAATATTAACTGAAAAATGTATGATAAAAAATAAGATATTAGAAATGTTAATATAATTTGAATCAATTTATCATAAAGTTGTTATGAAAAAAGCATATTTGAGTAATCTAGTTGAGTGGGGGGGAAACTGTGTTTATGAGAAATGGAGGTATTCTGAAATAAAAAACCTAAAGGAAAGCTACATGAAAAAAGAAGGGTGGGCAAAGCTGTTGTTGAGACAATTTGGATACTTTTAGAGATCTATGAACAGAGGCGTGCAAAGAGAAAACTACGCTTGACGCCCCCCCCCCCCTTCCAATTGAAATTTGTAACATTTGTCAAAAAATTGTAACATTTGTGAAAATTAAAAAAATATATATTCTGTACGCACAGCTGCTTATCTTGCTAAATTTTCTCATGCTAAAATTTTGAAAATTATGTACACATATGTGTTTTCACTGAAAATACAACATTTTAATATTTTTAGATCGTAATTAATAAATAGTATTAATTAAATTACAAAAATATGTAATTATTCAGTTATTATTTAATTTTGTAATTAACATAATTAAATAATAATTACGTTTTTGTTTAATTAATGCCTGCTACTATTCATTTTGTTAACAATTTGAATTATTTAATTTATTAGATTAATATTAATTATTTTTTCCTGTTTCCGGAAAAGAAGATAATCGCAAATTAATTTTGTTACCAAATAAAGAAAAAAAAGAAAAAAAAGAGGAGTTAATTAAGCGTTAAAACAATCTCACCTAAATAAGCTAAGGGGCTGTAAAAGGGCAACAACGATATATATGTGACGATTTAAAAGTTAGGAGCCAGAGACATCAACGCCGGGTTTCCCTTTCACCGCACAGAAGTCATGGCCACCGAGGAAAATAAATAAATAGATGTAGAAAATCCAATAAATTACTCATTGGCTGCTGTAAGTTCATTTATTTAATCCGTAGTCATGAGAAAGGGAAAAGCTCCGTTTGCAAACTGTTTTTTACCGAAACATTCCATCATTATTTCAGCGAGCCGTACTCATCGAAGAAAAAACCCAAGAATCCTGCTTCTCAGCTCGAGGCTTCCCCTCTTAAATCTAAAAAGAAAATTCTAGAACATTCTGTAACCTCAAACCATCATTCTTTTATGTAAACAGAATTCTTGTCCAGCTTCGAGATTAAATATTTCATTCAGACGATAGTTTTATTTTTTAAAAAATATTATTTAACCAATTTATAATCGACTCAGGATTTCTTAGGCAGACGATTTTTAGAGATGATTAGTTTTAAGAGAAAAAGAAAAGAAATGAATTTATTAATATGCACACTATCAAAGGTTGACGGAGGAAAAATAAATAAATAGATAAAATAAAATAATGATATTTTTTGAAAGGTATGGTTTTGGAAAAAATTTAATAAGACTTTTTTAAAAAGGGTTGATAAAAACATAGAAAAATGAATTTTATTTGGAATATTAAGAAATAAAAATTTAATTAAGAATATTTTTAATTTAGAGCCATCTTTTTAAATTTACGCATACTGGAATAATGTTTTTTAAGGCAAATTAAGAATTTATATCGTCTGCATAAAGATTAACAGATTAGATTTAGAAACAAGATTTTAATTTAATAATTTGAAGTAAGTACGGAACATTATTATAAGAAAATTAAGATAGTATAAAGGTTAGATTTGGCGAAAAATTTTTAAACTTGTCATACATATATATATCAATGGAAATATGAAATTGTATTAAATAAAACATAATATTTTACATTTTATTAATCATTTTATTCCAGTTTAACCATTTCTCTGATTATCCAGCTTTAACAGGGTGTTAACTTTAGCAATTAATTATTATCTCGAGAGGACTTGGGCATAGTAGAATTTGTCAGTAAAAATTTTTTTAGCAAAGCTTTACTTGGCTTATAAAGAAAGAATATATTCTGTTTTGATTTGCAGTTTACCAATCAACGTAGAATCTGCGTTGTGTCTACGTTGAATCTACTACCAACGAAGATACTATCGCCTAAGCTTACGGTTAACTAAGGAATTTACAGTGTAACTTTTTGAAAAATTAATCACAGAAAATTATTGCGACGTTTTCCGCCAAAACATGAAGTCACAGCGTTAACCGTTCACTATTCTTATGTATAATGAAAGAATAATGAAATATGATAATTTTTTGTACTTTTTTTTCTTAAAAAAAAAAAAAAAAAAAAAAATTATGAAAGAAGCTGTTAATTATTATTATATGTTGAGAGAATAAGTTTAAAATACATAAGGGAAGACAAGACTGCGCCAAATCCTATGATAAATATGTGAGCTTTATAACACATTTCCTCAGAAACTTCCCGGCAGATTTTTATAAAATTTAAAATTCGTATTCACTAGAATATTCTCAAAACTTATGGCGAACTGCTTTTTCTTCGACTAAACCTTTGAATTTTAGAGCAATGGCAATTTTTCAGATTTTTTTCCCCCTTGATTTTATATTTATACTCTATCACCGTTTTTTTTTTTTTTTTTTTTTTTTTTTTTTTTTTTTTTTTTTTTTTCTAAATCGAAATTATTTGAATGTTTTAGGTGTTAAAGGGGTTTTTAGAGAAAAAGTACAGTTTTTGAAAGTGTTAAAAATCTTCGACGCATCTAACTTGTGTATTAAAGTACTAATATAATGTATATAAACACTTGGTTAAAATTTAGATGCATATAATAAATTATTTTAAAATGTTAGTGTAAAAATAGTGTGAGTAGGCATGGCATTTTAAGCATGTCATTGCCTAATCCTTTCAAGGGCAAGCAATCGTGTTTCTGGAATATTGAATTCAATCTGGAATTTCCGAAAGAAGGAAAAACAATTTTTTATACTTTTTTCCCACCAAAATTAAAAAAAAATTATAAAAAAAAAATTCTAATACAATTCATGGCTAAAATAAGATGGGATACAATATAACCCTTTAAAATGTTAAAAAAAATAATAAAAATATAGAAAAAGTCATTTAATCGAAATAGAAAAAGGGTCACTTATTCGATTTTTTTAAACCTCAAATTTCTAATCATCATATAACTGAAATTCCCTCTTGTAGAAGTATATGAGATAAGATAGCATCCTTCAGATTTAAAAATTAAATTCGTGATATAGTATGAGTTAACGTGGCTGATTTCTTCCATATTTGTAAAAAACATTTTGTCAAAAAAATCCCTCCCTGTATAGCAGCAGAAGGTAACTTTTGACACAAAGTGATCATAGCTGGTAAAAAACATTGCAAGCTTTTATATAGAAATTTGAATTACAACCAATGCTAAGTTTCGATTTTTAGAAATCGCAGTAATGCCCTCCCACATCTAGGGTTCAAGGGTGTTGAATTCTATTCTTCATAACAGCCTTGCATTAGCAATCGCTGTTTGTTTGAAATGAAGTTAACTTCAGAGGGAAAGTGCATCCATTGATATACCGTCAAATAGAAAATAAAAATAGCTTTTATAGTAAATATGGTGTACATTATATGTAAAATGTTAACGTATATGTAGGAGCGGAATATGCGAGAAATTCCTGAAACTTGCATGTTCACTATTAACAATTTCGAAACTTTCTAATATTAATTTTTCCAAACCGTAATTTTAACTTCCATTAATCAGTTAACATCTTTTTTGAAATAAAGTGATTATTATAATATACTATATAGACTTGGAAATCCGTTAATTTGGCACTGATCCGATAAAGCTAAGAAAAATTTCTATCTAGGCGGCGGGGTACCTTTAATAAAATTCAAGTTAAATAATTTTTTTACGGAAATGTCGGTAATTGGCAGATAAACCTTTACATGTTTATCATTATATAATCTAAATGTGTTATTAAAATTTTTTTATTTAAAATTTTCTTAATAGTAAGGAAAAAAAGTTTATTTTCTTTTTCAGATATATATTTCCTTGAAACTAAATAAACGAATAATCATTATTCGTATAAATAAAAAAGAGTCGAATGGAACGGTCATTAATGCGCAGGTTTCTGAAGATGTCAGATGTTATTAAAATTAACTCATATTAGTAATTAACTTTTGTTTGAAATAATTTAATATTAGTTTTTGTATTTTCGTTCGTACTTCATATATTATTTTCAAAAGAATTAATCATTTAATAAGAATGAATAATTTTTAATTACAATATATTAATTGCTTTTTCAAAATTTTAATTTAATATTCTAAATATTTAAAATAATTAACATAAGACGGATGCAGATCAGTGTTATATTTTGGTCAACAATCATTTTCGCCACTCTAAGGTTAGGTACTACAGCGTATTACAGCTGTGTTTAAAGAGGATGGATTTCATCTAATACTTTTATGTGTCAGCTTTAACATTAATATATTAATGCAATCAATAATTCTTGTCAAAATTCATGCTACAGTCGAACCCCGGTATGTAACGTACTCGCGGATATAACGAACAAAACTTTTGGCTGTTTTCCTATTGTATTCCTAATTTATCTTTTTATAGCAAACCTCCGTCTGGCCGTCTGGCCGCGCTCTAACTCCCGTAAACATACTCGGATTGCTATGAAATTTTTATACGTTATTGAGGTTGACCGTAGCACGAACCCTATTGAAAATGAAGTATCTACCATGATTAGTTTATCTACAGAGAGAATCAAAATTTTCCCATTACATTACGGCCTATGGGGAAAAATCGTTAATATACTCGGATTGACATGAAATTTGAGGACGTTATTGACGTTTACCCTAGCACAAACCCTATTGAAAATGAAGTTTCTACCATGATTAGTTTATCTACAGAGAGAATCAAAAATTTCCCATTACATTACGGCCTATAGGGAAAAATCGTTAATATACTCGGATTACCATGAAATTTTAGGACGTTATTGACGTTTACCCTAGCACGAACCCTATTGAAAATGAAGTTTCTACCATGATTAGATTATCTACAGGGCGAATCAAAAGTTTTTCATTACATTACGGCCCATGGGGAAAAATCGTTAATGGACTCGGATTGCCATGAAATTTTAGGACGTTATTGACGTTTGTCCTAGTACAAGTCCTATCGAAAATGAAGTTTCTACCATGATTAATTTATCTACAGGCTAAATCAAAAATTTCCCATTACATTACGGCCTATGGGGAAAAATCGTTTCAAAGGAATTTTAAAGACGTTATACCCTGTCAAACATATTAAAATATGCATTCTATAAAATATAAGGTGAAAATGTAGCTATTATTCTTTTACAGGGCCACACAAAAGAATTCCATTAGATAATGGTAAAAGGGGGAATTGTGTTGACATATTTTAAATATATTAAGCTGTTTCATGTATAATAAAATTGATATATGTCACTGAAGTTTAATATAAATTATATGCTACTGTCTTGCATAATATGAAGTACATAGCATTTACAGGGCCATACAAAAGATTTCAAATAGTACATTCTTTCCGAAGTACCTTATATGTGTCCGATGATGGCGGATGGAGGGATGAAATGCATTTTAATTATGATATGCGCGTTTATATTTCGTTAGATATATGCACATTATATGGTGTGTATAAATGTTATACAATAAAACCTCCATAACGGACACTCCCGAATAGCGGACACCTCTATTTAGCGGACAGTTTTCTAATCCCCACTCCCAAAACTTAAAATTTTGTATGTTTAACCTCTGAATAACGGACATTCCGAATAGCGGACAGTAATTTTAGCAATAAAGGATGACAAATTATTTTTTTAACGAGAAAAATAAATGAAAAAAGTAAAAAGTCTCTAAATTTATCAAGGTAATGTTTCACAAATTTTGTGATCACAGATAAATGTGCGGGATGGGCTGGGATCAAGTTCACATCCAAAGCATTTGAATTTCGACAATGTTACAATTGTGTTTTTTTCCCCAAACATAACTTCAGTATGCCAGCCACTTGATCAAGGCGTAATGTACAATTTTAAAGCCTGGTATAAAGCTTTTGTTATGCTACATTCTTTTAAAATTTTTATGAATACACTTGAGAATTGCCTAAAATTAGTTAAAGCTGTCAATGCTACAATTTGTATTTCATCCAGGCTTTACATTAATAAAAAATACATAAATAAATGAATAATAAATAAATAAATAAATAAATAAAGTTTAAAAAAATTCCGACACAAATGAAGAATTAAGCGAAATAAGTGAATTAATGAAATATATCAGGAGTGGAGAAACTGCCAAAATTTTCATTAATATTGATGATGAGTTACTTGCTAGAGAAGAATCAATCTCTGTATGCGATTACATTGCTTTAGAATGTTCGGAAAAAAACGACTTTTAGTGATCATGAAAGAGATACTGAAACTGAATAGATGTTTCCTGCAATATCGAGAATTTCCAAGAAGCGGCAAAATACAGTGAGCAGTTACGCAATTTTTTTGTAAAAATAAAAGATAGTTCAGAAGGATTAAAATTACCTGGACAGAGTTAAAACTTCACTTGAAAGAGAAATTACATGTAATAGCAAGCAAAAGCAGATTTTTGTAACAGATTTTTTTTTCGTAAGAATGTAATAAACAGTGGATAAAAGACATTCATAATTTTATTTCAGTTTTATTGCTTAAAAAATCACTTTTCATTTCTGATTAATCATATAATAGAGGTTTTTGAACATATAAAAGTCAATTATTGAACATAAAGCATTTCTTAGCAATTTTTTAATCTCTTAGGTCCTCCCAATAGCGGACACCTCCGAATAGCGGACAATTTCCGAGCTCCCGAGATGTCCGTTATTTAGAGGTTTTACTGTAGTTGATATACAGGGCTACCCAAAAGAGCTCACCAACGTTACTGAATATGAGCTTAAATTATTTAAACGTGGTTCTTAAATAAGCTATGCATTTTTACGCTGAGCTTCATTCAATTTACTGAGAAATGTTTGCAGAATATAGATAAAAGGATATACAGGGCCACGCAAAGAATGCAGTACATGGACGCTTATGAATGATAATTTATGAGAATGTGATTTCAGTTATTTTAAAAGTGTTTTAGTTTACAATAAATTTTAGCGTAATGCTGACGTGTAATAAAGGTATAATGTAAACTACAGGGCTGAACAAAAGTATTCAAGTATGTTTCCATCTAATAGTATGAATTGCTGAAAAAGAAATTTCAAGCTACTGGGTATTTTCTTGCTAAACTAAATTTTCCCATTATATCAACTGACATATGAAATACAGGGCTGTTCAAAAGTACTGTAATACATATTTGGGTATATTTGACTATACACTATTATTTCCCTAAATAAGTTTTGTTAAAGATTTCATTAAGTGTTGGAAAGTGCTTCATAATCTATGTTTAACGCATGATTTTTCTTACTTGTTTTTAGTCGACCATGATTTCTTTTTCTAATTTTGCGCAGTTGTAAAAACAGGATTTAGACTCTAAAATTATAAGAAAATGCGAAAAATGCATGCAGGCTAGTGAAACATTGTACGGGTTAGCAATAAATCTTTTTTATTAAAGAGTAGGACGAAATGTAATCTTTCTGTTTTCTTGGTATCCATTCTGTATGTGGGATCAGTTCACCAGTCAATATTTATTTTATGTATTTTTTAAAAAGCAATATTAACTAAAATGCAAAATAAAAAATAAGATGTTAGAAATGTCAATATAACTTGTATCGATTTATTAGTAAGTTTTTATGAAAAGATTATTTCTGAAAAAAAAAAGTATATTTCAATAAACTAGTTGAGTAGGGGGAGGAGCATGTTTATGAAAAATGCAGAAACTGCGAAATAAAAATCATAAGAAAAAAGTACATGAAAGAAGAAGGGTGGACAAAGCTCCTGTAGAGGGAGGAATTCGGATAATTTTAGAGGTCTACGGAAAACAAATATCATATGAAATAACGAAAACCAGTTTAAAATGAATGCAAAGCTGTGCCAAAGGTACCTTGGTCTCTAAATCAATACTTATGATTTATGCACTTATTTATTAAAAATGTCTAGAATGAAAGTATTCAAAGTAATTTTAAATGTGTTTTTTGATGTCTCCTAAAGGAGAATAAGGACTGAGAGGGGGGGGGGGGTTATATTTAGGAAAGTTTTAGATAAGACTTAAAAAAATTTTGGCAAAGAAACTTTTAAATGTATTTCCATTTCATATTTAAAGGTTAATAGTATTACTTAAAAGGATTTCAACAACCTGTAGAACATATTCTATTCGTAGAATTGATTATCTTGTTAAATTTGTTATATTCTAGAATTTTGAAAATTTCCATTTTTAATTAATTGCATATCAAGATGCAAAGTTGTTATTAATAATCATCGTAAAAAGTTGCATTTTCTTTAATCCCCCCCCCCCTTTTTTTTTGGTCAATGTTTAACTTATATTAAAAAGGGCAATATTAACTTAAAAATGGTTTTATATAACTAAGTGTATATAACTTCTATCGATTTATCATAAAGTTATTATAAAAAGATTACTTATTAAAAAAAAAACATTTGAGTAATCTAAATGAGTGAGGAGAGGAGTGTGTTTGTGAAAAATGGAGGTACTCTGAAGTAAAAATCCTAAAGACAAGGTACATGAAAGAAGAGGGGTGGACAGAATTCCTCTGGAGGAAATGGGATATTTTTAGAGATCTATGGACATCGGCATGCAAAGAGGAACCTGCTCCCGACGCCCCTCCCCCCCCTTCAATTGAAATTTGTAATAAGTGTCAAAAAATTTAAAAATGTAGAAGCACAAATAAATTCTATTGAATACTTATTTTGCGTTTATTTTGGAACTTAAAAAAAACTATTTTAACAACTAAACACTATAAGATGAAATTGCACTTTTATTTTGGCAAAAAGGATCTGGATAATAGAAGAGGAAAAAATTATATAACAGCACAGTTTATCCTTTGTAACTCATTTCGTATTCTAACATTGAAGCCACGTGCTTTTTTGAGATGTATGTTTCTGTCACAAAAAAAATTCGCAATACTATGTATATATACCTATTTCTTTCTTTTCTTTTTTTTTTTTTTTTTTCCTTTAACCAAAATAAAGAAACAAACGAGATTGATAGTATTTGACGCCCCCTCAATTTCCGATCCTGGGAAGACCGTCCTCTAAGAATATTAAGAGAAATCACTAAAAACAGCTTAAGGGGTCTAAGGAGTCTTACTTTTTACCTTTCGGTGCAATCTAACAACATGTCACATTTAATTTTTTTTCTCAGTTTCCATAAAACATAAATGCACAAAATTTTAAATATAGACAACTTAATATTCATTCTATTTAAAATAATTTTTTCAATATCCCATAATGAAAATAAATTTTATTTTCCTTATGTTTAATTTTAATAAAAAATTAGAATTTTTTTTTTTTACTTGCATGCACTGCGCGCAAGATTGTAGCAAAACTATTGGTTCAAGAGCTCCCCAAAATACTGATAATGATGTAAAACTGATGTATCTTGAACGTATACTTCATTTTTGAGCAATAAATTATTTTATTTTATTCAAAATTTAAATTTAAATTTAAAAAATTTGAAAAAATTAATTTTTTATTAAAAAATTGCTAATTTTAAATAATTAATTCAATTATAACACTAAATTTGAAGTATAAGTTTTTCTTCGCCTTAAAATGAAGATATTTACCAAGTTTCATAGAAATTGCTTTATTAGTTCCTGAGAGAAGTTGCGCGCAAGCATAAAATTTAAGAAACTGAGAAAAATGCATTTAAAGATTAAATTCTGTCAAAATTATTAATTTTTTTGAATATAATATTATTGAACTATAATAATAGATAGATATTACCTTTAAAAATGTTTCCTTTCAGATATTTAGCGAAAAAAACTATTTTTAACATGAATCTGATGCATTTTCAATGTTGTTGATATGAGAAATCTCGCTTTTTTCCCCCATGCAAGATCAAATACATGCATATATAAAACCTTTCAACAAAAAAACAATAATTTTTTATAACGAAATCACAAGTATAGGTTACTCTTTGAATAAAACTGAATGTATTTACCAAGATTTATGCGAATTTCTTTATCGGTTTTAGAAAAATGTTGTGCTCAAGCATAAAATCTAAGAAATCGAGAAAACTGCATCTAGATAATAAATTGTCACAAAATTTTTTAAATTTATGAATGTAATATGATTGAATTGTAATACGAAATAGATATCACACTTAAAAATATTTATTTTCAGTGTATTTAACAAAAAAATCATTTTTTTTAAAGAATCCCGATGCATTTTCAACATTATCGATATGAGATATCTTGCCCTCCCCCCCCCCCCACAAGATCACATTACATGCATATAACTTTTCAACAAATACACATTTATATTTAACACTGAATTTATATTCAGAACATTTATATTTAACAATGATTGAACTGTAATAAGAGATATATCTTATCTTGAAAAATGTTTCCCATCAGTTATTTTAACAAAAAAAAACTTTTTTTAATGAATCCTGAAGCATTTTTGATGTTGTTGATACATGAAATCTTATTTTTTTTTCCCTGTATGAACATACACACTAATTTACACAATTTAAAAAATAAATGCTTTTATAATGCTAAATTTGAAGATTGTGATATATGTAAGCAATTGTTACATAAGTAACAGAAGTATAAGTTATTCCTTATATCAAAATAAATGCATCTTTTAGATTTCATAAACTTCACTAACAGTTTTTGAAAAAAAAAGAAAAGTTATTAACAAGCATAAAAATTAACAAATAAAGAAAACTGTCTTTTGAATTTTGCAATTAAAATGCACCCGATGCATACATTGTGCCTGCTAACAGTTTGTTAGATTCATTTTCTGAAATTTTTTGTCTTTTTCTAGCTTTGCGGTACTCGTGTGTTGCAGCTTTTGCACGATTTTCGGCAGCTTGTATACGAATTTTGTCCTTCTCGCAAAAGTTTTCTAATGCACATTTAGATATAGCTAAATCTAAGTTTTTCATTACTTCGATAATTCCCTTAGTACCATCATTAAAAATAACTGTAGCGATGGATGCTGCAATTTCTGTGATTTTTCTTCCACTTCCAATAGTCTTTGGACAGTATTTCCAAAGTGTGGAATTGTATGATTCATTTGGGTTCTGAATTTTACCGTCCAGACAACGCTTCAATAAATCTGGATGGGAAAGATCTTTGAAAATTGGCTTTATAGCAAGCATAACAGGCAAAGCAACAGTATTCTTGTGAGTAAAATGTTCAATATTTAAAGCAGCTCTGTTATACTTACACCATGAATTTTCACCTTTAGGACAAAAAAAGTGTATGGGTTCCTTATCCGACGATGCTGTATGAGACCATACAGCCTAAATCGCTCTTCTCATTTCAGACACGTTTTTAGAATTTCACCTTATTGCATTTCCATAATGAGATGAAAGTTTTAATATTAAAGAATCAGTCAATCGTCCCTTTCCACCGATAGTTTTTCCATCAAAAAGTTTTGTTTTCTGCATTTGCATTTTCAGTTTTTTCAAACGGGAACCCATTCTTTTTTGAACTCTACTTTATTGATATTGATGTCATCATAAGGTTTTTTATCTTTCAGTGACAAAAAAGTTTTCGTGCCGCCATCTCCTATATAATTTACATATCTCACACCGTGCTTCTCAAGCGACCGAGAAAATATTGAGACCATGCCTGATACTTCCATTTTCCCCGCCGATCCATCATGATTTCTTTTACACACTTTAGCATGATTTTTCTTCCACATTTGAAAGCGCTCGCCACTTTTCGAACCTTTATAGGATTCGCATCCTTTACAGAACGATGACATAACATGCGTGTCAATGACTTTACCTGAATTAGCTCCAATAACAACATGCACCTATAAGAGATGAATGTCCCCTTGTCTTCCAGGTGCCATCACCACTGACAGTTATATCGATACTACCATCAGTCATAGAACTTTCTTGAAGCACAGCATTGTGCATGGAAATTTTAGCAGTGGATGATGCCGCTGTACAAATTTTTCTGTTTATAGCATCATATGATTTTTGAGACACAGGATTAAGCACATTACACTGCAAAATGTTTTTAAATCTGTGAGGCTTTTGCCTATACATCTCATGGCAAAAACTGCCCGCCTGTTAATTTCAGGAATATTTGATTTTGCTCCAAGAAGTTTGTTATTCTTGAAAATATTGTTTTCTTTGCAGATCTTACATGAGATTTGGAAAATGCTGCTCAATCCAGAAACTGATTTTTCTACGATTTTTATTTCACCTTTACAAGTCTTGCACACTAAATGCTTCTCTAAATTTTCAAATAATAATGCAATATCCATCATTCTATAGCCTAAAAATGATTTACTAAGGCTTTCCTTGGTATAAGAGGATTTTAGCTTTCGATCTGATGCACTTATTTTTCTATCTTTCTGTGATTTTTTAGAATTAACATATTTATTGCCATTAAACCTTTTTTTTTCGAGGCCTTTCACCTGATCTCCTTTTATTTTTATTCGATTCCATCCTATAAAACAATATAAACAAATCGCAATCATAAGATAACAAGTTGGAAATTGCACGTAAAGCGTAGCAAATGAGGTGCGTTCGTTGATAACGAAGTTTTAAAATATTCAGATCTTGCTGATATAGTAGAGTGTACTTTGGATACAGTATAGTGGTCGAAATCTTTGTGTTCCTGTAAATATGCAGGGAGTAATTTTTATTACACTTCATTAACGTATATCTTATTCATAAAATGTGAAGTAGTTTAATATAATTAAAGCACTCCTCAAACAATGTTTCCCCGTATAACATTATTTACTGGAATACATTTGTGTGGCCCTGTAATTTAATAATAAACATTCATTGCATCACAAATTGTACAAAATGTATTTTTTAGTGCACATTTCATAGATTCATGTCAATTCTGTTATATTCAAATGAGTGTAACACCGTTAAAATGCATTTGAAACTTTTTTCCCCATTGACCGTAATGTAACGGAATACTTTTGATTGTCCCTGTAATTGATCAATGCATCCGATTTTCATAACATTTGAAATGACTCGACAAAATTATGTTATAAATATACGTTTTAAATTTCAAACGATTAAAATGCATTTGAAACTTTTTTCTCCATTGACCGTAATGTAACGGAATCCTTTTGATTGTCCCTGTACTTGATCTATCCATCCGATTTTCATAAAATTTGAAATGACTCGACAAAATTATTTAATAAATATACGTTTTAAATTTCAAACGATTAAAATGCATTTGAAACTTTTTTTCCCATTGACCTTAATGTAACGGAATCCTTTTGATTGTCCCTGTAATTGATCTATCCATCCGATTTTCATAAAATTTGAAATGACTCGACAAAATTATGTAATAATTATGTATTTTAAATTTCAAACGATTCGGTTGGGTAGTTTTTGCGTTGTTATATGCGGACGGACAGACAGACAGACGGACAGACAGACAGACAGACAGACGGACAGACAGACAGACAGACAGACAGACGGACGGACTGAGCGACAACAATAGGTGCTACGTATTTACATAATTACGAACGCACCTAAAAACTCATATAAAGCACGCCGCAAAGTAACTCACAAACATGTGCTTATTTCAGCTTGTTTTCAAAAGCAAATAACTTGTTTGACTTGACACACGAAGGTGTATATTGTAGGTTGGATGCTTACTTGATATTCTTCATGGAGTATAAAAACATGGGACTATAAAAACATGGGGTTTAAAAGAAATTCTGAATGTAAACACGGTACAGCAACGATGTAAACAAAGAACATATGGTAGTCGGCTGTCCCTTTAAATTTCAAACCGTCATTTCAGCTTTGAGTGGGTATGCTTCTAAAAGCCATAACTTCTGTTCTAATGGGAATTTCAAGAAAATTTTTACATCAAAATGTTCAGAAAAGGTAGTAGTTTAACATAAGAAAAAATAAAAATTTTGAAAAAAAGAAGAGTCCTGAGACCCCTTAAAATTAGGGTAAAACATTACCAAAGGTGTCAGTCTATAAATCAATGCTTATGATATATGTACGCATTTATTAAAAATGTCTAGAAGAAATTTTAACAATTATAGAAACATCAAAAGTAATATTAAATGTTTTTTTTTTTTTTTTTTTTTTTTTTTAATCTCCAATAGGCGACATCAGGATTGAGGAGGTTAAATTTAGCAAATTTTTAGCTAAAACATGAAAAAAAATGGGCAAAGATATTTTTAAATGTATTTCTATTCTTTTTTAAAATATTTAAGAGTATTACATAAAAGAACTTCATCAACCTTTAAATTATATTCTGTTCGTACAATTACTAATCTTGCTAAATTTTTCTCATGCTATAATTTTCAAAATTATGTACAGACATGCGTTTCCTCTTAAAATACAATATTTTGATATTTTTAGAACGTAATTAATAAATCGTGTTCATTAAATTAACGTAAATAACTAATTATTAAGTTATTATTTAATTTTGTAATTAACGTAATTAAATAATAATTAAGTTATTATTTAATTAACGCCTGCTATTTATTTTGTTAATTACTTAAGTTATTTAATTTAATAAATTAGTTTATTTTTTTTTTCCTTTTCCTGGAAAAGGAGATAAATTCCAAAATCATTTTGGTTACAAATGTTCACTTATTGAAAAAAAAAATCGAGTTAATTATGCGTTAAAACAATCTCATCCAAATAAGCTAAGTAGCTGTAAAATGGCAATAACGAAAAAAAAAAAAAAAAAAAAAAAGTGAAAAATTGAAGATCTAATAATTAAAACATGATATTTTAGTATTTATTAGAGAAATCTAAACGATAGCTAAGAAATGTCAATATAACTTGTATCGATTTATCGTAAAATTGTTATGATAAGATTGCTTCTGAAAAAAAAGCATGTTTGAGTAATCTAGTTGAATAGGGGGAGGAGCATGTTTATGAGAAATGGAACTCTAAAATAAATATCCTAAGAAAAAGGCACATGAAAGAAGAATTGTGGGCAGAACTTTTGTAGTGGAAAATCGGATAATTTTAGAGATACAGTGGAACCTGCTAAAGTGACCATCTTGGTAAAGTGGCCATTTGGCTAAAATGACCGCTTTTGGAAAATTTTACATGTATTTATATAAATTAATATGAGAATTGTCCTATAATGTGACCACCTGTCTAATGTATTAGCCTGTTTAAAATTATCAGTTAGCTTGTCTTTGTCAATGTTATTTGAACCTGTAAAATGTGATTATCCATTTTTCTCTATGAGAAAATTTTCAAAGTAAAAGACCAAAGTGGCCATTTTCTGAAATTTTATTTTGACCCACTAAAAAAGTACAGGAATTTACAGGAACTCCTATGGAGACTATTTGCTTAGTATATAAACATTTTGTCCTCTATTGAGATGATATTTGAACTTGTCTAAGGTTACTTTTAATGAAAAGTTTATTAGTTCCAGTTACAGAAATGTTAATATGCAATTTCAATGAAAATAAAATGCGTATAAATTTCAGCGTTACATTGAAGTTATGTGTTATTTAAATCAATTACTACAGAATTTCAAATGCATTCAATAGAAAAAACGGGAGTTTTAAGTATCTTCAATGTAATATACTTTAAGTTAGCAATTCAGTTATTATAACTTTTAATTAATCGGTTCAGGACTTAATAAAGTGCATTTTTCTTATTTATATTTTATTTTGTTTTTTAAGATCATAAAAGTTTTAGTGTGCCATCTTGAAAGATACTCCATAAAGTGACCAACTCTATATAGTGACCATTTTAGCCGGTCTCAAAGGAGGTCACTTTAAACAAGTTTCATTGTATACTAACTGAAATCACAAAAACCATTTTAAAATGATTGTTAGACAGTACCAAAGGTGTCTCAGTCTATAAATCAATTCTTATGATATGTGCATACATTTATTAAGAAAATCTAGAAGTAATTTTAACAATTTTGGAAGCATTTAAAGTCATTTTAAGTGTGTTTTTTAGTGTCGGCTACAGGCGAAATCAGGAGTGAGCAGATTAACTTTTTTCTCTTCTTTTCTTTTTTTCTTTCTTTCTTTTTCTTTCTTTCTTTCTTTCTTTTTTTTTTTTTTTTTTTTTTCTTTAAACTTCAAAAAGTTTTGGCGAAAAGACTTTTAAATATATTTCCATTCCACTTTTAAAAATTTAAGAGTATTATCTGAAAGGATTTTATCAATCTTTAAAACATATTCTGTTCGTACAATTGCTTATCATGCGGAATTTTTCTCATGCTAGAAATTTGAAAATTATGTACACACAAGCATTTCCACAGAAAAAACAATACTTTAATACTTTTAGAACGTAATTAATACAACATGTTAATTAAATTAACGTAAATAAGTAATTAATAAGTTATTTAATTAACGCGTACTACTGTTTATTATGTTAAAGTTTTTTAGTTTAATAAATTAATTTTAAAGCCTTTTTTCCTTTTCCCGGAAAAATTGATAAATCGCAAAATTATCATTTTGGTTACCACTGTTCACTTATATATATATATATATATATATATATATATATATAAATCGAGTTAATTATGCATTAAAACAATATCGCCCAAATAAATTAAGTAATTGTAAAAAAACAACAACAAACTGTTAAAAAAAAATTAAATTTGAAGATTTAATAATTTAAGATATATATATTTCAGCATTTAATAATTTTATTATAATTTGACCACGTCCCTGATTATCGAGAGTTAACTAGGTGTATATGTTGCAATCAATTATTATATCGAGAAAACTTGGCCGTAGCTGAATTTGTCAATAAAAATTGTTTTATCATGTTTTTACTTAACTTATAAAGAAAGAAAATATTCTGCTTTGATTTTCCGCCATCCCAATCAAAATAGAATGTACCATCGCCTAATTTTAAGATCATCTAAGCAATTTACAATGGAGCTTTTTAAAAAATAACTGCAAAAAATCATTATGTCGAGTTTTCGGCCAAAACAGGAAGACACAGAGTTAGCCGTTTACCACTCATATGTTTGATGATAAAATAAAGAAATATAATAATTTTTTAAGCGTTAAAAAAATAATAAATAAAATAAAATCGATGAAAGAAGAGGTTAATTATAATTATAGGTTGAGAAAATAACTTTAAAATACTTAAGGAAAGACAAGACTGGGTGAGATCCTATAGAAAACTATGTGAAAGTTAACACACGTTTCCTCAGAAATAACCCGACCGATTTTTATTAAATTTAAAATCCGTATTCACTGGATTATGCTCAAAATTTATGGCAGACTGACCCCGACAAAATCTTAATTTTAGAGCAATGGCAATTTTTTAAAAACTTTTTTTTTTTTTTTTTTTTTTTTTTTTTGTAAAATTACTTAATAATTTTTTTTAACTGTCTGCCACACGTAATTTTATATTTATACTGAGTCACCATTTTTTTTTTTTTTTTTTTTTTTTTTTTTTTTTTTTTTCTTATCGAAATTTCTTGAGTGTTTAAGAAGTCGAAGGGGTTTATGGCGAAAAAGTGCAGTTTTTCGGAGATTTCAAAATCTTAAAAGACACTTCTAAATCGTATGAAGTTCTTCCAGACTTTTATCAAACACATGTATTACTACTAATATAATGTAACAAACACTGATATAAAATTTAATTGCATATAATGAATGAGTAAAAAAATGTTAGTGTAAAAATAATGTGAGTGGGCGGGGCGTTCCAATCGTGTCTTTCACTAACCCTTTCAAGGGCATGCAATCATGTTTCTGGCGAATGTTGAATTTCTTCTGGAATGTCCAAAAAAAAAAATTGTTCCGAAAGAAAGAAAAGCAATTTTTTAAACTTTTCCCCAGCAAAATAAAAAAGATAAAATTTATTTAAAAGTTTCTAATGCAATTCATGGTTAAAATAAGGCAGGGAAAAAATATAAGCCTTCAGAAATTTAAAAAGAATAATAGTTTAAAAAAACATGAAAAAGGTCATTTTTCCGATTTCTTAAACCTGAAATTTGTATTCAGCAAATAACTGAAATTCTCTGTTATAGAAGTTTACGAGATATGATAGCATCCCTCCCTCAGTTGGAAAATTCGAATTCGTGATAAAGCACCAGGTAACACGACTGTTTCTTATAAGCGAACGAAAAAATTCCCGCCCTGTATAGCAGCAGAAAATAAGTGTAGACATTACTTTTGACGCCTGTGTGACCTGGTTTCATAACAGGTAGAAATATTGCAAACTTTCAGAGTCAGAGTTGATATTGAAGTATGATTTAAAATCAATAGAAAGTTTTTTTTTTTTTTTAAATCCGCAGTAACGAACGCCACGCGTTTAGGAGTTAGGTGAGCTTAATTTTACTACGTATACAACAGCATTGCATTAGCGTTTGCTGTCGTATTTATATAAATTGATAATGAAATTGCATTCAACGAGTAATCATTGCAAAACTATATGAAAATGATTCTACTTAAATAAATATGGTGTGCAACTTTATTTAAAATGTTCATGTGTACGTGAAAAAAAAGAATATGTGTGAAATTCTTAAAGGTTGCATGTTCACTATTTATCATAATTTCCTGCGAAATAAATTTCAGTGATTGAACGGCGATTTAATAAATTACAGTACTTTTTAAAAAATTCAGGGTTGAAAAATAATTGTTTGATCCGCGGATTATACGCAAGAAATTACGGTATTCAATACTTTCTGTATTAATTTTTTCAAAGAGTAACTTACTTTAATCGGCTAACATCTTTTATCAAATAAAGTGAATATTATAACATATATTAAACTCGAAAATCCGATAATTTCGCAGCTGGTGATCTTATTGATAGCTATGAAATATTTCTATATAGCGATGAGATACCCCCCCTTCCCCCCGCCGCGAAATGATATATTCGTTCACCAGGCTCCAAATTTCACTGTAATTGAAGCAATATTTAAACTAATAAAATTCTACAAATATAATGAAATTTTAAGAAATTAAGTTATGATTGGTACTGTCAAGGCTTGTAAGCATATAAACGTAACAAAAATAAATACATAAATAAATAAAAATAAAATAAAATAAAAATAAATAAATAAATAAAAATAAAATAAATAAATACAAATAAAATAAAAAGTAAAAACAAAAATAAAAAATAAATTATGTTAGACCCCCCCTCCCCCTTTTTAAACATTTAAAATAAATTTCAGAGGAAACAACATTAAAATTCTGCCATTTTGTTCGGACGTCATGGGGAATACAAGTGATATAATTTTTATACATGAATGTCGGTATTTGACAGATAAAATTTTCAGTGTTTATCACGATATAATCTAAATGTGTTATCAAAATTCGTTTTATTATTTTTTATTTTAATTATTATTATTATTTCGTATAATTATTTAAGATTCCTTCGGTGATAGCAAAAAGCATTAATTTTCTTTTCAGGTATATTTTCTAAAACTAAATAGATGAACACACATTAATTACTAACATTTGTTTTGAAATAATTTAGTGTTTTTTATGGTGCTATTTCTTTGATTAATAATTTGGAACATCATTTTACTATATGAAAATATATTTTCGCACAAAGAAATTTTATTTATTCGAGACATAGTGAGACAGATCATTTATAACAATGATCAATATTATTTCCTTGCTAATTATTGTACTTTATTTCTTATTTCATATATAATTTTCAAAATTAATCATTATTTATTTATAATGAACAGTTTTTAATTACAATACATTAATTGCTTTTTAAAAATTTTAATTTAATATTCCGAATATTTAAAATGATTAACATAAGGCGGATGCATAGTAGTGTTATATTTAGGCCAGAGGAATTTTCAACAGAACAGAATAATGCTAGATTTTTATGATGCAGTATTAAATATTCAAAATGAAAACAAGTTACGAATACATCCTCTTTCAAGGCTCCTGTCCCCATCAGGCAAAGCGTTCGCCAGTTAATCATAATCCCTAATATTATATATTAATATGAGCTTAACGGCTAATAATTAAAATAATACACTTCGTAAAAATCACCATGAAATGAAAAACAAAGCAGGAGGCGTTTCGAGCTAAAACAATAACAGCTTGTCATCAGCTCAATTGGTTTGTTTTTCATTTTATGGTTTTAAAAAATGAGTTATTTTAGTTTTAAATTATCGCCAATGTTTTCGTTTTTTTTCCATTAATAGTTAATATTTCGATTATATTTCAATATTTTATTTATTTATTATTTTTTTATTTAAATTTTTACTTTTTTCTGATTGGATAGCTGAGGTGCAGCTGCATATCGCTCCTTTTTTTATTTCCGTTCATAATTAAAAATACATGGCACCTATAGCCGTTGCTCAGTCTGTCCATCTGTCCGTATATAACAAAGCAAAAACTACACAACCAAATCGTTTAAAATTTAAAATATATAATTGTTGCATAATTTTGTCCGAGTCATTTCAAATTTTATGAAAATCGGATGTATAGTTTGATTACAGGAATAATCTATTACATTACATTACGGGCAATGGGGAAAAAAATGTATGAAGTCCATTTTAATGGTGTTACTCTCTTTCAAATAAAATAAAATTGATATGCATTTACTGAAATATACCAAGAAATGAATTTTGTGCAATATGTGGTGCAAAAAATGCTTATTATTCACTTACAGAGCTATTGTATATTACGGTCACTGGCAAAAAATTGTTTCAAGTCCATTTTAGTGGTGTTGCACTCTTTCAAATAGAATAAAATTGATATGCAATTACTGACGTATACTAAAAAATGTGCAGTATGAGGAGCAAAGAATGCTTATTATTCACTTACAGAGCTACAAAAAAAGCAATCAACTGGTAACTAGTGAAAATCTTTTTCAGTTAAATTGATTATGATCACTGTTGTTACATTTCGATATGTTTTCAATGTAGTTTGTTTCAATGTCAAAAATATTCTTCCCTGTTGTTCTATGCGACACCAACAAAAAATTTTGATATCGAAACAGTGTCAGCGTTGAGAATGATGCCCATGTGTTCAATAAAATTTAAAATACAGCAATTCTGTAAGTGTATATTCCAAAGATTCTTCAGCTGTCTCCGCCTTCAGTGTAGCTCCGCCTCAAATACTGCCTTTATATGTGTTCCAATAATTTACATACATATTTTTGTTGATATTTATATGTAGTACCCAATGTAAGCTTTCAGCATTTATACATAATATACAGGCACATATAAGGAAATTTTTGCAAGAAAATGATAACTTTCGGACTACTACAAGATATGATTTTTATTTTTGTAAATTTTTTATTCGCTTTTTCACACATTTTTTACAATCCGAAAATTTTACAAAAATTATGCATCTTTGCGGTCTATATAAACTCAGTTAATGAATGTATTTCGGTGCAGTAGTCTTTCAGAAATTGAGGTTTTTAAAAAATCGAAAAAACATTTTTATCTCATAAAATATCAATATTTATAAAGTGATAATAGAGGAATGCAATATCAAATAGGTAGACATACTTGGGAAAAAAAGAAAGAAAGGAAAATAAACTAGATTGCAAGGCATGTTTTCAATGATTATCCGCCTATGCCCATCCTTTCAAAAATCCAACTAAAATTTCTATTTACTTGAACAATTGAAATTATTGAAATCATATTTACTTTTGTAGGGTCCCGTGACCCTGGATGTTCCCACAAAATCATATCCGTCACCCAGATTGGAGTGATGTGGCAGAATTAAACGTATTCGTGTCTCCATGAAAAGCTTCTTAGAATTTGAAATATAATGTATTTAAGCAAATAATTCATCAAGCGGAACAATTATTCTGCGGTTTAAACTTAGGATATAATTTTTCTTTACCCCTTCGGGCACACTGTGCCCAGTCTGGGGTTTTATAGTGAATGTTTAAATTAAGGGATTATTGATTTCTCAAATAGATCTTTCTAAATTCTGATGTAAGTCGAAAATTTCTCATTTTATTAACAGAATTTGCTTGTGTCGGAAAGGGGTACTATTAATTGTAATTTTTGTAATATTTTTTTTTTTTTTTTTGAGAAGATGAACTGTACTAATGGATGAAATTACTAAAAATATTCCGAAGACATGAAAAAAAAAAGTGTTGAAGAAAAAATTATCGTATTAACCTGATTCTGATAAAGCCATTTCTTACGGAAAAATGAAATTAAAATCTCGTCAAAAGCGTGCAAATAGAATTATTAAGGTGGGATTATCTCTAATCTTAATTTAGTTTCTGTTGGTGTTAGTAGTTAACAAGTCGAAATCTATCTGGTTGAGCCGGCATGGATTTATTTTTCATAAGACTCTTTCCGCCATTTTAAACACTTGAAAAGCGGTCGGATATTAAATATCACACTTCCTTTTAATTTCAAAATGCTACAATGGGACCAAATTTTTTGAATAAAATTTTAGTTTCATAATCTATGTAAAGAAAAGTTTTTCTTATTTCTAAAATTTCGCAAATGCTAGAGACATTTAATAATTTCAACATTTTAGCATAAATCGCACTTTGACCATAAAAAGATAAAAGAGAATTTTTACAAATTTCCCTCATTTTCATGGACTTTTCCACGAAGCGTTACTTTATTGAGTCGCTATATTTGCGATTAAATAAAGCAAAAGTTATTATTCTAAATTAACGGTATCTTTAACCATATGAGTGAGCAAGGAAAACAGCAAACATAAAAATCGACTTTTATTTAACTCTGAAGAACATGGCGGTAAATTTTAAATATTAAATCGTTTTATGACAATCTTTAGATTGTCTTCACAAAATCATGTAATATTTGCAGAGTTCGGCCTTATAACATGTCTTTCAGACGAGTGTTGGAATTCTGCTTTTAAAAAATTCCCCCACTCTTTAGATTATATACTACACCGCACTCTCTAAATTGAACTACTATATAAAGAATGAGATGTAGAGATATAGACCGGGAGGCGGCTGCTCAGACAATCACCTCATCGAATTCACGAGTGAAAATCTAGGATTAGTTAAATCTCGATTCGCATATTAGAATGCAATCGGTCTGTAAAGTCATTTCTTGGTAAAAAAACACTTAAAAACTCAATTTAGCGGTTATCTCACTGGTTTACCACTATGCTTTCCTGCACCCAAAAGTATGAAAACATGGAGGATTCGAGCAGGGAAAGATATCTGTAAACCTAAGAGTCAATCGCAAAAATCGGGTTTTTAGGTGTTTTCCATCAAGATATGACTTGGCAGACCGATTGCGTTTAATATGCGAATCGAGTTTTAATTAGTCCTAGATTTTCATCCGTGAACTCTATAAGGTGTTTGTCTGTGCTGCCATTTCTCGGTCTAATACTAGTGTCTTTAAACTGTCTTGACACTTAGGTTCTCGACTGGCAATACAAAATTCCCAAGTTTTAACTTTTGGAACACTTTAGTGCCAAAAATTTAATTTCTTTTCTTAGTATAATTCTTCGCTTTAGAAGATAACATTTTCTATCAGAAAATACTGGTAGTCAAAGAGCTAAAGACTTGGCAACTTTAAAAAATCGTCAATAACAACAAGCACAGGGTGACCCAGGCAATAGTTGATTAAATACAACCAGTGTTTGCTATGGGGATAAATATTATATTTTCTCCCTTTTAAGTTTTTGAAATAAACTAACATGATTGCAACAATCCTTAATAAATGTCCTATAATAGACAAAAATGAAATTAGCCGATCAGTAAAATGTACTTGAAACAATTTTTCCCATTGGCCGTATACTAAACAGAGTAATTTTGAGCATCCCTGTAATTGAACTATACATCCGATTTTTATTAAATTTGAAACTATTCGTTAAAATTATGCAACAATTGTATATTTTAAATTTCAAACGATTCAATTTTATAGTTTTTGCTCTATGCAGACACAATGAGCAACGACTATAGGTGCCACGTATCTATATTATAAAGGCCAAACGTATCTATGCGTAACGCATACGTGATTTTGTGAATGGCAACACTTTCCCAAGCAATTCCGGTTTTGCAATTTTCGCTACTGCAAATTTTACACTTCTAAATATCGGACATTTTAAATTTTTACATCATCGTATAGAGAAAAAAATTACTTTTAAATGCAATTTGTTTGAAAGCTGTACCTCAATTTGTTTTTGAGATATTAATTTTTTTATAGTTTTTAGTACCAATTTAGTAATTGTGGCAGCAGAATAATTTCATTTTCTCTTAAAATTGAAAAAAGAAAAAAAAATAGAAATTGAAATGCGTATATTTTATCAAAAATATCATATGTTATAAAATTCCGTGATTTCGGTTTTATTTCTTTTTTATTCATCAATTAAATGGGGGGGGGGATTCAAGCTTTGAGTTAAAGTGATTTTAAAATGATAAGATTAAAATACCATTTTTTTAAACGTGGTGAATAAGGATATGAGAAGTGCGTGTGTATGTTTTGAGAAGATGAAAATGATGACGGGTTTTGATTTCGCGTGAAATTCTATAATCGTACATGTGGAATAAATTTTGTTTTTTTCATTCGCGTGTATACCAAACTTAAAAGCCTCAACTGATAACTTCATAATAATAACTGATCTTTATTATATTTTACTGATTACATATGAGATTAAAGTTTAATTTTAAAATTTGACAACTGAGTTTTATAGTATTTCATTAATCTTAGCAGAGTTAGACTGATCAATATAAGACAATTTTTTTTTTACTGTAACTAATTTTGTAAATTCATTATAAATCAATGAAACAGCTTCTTCTGAAACAGTTTCTTTCGTCGAATTTCAACGGGTATCACCTCGTTTACATAAATACGAACGTATCTAAAAATGTTAAATCTAAAACTCTCTCGCGCAGTGATTAACAATAATTCTTATAAAACTGTTATTTGAAATAAGTAAGATGGTAAAGGATTATTTTAACTGACCGTAAATGTCTCCAACTAATCGCCTCATAATAATAAAAAAAAAGAAGTTTGTGAGTATATCGACGCGGTCCCTAAAAGAACGCTGCACGTAGAGCTACAAAATTTGAGGAAAAGATATCTCTGTTAATGAAGTTTTGCTCCAAGAGGCCCCATTTTCGATTTTTTCATTAGTTTTTTTAATGCGTTTTTTAGCGCTTTTTTTCTTTATGTTTCGAGGCGATTTTTCCACTTTAGCGAAAAGAAAATGGTTTAATTCTTTTTTAAAAAAAATGTCGTAATTTTTTCCTTTTTCTGATAAAGTTAATTCGAAATTCGTGCAGCGATTTTTGAATTTTTAGCGAAGTTTTTAATGCAATTTTTAGTGCTTTTTGGCATTTTGCAACGATTTTTTTACATTGTTAAAAGGAATATTTAAGAACACTATTTCAGTGATTTAATACCTTTTATATCGTCACCATCAATTAAAAACTCGATAATGTAAAGTTATTCGAATTTGACAACAATTATAGATATTTGATTAGTTAAGAAAATGGTTTATTTTATTTTATTTTATTTTTTTTCCAATTTAATCTTTGTTGGTTATATTTCAGTTCATTCAAGATTCTTTTAAAGAAGCCGAGTAACGAAGCGGTCGAAGGTTGCTAATCAAACACTAAATATTAATAGAATTAAATTTTCCAAGTGGGTGAAAAATGTCCGGGCCAGGATTCGAACCAGGGATCTATTGTCAGAAGCTGCCAATGCTTTTCCAACTGAGCCATCCCGGACGAATACTGGAGGACTAATTCACCCAACCAGCCATAACGATCACACATTCTGGTCTGATACTTTTGATCAGCTCAACAGAATAAATCGAAGTTTCAATGTTCAAGGTCAATACATGGAACTGCAGAAATCGCTTCATACGAAATTACATTAGTAGTAGGTTAGCTGAGTGAATTAATCCTATAGCATTCATCTGGGATAGCTCAGTGGAAAGAGCATTGGCGACTTCAACCAATATATCCCTGGTTCGAATCCTGGCACGGATTTTTTTCATCTACGTGAAAAATTTGCATCTATTATAATTCATTTACCGCTTGAATAGCCGTGTTATAAGTTATGTTAATCTAAATATTAAAACTTTCTATTTAAAAAAAAATTATAAAATGGCTTCTTTTACAGCAGGCAGCTGACAACAATGTGACAACAGGTGGTGGGTGTCTCAGCATTCAAACAAAAATATTATGTCTCGTGCCACGTGTAAAAATCATTTGCACCTCAAACGGTGAAATCTGTCAAAAATTTGGATCAACTACTAGAATAGTATCAACTGTAGGCAGGATCACCATAGATATAGTGTATAGATAATAAAAAAATCATAAATATAGGAGAAAAAATTATAAAAACGGTAAAAGAGTAATTTATAGATAAAGTTTATAGACAGAAGATAGATGTAAATGCGTCAAATTTAAAAGATGAAAATACAAAGATATAGATTAAAATATTTTAAAAACGGTGGGACTATTTTTATAAAAATAATTACAAATCTAGATTTTATAATATCAGGGATAAAAGCACTGTATCAGAAATGACCAATTGGTACCACTAAATTTTAATAATGATTGTCACCTAATTTAATGACGAGACTTCTGATATTTATTAACCTCTTCGCTACTGGCGATTATTACAGTATTTTTAATTATTACTGAATTATTTCTTCTCTCGTTTGACTTCAGAGCGAGATTTTTGTTTTATTTTCATTAGCTCGAATCTTAGAATTCGAAACATATTATTCTTATATCGAAATTTCATTTATATTTGAGTATCATTAATAAAATGGGACAAAACTGATGTACCCATTTGGGTACTCAGGGACTGAAGAGGTTAAAGCAAAGAATACTGTTAATCTTAGTTGCTAACTTTTACGCATTTTTGCAACCACTAAAATTGTACAGAGATTTTACATTTATTTAGTCATAAGATTTCGACGATTTAGTAAGGCAATATTTATTATAATTTTTTTGTGGTGGGAAAAATGCGTAAAAGTTGGCAGCTATGCTGTTAATCTTTAGTGATTATAATCAGCCATTTGTGGCGCAGCGCTTACATACCTGTTATATAAAGAATGTGTTTGAGCGAATTGTTTAAAATAGCTTATTATCAAAAATAACTTATTATAAGAATTAATTTTACTATTAAAATTATTATTTACCTTTTCACTGCACATTTTTTTTTCTATTTTTATGGAAAAGATAAGTTGAAAGCTATATATCGGTCTAATTAATGGGAAAAATAGTAAAATAAAAAAAATAATAATAATAATAAAAAATAAAATAAACAAATTTTAAATTTTCAGCTAAAATTTGATATTTTATGGCATGTGTTCTATATTTACAATTTGGGTTTTTAGAAATTGTATTGCTATATTTTGCAATTAAATGAACTTAAATTAATTGATTAATTTTATCTGCTTAACACTTTACTTTGTATTAATATTTTTAATTATTCAGTAATAATAATAAAAGTATATAGTTTTCTTTAATAGCTTGATTGATTTTTCCGAACAACAAATTCTAATTTTTTGCCAAATGCAACTATTTGATATGGATAAAATAAATGTTATTCCATTTTTTGTATTATTCTTCATCAGTTATAGTTATCCCATTGACAAAATTTATGGCGCACAATGAAAAGTGTGTTTAGGCATGTACCACATGTGGGACACCGTTCAATGAAAAGGTTAATTTCTGCAAAAGTTTGCAGTTAAATATCTCATGTAAATAATGACAAGTCATGTATGCTTTATTCAATGTCCTTTATTGTATTCCTCTTTAGCTGACATAAAAGTTATTACAAAGTTTTTTTTTTTTTAATTTGTTTGTCATTTGACCATTATCATTTGCCGGAACTCTGCTAAAGAGCGACTACTTTCTCCGGGCTTCTTCAGTATCAGGGTCTGCTACTTCAGGTTCGTCTGCATCGGCTTGGTCTCCTTCAGCTGCCTCTCCTCCATCCTCTACATCACCTTTAACTTCTTCTTCCCCTTCGCCTTCAGCCTCTTCTACATCTTCCCCCTGTGAGGCTGTTTGATCAAAAAACTGAAGCATAAGGAAGCACACAGCAAGGGAGAGTACCTGAGAAATAACAGAGATACTTATTTCGGTTCTTTAATTTGCTAAACGGATATTACGTTATACAGTAAAACTCCGGTTATCCGAAAAGCATGGGACCAAAGCATTTTCGGTTAACCCTTTCCGACGCAGTGTTACCACTCCGGCAACACCTAATTTTAATTCCAAACTATCAAACGGCACCAATAATATTTTAGTAAAATTTTACTTTTACAATTACAGCTTAAATCAGGGAATTCTTAATTTCTAAAAAAGTCTTTTGTAAATTCCGGTGATGAGTTGCGGCCCCATAGGTGTCCCTTATTTGGAGGTTTCACTGTATATTAAAAATCTAATTTAAATGTAAAAATAGTTTTTAAGATAAAATTTTTCACAATTAAAAAGGGCTTTAATCAATTTTAAGGTCTTTTGGTTAAGCCGATTTTCGGATAATCGGGGTTCTACTGTATACTAATCAGTATTACCAACAGATTATTTTCACCAGTAATTTTTTATTGTAAATTTGGCATTATTAAAACTGAGCATTTTTCTCATTCAGTTAGTAAAAAATTTCTATTTAGAGAAACCGGTGATAAAAGATTAAAAATTCTGTTAAAGACACGAAAATAATAGGCATTACTTAAAAGTTTTTTTCAAAAATAATGACCAGTAAAGTGACCAGTAAGTGGTGAAGTAAAGCTATTTATTTTTCTTTTAATCCTAAAGCTTAACACAGGAACCACCGTGTGCCGTCATTTTTTGCCTACCACATGAATATGTTTCGGTTCAAACCAGAAATATGATTATGAAAGAAATTTTAATCATACAAAAGAGGAAAACATTAAATAATAAAGTTAAATTTGATATTAAAATTCAAAAACTTGACTCAAATTTTAGGTGGTTCTAGTGTTAAACAAATTTTATAAAGCAATATAATGTCCAATCAGACTGAATATATGAGTAGAAAGGGTTAATCCCTTGAACAGTGGTGGTAACCCCCTCTGTCAGATTTTCCCTCAAAATTTCCCACATCAGTCTAATTTTCCGGTGCTGTCCTCTGTTGGGAAAAGCTCTAACTACATTATTTCCTTTATTATCATCCTGCTCCCCTTTTCTTTTAAACTTTCGAACCTTTATAAAATATTGAAAGTAACATTTTTCAATGGAAATATGTAGTAAAGGTAAACAACCAAGAATTTTTTATCGATTTTTCTTATTTTCTTAAAAAATAAATCATATACTTGAGGATTAACAGGGTAAAAAGCAAAAACATAAGTAACTTGGTATATTAAAACTAACCATATTTTTTGATGATTAGTAATAAATTAAAATGTTTAGTTTTTAAACAATTTAAATATATCAGCAAGGAAAATCAAAATTGAAAAATCGAAATTCCCTTTTTTTATATAAGCTTATACAAACTAAAGAAATTACACATATCTGTGAAAAGTTTTAATAATGTACTTAATTACCGATACATTCTGTGATCTTAGGGAAAGTGTATTATATATTCTTAACATAACAATTTTAAAATGTTATATAATTTGTATTTCCACTTGGAAAAGGATGCTTCTTTCTTCGAGTTTTCACTCTTAAGCAATCGAAAAACAGTTTTTCAATGTATGTTATAACTGCATAGGTAATACATTTTTTTCTCTTTCACTTTTAGTTTGATTCTAAGATTTTGTCAGAAAAATTGCTTATTTCGTTGAAAAAATAGCTTTCTCAAAAATGTCTGAAATTTCCCACAAAGCGACAAAAATTCCTCTTTTCGCACAGACCTCTGTTTTCCCCTCTAATGAAGGAAATTTCCCACGAGTTACCATCACTGCATGCCGTCGAAAACAGCGAACAGTTTTCTGCTACCACAGTGTGTCCGCGTCTGGCGCATTTCTTATTTTAAAATATTGAATTAACGACGAGAAATTTGAGCAGCATTTAAAAAAATTAATAGAAAAAAAACTATTAAAACTTACTAATGATAATTCGAAATGCCTAGTTAAAAAATCTGCCAAATGCGGCAACACTGGAAACCTCGATCACAGAGTACAATTCCTTCCATAAGAGACCATTTTTTTTTTTTTTTTTTTATTTTATTTTTTTTTTTTTAAGAAGAAGAAGAAGAAAATGAAACAAATTCTGTGCTTTCCGCGTCGCTTGAAGAAGGTATTATTCGAAAAATGATTGCGAAGATCGCATTATTCATCAAACTTCTAAACTAAGTTTAAATGTCTTTGTACTCCGGTAACTTTAAGTGTTTAATTCGTTTTGTACCTTTGTTGGTAATGATGACACATTATGAATGACGGTGAATAAAACACTCTTGCCAAATTCTGTTAGAAAACTCTCAAAGAAATAAATAAAGTAATGAAATCATCGTTATTTGTTCCCGTTCAAATAAATAAATAAATAAAAAATAAAATAAAACGCATTCATTTACTGAACTTCGAAAGTACTTAGAAAAAAAGAAGATAAATTCGTAAAATCAAAGCAACCGTCAATGTATTCATTTTTTAAAACTCTGCAGCATTTAACTTATGTAATTAATTCGTGATTTAAAACTTAAATTTTTATATAATTTCCTAATGTGAAAAATAAATTTTAGTAATATTAATTGTTATTTTTTTTAACAATTAAAATCTAAATATCCATTAAGAGACCACCCCTTGAATTCACCAATTTTTACTGAAACGGAGCTGGTCGCTTTAGAGAGGTTTTACTATAAATGCAGGTGCGTGCCTATCGGGCGTCCCTTTTTCTCCTCTCACAAGGATCTGAAACATAATGGCGAGGCATTAAATTCTCTGGAGTTTATACCAACCAATATCTTGTTTAGAAATTTGATATTCGACAAAATGACTATCACTTGAACAAAAAAAGTCATTTTCTTCACTTTTTTAAAACCCTTTCTGGTCCGAATTTTTTTACATTTTGCGAAAAAATTTCTTTTTATATCAATAATGTTAATTGCAGCTATCTAAATAGACTACCTAAAGTTTAACAAGTTGGAAATTGCACGTAAAGCGTAGCAAATGAGGTGCGTTCGTATGATAACAAAGTTTTAAAATATCACTCTCATATATCAATCTCATAAAATTGCAAATAGTTAATTACGATTAAAATGCGCACCAAATAATGTTCTCCCTATACCATTATGTAATGGAATACTTTTGTGTGGCCTTGTAAATCAATAACAAATGTTCTTTGCACCACAGATTGCGCAAAATGTATATATAATATGTACTTTATAGATACATATGCATTTTATTATGTTCGAATGAGTGTAACACCATTAAAATGCATCTGAAACATTTTCCCCCATTAACCGTAATGTAACGGAATACTTTTGATTGCCCCTGTAACTGAACTATGCATCCGATTTTGATAAAATTTGAAATAACTCGACAAAATTAAGTAATAATTGTGTATTTTAAATTTCAAACGATTAGAAAGCCTTTGAAACTTTTTTACCCATTGACCGTAATGTAACGGAATACTTTTGATTGCCCCTGTAATTGATCTATGCACCCGATTATCAAACAATTTGAAATAACTCGACAAAATTATGTAATAATTATGTATTTTAAATTTCAAACGATTAAAAATGCATTTGAAACTTTTTCCCTATTGTCCTTAATGTAATGGGATATTTTTGATTGACCCTGTAATTGATCTATGCATCCGTGTCGTATTCACGACCTATGTACCTTGGTTTATCCCCCCTTTTACTTTGTTTTCCGACTTGAGTTCCTCTGAACTCAAGCTTGGCTTCGCTTTTTGTCCATTCCTCCCCCCTCGCACTTAGTTAGCGGTTACCTATGCGATTCCTTCTTCGCAGTTTTTGTAATCCCCAGTTTAATTACTTTAACTTTTACTTCCCGTTGTCTGCCTGCCACATTTGGCATGCTAGCCTGTGGATGTTGGCGATTCCCGGGTTTTTTTCAATATTTTGGCGCACGATGTTGCAGTTTGCCTTTTCTGGAGTGGCAACCCTTCCGTGCATATAATCCGAGGGTTTCGCTAGTGTCAGTGGGCAGAGACAGAGAAAGCCAATCCTTGGTGCTCTTTTGAGGGCAAGTTTTACAGGATAGCGAGCCTTTTTCCAGTGCCTTGCACCTACCAAAAATGTGCTTGGAAAGCCGCTGAATTATATGCACGGAAGGGTTGCCACTCCAGAAAAGGCAAACTGCAACATCGTGCGCCAAAATATTGAAAAAAACCCGGGAATCGCCAACATCCACAGGCTAGCATGCCAAATGTGGCAGGCAGACAACGGGAAGTAAAAGTTAAAGTAATTAAACTGGGGATTACAAAAACTGCGAAGAAGGAATCGCATAGGTAACCGCTAACTAAGTGCGAGGGGGGAGGAATGGACAAAAAGCGAAGCCAAGCTTGAGTTCAGAGGAACTCAAGTCGGAAAACAAAGTAAAAGGGGGGATAAACCAAGGTACATAGGTCGTGAATACGACATATGTTGTGTTAAAAATAAAGGCCGATGATGTTAAAATGAAGTTATAATTGTTATGTCTTGGTTGGTTGGTTCTGCCTGTACCATCAACGTTAACTGAAAGTCAATGGGTAGACCCAATTTAAAAAATGTAAAACATGTGATCGTAAAATGCCAAAAATAGATGGCTGAGAAATTGCGTTGTGTTTAATAATTCAAATACTTTCCAAAAATGACTCAGGTATAAGCAAAGTTTTACTTCCGTGGGTTAAGATTAAAACTGTGGTCAAATATGAAGTGACTCAAGACATGTAGTTCGTTCGAACATAAAAATTTATTTAAAACTTAATTGCAGTCCAAACTATATTTTAGGCACCGTGGTGGAATTAAATCAAGGGGAGATAAATACTTGAATTGTTGTTTAACTAAGTTTGACGACATACATTTCAGTCAGCAAAATTAGAACACTTATGCAGCAGACATAAAATAACTTAGTACAATTTAGATAAGGTATAAAAACGTATTTAAGAAAAATCAAAATGTCACCCTTTTTTGTCACGGTAATCCCTATAAAGATAATCCCAATTCAGCGGCTTTCCAAGCACATTTTTGGTAGGTGCAAGGCACTGGAAAAAGGCTCGCTATCCTGTAAAACTTGCCCTCAAAAGAGCACCAAGGATTGGCTTTCTCTGTCTCTGCCCACTGACACTAGCGAAACCCTCGGATTATATGCACGGAAGGGTTGCCACTCCAGAAAAGGCAAACTGCAACATCGTGCGCCAAAATATTGAAAAAAACCCGGGAATCGCCAACATCCACAGGCTAGCATGCCAAATGTGGCAGGCAGACAACGGGAAGTAAAAGTTAAAGTAATTAAACTGGGGATTACAAAAACTGCGAAGAAGGAATCGCATAGGTAACCGCTAACTAAGTGCGAGGGGGGAGGAATGGACAAAAAGCGAAGCCAAGCTGGAGTTCAGAGGAACTCAAGTCGGAAAACAAAGTAAAAGGGGGGATAAACCAAGGTACATAGGTCGTGAATACGACAATCCGATTTTCATAAAATTTGAAATGACTCGACAAAATTATGTAATAATTATGTATTTTAAATTTCAAACGATTCGGTTGAGTAGTTTTTGCGCTTGTTTTATGCTGACGGACTGAACGACCACTATAGGTGCTACGTATTTACATAATTACGAACGCACCTAAAAATTATCTCATCGTCTGAAATATAAGAGATGTGCTTATTTTGTGTACCATTCAATGCAATTTTGTATTATAATCGGCTAAAGAAGAGTTCTTGGAGACATGTGAGAAACATCGTATTACTACAGGATTTACCATATATTACAACTTTTAAATGTTTTTTATGTGTTATTACACATGGCTTGTTCAGAAATGTAACCTGTATTTTAAATTTAAATAGTAAAATACATATGCAAATTAAAGGAATTGCCAAAGATGCAAAGAAAATAAGAATATTTTTATTACTATTGTTATTACTGAGTGCCAAAACAGAAATGAGGTCATAATAAGAAAGGCATAGCCATATACAATAATTTCTATAGGTTAAAAGTGAATAAATCATTTCTAAGACAAAATAATACTCGATGAAAAGACATGTAGAGTAGAACCCCGTTAATTCGGACCCCGTTAATCCGGATCGGTTTGGTCATTTTTTTTTTTTTTTTTCAAGTTTGAGAAGTGATTGGTTAATTTCCATGACATTAACTTGTTTCATGGTCGTATTCTGGATAAAAAAAACTTTTTCTGAAACCTTTTCAGAAGAATATCTTAAGCTTTCTTATTAAAACTCTTTGATGTTATCTTTCAAAGAATCAATAATGTATCGCTAAGTTTGGCAATTCCAATTTTCCCAATTTTCTATTTAAACCACTTGGAAATGTCATAAAAATTCACTGCACAATAAATTTATACTTAGAGCCTTAGATGAAAGCAAGGTAAAATAATCTCTATAAAACCTATTCTCTGATAAGGACCGCTTTCCGATGCGTGGCTCGCAAAATGTATTGAAAACTGGCACAGCAGAAAATTACAAACTTTTTTATTACAAAGTAAACATTTTTACTGACTGTAAATATTCAATAAGTTTAACATAAAGGTTATTTTCTGCAAGTATGTTTTAGTTTATTTGATTTTTTTTTTTTCTAATTCTCCGGATAATCCGGATTGGGTCTGGTTCCAATTCATCCGAAGTATCGGGGTTTTACTGTATTATTAATAGTACACCAGACCCGAAAGGGTCAAAGCTTTTTTGAGGTCCAAAGAGTAATTATTTGACATTACTTTTCGTTAATACAAACTCAAGCTTTAAAAAAAAAAAAAAAAAAAAAAAAAAAAAAAAAAAAAAAAAACATATCCGACATTTTATAATACAAACTCAAACTTAAAAAAAAAAAAAAAAAAAAAAAAAATCCGATATTTTATTCCAAATGTGAGCAACGAGGTACGTTGGTATTATAACTAGTTTTTAAAACATTCAGATCTTAGTGCTTTCATCTCTGAGTGCTTGGATCTTTTTGCAATCTTATGGAAAATGCATGAATATAAAATTTACGATTTTATGTATTAAATTCAGAAGTGCGGAAATAATAAAACTCCATCTCAAATATCATCATGGCAATCTAGAATCATTACAATCAATGGGTATCACTGAATTAATTATCTATGATAAGATTTAATAGAATTAAGAGAAGTTTTTTAATATCTTTTTGATTTTTGAATGAATGACATAAAATTTTAAATGACGCGACAAAATTCTACAACGGTTAAACTGTTTCACCATCCCAAGGTTTTCCTGTATTTTTATAGGAATGCTTTTAAATCCCAGGATATACAAATTTTTAAATCGTAGTTTGATGCTGTAATATCTTTAATATTACTTCATTCTATGTATGGTTAAAAATGTGATTATGTTTAAAATATTTTGTCTACAGCCATTTTAACATAATTTCTAAAAATTGGAAAAAAAAAATCAAACCATTCGGTTAAATAGTTTTTGCACTGTTATATATGGACAGGTGAACAGACAGATGTAGACAACCACTAGGTGATATGTATTTAATGATGTTTTAATGATATTTTAGGTAATATGTATTTAAATAACTATAGACGCATATAAAAATGAAGGAATTTGTTCGATTATTTTTTTTTAGAATAATGTTTGCTCATTTTGAGAAATATTGTATTGAGAAAATCGATTTTAAACATTCGTAATATCGTTATGTACAACGATCGGCGTTACAATGAATACGAAAAAATATACATTGTAAGAAATCGAAACATTACAAAACTGTTTCAGGGTAATTATTTCAGGGCTTCCAAATTGTCCACCAACTGAACATCAGAATTATTTTCTTTTTAAATTTTCCCTGCAAATTTCCAAGAAAGTCACCTTTGGAAGTTGATTTTAGCGCAAATTCTGTAAAAACGTATCATGAAATTTTCTGTTAAAAAATACTGATGTTCAGTTCGCGGACCATTTGGGAGCCCTGCTACTTGCACTCTTAGAAGGTGCAAAAATAAATAAATAAATAAATAATTAGAAAATGTGACCCAAAAGAGTAGAACTTCATCTTAACCCTTTCCGGCAAGCTGTTCCCAGTCCGGGATACCTAATTTTAATTCAAAACTTGCAATCGGCACCAATAATATTTTAATAGAATTTTGCTTTACAATGTAAGCTTAAATTAGGGGCTTTTAATTACTGAAAAAGTCCCTTGTAAACTCTGGTGACAGTCGATAATTCCTTATTTTACTAACAGAATTTGCTCGTGCGGAAAGGTTTAGAAGAGTATAAATGCAAAACATATTTACCAACTTCTTCATATTGCTATCAAGAGAATGGAAGGACTGATACTAACGATAGAAATAAGTATCCTTACTTCAAACTGAGTATGCTTTACCCTTCAAAACAGTCTTAATTTATACTACGATTTGCGGAAACATTCGTAACATTAAAAACAGCAGAATAATTATTTGCCTTAGCTTTATTATTTTATTTTCATCGCAACCTTTTGTTGTGTTCATATCGCTTGCACTTTTATTGAAAGACACGCATTCGATGTATTGACGGCTATCGAATATTCTAGAGTGACCTTTGTTCTATTGAAAAAATTTAAATCATCGCATGCTTCGTAACAATAACATTGGGACTTATTTGCATTTGATGAAAATAATATTGAGCATTCATTTTGACGTGGGCGGTTTGAACAGGGGCTAATAATGTTGCCACATCTGATGGAATTTTTTTTTAAATATTGAATTCACACCAAAAAATTTCGAATAACAATTCTTTTTATTGTTATTTATGATATGTTCTTCATAATTTCAAACGAAAATAAGTATCAATCCGTTTCGGCACAGACAAAACTCTATTCGTAAAATGTGAATTTTTGACTGACACCGGAATCTACAAAGGACTTTTTTCAAAAATAAGAGTTCTGTGATACATTAAATGGTAAAAAAATTAAATACATTTATAGTAAATGGTATTCATAAGACGTATACCATTAACTAACATCATTGTAAACACCTTGAGGGCTGATGGGATATATTATATCCCAGCTACGATTAACGAAGATTTTCACCAAACCAAACTACAGTCGACTCTCGTTAATTCGAAATAAATCGATAAATCGATTTTTCGCTTAATTCGAATTAAACATGAGGTCCCAAATTTTTCAACGTCAGAATAACGTTAAAATTTTTCATTTATTCAAACTCATTTTCTCTTGACTTTTAATTTGACGTTTAATTTGAAGTAACCGGAATTCCGATTTTACATTTTGTCTTACTTTTACTCGGACTTTAAATTTTTGAAGTAGTTTTCTTTCTTTCATTTTTATTAGAATTGTTCTGAAGTTCATATACATATAATCCCATTCATTCATTTTGATACCCGCTATCTTAGTTCTTCGTCCGCCCATCAATGACATCGCCACCCTTTCTTTCATTGTGCTTGTTCCTAATCCTTTAATTTATTTATGTATTTATGTCTTTTAATTTAATATTAAATCATATTCTAATGATAATAGCCGAAATAAATTAAAAAAGTACTATAACATTAATTCCTTCGTAATAGTACCCCTTAAACATGCTTTCCTCTGAATTTTTTCCATAATTCGAACATTTCTTGTTGTCGCGACAAGTTCGAATTAACGAGAGCCGGCTTTACTAAATTTCACTTTTCGAACTTACGAGCAGAGCCTGATTACTAACGGGGCACTCTCTCACCAGAAAAAATTTATAGAAATTTTCGTCTTCTTTAAACGCCCTTTTCTTACAAGATTACTGTCATGAATAAGGAAAAATTCTTTATTTCTTTTTCCTGGCGGGAGAGTGCCCCGTTAGTAATCAGGCCCTGCTTACGAGGAAAAAAGGTTTTAAAAATCTTATTTTATAGCAACATTTTTCCAAATTGCCGGTGTGAAATCAGCATTACAGAAACGCAACTGCTTGCCCCTTAAAGGTTTAAAAGATTTTATGTATCTGCAAATATTATAAATAGCATTTATTTGTTTTTGATAAGATTTGTTTTTGATAACTTTTATAAAGTGTTGGTAGCGTTTTACAAATATTTTATTAACGTTTACAAAATCTCAGCTCCACCATAAGTAACATTTTATATGAGCACAACAACTCCAAGGAGTTTACGGGCATAAAAATTTTCTAATACAGTGAAACCTCCAAATAAGGGACACTCCGAATAAGGGACACCTCTATTTAAGGGACAAAACTTTCGGTCCCAGTGCCTTGGTATAGGACGTGTAATGTATTTACCTCTGAATAAGGGACACTCGATTTAAGGGACACTTTAAAATGAGATTAAAGAGACTGGCTATTGAATTTCAGATGATGAAGTAGTCTGTGATGAAAATGAAAATACAGATTTTTGTGAACTTATTAAACAGACAGACAGTCATGTTGATACAGAGGCATATGACACTATTAACGGCCATTTATTTACCCACAATTCCGATTCAACATTAGTGCACATTGAAAATAATGATGAAATTGTGAGGATGATTCTGAATGTGGAAAATAAAAGAAAATTGTGAAGTAAAGAAGTTTACATATGCTTTTAAGCTGTTCTCAAATCCAAAAAAAAAAAAAAAAAAAAAAGGAAACTTTTAAGACACGTGTTTTAATTAATTTTTATCCGGAAATGCCTGAAATTAGCAAGTGTTGTTGTTCAAAAAATATGTAATCAACCATTTTTTTTTCTTGCAAATGCAATAGATCTTTTAGAAAATATCAATGTGGGCGTTTTGAATCGAATTTCCACGCGAAAGAAAAATAACTACACTCAAGAAAGGGAAAAAAAATCTTTCAAATGTTTTTATACTTTTTGTTGCATGTACACAGTTTGCATAAAAAATACAAATCAATAATTCTACAAATCACTTAATGATTTAGTGATTAACTGAAAACTTTAATTAATTAATTCTCTTTTCTCCCTTTTGTCTGATTAACATAATTTATACACTTTGGGTTATTTAAGGGGCATCATCTTTAATGCTTTGTTATTTTTATATCCTTCCGAACGATCAATTAAAAATAATGTAAAAACTCCGAATAAGGGACACCTCTATATAAGAGACAAAAGTTCCGGTCCCATAGGTGTCCCTTATTTGGAGGTTTCACTGTATTGCTAGTGCTCGAAGTTTGAAATTGGGTGTGGCGATTAATTTTAAGAATAAAACCACTTGCTATGGGTGATTTCCAAAAACTTTATAATTTTAAAAGGAGAAAAAGGCTAAATTGCAATTTATTTCGAATTGATGGAACTTTAAACTTAAAATGTGGCGCAACTCTTATGTTTAAGACTTAAATTTTCATAACGGAAGAACGTCTAAAAAATTCTAAATTTAATTGGATGTAAGAGCCACAAACATGCCAGAATTGTGATTTATGGCATAAAATTGTTTTGGAAATCTGGATATTGGTATGGTGCTTTTTTTTAAGCTCGCTAAAAACGGTTTCTAAAAAATTTAAAAAAAAAAATGCGAAATGAGTGGAGAACATTGTACATTGTGAACGTTTGAAAATGTTCATAATTACGATTTATCTGGAAATGTTTAAGTGGAAATCTGACACTTGAAATCTGACATGCCTGTTACGTTAGAGATGTAAATGTCCGCCAAAAAAAGATTTTTTTTTTTAGTTTTCAGTACCAATTTTGTAATTGTGGCAACAAAAACACTACAGTTTCTCTTAAAATTGAAAGAAGAAAAAAAATCAATTAAAATGTGCAACACTTTTCCGTGCAATTTTGGTTTTGCGATTTTCGGTACTGCAAATTTTACTCTTCTAAACATCGTACATCTTAAACTTTTACACCGTCGTATAGAGAAAAAAAATGTACTTTTAAATGCAATTTGTTTCAAAGCCGTATCTCAATTTATTTTTGATTTATTAATTTTTTTATAATTTTTAGTATCAATTTTGTAGTTGTGGCAACAGAATCACTACATTTTCTCTTAAAATTGGAGGAAAAAAAATTCGTATTTTATAAAATTCAGTGAATTCCGTTTTACTTCGTTTAGTAATTTGGATAATTGAGTTTTATAGTATTTTGTTAATTTTAGCTTAAAATAATATTTCCTTGAGACTGACCAATATAAGATATACTTTTTACTGTAACTAATTTTGTAGAATTATTATAAATAAATGAAACAGTTTTTTTTTTAAGATTTTCTTTCTTCGAATTTCGACGGGTTCCACCTCGTAACTTTAATAATGACTTTCTTAAATTTTTGATGCTTTTCGGTTTGCCGGGCGCCAGTATTATATATAACAAATAAGAAAAATCATACGTTAAGCATAGATTATGAAACACTTTTCAACACTTCCTGAAATCTTTAGCAAAACTTTATTATTTAAGGAAATAAGGTTACTGCCTATAGCCAAATATGTATTCCAATACCTTTGAAAAGCCCTGTATTCGATCTATCGGTTGATATATATAGAATATAATTTGAAATTTAGTTTAGAAAGAAAATGCCTACCAAGCTGAAAATTCTCTTTCAGCAATTTATTTTAATAGATGGAAACATACTTGAATACTTTTTTTCCGCACTGTAATTTACCAAGTTCCTATATTACACGAAAGTATTTTGCTCAAATTTAGTTCAAACAAAAACGCTTTTAAAACTACTTTAATCTCATTTCCAGAAATTATCATCCATCGGTGACCATGTAAATAATTCTTTGCGTGACCCTGTATATCATTTTATTTATATTCTAAAAACATTTTCCAGTAAACTGAATGCACTTCAGCACAACAATGTTTAACTTATTAAAAAAAAACCTTTCAGTAAATTATTCTCATATTCAGTAACCTTTACGAACTCTTTTGTGTAATAATATACATAAATTTAATGAAACTTAAAAATGTATATCACAATTAAGAAGTAAGAAAAATCATGCGTTAAGCATAGATTTTGAAACACATTCTAACACTTCCTGAAATCTTTAACAAAACTTCATTATTTGGGAATATAAGTGTTACTATCCATAGCCAAATATGTATTCTGATACTTTAAAACAGCCCTGTATTTGATCTGTCTGTTGATATATATATCATATAATGGGAAAATTTAGTTGAGCAAGAAAACGCATAACTGGTTGAAATTTCTCTTTCAGCAATTTATACTAATAGATGGAAACACACTTCAATATTTTTATTCAGCCCCGTAGTTTATCTAGTACCATTTGTACACCCCAGTATTTTGCTAAAATTTAGTTGAAAAAAAAAAAAAAAAAAAAAAAAAAAAAAAAAACTCTTAAAACTTTTTAAATCACATTTCCAGAAATTGTCTTTCATAGATGACCATGTAACCAACTCTTTGCGTCACCCTGTACCAGTAGCGGCTCGTCAGGGAGCGCTGCATCCGATTTTTCACACCACTGAAATTTAGCAGAATCTTTCATATTATTTATTCGACAAATTCTGTTGATTAAATAAAACAGAAACAACCATACAATTCTAGTGGTGTGAATAAATTGATGCAGCACCCCCTGACCTGCCGCTACTGCCCTGCACATAATTTTATCTTTATTTTATAAGAATTTCTTACTAAATTAAAAGCAATTCAACGTAAAAATGCATAACTTATTTAGAAACCACCTTTAAGTGAATTAAACGCACATTCAGTAACCTTTACGAGCTCTTTTATGTAACCTGTACATCAACTACAGAATTTATACACACCATACCATTATGCACACATTTAGTGAAACGTAAAAGCTCATTTATTAAAAATACATTTCTCCATTCATCAGCCATCATCGACAATATACAGTATTTCGGACAGAATATACGAGTACCATTGAAATCTTTCGTGTTGCTGGAAATGCTACACAATTCATATTATGCACGACTATATCGTATAACTTACATTAAGTCATTGAGAAAGACCCGAATGATAATGTTAAGTCTATGGGGGCGGTATTTTCATGATTTTTTTTGCATAGGATAACTGAGGACGATCCACAACCGGGCTAGGTTTCACTTTTTCGATTTTGGTTACGTATATTTTTTATATTAGGATAGTTTCAATTTCAGAACCTGTTCTAACCGGTTCGGAAAGTTAAAGTATTTTTTTAAATCTGAAACCAAAATCGAAAAAGTAAAATCTAGCCCAGTTGTAGATCGTCCTCAGCTATCCAATGGAAAAAGTCATGTAAAAATATTAAAATTTGAGCGAGATATTTGAAAATAACGCTCCCATAAACTCATTTAGACATAGACGCACCCATTGACACATCATTATCACAGAGTACGGAACAGAGAAACAACTTCCATACAATGTATTGGCAACTTGTTTAACATGGGATTACGCATAGACAGTAGCGATACGAGCGGATCACTCTGAAACTATGATCATAACATAAGAGAGGTTGCTAATTCGGCGAAACATCGCTTCCTTGGCCACAAATGATAAGGGAAAAAAGAAAAAAAAAATACAGCGACGGCTTGCTGCTTATTGTTTTGAAATTTATGAAAGAATTATTTTAATATGAAATAACTTTGACGTATTCGTCTTGCAAACAATACATGTGTCTCTTCTTAACATGACGACCTAATAATGTAAACTTGAAAATTCAACAACAATAACAGTAATAATTACGAATCTATATAATAAAGGCCAAACGTATCTGTGCGTAACGCATACGTCATGTTTTGAATGGCAACATTTTCCGATGAAATTTCGATTTTGCAATTTTCACTATTGTAAATATTTAAACTTGTAGTATTTCTCTAATTTATTCTCGCGCGCGTGTTTCGTTTCTAATTATCACTCCATTGATGAAGGAAACGCTATTTTGAAAGAAAAGAATTTATACCAGCCGCATGGCAACAACAACTGCATAGCAACAAACGATGTTATCTTTACCTTTTCATTATTCTTTTTCTTGATGCATTATTTTTTGTGAGTGTTGTGAAATGTATTATTAAATGTTTATGTGGTTGTTTTAAACGCGTTAATTATTCAATAATACGCAAACACCACCAAAATGGTGACCTATGGACTAACGCAAATTAAAAGAATCCCGTAATGAGTGAGTAATATTTCATTTTATTTTTTAAAAAAATGTCAGATGTTAACGCAGTTCGTATACCACCATATAACTTTAACGATGTTAGTTTGTGGTTCGCTATGTGTGAACATTCATTTGAATTAGCGAATCCTAAGCCAATAACAGAAAGTCGCACAAAATTTTATTATATTTCGGCTAATTTACCTCCAGATGCCGCATCTATTGTACGAGATTTAATTATCAAACCATCAGATACTACACCATATGAGGATTTAAAAACTGAATTAATTAAACGAACAAGCGATTCTTCACAATCTGAAATACGAAAATTATTGTTGGGGGAACAACTTGGTGATCGTAAACCTAGTGATCTTTTAAGAGTTATGCAAAGAAGAGCAGAATCCCACAATGTATCTGACGAATTGATGTTGGAATTTTTTCTTTCGCATTTACCGTCATATGTACAAAGCATTTTAGCCGCTATTTTGCCATTGACACTTGATAAAGCATCCGAAGTTGCGGATCGAATATTAGAATATAATCCCACTGCAGTAAATGCTGTTTCAATAGAACCAAATATTAATTCTAAAATTTTAAATGAAATTAAAAAGCTTAATGATCGAATTAATCAGCTAGAGTTACGCAGGTCACGCAGCCCTTTTCGTCGACGTTCATTTGGAAGAAAACGCAGCGTTTCAAAAGATTCCAAAGGACAATGTTGGTACCACGAAAAATTTGGCGAAAATGCCAAGAAATGCTCTGAACATTGTTCATTTTTCAAAAAACACAGACGGCGAGGTGTAACGGGGACAACCACCTTGCATAAAATATCTCGTCGCCTCTTTTTAAAAGATAAAAAGACAAACATAAATTATTTATGCGACACAGGTTCGGACATAAGCATTATTCCAGCATCATTTGCCCAGAAGAAAAAAAACCCTTTTATGACTCTTTCTGCAGCGAATACTTCAAAAATCAATGTATATGGAGAAAAGCTTCTGACGCTTGATTTTAATCTTCGAAAAACTTTTCGCTTCCCTTTTTTAATAGGTGACGTCAGCACTCCAATTATTGGTGCAGATTTCCTATATCATTTTAATCTAATTCCAGATCTTCGAAATAAAAAGCTGGTGGATAATGTTACAAATTTAGCCACTCCAGGTCATCTATATACAGCATCTGTTCATTCCATCAAAACGGTTTCGGGAAACAGTATTTATCATAAATTACTACTTCAATTCCCTGATATAACCAAACCTCCTCGTGCTGATCAACCAATAAAGCATTCTGTATACCACCACATAGAAACTACCGGATCTCCTGTACATGCCAAACCAAGAAGATTAGCTCCAGATAGATTAAAAATAGCCAAATCTGAATTTCAACAAATGCTTGATCTTGGTCACATACGGCCATCGAAAAGTAATTACGCCTAACCACTTCATATGGTTAAAAAAAAAAGATACTACTGATTGGAGACCTGTCGGTGATTACAGAGCACTTAATGCACAAACAATAAAAGATAATTATACTATTCCAAATATTTTGGATTTTACTTCAAATCTTCACGGTACCAAAATATATTCCCATCTTTATCTCATAAAGGCTTATCATCAAATACCAATTCATCCAGATGATGTACATAAAAGTGCCATTATCACACCCTTCGGTTTATTTGAAAGTACCAGAATGAAATTTGGACTTTGCAATGCAGCTGCTACATTTCAACGATTCATGGATCAAATTACACGAGATCTTCCATTTGTTTATGTATTTGTTGATGACATCCTGATAGCATCTCGTACAGAAAAAGAACATCTTGAGCATCTAAGAATAATATTTCAACGTTTACAAGAATACGGATTAAGCTTAAAACCTTCAAAATGCACTTTCGGCGTATCATCAATAGAATTTCTAGGTTTTAAGGTATCTGAATTTGGCATTGAGCCCCTACCAGATCGTGTAGATTGCATTTTAAAATTTCCCCAACCTACTACCCTTACACAATTAAGACGTTTCTTAGGGTTATTTAATTATTACCGTCGATGTATCCCAAAAGCTGCTCACATATTGGCTCCATTAAATAAATTTTTGGAAGGAATAAAAAATTCTAAAAAGTCTAAAAGACGCTCTGAAAACAATTCACATGACTCAATTCAATGGACAGAGGAGGCTGAACATGCTTTTAATGACGCCAAACAAGCTTTAGCTAATTCAACTCTCCTACGACATCCTATTCCTGGAGCAAAGTTAAGTCTTTGGGTTGATGCAAGCGACAAAGCCGTTGGCGGTTCTCTTATGCAGCTTAATGAAAAGCATTGGGAACCCATTGCCTTTTTATCAGTCAAGCTTTCAAAAAGTCAGCAAAAATGGTCTACATATGACAGAGAGCTACTGGCAATATATACATCAGTAAAGCGCTTTCGACACATGCTCGAAGGAAGGTGCTTTATCATATACACAGATCAAAAGCCTCTCATATATGCCTTCAAGCAAAATCCAGATAAATGTAGTCCTCGCCAATGGCGACATTTAGATTACATTTCTCAGTTTAGTACAGATATACGTCACGTAAGCGGCAACGACAACACGGTTGCTGATGCACTATCTCGAATTGAAGTAGATCAAATCTCCAGCTCATTTTTAGACTTTGAAGAGTTTGCAAAAGCTCAAGAAGATGATGTAGATCTACGCAACTTGCAAAATGATAGGAAATCTTCTCTTGTATTTAAAAGCATGCCATCTCCAATGTCTGCCGCAGAATTGATTTGTGATGTATCAACAGGTTCACCGAGGCCATTCGTACCAGCTACTTTTCGAAGAACGGTATTTGAACATTTCCATAATTTAGCTCATCCAGGAGTTACAGCATCCTTAAATCTTATTGCATCACGATATGTATGGCCCAATATGCAGCAAAATGTAAAAGAATGGGTCAAAAGTTGCAGTGCCTGCCAACGATCAAAAATACACAGACACACCAAAACGCCTCTAGGTACTTTCGCATTACCCGATGCTAGATTTTCACACATTCACATAGATTTGATAGGTCCATTACCTCCATCAGATGGAAATGTATACTGTTTAACAATGATAGATCGATTTACAAGATGGCCAGAAGTGGTACCTTTAAAAGATATAACTGCAGAATCAGTTTGTCGTGCCATTTTTGATGGATGGATATCTAGATTCGGTTGTCCACTCATAATTACAACCGACCAAGGTAGACAATTTGAATCAAATCTGTTCAAAGAAATGACAAAATTTTTGGGTACAAATCGCATACGAACGACATCATTTCATCCTCAAGCAAATGGTTTAGTTGAGCGGTTTCACAGAGTATTAAAGAGCGCCTTAAAAGCTCACGAACATAATAAGTGGACCGAGAGTTTGCCTGCAGTTCTACTTGGGATAAGAGCTGCTGTTAAACCTGATATAAAAGTTTCAAGTGCTGAATTAGTTTATGGAATTCCACTCACACTACCGGCTGAAATGTGCTCAGAAATCCCATCTTTGGTATCCTGTGATAATAATTTCATTCAACAATTGAAAGAAAGAATGAATAGTTTAAAACCTACATTTACATCTACTCACGGGCATTCAAAAATTTTTGTTCATCCTAAATTGAAGGATTGCACGCATGTGTTTCTCCGATTAGATAAAATCCTTCCATCTTTATCTCAACCTTATTCTGGCCCTCATGAAGTTATATCAAGAAATGATAAGAACATAACCATCATTGTAAATGGAAAGAAAAGTTGTGTCTCACTTGACAGAGTTAAACCTGCATTTTTGTTCATTGATTTACCAAATAACGCAGATAATTTTGATACTAAAAGTGTTCCAGCAGATAGCCAGCCAATAAAATCAGGACCACTAACTACCAGATCAGGTAGACAAGTAAGATTTCCTAAAAGACTAATAACCGAAATAAACTATATTTCATATAATTGACTTTCCTTCATAAATATATTGTATCATTTATATATGTATTATACTTCACATTGTTTTTTGTTGTATCGTTCCTTCGTCACTGGGGGGATACTCATGTAGTATTTCTCTAATTTATTCTCGCGCGCGTGTTTCGTTTCTAATTATCACTCCATTGATGAAGGAAACGCTATTTTGAAAGAAAAGAATTTATACCAGCCGCATGGCAACAACAACTGCATAGCAACAAACGATGTTATCTTTACCTTTTCATTATTCTTTTTCTTGATGCATTATTTTTTGTGAGTGTTGTGAAATGTATTATTAAATGTTTATGTGGTTGTTTTAAACGCGTTAATTATTCAATAATACGCAAACACCACCAAAAACTTCTAGACATAGTACGTTTTCAATCTTTATATCATCGTATAGAGAAAAAAGTGCACTTTTAAATGCAGTTTGTTAGAAAATTGCATCTCAATTTGTTTTTGAAATATTAATTTTTTTGCAGTTTTTAGTTCAATTTCTCTATTGGTGGCAACTTGGGTATCGCATTTAAGTGGAAAATAAAAAAAAATAGTCACAAAAAAAGAGTGAGAATAGAGATGTAGTTTAAGGCTGAAGGTGACGCCAAAATGTAACCCCCAAATTCGCTGCATTGCATCAAACATAACCGCGTGCTTTCGCATAAAAGTAAAACTTTTGGCGATACTGTTTTAATTCATAATACAATGAAATGCTATTTTAGAATGCTAAAATATAATCAAATCTGTTTCATTTAGAGAAAAAATGATGCTAAAGAATGCCTCTATGATGCCTCTGTTCGACGTGATTGTTTTGTTTGGGCCGAATACGAGATTTAAATTGAAAGAATAAGGCCCAATTCAAACCGTTTTAGTCGCATACTGCACCTCCATCTATCTCTTTTCCCCATGGAAAATAACAGATCACTGTATATTTTAGTTGCCATTTTTTCATAGCAACTAAAAAAAAAATAGTAATTAAAAACCTGTTGTGTTAAAACGTCGTCGGCTATAAAGCACGGTGAATGTTGTTGGTTTATTTCGTTTTTATCTATCAATTTAATAATGACTTTTAGTTCGCTGCAAACTTACTTTACAAAAGATACATCAATTAATCTTTACAAAAATTTATTTTAAAGAATATTTGTGTGTCATATTTTCTTAGTTGGTTTTAAAAACTGAACGAATGCAATTTTATTCTTTGGCAAAATCTTTGGCTAATAATTTTTATCTTGCGTCTAATACAGAAGTACCGACAATTTTCAAAGCTTTATATGATTACATAATTAATATATGTTTCATATAAAATTGCTATTTGGAATTAGTTGACAGTTTAAAAAGCATATTACGTAGGAAAAATTTATTAGACTTTTCAATTTTAAATTTAAAAAAAGTTTTTCGCCTTTACTCTGTGACCCGGGAACACCGGGTTCGGTGTACTAGTTAATATAAGCGCGGAAATCTAAGATCAAATAGAATAAGCACGTGTGCAAAGATAATCAAATCAGCATTCAGCAAGAAATGCCAAGCCAGAATATGGTTACAGTTAAACAGAAATCACGAGGATAAAAATCGCCAACGCGATGGTTTAGTTTTTAAGTGATCCACTGGGGGCGTTCTTTTCAAGCCGAGTTGAGACTCTGTCCGTACTCTGTGATCATTATAATCTGGGTCTTGTTCAGTGACTAGAGGGGCCACAGCGACATACATCATTTTTTTATTAATAAAAAAGTTTAATATAATTAAAATATGTCGCACACAATTCCCCCCCCCTCCTTTATTATTGTATAATAGAATTCTTTTGTGTGGTCCTGTAAATGAACAAGAGGGCCATTCCATGAAAAGAGGTAAATTGACAGTCATTTCTAAAAATGTGTTTAAATAAATATTTTTGTATTTACTGATTGGCAACATGTCAAATTTTATGTTTTGAGTAAGAATGTAAAATTTGTCTTTTTTGGATTGGCAACACAACAGTTTAAAGATGGCGTCCATGTGCAAGCAAGTATGTTGCGTTTTACAATACATTTTGAGTGAGTTTTTTTAATAAAGAAAATCCAGTGAAACTTTTGAAATCAACATTTTAGGTAAGTCTAATATTCATTGTTTATATTTCACTAAACTGAAATAGGGTAACACCCCCAGTAATTGGCATGCACCAGTGATTGGCACATTTTACAAACATGTCCTAAAAGAAGATTTATATCCAGTCTTTTAAAATTTCAAGACCATATATCAGTTATATGCTCATTTACGTTAAAGATTATAACTTTGATTTATTTTACAAGATGACAATAGAGCCTAGGAAAGAGAAACAAGTATGGCTTGTATCAAATTAGCCATTTTGTTGCAAATTCTTCTTTTTTGGCTTAAGGAAGGCATGCTTTTCAATTCATTATTATTTGATTTATAATATATTTTAAATTTTAATTGACAACAGTTTTCTTTAGTTAAAAAGGGTTACTTTAATTGTATAAAAGTATTTTCTACACAAATAGTTGGATTTCTGAATTAATGGTAGTTGCCAATTAATGGTGCTTCAATTTTGCTAGTTCCAAGTAATTGGCACCTATTCCAATTACAAGGAATTCGCAAGGAATTTGAGATTAAACCATTTATTTTGGAAGTACTTTTAAAATTATAGACTAATTTTGTTTATCATTTGTTTTTATTTGAAAATATAAATTTTATCAGTAATTGGAATCCATTAATGCTTCATATGACAATTACTGGGGACAGCATGACAATTACTGGGTATTAATGTAAGTATATTGTAATGTTTTAAAGTGTTCACATTTCAGACTAATATGCTGATTTCTTACTCTCAAAAACCTGAAATATGGCATCTTCATCTACAGTAAATTAATTTAAAGCGATTAAACCTAATGCAAAATGTAAAGTTTTTTTTAAATATAAACATATGCCAATTACTGGATCACAAGGTGTCATACATTGGTGCTCTAGGTGCCAATTACTGGTGATTTCAGCAACTTTTTATAAATATATTTTTATAAAAATACTTTTTCAATTTTTTTTTTGCTTTTAGTGGGCAAAATAGATGCACAGATATGCATTCTTTGATTTAAAAATATTTCCAAGTAAATAGCTTATTTCTTTGTAATGAAAATTTAAGTAAGTTTAACGACAAATTCTTAATGTGCCAATTACTGGGGATGTTACCCTATATAAGATAATTTCAAATAATTATTACAGTACACAAAAAGAACTTAGTTTTTGTGTCCCACACGTGACACAAAACATGAACTTTTTCACTTAGGAGGAAAAAGGAACGCATTTATTTTGTTTAATTGGCATTTCTAAAGCAGTTTAGTGTAGTAAACTTATCCTATGCTAGTTAAAAATTTGGATGAAATTTTTATTTCGAGAAAAATATCAAAACAAAATTATCCTGCACGTGACACCTTATGAGCAGGACGATTATTTTTGTTTTCTGAATGTTAAATAGAGATTTATTCTAGCATAGTTTTAGCAGTTTAATGATTATTTTGTCCTAAGAACTTATTCTATGTAACTAAAACGAAATTAAGATTTTTTTTATTTTTATGATAGTTCCATTTTTCTTCTTTTTTTGTGATGCTAATATTTTTTATTTCCATTTTTTTATAAATTTATTTTAATAAAATTTAAACACTTTGATGGTTATTTTTATTTTAAGAACATATTGTTTTCCTGCAAGAATTGATCTACTTAATTTATAGGGATTTTTTCTATACAATAAGAAGAGTCGTGTGTTTAAGAACTTGTTATTATTCTACAGAAAAAATAATAAAATTTCTTATTATATTCTGTTTTTCTAAGTTTAATTCTATTTTAAGTTCAATTTTTCTATGAAATTAAGTAAATTTAGAGAAAAGCGTTTATAATTGATAAAGTTTGTTACTTATTTAACTGAAATGGAAAGATCTAAGTCTACTAGTGCTAGAAGAATGAAAAGGATGAGAGAGAAAATGTCATTAGAAAATCCTAATTTCCAAAAAGAAGAAAATAAAAGGATCAGAAACAGCAGTTTCTTTTAAGATGGGTGAATGGGTAGTTGTAAAATATGACGGCATTAATTGTCCTGGTGAAGTTACAAGCACCCATCATGATAGTGTTGAAGTGTCTGTCATGATAAAAAGTGGTAAATTCTACAAGTGGCCACAGTATCCAGATAAAATTTTATATTCATTTAAAGCTGTAATAAAAAAGATATCAACCCCCACTGTAGCTAATAAAAGAGGTTGTTTCAAATTTATAGAAAAAATTTGAATTTTTGTTTATATATTTACTTTATTTTATATTTAAAAATGTCAATTTGAACATTTACTTTGTACAAAAAAAAGTTAAAATAAATATTTTTATATTGTAAAATGTATAACATGCATTTTCTTTTCCGCATTCCTTTATTTTCTGATTTTTGAAGAGGTTACTTGAATGATATTTGCAAATGTCCCACTCGTGACACTATACGTTATATATTTTTTTAGTAATTAAAAAAATTATTTTTCCAATAAGAATGCTTATTTCATGAACATTGGACCTTTAGCCTCTAATTCATACTTTTTGTTTTGAAATTGCAAAATTAGTAGAGCAGAAATGTTATCTGGATCATACAGCAAATTACAAGTGGTTGACTTCAGATGTCCTGCACGTGACGCATGCAAATTAATTAATAACTAAATCAGTAAACCATTTAAGAAAAATCTGTCCCGGCTTGAGATATTGTTATATCAAATATTAACTTACAAAAATATGTTTATTCTTATTTCTGAAAAATCTTAAGCCCTTTAACACAATTTTGGTGGAATTATAGTGTCTGATTGTCCCGCACATGACAGTGGAATGGCCCAATAGCTATTTTTTTTTTATCGCATATTTTATAAAAAGAGTATTGTAGTGCAACTCAGTAAATGCATATAAATTTTAATATGCTTGACAGGTTGTAACATCTTTATAATTCATTAGAAACGTTTTTTCCCATAAGCTGTAATGTAACGGTAAACTTTTGACTGTCTCTGTAAATAAACTTATCCTGCTAGAAACTTCATTTTTAATAGGACTCATGCTAGGATAAACGTCAATAACGTCCAAAAATGTCTGGACAATCCGAGTATATTTCCGGCAGTTAGAGCGCGGACAGACAGACAGATGGGCAGCCGACCAGACAAATCGAATTCATAAACACTTTTCAACTTTGTTGGAAAGTGGTAAAAATACATGAATACATACTGCTCATATTCAAAATATAAGATTTTTTTTTTTTTTACAAATCGAAAATATTGTTTGATAATTTAATGTATTTTAATACAAATATGCAAACGGTATTTCTATTTAGAACTTAGTGTTGATTAAACTTCCTTATTATCTTAAAATTAATATTATTTTTGAAAATATTAACTGAAAAAAAAATTATTTTGAAAAATCAAAATATTAGAATATTTGTTCAAGTGGTTCTAAACTTTAGAATATTTCGCATAATTTCTCCTTTAATTATCACAAATTCATAACTGGTGGCATCATTGATTAAACTGAGACGATTTTATTTAAAATCATCATTGTTTTTGCGGTTAGTTTGCTTTTTCCTCTTAAGTTTTTCCTCTGTGCGATAGTAAAATACTAACGCACTATTCAAACAAGTGAGAAAAATCATGCGCTAAGCATAGATTATGAAATACTTTCCAACATATCTTAAAATCTTTAACAAAATTTCGTTATGCAGGGAAGTAAGATATTACTGTCCATAACCAAATATGTATTCCAATACTTTTGAATATCCCTGTATTTGATCTGTCGGTTGATATATGTACTATATAATGGGGAAATCAAGTTTAGAAAGAAAACGCCTAGTTAGATGATTTTTTTTTCTTTTAGCAGTTAATACTAATAGATGGAAACATACTTCAGTACTTTAAAAAATTTTTCATATTATTAAATAGATATGTTTGGACAAAATTTTACGAATATTTTATTTAAATAATAGTGGTGTGAATCTGTTATTTTCAATTTATTGAATGGAAAAGAATTAATTAGTTAAGGCAGCGGTTCCCAATCTATGGTGGATATACCATAAGCGCCAATGTAGGAAAGAAATACCATACCACCAGTGAAGCCATATGTACCATATGTAGGAAATACTATACCACCAGTGGCGACCCACTGTGGGCCGCGGCAGTTGTTTTGGTGGGTCGCGGAAAATCGAGATTTACGTACTTACGAATCTTTTTTTGTTATATGTAAACATGTCAGAATCTATAATAACTGAGGAAATGAATAGGTATGTTTTCATTGTTTCATTGCTGAAGAAAACTTAAATTTAGATATTGTCACATTATTGAATCTCGCCTGGTCAATAATATTTAATATAAGCAGAAAACTACAGTCTGACAGGTTTCATGTGACAAACGTTTCACGTAGAAAACGATATTGTCAGCAATATAAAATCATCACTTGCCAGACAAGTCGATAAAATCTCATGAAGTCGAGGAGAACACTCGCGAGGGAGATGCAAGTTGATGAGGCCATAGTCTGATGTGGGATTCAGGAGTACATTCGTTAGAGGTCTACGTGATGAAGAGAATGCAGTTCTTCCCAAAAGAGCCAGGGTTAACTGCCTGAGCAGAGACAAATGACTTCTTAATTAACTGAAACATCAAGAGGAGTGAGGATCGCTCTTGATCTTTTCCAAATAGAAACATTTGTCAGGAAATACTACAAGAGCCGACAGCTCAAAAACCTAAGGTATTGAGCACAAGAAAAAAATATTTTATGGAAGAGTAGTAATAGGGAAATCTAATGATTCATGTTTGCCTGAAGTGAAATGGTGCATAAGCCGAAAATTAATACCACCAGTGGTTTATTCGTAGGATAGTATTGTGTTTGCTGTGCAATCAAAGGTTTGAAATTATTGTACGGCAACTATAATGATAAAACTATGCATAAACCACTTGTGGTATTAATTTTCGGTTTATGCTCCCCTTCGCTTCCCGAAGACATGGATCATTAGATTCCTCTATCACTACTTTTTCATAAAAAGGGGTATTTTTTTGTGCTCGATAACATAGGGTTTTGTGCCGATGGCTCTCGGACTAAAAGTAATTCGAAAAAAAAAATCGGTAATGATATAAAATCGTCGAAGAGCGGAATTTTTTTTTACCTTACTGGTGATTCTGGAGGGTTCTGAAAAGCAAGGAAAATCCGATGCCTCGACATATTTTTTCATGGTGCCAGAGTCAACGCCGTTGTTTAAACCTAAGTGTTAAATTACTAAATTGCTCCTCCAATGCATGGGAGGCTCTACGTTTTTCAATAAGACTACCTGCGTTATCCCATATTGCATTTACAAACCAAAACCGGATAGCCAAAGCATTCATGATGATCTAATCCTGAGCTTTCCTACCCTACAGTTATCCTGATATTAAATAAATGGCCTATTACGTTTTTGGCATTCTTGAGAGGAACTCTAATAGTCACCAGTCAGATGTTTTTGAAAAATTGCTGTTTAGTTTAAGAACTATCGCAGTAAACAATATTACATGCAACAACATCCTTTTTTTAATATTTTCAGAATAAAAATAACATTCCTTCAGGAGAATTGAACATATTTGAAAAAATATTTTATTTGTTACTTTAAAGTAACACATAATTAAGTATATATGGATTCCCGTCCCGCCCTTTTCTGCATTCCGCCGAAATTCCCAACTCTTCTTCTGCTTCCTTGGCACATAATTTTAAGGGTGAATATCAAACAATACGGACCGCACAGTAATATTCCTATTAAATGTTACATAATGCAATTTCTTTTGATACATATTAATAAAAAATATCCTTAGAAATATTTTTAAAACACATTATATTTCTAATAACCTAAATCAAACATTTAAAAGACTTAGAATTTCAGATTGTCATTTTCCCGGCATGTATTATTGTGATGTGGGCAAAGTAAAGCGCCTTCTGCTACTGTATAAATAACTTTTTCTAGTTTTTTTTTTTTTTTTTTTTTTCAAATATTTATTTATACCTTATAAAACAAATATATAAGGAAAGTAATGAATTCTGTATTTTACAAATAAATTTTCCTTTTTAAAATGTGGTTGTTGCTGAAAATGAATGTCATTTTCCTGGTCTGCATTTTAGTTCCTTATCATGTATCAATATAGAGCTGCAGTGTAATTCTATTGGGTTATTTTTGACATAGTTTAAGTCAAAAGTAGCAAAGTTATAGCTATCATCAAGGTCCTTTAGATATTCCTTTGAAAATAATCTGATTAATAATGTCTTTGTAAAAATTGAATAGATTTTTATTATGTCATTTTCCTGGCTTCCATTAACCCCTTAACCCTTTTCGGCGCAGGACAAATTCATTGCTTAAGTGTTGAAATTAATGACTGACACCGGAATTTGGAAACAACTTTATTTATAAATAAAAAAACGCTGTATTTCACGCATTCAATAAATCGTAATTTTTTTAATCAAAATTCTGGTGCTAATGTGGCGTTTGGGAATTAAAATTAAGTGGTATATCTATGAAACCACCGCGCCGCAAGGGATTAACTAATTTGCCCGTACGCCGTTTGGGCAAGATGAATTTTCGTAATTCGTCATTTAAAGCTTTTTGACACCACAATTTTTTTTTAAATAATTTAATACCATTTAAAGACTTTTTAGACTAACTGTTACGAATATTTTATTGTAAAAATTGTGGTGACAATCCGTTATTTTAAATTTATTGAACGGAAAAGAATTAACCAGTTAAGGGGTTAATTAACAAATAAAACTGAGCATTACATGGAATTTGAGATAATACATTGAAAACATGTTCCTTTAACAAAATTAAAATGTTAGACTAAAAAAATTAAGAATATAAAAAATGTTTTTGAATGAAAATTTCATTATCTTGGCATACATATCCAAGAAATAAAATTAAATGACATATAATTAGTGAAATATAGTTAATATGATAATGATAAATGACATATAATTTACGTATAAATTACCTTATTATTTAAGCCCTACAAAATCTAGCGATTTTACATGGAAAATCCTTTATTTTCTAACAAAAGAAGTACCTCTTGAAATTTTGAATTTTTTTCAATGGATACTTTCAGTATATCAGATGATCAAAATCGGACATTTTGTGATATTTACCCTTAAATATTTTAAATAATTTCTTTTTATTTTTTAAAATTATTTATTACATTTATGTAACTATAATCACCGATCATCCAGTTTTTTTTTCTCTCCCTCAAAATTTTGCTTTTCTCTTTTGACCCGGAACAGACAAATTTTAGAAAATAAAAAATTGTTTAGCTTTTTAAAATTTGTTCTATTTACTACTTTTTTGTTATGATAAATAAATATAGAAGGATGAAATGGACACAATGTCCTTATTTATTAGCAGATATAAAAACAAACAAAAGTGCTTTGCTTCCATTAACTTTAAAATGACTACTGAATTTTCTTTTCTAACCAGACTTGTGATTTTTAATAAAGGAATGTCAGATTCACCAATGCAAAGGGAATTAAAAGATTAGATCGAATTTGAAGGAAGCATTTTCTTCCTACTGGATATCCGACGTTTTTTTTTTTTTTTTTTTTTTTTTTTTTTTTTTTTTGTAAAGCTATTAAAGGTGAATAGCACCATCTGACCAGAACAAAGAGAACGCGAGTTGAATACTATATCTTAATAATAGCGAATGTATGTTTTTGCGTAAGTGAAGCAGCCTCTTAGCTGTAAAAAAGAAATGGCTGTAAATAAAAGAAAATCATTTTTTCTTAAGACAGTTTTTACATTATCATTCCAAACCATGTAATAATATTTACAAAGACCGGCCTAATAGTATTTCCTTGACATGAATTTTGGCTGATTGCTTGTTAAAGATTATTCCACTTTTTATATTATATGCCAGGGGTTGCAAAAGTCTAGACATCAGCAAACAGTATCTCACCACTAAATTTATTTCGGTTTTTCTTTTTTTCCGTCTACTATTTCAAGTAAAATTCTTGCTAAAACGTTATTAAATTTTCCACGAAAAAAACTTTTAATATTTAGTGATGGCAGACAACCCGCTGACGATTAAATTTTTTGTATCTCTGTTGTATACCACATCCCATTTTCTGAATTGAATTAGTATGTCAAAAATGAGATATTGAGATATAAATGTAAAATACATTTTCTCTAATTTTCTCAACTGATAATGTATAAATAATGATATACATAAATAGAGATAATAAAATACTTCATAAATATAGCAGATAACTTTATAAAAAAGATACATTAATGTATAAATATAGCTAATATGACATAACATGTATGTAAATCTCCATGTTATGAAGAAAATGCATAGATATATAGGAAGAAAATTTTTTTTTAAAGTGTGACAAAAGATAATTTATAAAAATATTAAAATTTTATTTAAAAATATAAATATGCATTTTTAGTATGAACTGTTGAGTAAAACGTTAGAAATATTATTAATATATATATATATATATATATATATATATATATATTAATTGCAATTGTGTGCATAAATAACAACAAGTCATTTATGCATCATTAAATGTACTTCAATGTTTTTCTCCCTAGCGGACATAAATACCATTAAGAAATATTTTTTTTAATTTGTTTAATAAACATTATCATCAAACAAAACTCGATTAAGAACGACTACTTTCTCCGGGCACTGGCATCTCTATCACCAGAATCTACGCCTCATTCTTCTCCCCATCCCCCAGTTGCTTCTTCTGGTTCATCTTCATGTTCAGCCGTTTCTTAACCCTTTCATTCCCAGTGAGTCCAAATGGCATCATGATATTCCTTATTTGTTTTTCTCTATTTAAATCTGATATTCCAAATTCATACCAGAAAATTAAAATATAAGTACTTGTTTTTCTTAATAACAAACATTTCATATTTAAATAAACCATAATTAATCATTGAAATTTTCTGGTGTCATTTCAGATTCTCTAAACTACGGAATTTTTAGAACGTATTCTACCATGGGAATGAAAGGGTTAAGCTTTTTCTTCAGCCCCATCTACATCTTCCTCCTGTGAGGCTGTTTGATCAACAACTGAAGTATAACGAAGCATACAGCATGAGTACACACCCAAAACACCGATTTTTTTTTTTTTTTTTTTTTTTAATCAGTTACTAATTAAATCTGAAGTTTGATGAAAATCAATGCATTAGTTTTTGAAATACATTTATTGCGAAATAGGGAAAAATGCAGCATAACAGCGCCATCTGTAGGGAAATTTACACCAAAAACTGAACAACAAATAATCTATATCAGAAGCTAACTGAATCTGGAATTTTAGAAAATTCCACGCATACGTTCTTAGGATAGAGCTATAGCGATAATCACGAATAATGAATGCACCATTTCAGCGTCACCTATTGAGCGATTTGCATCAAAACGTAATCAGCTTATATTATATGCTAGGGGTGCAAAAATCTAAGCACCAGCAGGTAGTATCTCACCACTAAATTATAAGGAAGCATACAGCAAGAGTACACCCAAAACTAATCAGGATCAATTTTTTATCCGGTACTAACGAAATATGAAGTTTGATGAAAATCCATCATTAGTTCTTGAGATACATTTATTGCCAAATCGTGAAAATTCAGTATGGCAGCGCTATCTGTAGGAAAATTTGTACCAAAAACTGAACAACCACTAATCTATATCAGGAACTAACTGAATCTGAAGTTTTAAAAAATGTCATGCATAAGTTCTTGAGATAAAGCTATAATGATAATCATGAATAATGAATGCACCATGGCAGCGCCACTTATTGAGCGCTTTGCATCAAAACGTAATCAGCTTATATTATATGCCAGGGATACAAAAATCTAGGCACCAGCAGGTAGTATCTCACCACTAAATTCATTTCGTTTTTTTTTTTTTTTTTTTTTTTTTTTTTTTGTAAAGTTCTAAGATTTTGTCTAGAACGTTTTTAAATTTTCAGCGAAGAAAACTTTTAAATTCTAGTGGTGAGAGAGTAACCGCTGGCACCTAGATTTTTTGTACCTCTGTTGTATACCACACCCCACTTTCTAAATTGAATTACTATATCAAAAATGAGATCTTAAGATACAAATGTAAAATACATATCCTCGATGATTCTCGACAGATAATATAAAATAATAAGATATGTAAATAGAAATGTGAAGAAGATTTGTTAAGAAGAAAATGCATTGATATATAAATAGAAACTATTCTTAAAAAATAAGAAATGTGCCAGATGAAAATTTATAAAAATAATTACAAATTTAGATTGAAAATTATAAATAGTATTTTAGTATGAACTGTTGAAAGTCACTTTAGAAATATTATAAATATTTTTTTAAATATTTTTTATTTATTTATTTTTGAACAAAATTGCGAATAAATTGTGTGTGTAAATAACAACAAGTCAATCATGCATCATTCAATGTCCTTTATTGTGTTTCTTTTTAGCTGACATAAATATTATTAACAAATAAAACATTTTTTATTATTTTGTTTTAAATAAACATTATCATCAGCTAAAACTCCGATTAAGAACGACTACTTTCTTCGGGCACTGGCATCTCCGTCACCTCCTTCTTCTCCCAATTCTCCAACCTCTTCTTCTGCTTCACCTTCACCTTCAGACCCTTCTTCTTCAGCTTCAGCCTCTTCTTCCTCAGCTTTCTCTTCAGCCTTTTCTACATCTTCCCCCTGTGAGGCTGTTTGATCAAACAACTGAAGCATAAGGAAGCATACAGCAAGGGAGAGAACCTGACAAAAAAACAGAAGTACTTATTTTAGTCTTTTAATTTTCTAAACTGATGTTACGTTAGATAAATAAACTAAAAAACTTTGTAAAATCACCATAACAAGGGATGAGATTTCCGCTTTTTTGCCCACCAGTAAAATCTTAGAGAAAATGCTATATTATTTAATCGTGACATTTTTGTGATTTCACAGAACAACATTTTCTCTAAGATTATACTGGTGTCCAAAAAAGCGGAAATCTCATCCCTGCATAAAATAAAATCTTTATACTCTTACTACCTTTACAATCTTCACACTTTATCTCCACTCTGTCCCTTACGGACACGTGTTAAATTAGCTCATGACGAGCTGTTATCGTTGTAGCTCGAAACGCGTCCTGCTTATTTTATTTTATGGTGATTTTACAAAGTTTTTTAGTTTACTTATCAATTTATCGCCAGTAATTACGGTGTTTTTCACTGTTACGTTAGGTATTTTTTCGTTATACAGGGTGGCGAGTAATCAGAAAAAATCGGGAAAAACACAATCAAGAAAAAAGGAAACTACCAGTAATTTCTTACAGAAAATAATTCAAATAATATAAAGAGATTATGTAAACTGAATTTATCTTTAACAAAATACTAGTATTTATCGTCTATATTGACTGTGTCTTTATCTAACCACTCGTTACCCTGTTATACCAATAACATTTTGACCAAAACAAAAGTAATAGCATAGCTGCCAACTTGTACGGATATTTCATGCAAAAAAAATGTTATGGAAGATTATAGTTAATTTAACTATCGAAATTCAGGCCATTTTAGTGTTTAAATAAGTCATAATTTTTCATTAAATTTTAGTGGTAGGAAAAATCCGTAAACGTTGATAGTTATGCAATAGTTGGCTCAAAATTAAATTCACACGAAATATATCATTTAAGGGGGAAAATTGTATGTACGAAAGTGAGACTTTGAAACATTTGGAAACTTTTGTAGACTTTTCACCCCTTTAATAAATTAATTAACACTTTCCTGCCTTTTATTAAATTAACACAAATATCTACTTAACCACTTCAAGGGAAGTAATTCATTTTTGGGCCACCTAATTTTTACTTTTAAATGCCATATTGGTAGCAGAATATTGATAGGAAAATTTTGAAATAATAAATAGGAAATGACACACAATGAGACTTACTTAATTTTGCTCTTAATTTCCTTAATTCACTTAATTTTGATGTTACTTTAGGTTTTTTTCCAGTTACACCAACACCATTGTGACTAAAAGTAATTGTTGGTGGTCCGAAATTAAATTTACGTAAAATAAAACATTTGAAATGAAAAAAAAAAGTATGTACGTATGTGAGTTTTATAAAATATACAACATTTGGAAATTATAGCCTTTTCTTTCCTTTATTAAATTAGCACAAACATCTACTTAAAATAAAAGAAAAAAAAAACAGACAATAAAGTAGGGTGGCCAACTGTGGACCTCTGCACACCACCAAAATATTTTAGTAATTAGTATCTTATCTAATCATCGAATCTGTTAGATTCAAAAAGTCGGCTATTTCGTTAAAAAATTAGCGGTATAAGGCGTACCCCAGTTGGCCACACCCTGCAATAAAATCGTAAAATAAAACCTATTTCAAAATGTAGGTATGAAATTGCAAATGTTCTTTATATTGCAGTAAATGTTTCAGTTTTTGAATAAAATCGTTCATGTTTTTTTTTTTTTTTTTAACAAAAACATTTTTTATGTATGTAATAAAATAAAAAAAAAATTTTTTGCGCCATTTTTATTTTTGTTCTCTCTTAGCTTCAATTCTAAATTTGTGGAACATATTCCAATCTTAGTCTCGTAACTTGTAACAGCTAAATTTCTTTTCTTACTTTAGTTATTAATAAATTATTTCTTGCTTCTCAAAAAGGCGGGAAGTAGTTCGTAAGCTTTTTACTTTCTGGCATATTCCTGCGATTTTAATTTTATTTTTTATTTTTTAACATCGCGTGACAAGTGTTACTACGCGTTGCTAAAGGGTTTAGTGTTCCGAGGAAAAAATATAGTTCTTGCCAGTAGACCGCCTATTACGGCCAATTAGAAGTGATCATTTTGTCCGTTAGAGGCTCGAGTCCATCCTGATTGGATTTTTAAAATGATTGACGCGGAGTAGGAGGGCGCTAGTTTTGTCGTGAAAATGATTTTTTCATTTGGTTTTTCAGGAGAGTAGAATGCACCTTTTCTTTAAACTATCAAGACGCGCGTTTTATTTCTCCGCTGAATTAGAAATGTCATTTTTTCCGAGATTGTAGAACGCCGGAATGTTGCAGCTTAGTGAGCGAAGGCCGTAGTGATAGATGTGTGGAACGGTGATCTGTGGAGTAACTTAAGTTCGTGCTCTAAATAATAAAGAACTAAAACACTGATTTTCTTGCATTGTTATTGGAGAAACTCCTACGAGAACAAATCCATGGCTTATCCACTTACCAGAACGACTGCTCATCCCACTATTGAATCTTAGTGAATAGTAGTATTCTACAACCAACATGGTATTCTATTAGTGATTATACACTATTATAGAACATCGTCGTCGTTTTATTACATTTTAGCCGGCAGGATGAAAAATGAACCGGCGTAAAACTTTTGAGAATAAGCTGCATGCTCTTCATACACTTACAGTTGTTCCTACATTTTTCCTGGTATTGCTTTCATCTTAACATTTAATACAGAAAAAAAAAATAACTATGATATCTTCCATCTAAATGGTATGTCCAAGACTGAAGATGGATGGGATCAGCTGCTGTGTGTTAATACTAATATTGTAATTTTGTTTCCTGCAATAAGACTCAATGTGTGTTACTAACAGTCAGAGTTTTTGAGATGCTAGCTGCACGCATCTTTAACCTCATCTGCGTCTACTTCCACCCATGTTACGACGAGATGGCCTGCATGGAAAAACATCTTCATGTGCATAAATGATAAACCTTTCAGCTGAAAAAAGATCGTCTTATAAAGTTTTGTTTGTAATTATGTGTGGTATCTACATCTACAAATATTTTAAATGTGAAATATACCTCGCATTCTAGTGAGAAACTTTTCAACTGAGAGATATGCAACCAAACTGTGAGATATGCAAAATAAAAATTACAAAAGATCACCTGCATGAAATCAATTCAACATCATTTTCTTTTATTTATTTATTTACTGTATTTTCTAGGTAAAAATGCATAAATATTTTGATAAATTTTCATTTCATAATAAATGAACACCTGCTGTGTGGTTGCGAAACTACGGTATATTCCATCAGTAATACAAGATAATTGAAATTTACACCTGTGAGTCGTATCTACGAAGTTCTTTATTTTTGTTTAGTTAAATAAAAAATTAGGTATTTGAACAAGGCCACATCGAACATGTCTGTAAGTTATTATTTATTATTTTATTGTTTTATTGATTAAGAAATTTAATGATAATTTCTTTGTTTAAATTCTTGATTTTTTTTCTCTCTCTTTTATTACAAATATTAAAAAATAAATTTGTTCTTAATTTATAATTAGTTAAAATTTTCTGCTCATAGAAATTTTATTTAGTTTTAAAGGTGTTATTTTTTATTTTTTTTTTAAATCGAAAGATGGATTAATTTGTTGTTAAAAAAAATACTCTGTTGCAAAATTTATTTTCCATACGTAAAGAAAGTATTTTTGTTTTTAAATTTATTTGTTATTTCCCATGTATGGAAACCCGATATTTATTATTTTATTACTTATTTATTTATTATTTATTTATTTTTATTATTATTTATTGAGGTATTTGAAGTATAGTAATTGAATTTTAATAATTGAAGTATAGCATTTAAATATTTTCCATATGAATTATCCTTCTTTCATGTTACTAAGGTCAGGATTAGTAAAAGAAGAAAAAATGTCAGAAAATAAACTTGATATTGTAACTTTTGAATTTGGGTTGGGCATGGATATATTTAAATGGTTTAAACATTTTGATCGAGAATGTTCGGTAGAAAAGAAAGATAATGAGTGGAAACATCAAAATATTTCAAAATATTTAAAGGGGGAAGCGCTAAAAACTTATATCAATGATTGTTTGGATTGTGCTACTTATGAGGAAATTGTCGAGATTTTAAGTGAAAAATTCATTCAAGTTAGAGTTCCAAAATTTTCTGAATTTACTTCCTTAAAGTTAAATGATCTAAGTGATTTGGATTCTTATTTTAGAAAGAAAGTTGAGATTGGAAGGCAACTTCAGCTTGAGGAAAATTTAATTATACAGGGATTAATTGATGGCCTTCAGCCGGAGTATCAAAATTGTTTGATGGTTAACCCTCCTTCCAATACTCGTGAATGGTTTCGCATTGCTAAACAATTAGCAGCGATTCCAAATCATACCTCTAATAACGGCAATAGAAATTTTCAACAAACTAGACCAATGCACAATCCCAATCCTCAGCCCAGACATTGGACTCGACCTACTCTAAACAATCCATTCCAAAATTTTAATCCTAGGTTTTTCACTCCTAGAATGCCTACGACTCATTATCAGAATAACTACCCAAGTCGTCCGTGCCGTATATGTTTAAACAGAGGCATAGAAAATGCATATCATTGGGAGAGGAGTTGTATATTTAACACAAATTCCTGTCAAGCTCAAACTCCTGCTCATATTCAACCACCCCCTACTAATAATATTTGACAATTAATCATCCCTGGATATGTGGGCAATAACAAAGTGTATTGTGTGGTGGATAGTGGATCAACTGTCTCAATTTTACCCCTCAAATTTGTTCGATATTTAAATGGTAATTTACATAATGTTACCCCTATTACTATCAGACAGGCACAAGGAACTCTTACAATTAATAAATCTTGTCGATTATGTATTAAATTTGGTAATATAAAGAGATATGTTAATTTTTTAGTAAGTCAACTTGATTTGGACTATGCTATTTTAGGTTTACCTGATTGTGCCAAATTTAAATTAAAAATTGATTGTGCAAAAAGCCAGGTGTTACAAGACAATATTTCGTTAAACCCATATGTCAACATATCCAGTGATAACTTAGAATTGCTTCATTTTGATATTATAAAAAATGATACTACTGTGCAACCCGATTATGGAAATACCATAACTCCTCAATCCTTGTCGCGAACTAATAATGATGATTATAATCTATTGGGGGATGTGAATGCTATTCAAAATAAAAATGTAAGGGAACTTTTAAGGGATTATTTAGATATTTTTGCAAAAAATAAATATGATGTAGGGAGAATTAATATTGAACCTCAGCGTATTTATCTTAAATCTGACCTACCAATATCTTTGAGGCCTTATCGTACATCCACTGCTGATGAAAAAGAAAATGTGTGTGGATCAAATTATATTAATGACAATGGACTGATTATAGTTAAAAGAAAAGGTTTTCGTAAAGTGGTAGTTCCCATGTCCCTAAGAAAAAAATTGCTTAATGTTGCTCATGAACAGTTTGGTCACTCTGGTGTTCAAAAAATGCAAAATTTAATTTTTCCTAACTATTATTGGCCAGATATGACCCAAGACATTACTAACTTTGTTAAATACTGTGATATTTGCCAGAAAAATAAAAAACCTAGACAGAAAAAATTTGGCTTATTACAAGCTATGCCCACTACAGATCAACCTTTTGACTGTCTGTCTGTTGATACTGTAGGAGGGTTCAATTATTATAATTCTACAAAAAAATATCTCCATATTATAATAGACCATGCCACAAGATATGTTTGGGCATTTCCTTCCAAAAGTGTCACTACAGAAACTTATACAAATTGTCTGAAACAAATTTTCAATATCAAAATCCCTCAACAATTATTCTGTTTTAGTAAGATTTCAAGTGTACAGTCCCCTCAAAAAATACTTAGTGACAGGAATGCTGCTTTTACTTCTTCAAGATTCAAAAAATTCCTGCGAAATCATAATATTAAACAACGTTTGACCACTGCCCATCATCCACAAACGAATGGGAAATGTGAAAGAGTAAATCAGACAATAGTAACTAGATTAAAATGTAAAGTAAACTCCACTACCTCTAAAATTCCCTGGACTAAGCTTTTAACTGAGGTAATTAATGAATATAATAATACACCCCATTCTATTACCAAATTTCCACCTGCGTACTTACTTTTTGGCCAATTACCCTATGACTCCCCCTTACAACAAAATTATTATCCCCCTGTTCATGAAGCACTTAAAATTCCTAAAACAAGAACTGATGAATTTCATTTAAAAAATAAAAGATATTATGATAAAGATTATATCGAACCAAAATTTAAAATAGGAGATCTAGTTATCTATGAAGAATATCAGTACCCTAATACTAGAAAGTTGTCACAAGTATTTAGTGGCCCTTATAAAATTCTTAACAAATTATCCGAAGTAAATTTTGAAATTGATAGGCAAAACCAGTTCAAAAGTTCAGAAATAGTACATGTATCTAAATTAAGGCCTTATTATTCCCCTGATAAATTTAAATTAAGTCATGAGCAACAATCCCCTAATCAACAACAACAAACTCAAGTAAAAACTGTAGCTTAAACTATATCTCTAGTTTATCATTTTATAATTTTTTTTCTCTTAAACAGTAAATTTCTTTTCATATTTTAATTCAGATAATATCCTGTAATTCTCACAGAATGGCAATGATATCTCTTGACTGCAGCAAGAGTGTCACTTGTCTGGAAATTTTTATATTTGTTTATTTATGCCGGCGTAGACGAACAAAGTGGAAATTTCTTATTCTGTACTGAATTACTCTACTTAGAATATTTTTTTTTCTTTCAACTGAACCTATTTGTAATATTAAGTTTAATCTATCAATTATTAAATTAATTATTTGCCAAGTAACAAAATTTTTATCACTTTATTTTAATATATTTTTTTTTCTTTCTCTCTTTCTTTGCTTCTGCATTCCAGTCCAAGTACATGTCAATTATAATATAATTTTGTTTCTTTTTCTCTTTCCTACTTGCATCTTGCAATGTTTTATCACACCGAGAGAATATTTATTGCGTAATTATTTGACATGAATAGATCTTGTTTTTTATTTTTATCATTTATTAATATTTCTTTTTAAGAATCTTAGTAGTTTAAAGGTCACGTGCATTCTCAAACATGAACAAAATTTTTATTTATCTTTATTTTATTTTAATTTATCATATTATATTTTAATTTTTTTTTTTGTACATATTCCTACTTAATCCTGTACTCGGATTACCAGATTAAGTAAATGATTTCATAGTTGATTGCATTTTTTATTTTATTCCACTTCTCTCTATATTTCATCCCAAAAATATGAGATGAGATAAACGAGATTAAGTATTTAAAGAATGTCTTTTGTGATATTTATTATTACTTATTAAGAGATTTACTTATACCCATTATGAGATTTACTTACACTTATGATATTTATTATTATTGATATTTTTCCTTATTATGTTTCTTAATTATATTGTTTATTATTTACATTGTTAAATTTTATTATTACTATATTATAAAATGTGTTATTAATTAAAAATACAATTATAAAAGTATTTTCACAAAGATTCCAAAATGGAACTGTTATGAATGTTCAAGGACTTACTCACACAAAAACTGAACTAATATTATAATGTTAGCTGATGAATTTGGACAGTTAAATGAATTAGACATCCTTAAAATGAGGTAATGAACTATGCCATTCCAAATATGACTTTAAGAAGATTTTTGAAATAAACTTTTAAAAATTGATTTCTAGATTTGACATTGTTAAAAAAGAATTTAACGTTATTGTTTTTCATTTTTATGTTTCATTTTTATGTTATTACTATGGGTAATTGCTTATATTTTCAAATTACTTTTTGATGTGTACTTTAAACAAGATTATATCTTGTATTTGTATTGAAGCCTATTTTATTGTATTTAAATTTGAAGTTGTTCCACGCATCACCTTGGTGTTTTTAAATTTGAATTCTATATTTATATAAAAAAGAGAAATTAATTTAAATTTTTTTTTTATTCAGTATCTAATTATCTAAGGCGGGAAGTAGTTCGTAAGCTTTTTACTTTCTGGCATATTCCTGCGATTTTAATTTTATTTTTTATTTTTTAACATCGCGTGACAAGTGTTACTACGCGTTGCTAAAGGGTTTAGTGTTCCGAGGAAAAAATATAGTTCTTGCCAGTAGACCGCCTATTACGGCCAATTAGAAGTGATCATTTTGTCCGTTAGAGGCTCGAGTCCATCCTGATTGGATTTTTAAAATGATTGACGCGGAGTAGGAGGGCGCTAGTTTTGTCGTGAAAATGATTTTTTCATTTGGTTTTTCAGGAGAGTAGAATGCACCTTTTCTTTAAACTATCAAGACGCGCGTTTTATTTCTCCGCTGAATTAGAAATGTCATTTTTTCCGAGATTGTAGAACGCCGGAATGTTGCAGCTTAGTGAGCGAAGGCCGTAGTGATAGATGTGTGGAACGGTGATCTGTGGAGTAACTTAAGTTCGTGCTCTAAATAATAAAGAACTAAAACACTGATTTTCTTGCATTGTTATTGGAGAAACTCCTACGAGAACAAATCCATGGCTTATCCACTTACCAGAACGACTGCTCATCCCACTATTGAATCTTAGTGAATAGTAGTATTCTACAACCAACATGGTATTCTATTAGTGATTATACACTATTATAGAACATCGTCGTCGTTTTATTACATGTATAATTACAAAGTCTTGAAATAATTTTATTTTAGCTTCCCCATCACCAGATAAATGCCAAATGGTTAGATTATCTTAGTGTCAGTGATAAATGTAAGTTATAATTTAATAATAAATGTTTTCTAAAATAGCAAAATGGCATGTTTGCGAATTTACGATTAAATAATGATGGTAATAAAATGATTTAATGAACTGTTTCTTTTCCTTTTCCAAGAAAATTAAGTCTAATTTATATAGAATAGAAAGAATTTCATAATGGAGTAAAATTGTCTTTTTACAAGTTAGTCAATAAAAATTCTAACTCTAACTGTGCGGATTCAAGAAAGTCTATTCAACTAATCGTGAAAATAAAAATAACAGGTTTATTAAATGGTGTACAAATTGTTGCAAAGTTTAAAAACTACACAAACATTAAAGTAAATTAAGATAAACAACATTTCGATAGTCTATTCGGTATCTGCATCAGAAAAATCAGTACTGCTTCCAAACAGAGTACAACCGTCGAGACAGTTTCTGGATAAGATAAAAGAAGCGTAATCGCGCTGCTTGGGATTTTTCGACAGTGTTTTTTTTTTTAAACCCTGCCATTCAAACGGTTAATAATTCCATGTTCAGACCAGCTGCGCTTTCAAATAAGAAGCTATATTTTTAAATCGTTTCTTTGATTTACCCGTACGTCATACGGGCAACGTGTTTTTGCTAAACATGATTTGCCCTTACAATGTACGGGCAGCATTTTCAGAAAGAATCACGTTTTGAGCACCTTATCGCCAGAACAACGATTGGCGCGGAGATGAAGTCAATGCTACGCACCCTTTCTTGTTTGTGACGTCAAACGCCTAGCGAATAGCAACCCTTCCTTCTGCAAAGAGATCGCGCTTATTGTTCATTTGTTTTTCTGTAAATGTTATCAAGCCAATACTATAATATGAGGAAATGTTATTTACCGTTGTTTAAGATTAAAACATAGTTTAAAACAAAGAGCTTTTTCAGATTAGCCCTTTCCGGCGCAGTGTTACCACTCCGGCAACACCTAATTTTAATTCCAAACTTACAAACGACACCAATAATATTTTAGTAAAATTTTCCTTTCACAATGACAGCTTAAATCAGGGAATTCTTAATTTCTAAAAAAGTCTTTTGTAAATTCCGGTGTCAGTCAACAATTTCTCATTAAACGAACAGAATTTGTCTGCGCCGGAAAGGGTTAAAATGCTTTAAATTTCACAAAACATCTAAACATAGTTTTTTCAGGGATGAGATTTCCGCTTTTTTGCCCACCAGTAAAATCTTAGAGAAAATGCTATATTATTTAATCGTGACATTTTTGTGATTTCCGAGAACAACATTTTCTCTAAGGTTATACTGGTGTCCAAAAAAGCGGAAATCTCATCCCTGTTTTTTTTTTCTCAATTTAAAAATATTTATTTCCTTAACTCGCTATGCTCGAAGAACTTGAGAAGTTAATTAAAAACAGTAGTAAAGATTCGCTTGTAATAAATATAATTCTATTAATCATATGTTTTATGACACATTTGAACTTAGTTTATTTTGTGTTCGGCGATGCAGCTAGATGAATGTTCTCGCTTTCTCCAACTCGCCAAGGCTGGTGCTCAAAACGTGATTCTTTCTGAAAATGCGTACGGGCATCCATATTCCAACCATGATTTGTTATTCACACGAGTAAAATTTTTTTCTAAATTTTACATTATTTAATTTGAGCATTTTTCTAATTTACTTCGGCATTATATCTGTTTTGAAAAACCGGTGGTAAGCGATTAAAAATCCTGCAAACGATATGAAAAAGATAGGCATTACTTGAAAGTTATTTTTTTCATAAGTAAACTGAAAGATAGATAGGTAAACCAAGAATATTTTAATAAAATTTTGCTTTAACAATAAAAGCTTGAATTAAGACATTCTTAATTTCTAAAAAGGTCATTTGTAAATTCCGGTGTCAATCATCAATAATGCCTCATTTTACGAACAGAATTTGTCTGTGCCGGAAAGGGTTAACAAGTCAATGCGTTGATTATTATTAATGAAATCCGCCTATTCTAAATTTCTGCTAAACCGAATAGTGTTTGGTCCCATTAGTTTAAACTCTATGTATTGATTTTTTTTTGTTTGTTTGTTTCTGTAAAAAATGACTGTTCCTTTTTATGTGTCTGCAAATGCGGGTTATGGATTTTCAATACTGCAAAGGTTTTTCTCTTGCCATAAGCATCTCAAAGAAACTGGGTCGCCATATTGTCGGTAACATGTCATTCTATCCAATTTGAAAACAGTATTGCATGGGCTACTCTTTTTTAATTCAGGTTTCTTGATTGACATCTATTTTCTGAAAAGATAAAGTTTTTTCTTGATATCGCCTTAACCCTCTGAGGACGAGCGACACGTATACGTGCCACAAAATTGCTTAAGACTCTCTGTTTATTCCCACTAGAGATGGGAAATATAGTTATTTTTGGTTAACAGGTTACATCGTTCCACATATTCACAGGTAACAGGTTTCAACAACCTGTTATTTTTGTAACGTATAACTAAGCGATGAGACTATGCTGTCAACAGACATTTTAATTAGAGGGCTGTTAATTAAGGTATCTTGAATAATTTTGATACATAAGTATAGACGCTGTTTTAGTTCAGATAAACCTGCACCTTTAAAATCAACATAGGGTTAAAATTTTAATTTTTGCAAGACAAAAACTTAGTTAGTTGTGATACTTTACATTTCACGTATTATTATCGTTTTCTTGCACTAAAAATGCATTTTTTCTCGTTGAAAATTTATAAGTATCATAACTCAGTAAATTTTGCCCGTAGAACATTTTTTTTCTGATTTACTTGTTAAAACACATAAAAACTTTTTCTAAATAAAAGTTATAGGAAACTTACTGAACACTGTATAAATTATGCAGTTTCTTAACAATTTAAAAAATAATTATTTTAATGTAAATTAATATTTATATGATGCAGAAGAAAGTTTAAAGCATTTTTGCAATTGTTACAATGACTCCAAAACTCACGGTTTAGAAATTATTTTTTTCTAAACGATCAGAAATATCCTCCATAAAAACAACACCGTTTTAACATTGCGATTTGTTCAAAAAAATGAAATTGATCTTCATTCGTTAGCACCTTGATTTGAAGTTCGAATTTTGACATCCCCGAATCAATATCTTACAATGCATATTCAAAGCTTATCCCACAAGAGCACGAAACATTACTTGTATTTTTAATCAAATGTCATTCATCCCACAAATTTCGTATGTGCAAGTACGTATTTAAAATCCCCCCCCCAAAACTTGTGACAGGCCTAAAAATGACGTTGGTAGTATAAAATTGGAGTCCTATAAATTTCCACGTCCGTTGGAACCGCCCCCCTCCCATCCCTTTTCGAACGGCTGTGTCCTCACCAGGCTATTTTTCTTCTTTTTTTTTCAGCAAAATACAATTACAAAAGTAATGTTTTCCAGTTCGTATTTTCTAACGACGCAATATTGACAAAATAATAATGATAAAAAAAACAGTAATAAACATTTTATTAAATAAAAATCATAGCCCCAGAATACCCTCCCCTTTCCCCAAATACCATGAGTACATAGTAATATCCCTTTTAAATATTCAAACTCAAAGATTGCCACTGTTTTACCAATCTAACTACATCAACGAAAGATTATGTCCCGTGCCCGAGCGATAAAACAGCTTTCTATCAACAATAAATCCGTAAATCTCTTTAATTGCATTTTTCAAACAGAAATTCCTTCCCATTAAAAATATGACCAAAGATGGCCGACATTACCTCCTAGCTTTTTTATTAATCTGCAAGCGTCACTCACTAACTTCACGTACTTTAGAATAAAAACACATTTTCCCTCATTTCATTTTCAGTATGCTCTCTATTTGTTTGATAAAAGCAATTTTCATTATTCCAGCTATTTTTTTTCAATAAATGTTGTTTTCGTTATTCTAAAAACTGATTCTATTGCTTTAATCTTTGTAACTGTGAGCGTTATAAAAAATTCAAACGATAAAATATATTCCGTGAAGAATCGAAGCCAGATGTTTTTAAATATTCATAGAATAATCAACCACGAATAGCTTTTGAGAGATTTTATCACGTGAACTTTTGAGATAGCAAAAGAACAAGGTTTCCTATGATTGGCTTACTTGATTAGACCAAAAGGATTTTTAATGTCTTGGACAATGCAAAAGGAAAATGGTTCCTATGATTGGCTTCCTTGATTAGACCAAAAAGATTTTTAATGTCTTGGAATCGTAGATCGACAGTGACGCGTCAAAAGGAAAGTTTCATAGGGGTTTTTTTGTGCGTCGGAATTTTTTTTTTCTCTCCCTGTCTCAAAAGCGTTTTAATTCTTAAATGCATATTGTATCATTTTCGATACCATAAGTGTTCCCGATTTATTGGGGTTTTATTCACACATTCCGTATTCTCACCAGAAATTTAAAAGAGCAATTTTCACTTTACTTAATGACAGACCATTCGTAATTAAATAAAGAAAAATTTGCTATTTAGATTTTTCTGGTATGAATTCTGATTCTTTGAATTGCACATTTTTTGGAACGCGTTCTATCCTATGCATATAAGGGTTAATGCAGTTGGGGATTTTTGTTTTCTGCAGTAATAGAAATTCTTTGCCTCAGAATTCAAATAGATTTATAAGTTGAAATTTTTTTATATAACTAAACTTTTATTAATTTTTAAATATGTATTCCTAAAATGATTTTCAGCCTTACTATTTGTTTCTTTTTTTTAAAATGCTTATCATACGAGGCGTTCCAAAATTAACAGGGACTTTTTGATAATCTGTTATTGAATAATAAGTTTTTGGTTAATATTACGAATATTTATCCTGTTATGTTAAATTATGCCCATCTCTAATTCCCACCAGTAAAATTTTACTGTAAAATTTGCCTTATTTAATCGGATTTCATAATTTAATAAGGCAAAAATTAATGTTTTTAATAACCGGTGACAAAGCATTAAAAATTCCGTAAAAAGCTCCCGTCCCGAAGGGGTTAATTAATACGTGAATAAAAAAAGATTCAATAAGGCGAATTTTACTATTTTGAAAAAGTAGTGTCAATCAAGCAATCTGAATTAAAAAAAAGTAGCCTACTGACAACACTGTTTTCATATTGGATAATCTGTCATGGCAACAATTAAATTATTAAAGGGCATAATAGTCCTCTGAACTATAATACTAAACTTTAGTTTGAAAAAAAATATTTTAAACCAATGGCGAAATGGCATTTTTTCTCCTTCTTTAAGGTTGCGTTTTTAATTGTTTAAATACGTAGCGTATTATAATCGCCGTTCAGTCTGTCAGCCTGTCTGTTTGCATATAACAACATAAAAACTACCCAATCGCACAATTTGAAATTTAAAACACATAATTTTTGTATAATTTTTTTGAATCATTTCAAATTTTAGAAAATCAAATGAAAATCAAGTTTAACAACAAGGACAATCAAAAGTACTCCGTTTCATTATGGCCAAAGAAAAAAAGTAGTTTCAAGTGCATTTTAATGATGTTACACTCTTTCGAATATAATAAAACTGATATGTATCTATGAAGTATATACTAAAATATACATTCTATACAATCTTTGGTGCATAGACTATTTTTTATTCATTTACAGGGCCACACAAATGTATTCCCTTACAGAATGCTATACGGGGAAACATTGTTTGGGGCACAGTTTAATTGTATTAACCCAACAAACACATAACTGATGGACCACTAGAGGCATCGTTAGCGGTGGCCTAAAGTGTTTGATAACGGCCCGCCATCTTTGGCCGTAACGGCTCCGTCAAAAAACTGTCACGCCGGCCAGAATGCGGCCACAAGATGAGGCCCACAAATGTGCCATAAACGTTTTTATCAAAAATATCAGACAGCCACAAACTGGCCACAATTATTCTTTTAAAGGCCATTAAAAATAAAGGCTGGCCAGGAGATCACCCTCACCCAGCCATTTGTGTTTGTAAGAATTAATATTTAAGCATAAATTCAAAATTTGTTCTATAAAAAATATTTGCTGGAAAATTATTTAAATGGTAAACTGTCTTTGCATGTAAAACAAATGTATTAATAATCTTTATGTATACTTTTCAAAAAAGTTATAAATTTACAAATTTTTATCTTAAAATTTTTCAAAATTTTTCAAAACATATAAGTTGAAAATGAATTTATTTGTTTATTATTTAATTATATGTTTTAAAAATTTACATTCGAGGCACTTAAAAAAGCATATAAATTTATTTACCTTGAACTTTTGCAAAAATTTTCAAATCACAACACTTGGCATAATAAATTTATTAATTTGTTTATTTATTCAATTATACATTTAAAAAAATAATAATATGGTTTTTAAATCGTTTCATGTCATATACAATTAAAATTATTAATTGAAAAAAAATAAACTAATTAATTAATTCGCTATGCCAAGCATTCTTTTAAAATTTTTTGAAAAAGTTCAAGATAAGTGAATTAGTAATTTTTAAGTTAACCTAAATGATTTTTAATATGTAGTATTTTTCAAGCAAAAACATTTATCTTTTAAACAGTCTATCAAAAAATATTCTTTATAGAATCGATTTTGAATTTATGCCTAAATAATATGTGTAATATTAAACTTAGTTATGTATGTTTTATTAAAAGATGTGCTTTTCTTTCTTTTTTTTCTTTTCTGTTCTTTTTTTCTTTTCTGTTCTTTTTTCTTTCTTTCTTTCTTTTCTTTTTTTTTTTCAAAACTTATTGAGAATTTTGTTGTCATCATTTTATTATATTTGCCCATTCATTAAAGTCTAATTAAATCATAAAGAAATAAGTGAAATATTTCTGAACCATCTTCATTTTATAAATACAAATTTTCACACAAGTATTATTAATAAAATAATAACAATAATAAATAATATAAAAATGCTATTTTAGGTTTACATATGTCCTTAATGACATTTTTTAAAAAATCCCTTATCGTTTTTTTATTTTGTTTACCATCGAAAACCATTAGATTTCTCAAAGTTGATTAATCAAATTTCCAAATAATAATAATAATTTAAAGAAGAGTTTACGCAATGCATTCTAACATTTCTTCTGAAAAGTAATTTTAGATTTTTTTTTTTTTTTCAAAATATCTTGGTTATTTTAATGAGTTTTTCTTCACTCTAATTTTCCTTATATTGTATTAAAATTACTCAGTTGTTTAATTTAATGACATTTTCCATAAGGAAAAATTACAATCCTATATCAGAATGGATAAAAAAAAATCTTTTTCTTTCAAAGTCGCATTTAAAAAAATATTATAACATTAAATGAATTTATTTAAAATAATCTAGAAGAATTACGATAGTGATATAAATAAGTCGCAATGTTTAAAACTAGTTACTTTCTTTAAAATTACTAATTAAAACTTCAACAGTTGGGGGGGAAAAATAATAAAATCCATATAATGATACAACTGAATGAAAATTTTCAAAGAGTAATAATAAAAAAAAACAATTATCCTACCAAACAAATATACCTTTAAAAAATTCGAGTGAATTTGCGAATTCTTACATTTTGCGTCGTATAAATTCATAAAATGACGACTTTTTACCTTTATATACTTATTTTTTATAATTCTATTATAAAAATGCATTAAAATAGTACAGAAATATTTCAAATTAAACTTAATGAATAGGCAAAGAAAATATTCAGACTTACAATATTTTAGTGTAATCCCACTGCGAAATTTTTAATAATCGTGTAAAACTTTGATACAGAGTCCTCACAATCCAGTCAACAACATTCACGAAGTGATTTCATGCCATGAATGATACAGCAAAAATTTTGACCCCTGAATGTCACTGGTCGCGTCCTTGAAAAGATCCCTTCGAAACAAACCCTTTCTCATTCGTTCCCTCGCGCACGTGTAAAGGACCGGACACATAGCACTAACTTCTTGTGGTCAGGCTTCGCTATTTTTTATGTTTCGGGTCGGCGTTTTGATGTATAAATTGCTCTTTCAGTGCACTGAATCTGACCTTCAAGAAAGAAATTAAACTCGAAATCAGTTGACAGCTTTATGACTGAAGATTGGGGTAGATAAACTTTCCCTTCCTTTGTCGATTCGCAGGGACGTAGCTTTAGGGGGGGGGAGGGGTGTAAAATACATTCACACACACACTCAATTACATATATTGATATAATATTTTTTTATAGTTATATAGTTAAAGGTACCTATAACTATATAACTGTCTATTAACTATAAATCTGTCTAAGACATGTCTTAGACAGATTTTACTGTAAATATGAATTATATCTTATAAAATATTTAAAGATATAATCTATATTTATATAAATAACTTTTAATAGTGTTTTGTTTTTACAAAAGATTTCGTTCAGCTTTTAGATGACTGCCAAATTCCCTGTTCAACAACGCTAATCATTTATGCAATTTTTGAGTAATTTTAAAAGGGAAAAGGCATTAAACTGGCTAGTCTGATAACTAGAGCGATTTAAGTTTTCTATTTTCTTATAAATTAATAAATTATTTGATAGTAAGCGGTTGTGGTCACGTGACAACCGTTTTTTCCTTCTGTCTCACAGTATCATCTTCAGAACATATATTGAAAATGTCCAGTTAAACAATATTTGCTGTTTTTTTTTCACCAAAATATATAAACCATCTTTCGATTACACAGTTTCTTACTATCAACTCCTGCAATTTCATTCGTTTATGAACAAATATGAATTTAAATAGATGCTGTTATTAGATGTTTCTTCAAATTGGAATTCGTTCAACGTTTAAAGGGTTTTTCTTTAAAATAAAATTTTTTGTTGGTGTATCCAGTGTGACATATTGTGCTTTGTATATTAAGGAAAATATTTACAAGTGTATTTCATTCCAGAGAGTTTATAAAAAAACATAGATATATACATTTTAATACTTAATTTACAGAGAATATAATTTTAAAATTATCTTCTGTAAATTAAATTATTCCTCCTATATAGGGAGAATTATTAGCACTATAATCTCTCCCTTGTCTCCGCGCTTGCAGATGCGAATAAATCAAAATACATTCTTTCTTTCTTTCTTTTTTTTTTTTTTTTTTTTTTTTTTTTTTTTTTTTTGATAACATGTTTTTTTATTTTTTAGAATGATCTTTCCTAAAAAAAAAAAAAAAAATTTCTGCATTACTAATTAATGGGGGGGGGGGACTGGATGTGGACTGTTTTAGGCACAATCTAAGGCGTTTTTCTGTTTTAATATTTATTTTAAATTATTTTACTATATTTTAAATATTTATTCATTTTTTAAACTATTTTTTATGAATAATGAATGTAAAAGTATGCCGGTGAAGAAAAAACTTGGAATTCTGTGTATATTTTGGGGACAATTCATTTTATATGTAAAAATATTTTCAAACTAAATAAAATATGTCATCTATTTTATTGTTTTAAATATAAATCTCGTAAATTATACATCAGCTTATTAAAACCCAGATATAAAGTAATTTTTGAAAGAAATGAAATTATACATTTTCTCTCTTATTGTTATTTTAAAATTTTTATACATTTTCTCTCTTAAAACAAAAATGCTGGTCAGTTTATATTAGCCCTCTGCTTTCTAGATGTTGAAGGGCCATTACCTTTTTGCCCGAAACCGACCTCTAAGAGTTTACCGGCAAAGTAAATGCAACAGTTCTGTCGCAGTGTCATTGCCGAGCCGTTAACGGCTCGGCGATAGCTGCCGCAATTAGCGGCGGCTCACTTGCGGTACAGCATTGTTTTTGTACAAATGGCCGTAACTCCTTTTGGCCACGACGAAACCAGCTTAAGGCCTTAAGTCGAGTGTTAGTGGGGAAACTACTTTATATTTTATGAAATTAATACACTTAGCTGAGGATTATTAAAAGTTACTTTCCGTATAACAGAATGCATTTAGTATTTACAGGGACACACAAAATATTTCGAATACTATACTATATTCAAAGTACTGTATACTATTACACCAATATCAGAATAGTATAAAAACTTCGTTATATTACGAACGCACCTCATTTGCTACGCTTGACTTGCAATTTATGACATGTTTACCTTTTGCTTGTTCTAAAACATATTTTATCGACGGAAATCGTACTTTTCGCTGGTATACGCTTTTTGCAAAAACAATTGTCTTTCTTTTAATTGAAAAATGAATGAAACCGGTCCAATAGTTAATGAGAAAAACGGTCAACCGGCACAAAACAAAACAGGTTTTCAAGAAAATCTAAGTTCAAATCTTACAATAGCATTACAATAGCATTACACTGAACGAATGGCGTTACGTTCGACGAGTAAAAAATACCGCAATAATTTAGAATATCTCGAAAGGCTTAAGGCTACAAACTTAAAAAAATTAAAAAATGATTTTCAACCTTCCTACCCTGAATGGGTCTGATCGACCCAGTCCTATAATGCGTTTCATTCAATTCAAACCAGAAAATTATTCGTAAATTAAATAAATAACACAAAGATTTAAGTTAAATAAGTATGTTAAATGGATTTAAATAAAAATTCTCGTGTGAAATATTTTAATCAAGTTTGAGTAAAATTTCAACAAGGTAGGAAGGTTAAGAAAAACGAAAATTTTGACCCAAACTTATAGAATCTCCTCTTAATCAACAGAATTACAAAATATACTTACCAATGTCTTCATGTTGTTATCGGAGAATGGAAGGACTGATACTAACGATAGAAATAAGTATCCTTACTTCAAACTGAGTATGCTTTACCCTCCAAAACAGTCTCAATTTATACTAAAATTGACGGAAACAGCCACACATTTAAAAGCATAAAAATAATTATTTGCGTTAACTTTATTGTTTTATTTTCACCGCAATCTTTTGTTGTTTTCATATTGCCAGATATTTTATTGAAACACATGCTGTCTATGTACATACGGTTATCGAATATTCTAATATGATTATTGTAGTATTGAAGATATTTGAATATCGCATGCATTGTTACAATAATATTTAGGATTATTTACATTTTATGAAAATAATAACGCACATTCATTCTTACACGGCGGATTTAACATTTTTCCTGGGTAGACTTCTATTATTTCTGTTCTTTACTTTTTTTCTATCTTTAGAAGAAAAAATACTGGATTCGCGAAAATTTTTGAATTCCAGTTTTTGAATGATTTGCACATTTTAGGAATCAGATATTCGAAAAAGCATATTTTTACAAAATATCTATCTGTGAGACTGTGACTATCTGCATGTGACATAAATTTTGTGGACGCTCTATCTCAAGAACTAATGCACTGAGTTGGATAAAAGTTTATATTATTGTAGTTCCTGATATAAATGGATGCTGTTTAGTTTTCGGTGTAAATCACTCAACAAATGGCGCTGCTGTGATGCATTTTTCACGATTTCCGCTGTAGCTTTGTCGCAATAACTAATTCATGAATTTTCGTCAAACTTAAGATTCAGTTACAGCTTGACAAATATTATTGATGTTTATGTTTAGGTATAAATCACCTTACAAGTGACACTATTATGTTGCAATTTTTCTCGATATCCACAATAGTTCAATTTAAATAATGCCCGGAATTTCATGCGTTTAGAATCCCCACAATGAGCAGCTCATAGACTGAAATTTAATTTAGGCATTGTGGTAGTGAACTTTGAAGCATTAACATGTATGAGATAGAAGAAAGTTTATGGATTGCCACATCCGACTAGTTTTAATGATACTCAAACATAATTACGATTTTTAACTTAGAATGAAATGGTTCAATATCTAAGCTTCGAAATTATTCAAACAGACTAAAATTCTTTCTCAGAAGTCAAAGTGGAGAAAAAATAATTCAGTAATAATCAGTAACACAGCATTAATAGCCAGTACAAAATAGGTAAACAGGCTGCCAGTGTGGTGCTTTTTTTAGCTCACAGGTTAGCATAGCCTGAGAGCTTATGTGCCCATCCGTTCTGTATGTATGTTCGTTCGTGCGTAACGCGATAACTCATTATAAAAATATCCGATCCACTTGAAATTTTGTATTTAGGTATATTTTTATAAGGCGATTCCCTGATTAGTTTTTGGAGTTCATTCGATATGTATAAGAGGGGGATCGGGGGACTTATGCCACTCTCCTTAATTGATATAAATGGGTTTTTCATGCAGAATTAACAGTTTTTGTTCAAAATTTAGGTATAGGATCATTCTGAGAGGCGATTCCGTGACTGTTATTAGGTGTTCATTGAATAAGTATAATCAAGGGAAACGGGGTTCTAATGCCCGTCCCCTTAATTTATTTAAATGGGTTTTTCAAGCAGACTTGTCAGATTTCGTTCAAATCTCTGAATAGTTTTGGAAGTTTAATGGTTAAGTATAAAACAGGGGGATAACTCCTCTGAAATTATATAAATGCTAAATGGGTTTTTATTAAGAATTATCCGATTTGTTCTGAATTTTGGGTATAGATTTTTGATAAAGCATGATAAAGCATGCCCTTGATACTTTAGGAGGTTCAGTGATGAGTATAAAAAAGGTAAAAGGGGAGTTTTCCCCTTCTTAATCTTTTTCGAACGGAATTAACCCTTGAAAATATAAGGCTGTAATGTACAATTGCTATTCGTAGCCTGTGAGCTCAATGCCATCAGTTTAACTGGGCAGTATTCTTTTTATTAAACCCTTTTAACAGTTTGTTTACAGCCTTTAAACTGTAAATATAGACGTTACACCACTTTTTCCATGTTAAGATGTTTGTCTTGTAGGATTGAAAAATGCCGACGAATTAATTAACCAAACATTATAGTTAAAAGTTTGTGGTGTCTAAAGGCTTTTAGTAACGAAATAAGAAAACTATCCTTGCCGAGCGACGTTCGGGTAAAACTGTTAAGGTGCCAGGATGTTGTCGTAAAAAAACCCAGGGATTATACGATGGACGCAGAAGGTATACGCTAAAGGCAGAGATTTTACATTACAAAGTGTAGCATATGACTTTCATGAGAAACGGAGCATATACGATATTCCTTACAAAAATCCAGAAGATATACGGCGTATATTCTCGTATACCCTCACTATGCCTCTATGTAATAGCTAAAACCTTGTGTGGAAGATTACAATAATTAAAATCAACGTTTAACACACAATAAATAAAACACGCTACAGACGTATACGTTTCACGAGCACCAGGGCTCGCTTCCTCAGTGTACAAAAGGTAAAAATGTTTAAAAGCAGAAAACCCCCCAACTGACAGCAAGTCAGAATCCCAAATGACCGCAAACATAGTGCCAAAATACCAACAAGCCTCAGCAACCAATAAGATTAAACCGGAAATGAGTTGTTATGACATAATAAATCTAACCAGAAAGGTAGTAGAAACTTTCTGGTTAGATTTATTATGTCATAACAACTCATTTCCGGTTTAATCTTGTTGGTTGCTGAGGCTTGTTGGTATTTTGGTACTATGTTTGCGGTCATTTGGGATTCTGACTTGCTGTCAGTTGGGGGGTTTTCTGCTTTTAAACATTTTTACCTTTTGTACACTGAGGAAGCGAGCCCTGGTGCTCGTGAAACGTATACGTCTGTAGCATGTTTTATTTATTGTGTGTTAAACGTTGATTTTAATTATTATACCTCTATGTGTTGTTGCCCATCATGATTTGCCCAGAATATGTACGGACATCCATAGTCCAATCATAATTTATTATTCTCACCAGTAAATTTTTATTGTAAATTTTCAATATCCGAGCATTTTTCTGATTCAGTTAGGCAAAATTTTCTGTTTTGCAAAACTGGTAATAAAAGATTAAAAATTCTTTTAAAGACGTGGAAAAAATAGGCATTTGATTTTTTTTAATTTATTTTTTTAAATATTGATCATTTAAGTGGTTAATAGCAACAGTTTTGTGAAGTGGTAAAATTCGCCTTGCTCTAGCAACTTAATCTCTCTTTAAATATGGCGAATTTTACCATTTCAAAAAGTGGTGCCAATCAATAAATCTAAATTTTAAAAAAGTAGTCCACTGTTAATGCTGCATTACTGCAGGAGAAAACTTTCACCAATATAAATGAATAGAAAATGTTAGGGAGTTTCTGACGACCAATGACCCAATCCATATGTCTCTGTATTTCCTACGTATAAATACTTAATTCATACATTATATATCATATACATTAGGGATGCACAACCTGTGGCCCGCGGGCCAAAATTGGCCCTCGATGGGTTAACGTGTGGCCCGCGAACTTCGTCAATTTACAACTGGAAAAAAATTGCAATTTTTGTGCATAGGTCGCAGAAAAAAATCCTAAATTTTGTTAAATTGCCGCGTTTTTCAATTTTTGTAGTTTTAAAAAAGTACATATTACTTACCCATCATACGTAGTATAGGGTAAGTTTTGCAATCGTTTTGAAAATCGAAAAATTTTTTTGACGGATTTACACGTTTTAGACACTGGAGATTTCGAAAAACATATTTTTAGAAAAAAAAATTTGCCGTCTGTCTGTAAACGCTCTATCTCACGAACAAATTGAGATAGAGACTTGAAATTTTGTATGTACTTAGTATGTAAGAATGGGACGAAGCCTATTGAATATCAGCAACCTCGATTATCCGGAACTATTTTTCAGGATTCTCGAAAAATTCGTTCTGATGAAAGGTATATAAAAAATTTCGATTTTTTTTATTTTAAGGAATGCATGTAAAAGGCAATAAAAAAACACAAATTTTGCATAAAGAACGATGTCGATCGGATTATTAGTTGTCGAGATATTTGTAATCCTGTTTTCCACATTCTTCGATTTTTCATGATCCTGTATTTCATTCAAATTTCAATTCAGAGGAATATTTTAATTGAAAATGAGACGCTTAATCCGACGCAGCAAACTGTTAGTTAATATGATTATTATTTTTGGAGTTATAAGGATGTTTCTTTTACGTAGTTTGGTACTTCTTGAGTAGTTTGGCGTTTTATATAATTTGTTGAAATTGGTGCATCAGCAATTCATTAATAGAGTATTACTATGTGTATTAACAGCATTTAAATTTAGTTTTGGAATTGAAATACATTGTACGAATAGTTTTCACATATTTTATTTTCATATGCATATAAAAGATGGGTAAGTATTACGGTGGCCTCCAACGCACAGTGTGGTATTTTGCTGAAAAACCTGGCCAAAATTATTTAAATTATTTTGTGCGTTCTATAACAGATAAAATGCTTTAAGGAAACGTAAAATATATTATTATAATAGAAACAAATCATTTTTCGAACAATTTACGTGAATTATTGCCTTACTACTCATCATTCTTTATAGTATAATCTTTCATCTCATCCTCTTCAGAATCGCCCGAAAACTAGATTCTGGAAATAACAACTCTTAAATAAAGATCGAAACAAAAAAGTAAGCCATTAAGTACATTTTTATTGCAGTCTATGAGTAAGTCTTTTTTTGAAAAGTTTTGACTATATGAACGAAAATGCATGTTGCTGGCTTCAGCCGCCATCTCTGACTGCTGCCGAATTGGGTGGTATGCATGTTCTTTAATAGTAGCTCCGTGAATCAAAATTTTGTGTAATGTGTGTGACACTGGGTCTCAACCGAAAAGATTTACACAAAGGTTAGAAGTGTTATTCGCAATTTCTTAAAATTTTTTAGTATCTATTTTATAATCACTAGATAGCACGTCTAGAATAGCTTTTAAATAGTGAATTAATTTTACCTCAATTCCTGTAATTTAAGCTGATGTTTCTCGATCTGAGAAAACTTTTTTTGAGGTGTTTCCGAAACCAGCTTTTGCAATGTGTACCAGCATAGCATCTCAGTTTAAAATATACCTTGCATTAGTTTTTTTTTCTTTTATTGACAGTCTTTCTCATTTTTGCTTATTGCTAACCTTTTTTTTTATTGGAAGCTTTTTAATTACAAGATATAATTAAAGATGTAACTGGAAGCTTTTTAAAGCAAGATGTAAAATTGACTCGAAAAATCTGATTCTAACATGGAATATTGAAAGATCGAATTTCAAAGATTCAGGATCAATGTCTTTAATTATTTTTAGCTTGTTAAAATCTTTTTTATGATTGTTTGAAAATATAGCATTTCATCGATGAATTGATTGTTAGTAATAGCATTGCAAACTTTAGCATCGACACTAGTCAACACTAATTTAAATTGAACTTGTAATAAACCATATGCTGTGAAGATCTCTGTATTTATTAAATTTTGTGCTTGCTATTCAATGTATTTTACCTCCTCTTGGATCATGTCATTATTTTCTTGAATAAATCTTGTTAGTATGAGAAAGCAAAAGCGTGGATATGAAAATACAGGGTTCTGTCATCATACTTTTGAAATCCATTTATTTGCTTATTAATCTCAAAGAAGCTAAAGAGTTTTTGAAAGTGTTTGACTCGTTGAAATGTTTAAATCATGTGAGTTAAAGGGATTTTCAGACATTTGTTTAAATATTTGTCGTGGACATCTGTCACAATACCATTTGCAAAGGCGTTCTAAACTTATCAATTCTTTTTCAAATTTACTTGCTGTTGTGAAAACATTTTCTATGTATTAACACAGTCTCTGAGTAAAGTGATCTGAAAGGTTTTAAAATTTTACTTCCACAAAGTTTTCAGTAATGAAGTTATATTTTTGATAAAATTGTTCGCTCTCTGAAGAAGTATATAGCGAAAACATACATATTTATTAAATGTTCGGGTGATATTAAAACGATTGTATGTAAAATCTGCTGCAGCAAACATGGCCAAAGCCTCAGTTGGTAATCATTTCAATCTGCATAGTTTTGAGGTCTACGACAAAGAATTAAACTTTTTTCAATATTTTGCTGCCCTTGTTGGCTTGAATGCCTTGTTTTTAATAATTTGTGAAACATCTGCATGCCTTGCAACTTTTTTACTCAATTGAACTGCAATTGTTTTTGGCTAATTTCAGATTTTAATTGTTCCAATTTATATCTCTTCTGCCAATACAAGCTTTAAACTATTTTGCTGGATAAGATAACTGATAATTCACATATTACAAACTCTTGGTACAAAACCAAAATGTTACATTATTTACAAAAAATCATTTAGGGTGTGCGATCAGGATGTACGATCAAAAAACGTTTTACTTAAATTTAAAAAAAGAAACATCCAACTACTTAAAAAAAGGATTTTCCCCCTTCAATTTGCAGATTTGTCATCTGCACACCAAAGGGTATTCAGTAGGAATAAAAAACTACAGTATATATTAAATTCAAACAGTTAATAAATTTTTAAAAGTTTAATAAAGTAAAAAAGCTGCTTTTCAGAATTTTTTTTTTTGAAATTTTGTTTTACTTATTAAAAAAATGAGGGGCAAATCGGGGCAAATTTTATTTCATATCTTTTAATTAGAAGGTCTATACATTATAAAAACACAAGAGTTCTTACTGAACTCAGTTTAACTCCCTATTAAAATTATAATTTTATCTAAAATATTTAACCAGAAAAAATCTATGGTTTCAAACTTGAAAATCATAATGAACATGTACTATATTTACAAAAATATTTATGTGCAAGAGATTATATACTTTCGTCTTTAAAAACTGTAAAATGTTTCTGAAGTTCGACTTAAAATAAATTTTTAGGCGTTCGATAAAATGATGCATAGGTCAGAAGCATAAAATGAGAAATGCAAAAACCATGATTTCCAAATAAAATACCAGACAATTGGAGAGTCTACAGAAAGAAATGAACCCTTTATCATATGCACAGGATAGTCCCCTTATACCAACCAGAAAATGATTAACTAAATGCGAAATTTAAAATTTTGACTTTTGGCCAGCTTTTTGAGCGAAATACCACACTGTGCAACGACTAGTTTTTTATATTTTGCGAAATACATACTAGTTGTACTTAATGGATTGAAAAAAAAATTACCATTATAACAAATAATGAAAAAAGTTTAATATAAACTATATTATTTGAAATCGTCTCACTAACTTTTATTAGAAGCTGAAGTCTTTCTACATCGTGCAAATTCAAGTTAATCAACCACAAAAAAGCAGTGACCATCTTCTGTTGAATTGAAGATGCCTGATATTTTGCAGCATAATATTTCCATCGCTTTAACATCATAAGTTTAACCTAGGAAGCTGTTAGCTTCTGCTCAACCTAGCGTAGAGCCAACGCTAATCTTTTATCTCTTCCATATGAGAAATTTAAACAGTGTCAACTTCAACTGGATCATCATCAGGATTGTTTTCGTATTGAACAACATCAGTTCTAGTCGCAGTTATATCCTTGTCAAATAATGTTTCATGCTAGAATTATTTATCAGACTCAAAACACTCTTTTACATCTTCTATGGTAATATGGTGGTATCCCAAGCTTTTTAAATGTTTGTACAAAACAGTTTGCATATAAATCCGACATTATTGAGTTTCGGATTAAGGGGAGGGGATTGCACTTATGACCATTAAAAAAACACAATATCTCGAATGTTCCCGGGGAGCATCTTGTTCCACTAGGGGAAGGGGGGTAGGTATTCCCTCCTGGACACACTCTGAGTTCAACACTGGTGAAAATCAACGTGTTTCCCTTTAAAATCATTATTCTCTTTTCTGAATTTTGCTTAATGTTGGGGAGGGGGGGGGGTGAAATCGGCCAGTTAAAGCGGAGTTTCGGTTAAGAGGGAAGCTACCTGTATATATAAATTAATATCTCAAAAACAGAATATTTAAATTTAATGAAATAGAAATTCTGCATAATATTCTTAAATAAAGCAAAAATGTCTATGAAAATTTACTAGAAGATGTGACTCTGCCTGCCTGTGTGTGAGATAAATATTGTGGGCCCCTATCTGAAGAACTAATGTACGGAATTTAATAAAAACTTATATTCAGTTAGTCCCTGATATACGTTGGTGTTCATTAGTTTTTCGTGTAAATCGCTCAACAGGTAGCCGGTTATGCAGCATTTTTCTCGATTTCAGCAATAGCGGAATAATCTCAGTAATCTCATAATAAACAATCTCAATAACTAATGCACTGATTTTCATCAAACTATCTGCCAAGCTCACTTAGTTCATGATATGAAATGACGTTTTTTGTATTTTGGTGTAAATCGCTCAACAGATGGCTCTTCTAGAAAGCATTTTTTTAAATTTCGCAACAGCTCAATCTCCAGAGCAAGAGCACGGATTTTCTTCAAACTTCAGAATCAGTTAGTCCTTGACATGAGTTTACGTGTTCTTTATTGTGCTGTAAATTGCTCTACAGATGGCGCTGCTATGCTTCATTTTGTAATTTTCTCAATAACTCTATCTCTAAAATTAATGCATGGATTTTCATAAAACTTCGGGCTCAGTTAATCCTTAATATAACTTGGTGTCATTTACATTTTGTTGTAAATTGACCTACAGGTGACGCTTCTATGCTGCATTTTTCACATTTTCAGCATTATCTCTCTCTCAAGAATTTACGAAAAAATTCTCATCAAACTTTAGATTCAGTTACATCTTCACAAAAGTTGTTGCAAATTAGATTTAGATGTAAATTATCCAACGAATGGTGCGGCTATACTGCATTTTGCATAATTTAAACAATTTTTGCGATTGTCATACCTCAAAAACTAATGCACGGAATTTTATATCATTAGAATCTATATGAATAGATTTGATTGCCAGTTATTTTTGGCACAGTGACAGCAAATTTTTAAGTATTAACATGTATGAGATAGAAGAAAGTTTTCGGATTGCCACATCCAACTAGTTTAATATTACTTGGTGTGTGTATATTCTATAGATCATATAAAAAGCTGCACAAAAGTTCTTAAGGGTTCTTACGGGTACCGTTATTTTTTTGAGTCATATACCAATTTTTTTATATATATATATTTAAAACTATCCAGTTCAAACGTGTGAAATCTCGCCTTATTTAAAGAAACATTTTCTATGAAAAAATACTGGTACCGAAGAATTTCCTGGTCTTCAAATTCCAGGACCAGTATGAACCCAATCAAGAATGCTTCTGTTTTTCCTAGAAAAATGTTCAATGTAAATTTTCAACTATACTTTGTGTTTAGTTGAACTAACTATTAGCATACTATATAGTATACACACAAATCAATCGATCATATACAGGATAATACAAAAAAATATATATAATTTCCTGATTTTTCATCGTCATAGCAAAAAATGTGGTTTTTAACCACTTAATTGTTGCATTAAATTGCGTTTTCAATATTCAAATTCATAATTGCTACCACTTTTTTTTAAAGAAACATATTCATCTTATTCAATGACGAATAAAACGGTACCAGAATAAAACCAATGACACTATTTTTTTTTTTTTAACTGGTTTGAATCAAACAATTTGGAATAAAAGTCATTAAACTTGCAGCCCGTGAGTGTCTCAGGCACGACGATTGAGTGGTTAAATACGTTATGAGTTTTCCAAATTCTTTTCATACATTATATTTCCCCTCAACCTTTTGGAGACATTTACGTGCCGCAAAAAAGCTTAACAATCCTTGCTTATTCCCACCAATAAAATTTTACTGTAAAATTTGGCTTATTTAATGGGAACATTTTCTAGATTTAATGAGGCACAATTTTCTGTTTTTAAAAACCGGTGACAAAACATTAAAAATTTCGTAAAAGGCTCCCGTCGCGAAGGGGTTAACCCTTTCCGGCACACTGTGCCCGGTCTGGGATACTCAATTTTAATTCCAAACTTGCAAATGGCGCCAGTAATATTTTAGTAAAATTTTGCTTCTACAATAAAAGCTTCAATTAGGGGTTTCAAAATATCGAAAAAATTCGTTTGTGAATTCTGGTGTCAGTCGAAATTTTCTCATTTAACAAACAGATTTTGCCCGTGCCGGAAAGGGTTAAAGAAAGTGAGAAACTTTGTTACAGTATTTTGTACGTGTTAGAAAGAATTTTACATTCTACACCGGATTTTTCATTCTTACTTATGGGGTTTCGGGTAAAAAAAAAGTTACTGCATTAATTTCTTTGTTTTGTTTTTCTCCTTAAAACGACGTTTATATTATGTCTCTATCTGAATTAAAACAGGAAATATTTATTTTTATGTTTTGGTTTGTTTTCAAAATACGAGGGCAATTCGGAAAGTAACCTCCGTTTATGAATTAAAAAAAACTAATGAAAGGAAACATGTTTTATTGCTTATGTATGAAAGACATATTCTTCAGCTACTTATCAACATAATTGTCGTATTAATTAAAGCAATTATCATAACGGTTAATCAGCTTTGAAATTCCATCGTCACAGACCTCTGCCGCTGGCCTCTTCAACTGCGATTATTTTTAAATTCAACTCGCACCACTCTTTCAATTCAAAAAATTTTAACATATTTTTTCGATATAATTTGTTGATAAAAATTCTTTGGATTGAAAGAGTGGTGCGAGTTGAATTTAAAGATAATCGCAGTTGAATAGGCCGGTGGCAGAGGTCTTTGACGATGGAATTTCAAAGCTGATTTACCGTTATGATAATTGCTTTAATTAATACGACAATTATGTTGAGAAGTAGCTGAAGAACATGTCTTTCATACCTAAGTAATAAAACATGTTTTCTTTCATCAGTTTTTTTTTTTTTTTTTTTTTTTTTTTAATTCATAAACGGAGGTTACTTTCCGAATTACCCTCGTATAACTTTCATGCAATAGCTGTTATGAAAACAATTTCTTTTGAAGATGCGATTTTCTTCATGATGTGTTTTATCACCATTTCTCCTGTTTAAACTGTTATAACGCATAACCATCTAACATAAATGGTTCAAAGTTGGAACATCTCTATTTCAATAAGTTTAATCTCAACTTTGATTCAGTAAATTTGAAAACAAAATTTACTTTTAAAAATATGATCTTTTAAGGAAAAGTTGCATCGTTTTTTAATAAAATTTTTATTTTAAATATTTTCAATTATTCTTTAAATTAATATTTTAAAAACTGTTGGGCTAAAATTAACGCTGATATATTTCTGTTTATATATTTGAAAAAAAATTGAAATTCTAAAAATAATGTTTCAAGTTATAAAGATTTTGTTTTGCTACACTTTTTTAACCCTTATTCGCATGGGCAAAATCTGTTAAATGAGAAATTATCGGTTGACACCAGAATTCATGGCGAATTACTTAGATATTTTGGTATCCTTAATTAAAGCATTTATTGTAAGAGCAAAATTTTACTAAAATATTATTGGTGCCGTTTGCAAGTTTGGAATTAGAATTAGATATCCCATTTTAAAGGGTTAATAGATTTAAAAAAAATTTTTAATTGTGTTACGTTCTAACACAACTAACACTTGTGATTTTGTTTATTATTAATATGATTAACTATCGCAAAAACAATTTCAAAAATTTCACTCATTTAATAATTTAAAAAAAAATGTGCGTCGGACCCCATTAAGAAATGAATATGGTAATCGTAATTATGCATGAAGCTTTTATGCACATGTTCATAGATTAAATTACGTGATTGCAACAACAGGTATGTAAATTCAAAAACAGCTTGAATGCAAACGAATTTTCATTGTCACTTATCCTCTTTGTATGTAAATTATGAGCAGCTGGTTAAATTAAATTATCGTGCCAACAAAGAAATACAAGAATTAATTTTATAAGTGAAAATATTTTGTGTCCGCTACACGTGGACGAAAATGAACGGATGCAGACAAATAAAATGCATGTCGGATAATTAAAGCAGTTTCCTTGAACAGTTTAGAATTATTAATTACTTTGAATTAGTACAGTGTCCTGGAATTTCAAGATTAAAAAATTCTTTGGTATTATTATTTTCTTATAAAAAAAAATTTCTCTTTAAATAAATGAAATTTCACGCGTTTGAACTAAATTTACTTTTTTTATTAAAAAAAGTACTGGTATTTGACCTTAAATATTAAAAGCCAATAAACGTTATTATATGAACGAAGACTTTTTCGAGTGCGGTGCAGTGAGCATGGCAAGCCATGCCTATTTCCATTGTGATCTTACGAGACGCTGACACTTAAAAAGCCCGGCAATTCCACCAGAAGGCAATATACTTACACGCAACCTCCTACTAAACAAACTAAAACGTATGCATAACCATCTATTTGAAATCTCAATTTTAACAACGCAGCCTGGGCATGCAACAGCTTCTGTTGCTCCTTCTCAGTGCTGTCTTTGTCGCACATTCATCCGCCCATTGTCGCGTAGGGGATCTGTTCCTCAGCAGAAAGGTTCCTATTTTGTTATTTTCTTTTGTTATATGATTCCTGTTTGATCCCCTGTTATCTTGCCTGCCCTCTGTCAGGTTATGTTCTTTTGCATCTGGCAGATGCGGCCCTGATACGGATTTTTGTATTTTTACCGCCCACTGTCGCGAATCAAGCGGTTTCAGCTTTGGCGAAATTCAGTTTTTTTTTTTTTTAAGATTTTAATAAAGGCGACCAGGAGGGAAATAATGCTCTACAGACTTGGTTTCCTCGTCTGTCCCTCTTAGACAAACAAACAAACGAAGACTTTATTAACATTAGAAAGACCCTCGAGGTCTTAATTTTACTCAAGATTTTACGCGAGAGTTTTTTATATAAAACTATTTAACTTATATAACCAACTTTTGTGTTCTTCTTTATATGTGCGTGTGTGTCCGGTACTTGGCAAAACATTTTTAGCAAAACTCGGGTTCTAGCAAAACATTTTCGCTTTATCTAACCGCTTCACTGATTGCCCGTATGTCATACGGACAACGAGTTCTTACCAATCATGATTTGCCCGTACCGCGTACGGTCACCTATATTCCAATCATGATTTATTATTCTCACCAGTACATTTTTACTGTAAATTTTGCATTATCTAATCCGGGCATTTTTACGATTTAATTAGACAAAAATTTCTGTTATGAAAAAACGGAGATAAAAGATTATAAATTCTTCAAAAGACAAGGAAAAATAGACATTTGAAAGCTTTTTTCAAAAATATTTATCAGTTAAGTGGTTAATTAATTTTGTTGTTGTTGATGATGATAATAAGTATATTTTTTCTATTTTATTTTGAATTTTTTTCGTGTCTTTTTTTTCGGTTAGCTCGACAGTGTTGTACATCCATGCATACATATGTATATATACATATATATCCACATATACCGGATGTCCCAAAATTGACTGATGGATTTTAAATTTCAATAACTTCCAAACGGTGACAGCTATTTAAAAAATTTTTGCAGGAGGGTTATGTATAATGTCAGGAGTTTTTTTACCGTAATTTTTTGTTTTAGTTCGCATCTCAAACAATAGGTGGCGCTGACGGCGATTGAAGGCCAGGTGATCAGTGCTGAGTGAAACGTCGACCTGGCCTTCAATCGCCGTCAGCGCCACCTATTATTTGAGATGCGAACTAAAATAAAAAATTTGGGTAAAAAAACTCCTGACATTATACATAACCCTCCTGCAAAAATTTTATAAATAGCTGTCACCGTTTGCAAGTTATTCAATTTTAAAATCCACCAGTCATTTTTGGGACACCCGGTATGTATATGTATACAGTGTATATGCACCTATACACATACTTTTATGTATATTACAAATTTAAATTTTTTTAGCCAAAATTAACCTTTATACTACATTATTTTTCTTTTAACAATATTCCGTATTTAGTTCAATTTATTAAATTAGTATCTTATTTCTAGATCTAATCTATTAATCTTTATGGAAACGATTTAAATTCTTAATTCGCTTTAAAAGACATTTATTCCAATATGCGTAAATTTAAAAAGATGGCCCTAAATTAAAAATATTCTTAATTAAACTTTATTTCTTAATATTCCAAAAATAACTCATTTTTTCCCCTGTTTTTATCAACCCTTTTTAAGAAAGTTATATTAAATTTATTCCAAAACCATACCTTTCAAAAAATATCATTATTTTTATGTATTTATTTTTTCCTCCTTCAACGTTTGATTTTTGTGCGCATCAACAAATTCATTTCTTTTCTTTTTTTGCTTCAAAATATCGTCTGAAAGATATCTAAGTCAGTATTCGATTATAAATCAGTTAAATAATAATTTTTTTAATTAAAAAATATCGTCTGAATGAAATTAATCTCGACGATGGACATGAATTCTGTTTACATGTGAAAATCATGGTTAGAGATTAGAGAAAGTTCTAGAAGCTTTTAATTATTGACTTGAGAGAAAAGGCCCAGAGATGGATGGAATCTTTTATTCGATGTTTTCGGGTTTGAACGATTTAAAAGCTAGACGAATGTTTTTCCTCCTTTTTAGAATGTTTAGAATGTTTTTCCTCCTTTTCCTTTTGAAATTTCCTCTTAGTACCCCGTTCGCTAACGCTCATCAACCCCAATGAATTCCATAGCAATTCACATTGGGACCGCTACGTAATCCCAGCTCACTTCACTCGCTCGCCACTTTTTCCATCAACATATCCATAATAAATATTACCACATATGATTTTTACATGTAAAATCTACAAATACTTTGAATACATAAAAACGTTGGAAAACTTCGTTTCAAATCAAATAAAAACGTATTTTTCGGCTATAATATTGCACAGCACTGCTTAAATTAACTTTTTTACATTTTGCATTTGTAGCTCACCGAAGTGAAAATTTCTTTAAAGTCTATAGAAACTATGACTGTTGCCACGAATGATCGTTATTTTCACATAGAAATTATACAAACAGAATAGCAGTTTTATTATTTTTCCATTTCATGTATATGTAAATTTTAAACGTACAATCACATCCATACCTTACCCATTTATTCGAGTCCGGACCGTCAGCGTAGCTCTAGCTTTCGCTTACTAAAACGCCGTCTGGCGACAGGTTTAAATTCATTTAACATAATACTAATGAAATGTAAACAAAGCGTTTTATGCTGTGTCTAAAAAATAATCTTGATTAGAAAGCTGATTTACTGAATGCATAAAGTCACTGTGAGACGAATTAATGGCATTGTTATTCATACATTGATCAAATTAAGTCTTCTAGAATTCGAACGAAAGAAACGACTGTGTTTAAAAGAAATTCTCTCCGAAAAAATTGGCTGAATTAAGTAACCTTTATCATGCAAAATTTCACTCACAAATATCGTTAAAAATTCTATTTGTTTTTACTAGTTTTTTGGTACTAGTTTGTCCAGTTTATTATTTTTTTAATGATACAAACTTGCAGTTATCTAGGTTATCAAAATGTGTTGGAAACATTGAAACTGACTACCTCCAAAGTAATCTCCCATCAGTAAAAATGAAAATCTATTTTTGCCATTATTTAAGACCGAAATATTTCATTAACAAGAAGTTTAAATCAGGAAAACATTTTCATTGAAATTCACTCGTGGAAGTTTCTCTCGTCAGTAATCAAACTCTGGGAAAGCAATTACAGTTGCAGCTTTACTATTTTCAGGACATGTCAGTTGATCTTATTAACAGTTCCGTGGTACACATATGCGCTTTCAGAAAAAAGGCACTCAGAGGGTGTTTTTGGCACCAGTAAGAAAAAATTTAATATATGCTCTCTCTAGTTTAACCATTTTCGTTATTGTTTAATCAGAGGTAAATTAAAAATAAAACTTATGCCGACTCAATATAATTTGTGTAAGAGCCGTCGGTCCCGAAAGAGTTAATTTTGTAATTCGCTTTGTAAAGATAAACATCGGCTACTTTATTTTCCCCTTCTCTATTAACACACCATTCCTTCAGAAGGAAAGATCTTTCCTCCACAAGTTCACAAAATATTGCATGCCGTAATTTCCTGCGTAAAATTACAATTTTTTTTTACCCAGAATTTTTTTTAACCTTCCTACCCTGAATGGGTCTAATCGACCCAGTCTTATAATGCGTTTCATTCAATTCAAACCAGAAACATTTTTCATAAAGTAAATTAAATAAATATCACAAAGTTTTAAGTTAAATAAGCATGTTAAATGGATTCAAATAAAAATTCTGGTGTGAAATATTTTTATCAAGTTTGAGTAAAATTTCAACGGGATAGGAAGGTTAAAAGTAATGTAACTGGCTAGATTGCCGTAAATATTTATCTTCAATCACTGAATAAATTTTCTGGGTTCAAAAAAAAAATTGTTTGATCCGCGGATTATACGCCGGAAATTACGGTACATAGTTTTAAGTTTCTGCATGCAGGCTAGGACTGGCGACTATTCTGGCTAACATCTCATACCACAATTTACAAATAATTTCTTTGTGGTAAATTTATCTTGAAATTACTCAGGTGGAAGTTTATGGCAGAGAATATTTTTCAAAATTTGGAGCGAGTAGAATAAAGAAATAATCGCTGAGACGATATAGATCGTGGTAATAAAAAACTTTGCCGATATATGGAACTCTAGTGGCCAATCCGTTCAACCGATCGAGGTGAAATTTCATATGCAGCTATTCAGAGGTATGAGTTCGAGATTCTCTGAACGGCAACAAAGTGGCGCTCACGGTTACGGTTACAGTTACAGAAACTCAAAATTTTCCAATGGCAACACCCATGTTTTTACTCGCAAAATAATCAGCGCATGCGAAAACCCTAAAAAGCATTGGAACCGTACTTGTATAGACAGAAACGGACACGTTATGCAGGCACAATAAAATATTCTGCGAATCCCCCCCTCCCCTATAAAAAAAACATGATTGGCGCGCAAGGAGTAAATTCGCATATGACACAGTCTTTTTATCTGTTTTCTATGATGACTATCTGGAAAACGACGTTCCGTGATTGGTATTTTGTCTCTGTCATATTAAAATTTTCTGCGAGCGCCTTGGTCGTGTTTTGGAGGGGGTCGTTCGTAGAGCTGATTTTGTGCAAGCAATTCGTCCGTTCATTGTAATAACCATAGCGTTCCAGCGCTTTTTAGGGTTTTCGCATGCGCTGATCTTTTTGCGATGAAAAAAATAGGTGTTGCCATTGGAAATTTTTGAGTTTCTGTAACTATAACCGTAACAGTGAGCACCATTTTGTTGTCGTTCAGAGAAACTCGAGCTCATATCTCTGAATAGCTATATCTGAAATTTCACCTCGATCGGTTGAACGGACTGGCGTCTAGAGCCCCATATATCGGCAAAGTTTTTTTATGACCACCCTGTACATCCTAAACAGTGTGGCTGCATATGACTGATTTTTTATTTAAACATTTTAAATTACAACCAGAAAATTTTAACTGTGCTTTCTGAGGGACGAATTGTACCATAAATAAATTAAAACGAGATCGTCATTCAAAACTTTCAAGTTTGAATTCAATATTTCTGAATGAAACCAAATCAACCTGAATGAACCAAAACTGATCCCAAACGTGTAATCGAAGGCTTCGGCAAATTAAATTCATTCAAACAATCAACAATCTAGATAATATAGCTATGAATAAAGAGAAGAAGATGTATAAAGTATTGTCTGTCTTTTGTGAGTGAAGTAAATGGGGATATAATCAGAAAATAGTGGCTGCTGTTTCATTACATTGGATCAGGGCCTTGTTAACATCGGAGCAAACACATTCACTTGAAAAATAAATATAAATCTTAGTCTTATGTATGACAGAAATTCCCCATAAATAAGGCGTTTTAAGAATCGAGAATTCCCCTTAAAATTTACTTGCTGAAATTAGTCTTGGGGAAAAAAACAAATGGCCCACATTAACAGGAGAATTGTTTATGTAGTCACAATATGGTGGACTGCAAGGCCCGACTGCCATTGGGACAAACATCTAGAAACAAACAAAAACAGATATTTTGCATTAATCATGAAAATTGTCCATGAATATGACATTTAAACAAGGAGAAAATTCCTGTTTAAAGATATTATTGGAGGTTTGCTCTAGCGGTAATCCACCCCTACGAAACTGACTACTGTCGAAACTTCACCATTTTGATACTAATGTCTGTTCCTGTTTATTCATTTTTTCCTGATTTAATAGAGTACTGATACGCAATTTCAGCTTGAAACACATCATATCCATCTGTAAAGTTTTCAAAACCGATTTATTTAAATTAATCTCTTAACACCAGAAAGCCGGGAAATTTTACGCAAGTTTTATAAAATATATTTAAAACCAGAAAAATTATTTGAAATTATTCAGTTTATTAGTTTAAGTCATTTCATTGCAACATGCTTATAAATTATTTCTTGGAGTTTTTTCTGTTTGGAATCGACATTAAGTAAACTATTCGGTGTCGAATTGACACCTGCTCGACGTTTTAGTACTAATAGTCAAGCATAAAAAAAAGTTGTGGTAATTCTCTTTAATTCTGGTAATTGTATATACTACATCACACAAATCAGCGATTAAAATTCATCGCCTCCTGAATGCTATGAGAGTACTGAAACAAATAATGACGCCTTGGGCGGAATTTCATAAGTGTTTTTATAGTGCCATGAATTTCAGTAACAGTAATTTTCAAATGTTTTCTATAAATTAATAAATCTCGGGAAAATAAAAAGGAAACAAACTGTAAAAGTTATTGTTATTCAAATTGAGAGAACCGTACAAACGCGAAAAAAAAATCCGGATGTGATTTTTGCAGGATTTTCTGCCATTCTTCTGTCAGCGCTGAGGCAGGGCCGTAGCTAAGGGGGCGCTATGGGCGGCTCAGCCCCCTAAAATATTTTGAGCCCCCTCTCGAAAAGATTCTAAGGTCATTCAATGAATTTCTGTTCCGAAAATTCAAATGAAATGCTGTTCAAAAATCGAATTTAGTTTTGAGATCCTTTTGCAGTTTTGTAGAGTTACTAAATTGTATATCTAAAATAAGTGTTTCAACACTCTCTCATCCTATTTGTACCTATGAAGCTAACATGATGTTTAAATTTGCACCAGTTATGCACTCAAAATTTTCATCATCCTATACTTTTCTTAGCATAAAATGAAGTTGTTACAACAGTTTAATAAGAAACATAGTACATACTTATAATGTGAATATGCACTCATTTATTTTTCTGCGTCAGAGAGAGAGAGAAAAAAAAATTATGACCCCCCCCCCTACATTCTCTTGACCCCCCCCCTATTGTTCACTCCTAGCTATGGCCCTACGCTGAGGCCTAGTATTCAGGGGGCGGAATAAAGCTCTTTAATTTATTTTTAATAGTAAAATCTTTGATATTTTGATTTATAGTAAAGCTGGAGGGTAGGGGGAGGATGTTTTGACGAAGGTCTTTCTGTGTGATTGGGATGATTTTTTTTCGACGTAGACAAGGGCAGTGACACATCAATGATCTTTTTAATCTACGTCTGATGGTGATCACGAATGTAAATGAAACTATATGGAAATTTAAATAAAATCATCGAAATCTATTTCACTCCTTAAACCATGTTAAACTGCTTTGTTTTTTATTATATTGCCTTATCATAATTATTTAATCGATTACTTAAATCTACTGTTAACTGTGTTCGTTACTTTCTAAGAGAACACGTTTCACGTTACACCAGGACTTTCAGGCATCTCTTTCAAGAATTTTTGTAAAGTGATGTTTTCTTTATTTAAAGAAAAGAAACTTCTCCCTTGAGATTTAGCACCCAATACTTCACAAAATGTCCTGTATTAAAGACATAAAATCTCCATAGTACTTTGCTGCGCATGAAGCATGCTAAAATATTTGATTCATCGTCTTGCTCTTTTCTGACATACACAGGTTAAAATAGTTTTACAATATTTTCTTACTTATTTGTTTTTTGCATACCCATGTGCCTAATTTTTATATTTATTATTCTGAAATAACAAAAAAAAAAAAAATAAACAGTCAGTTTAAATTAGCCCCCCCCCCTCTTTTCAGCCCACCAACGAAATTTCTAATCCCGCTCTTGTCCTAGAACCCAATTAAAAAATATGTCAAAAAAAATTTTTTTCTTTACTTTTATCTACTTTGAAGAGACAATAAATAAATCAACAATCACCTAAATTGTTTGTCTTTTCAGAATTCCTACCTCAATATTTTTCTCTTCTCTCTGCAATTTTGGAGACTTTTCCAGCATGAATATTTTTGTGTTAACTAGAAGTGTAAAAATCCAAGCACAATTGGCCATTCTCTCATTATTATATTTTAATAGTTATTTTTCGTCTAATTTTTTGTTAGAACGATAATAAAATTTAAGTGAAGAATACTTTTGCAATTTAGTGGTAAGAGACTGCCCGCTGACGCCTAAATTTTTACACCCCTGGTGTTAACCCTTTCCGACGCAGTATTAAGTCCCACATCGGACCAATCAAAATTTAATTCCAAACTTACAAACATATTTTAACAAAAATTTTGCTTTCACAATGAAAGCTTAAATTAACAAGCTTTTAATTTCTAAAAAAGTCTTTGGTAAATTTCCATGTAAATCAATCATTTCATCATTCTGCTAACAGAACTCTTCTGCGCCGGGAAGGGTCAAGAAAGTTTGCCGCAAAATATAGTAATAACCAGTAGCGGCTCGCCAGAGGGTGCTGCATCAATTTCTTCATACCACTAAAATTTTATAGTAATTTCAGTTTTTCTAATCAATAAAATTTGTCGAGTAAATGGTATGAAAGATTCTTTAAGCTTAATTGGTGAGTAGAATCTCATGCAGCACTCCTTGACGAGCCGCTTTTGGTAATTTCTTCCCATACTTCCTGAATTTCTAAAACTCCATTTTAGCTCACAGGTTATCAAAACCTGAGAGCTAATGTATCCGCAGGTTCTGTATGTGTATATGTATGTACGTAACGTGATAATTCTTGACTGAAATAACCGATTTGCTTCAAGTTTGGATATAAGTTTATTCTGATAATGTGCTTTCCTGATTAGTTTTGGTGGTCCATTAGTTAAGTTTAAAAAGGAAACGATGACGTAATTATGAACGAATCCAGGAAATGGCACCTACGGGTTCTGCAAAAAAAGGCTCTGAGTCACAAAAAACCGCTAAAAGTCAGTTTGCTCCATTTGCAGACCTCCTGATCTAATATTTGCGAGGTAAGTTCTGTGACCTGACGATTATATATTTATTAGAAAATATTTTGTTTATTACATAAATTGTTAGTGCATTTCATGTACTTTTACAATGTTATGGAAGATTTTGGATGTATTCGCGATGTAGTTCAGTCAATAGTTTAGAATTGCCTTTGCAATAAGCATGCCGGGATAATAACACCATCCACTGGTGTTAATACTCCAGTTGATTCTTTTAAGTGCTGGAACTACATCTGAAGAGAGTTTATTTTTTATTTTATTCACGAGAGAGCATTATTGTTATTGAAAAAAGATAAAGAGAAATTTGTATATCTTAAGTGCTGCTAATTTTTCCATGTCAAAAGAATAAAATATCAAATGATTTTTGCTGTATCCTGATATCGCAATTAATGGTAAGTAAGAGGAATGTGTCACTTTTTAAGGCTGTAGAGTCTATATCATTAGAATTGGACAATTCCATGCCATTATTACTTGTTATTATGTAGTTTTATTTTCATGGAATTGTAACTCACATAGATAAGCAATAACTCCAAATAGCACGAGTAAAAAAGACACGCCATTAGATTTTATGAATACATATCTGCTAAAATATTGTATACATAGTCAATCAATTGCTGTATCGAATCCTCTATTCGTTTGAAAAAAAAAATCGAAAACTAACCCGTGAAAATTTTTTTAACCTTAACGACTCGTTTTACCCCAGGGCACCTATAAAAATGAATTACCATATATGCTTAGCAAGAATTATGGCAAACTTAATAGACATTGATCATAAAAAGATTTTAAAAAATGTAAATATAATCAAAAGGGATTAAAAACGTGCTGAAAAATTTGAAAAAATTCCTCTAATATTAACCCCTTGGGGATGAGTCATACTTATACGTGAAGCACAGTCCTTGTTTATCGCCATCAGTAAAATTTGCTTTATTTAATTGGACATTTCTTGACTTAATAAGGATAATTTCAGTTTTTAAAAGACGATGACAAAACAGTAAAAATTTTGTAAAAGGTTGCCGTTGCAAAGGGGTTAAGAAAAGTGCAGTCTCTATTATTCGCACGCATTAACTCTTTAACGGAAAAAGCATTTTCATTGCTAAGATGTTGAAATAAATGAATCACATCAGCAATTGGGAATAAATATATTTGTAAATAAGAAAAAGTGCTTTTTCACATACATAATAAAATGGATTTTTTTAAATTAAAATTCGTTATTGCATATCTTAATTAAAATTTTGTGCTTTTGCAGAGAAACCAATGAACGTTAACCCTTTGAGGGACAAAGCACTTCTATTCATAAAATGCTAAAATAATTGAATAACACCAGAAAATTAAAAAAAAATTATTTCAAAATATTTAAATGTTTTTTTTTTTTTTTTTTTTTTTTTTTTTTGTTTACGCACTTAATAAAAATGAAATTTTCATTTTCAAATTCTGGTATTATTGTAGCATTTCGAAATTAAAATTAAGTAGGATATATTTTATCCCACCGCTCTTCAAGAGGTTCAAGGGTTAACAGTGATTCGATAGCAGGAGAAAGTGGACCCGTAATCTATCTCTCCATTATATGCTGGATCTCACTAGGGAACTACTTTTGGTTTTGCTAGTACGTAGAATTCACACTTGTTGCATTTTTAAACCCTATAGTAAGAAGTTTGAAAATCGAAAAAAACTTCTCTGTTAAAATCATATTTTTTTTTATTTTGCAGCAACATAACTTTCTGAAAATGCTATTTTCAAAGCAACACATCGGACTTTTAACAAAGCCTTTTTTTTTTCTTTAGAAGGAAACATTTTAAAATATAAATCAGTTAATAAAAAATATAAAATGTTGAAAAAAGTTTAAAATTTTTACAAAAACCTACGAATTTGGATTTGAAAAATTACGACATTATATTCACACTTTGGCGGAAAAAAAAGGTTGGCGTATTTTCAAAAGTAGACCTAGTTCAACCCTAGTCAAATATCATAACCCCAAAATAAGGCAAGTGAAAAATTCGTAGCGCCCAAATTGGCGATTTTACTCATTTTTGGCGAGAAACAAAAAAATAAAAATCCCATAATGAAAATTTTATAGCATAAAAAAATATATATATAACATGTTTTCAACAAAGAATTCTTATCAGTTCTCTAACTTTTACGTATAGGGCTACAAAATTCATCAGCTCTCGATGCTAAGTCAGAGCAACACCAAAAATTTGTCAATTACTTTGAAAGGAAGTTTTACGGAATGTGGGAGATGAGTGCTAGTTATATATGTTACGTTACGTGAGTTTCATCACTCGAAATGTAATTTCTTCAAAATCCCTTTATTTTGTCTCTTTAGATGTTACAACATTCGGAAAATTCATTCAATGAAGTGCAATTCTGTTATTTTCTAGCGCTTCCTGCACTGTCAACATCACCATCGCAATCATCTTCACCTCCACCTTCACCATCTAAATCATTATTTTCCTCATCTACATCACTTTCGTCATCATTTCCATCAACTTCATCACCTTGAGCATATGTTTTTGTAGTCAGTTCGAATATCAAGATGCACAACGTAAGACAGATAACCTAAATAACAATAATAATAATAATAATGATAATAATAATAATAATAATAATAATGATAATAATAATAATAACAATAATAATAATCTATATATATAAAAGGAATTCTGAGGATAATTGAGGCACAGGCGAAAGCAAATCTTGGCAATGCGCCAACTCGGTCCAGAGGAAGCAAATCTTGGCAATGCGCCAACTCGGTCCAGAGGTATAAAAGCAAGATAGAAAAAAACGCGCAGGTCTGTGCATTCAAGTACAACCACCCATATGTATATGCTGAAAGTTTGTTCTGACGCTCACCCGACGCACGTGGAGTGCCGATGGTCCGGGGAGAGTCACCGGGGGATCCGTCGCGAGCTGAGAGAGAAGCGTACCATACACATAAATTATTAAATAAACCTTCAAATTAAGCCCGGCGAAGCGGGCTGGGTATGCTAGTAATAATAATAATAATAATAATAATAATAATAATAATAATAATAATAATAATAATAATAATAATAATATTAATTAATATAGAGAAAAGAAAGAAGTAAAAAAATAATTAAAGTTAATTTCTGTCACTTATAATATTACCGATTAATGAAACGAAATTCTAATAAAGCATTCGAAGGCTTTAATAACAATGTAACTAAAATTACTTCGCAAATAATTAATTTTATTAAATTTTAGCGTAAAAGTAACAAAATACCTATTTTTCATTTATAAATAGGTTTTAACCCTTTGAAGGGCAAGCTGTTGCATTTATATAATACTGAGCTTCCACCAGGCATTTGAAAAAAAATTATATGAAAATAAACAAGTTGGAAATTGCATGTGAACGTAGCAAATGAGATGCGTTCGTACGATAAAGAAGTTTTAAAAATATTCAGATCTTGCTGATATAGTAGAGTGTACTCCGGATACAGTATACTAGTCGAAATCTTTACGTTCCTGTAAATATGCAGGAAGTAATTTTTATTACACTTCAGCAACTTATATCTTATTCATAAAATGTGAAATAGTTAAATATAATTAAAACACGTCCCAAACAATGTTTCCCCGTATAGCATTATGTAGTGGAATACTTTTGTGTGGCCCTGTAATTTAATAATAAAAATTCTTTGAATCACAGATTGTACAGAATGCATATTTTAGTATATATTTCATAGATTCATGCCAATTCTATTATGTTCGAATGAGTGTAACATCATTAAAATGCATTTGAAACTTTTTCTCCATTGACCATAATGTAATGGAATATTTTTGATTGTCCCTGTAATTGATCTATGCATCCGATTTTCATAAAATGTGAAATAACTCGACAAAATTATGTAATAATTATGTATTTTAAATTTCGAACGATTAAAATGCATTTGAAACTTTTTCCCTATTGACCGTAATGTAACGGAATCATTTTGATTGTCCCTGTAATTGATTTATCCATCCGATTTTCATAAAATTTGAAATGACTCGACAAAATTATGTTATAATTATGTATTTTAAATTTCAAATGATTCGGTTGGGTAGTTTTTGCGTTGTTATATGCGGACAGACAGACAGACGGACGGACAGACGGACGGACTGAGAGACAACAATAGGTGCTACGTATTTACATAATTACGAACGCACCTAAAAAGGCAGTTTATCTAAATTATAGAAGCAAAATTTAATAAAAATTTTCTGGTGCAAATCTTCATTAATCGTATGCAGGATAAAATATATTCGACCTCTCCCCCCTGAAGGGGCTAATAAACTTTCTACTTTTTTTTACTCAATTAAAGTGTTATCCTACATTATTTAACCCATTATTTCCTAGCGTCCCATTTTTGGAACATTTCAAATTTTAATACGTTTTTATAATTTACTTCTTTATAACATGAAAACTTTATAAATTAATTATTTATTGTCTTTATCTGTTACAAAAAAATAAATAAATAAAAAACGATGAATATATATTTGATAAATTACGGGGTTTTTTCTTAGTTTGTAGATTTTTCATATTTTTTAGATGGCGAAATGTAAAAAGTAAATTTATTTGTGTTTTTTCTACCAAGAATCCTAATAAATAAGTCGGAATCTTGGCTTGTAGATTGCTTTTAAATACGCATTTCTTTTAGAACTTTTCAACAAAGTTGAAAAGTACTTATGATTTGTCATATAAATGCAAATTTAATTTATCCCGTAATTGGAGACAGGAGTCAAAATGACTCCGTGTTGTTCTTTGAATCTTATATCAAATGATCTTATATGGTTTTTTTGTTCTTGAATAAAATTTTCTCGATAGTACCATCAGTTCCAGTTTTATTATAATTTTCAAATTTCATTATAATTTTATCAATTTCCAAAAAATTTGCGTTTCCAAAATAAATTTCGATACTGTTTATAAAAGAGAGAGAGAAAAAAAAATTTATCGCGTAAGGAAATTTGTCTCCAGTTACAAGTTTATATTTGATGGTATTAAGGGAGTCCGGGACGCATTTTCAGAAAGAATCTCGTTTTGAGAACCTTATCGCCAGAACAACGATTGGCGCGGAGATGAAGTCAATGCTACGCATCCTTTCTTGTTTCTGACGTCAAACGCCTAGCGAATAGCAACCCTTCCTTTGCAAAGAAATCGCGTTTATTGTTCATTTGTTTTTCCGTAAACGTTATCAAGCAAAGACTATAATGAGAGGAAATGTTATTCACCGTTGTTTACGATTAAAACATAATTTAAAACAAAGAGCTTTTTCAGATTAAAATGCTTTAAGTTTCACAAAACATCTAAACATAGTTTTTTTTTTTTCCTCAATTCAAAAATATTATTTCCTTAACCCCTATATTCGAAGAAATTGAGAAGTTAATTAAAAACAGTAGTAAAGATTCTCTTGTAATATATACATAATTCTATTAATCATATGTTTTATGACACATTTGAACTTAGTTTATTTTGTGTTTGGCGATGTAGCTAGCTGAACGTGCTCGCTTTCGCCAACTCGCCAAGGCTGGTGCTCAAAACGTGATTCTTTCTGAAAATGCGTCCGGGACACATTTTAAAATAATTTTTATTTATTGACTTAACATTCTGAATCACAATGATGGATGTTTTTGTGATTTCCATGCGATTTGTAAACAAAAACACATGATAAAACTTCTCAGGTTTTCTTTAATTTAGAATTTAAAATTTACGAAAAAAGTGGTGTAATTAAAAATCGTTATAACTCTAAATATTATTTGAAGAATTTCAATTTCTTTTCATGTAAATAAACAAAAATATATAAGTTTTAATTTTGATTCATCATTTTAAAGAATGTTAATTTAAATAAAAATTAAAAACATTTAGATTCAAAATTTTAAAAAAAAAGATATAGCTTTCTTTAATAAAATGATATTTTAAAAAATAACTATTATTTTTAATTTGCTGAATCAAAATTAAAGTAAAACAATTAAAAAAAATATGTTCCAAGTTTCAGTCATTTATTTTTAACGTTTTTTGATACTTTAAATGTAAGAAATGGTGAAAAAACCCATCACGAAGAAAAACTCATTTTCACAAGAAGATGTTTCTTTGATGGCCATTGTTTGAAAGCTAGATTTTAAAAATAAAACAAAATGAAAAAAATAATAATATTTCCTATTCCCCTTAAGATAGGTATATGGTTTAAACGTCATTTTAAGTAGAAAAAAAAACAGAGGAATTTTTAATGCTATGAAAATTTTGTAGAAAATTCGAAAATTTTTGTTTCCGGGACGGACTTTTTTAAATATTAAAAATATACAACACAGATACAATATTTATTTAAACACTCAATTTCTCCAATTTCATGGCTAAAAAGCATATTTTCATATTTTTTTTCAATTTTATAACGTACAATAACAGGAATTGTACAAGTCCTGGAATTTTATAATCAGAGATATATATATATATATATGTATGTATGTATGTATGTATATATATATTAAGTACTACTGAAAGTGCTGTCGTCAAATCGACTGATAAAAAAAAGAATAGAAAAAGAGATTGATTTTATGGTATATTTCTGATGCAAAGCACTTATGCATGTGTTGCAGTGATCTCAGTGTTAAAAATATATATATATGCAAGTTGAGAATCCTGACTCAGCAAAGCTGCAAGACCTCTTGATTTTTATTTTATTTATTACTTCTTTTCTTTTTTTTTTCTAATTTTTAAGTATACAACGTACATATTCATCTCATAACGATCGCTATGGTAAGGAAATTCCTTGCTATTAATATTTTACAGACTGCAAAAAGTGCGGTCTTTATATTAAAATTTTTTTAATTCATACGAGAAATATTTTAATATTTATTTCATATATATTCACGAGACATCAGTTTTTATGTTACCGCGGAGTTCATATGGGTCCAGGAGCTTCAAGGTCAATAAATTCTTTGGTACTAGTATTTTCTTATTGAAAGTTTCTGATTAAATAAAGAATACAGCAAAATTTGAAGTAGTTGAACTGGAATTTTTTTCTTTGAAAAAATACTGGTATTTCATCTGGAAAATAACAATATCAGAACAAACCTTGAATACCATAATTTTTTTTAAAGAAAAATAGTTACATCTGACGAATAATTTCTGTTTATAAAACACATTTTATTGATATTTTTGACAACATTGCAAAAATTTCGACCTTAGCTCAATCTTATGCACATGATTAATCTGTTTTAATCCATGGATTAATCTGTTATTTTGTGCTTTGAAGTACATTATTTATTAATCTGTTTTAATCCACAAAATATGTTTCAACAGTTGGAATTGCTTCCAAATTGGATCTTTGTATAACTCAATACATTGACCAGAAAGACAACATCCCATTTAAATCCAATTTAAGTTGCAAGAAGTCTACTATAACAGCAAGAAACTTTGATTTACATCACGAAATGCGCTTTTTGATAATAACATAATGTTGTTGAAGATCACGCCTCTTAAATACTAAGTCTGACAGCTGACACAAACATGCCGGCTGTCGTAAGGGGATTTTGCTTACCGTTTTCAACAAAATAAGTCATGAAACTTTATAACGTAAAAACGCAGTAGGTCTCGGCATTCTTAAAATAAGAAGTAAAAAAACACCATTTTCGGTATTTAATATTTTAAAAATACGCATGATTTTAAAACGCAATTTTTATTGGGACAAATTATATAAGTATGTTTATCATTTGGTTCATTAAAAAAGTTGCAAGATTAAGAATTAGTATTCAGGAGGGGTTTCAAACTGCCAGGTATTCGTATAGCAGAAATTTGGTATAATAGCTTATGCGCAGAATTACGAAATAACTTTTGCTACTTGAATAAAATTTTTGGTACTTAGTTATGCTTCGGATTATAATAATTGCCTTGATAAATTTATATTTAAAACAATTTTATACATTTACTAAAAGTCTGTATTTAATAAATACAAAATTTTGAATAATTCAACAGCATAAAAAAAAATGGAAGTGTGAAAGTTAAGTGTGTTAAGTGTTGAAAATTTCAACATTTAAAAATTATTCTTTTGAGCAGTAAAAAGGAAATTTTTTATTCAGTTTATACAAACTAATATAAAACACACATAAGAGACGTAATTTTTTCCAATTTTAGAAAATTTACGTCTTTTATAATTAATTTACCGATTGAAAAATCGTGTCATAAATTAATGTAGTATGAAACACATGTTCTGAAATTTTCATGGATTTTTAGACGTTTTTGAGATAGAAAACGCGTTATGCCCCAATACGTCATTTGGAGAAAAATGACTTTAGGAAATACCGCTTCAGTTCTTGATCGGATATATACCTAAAAACGTCATTTGGAGAAAAATGACTTTAGGAAATATCGCTTCAGTTCTTGATCGGATATATACCTAAAAACGTCATTTGGAGAAAAATGATTTCAAAATTTCGAAAACACCTCTTCAGTTCTTTGTCGGGTATAATTCTAGAAGCCATAACTTATGTTCTAAAAGAAATTTCAAGAAAACAATTATATCAAAATGTTCAGAAAAGACAGGAATTTAACATCTAAAAACAATTTAATTTCGAAAATTTTGAAGCCTTAAGAGTTCTGAAGGTACTTAAAAAAATCCATTTATGACAGCCTACATACATGTGTTAGCGTTCAGGCCTTGTTTGCAGGAAGATGTGTGAAAGTTACGACCGTAGAAGTTAGTTAATACAGTGAAACCTCCAAATAAGGGATACTCCGAATAAGGGACACCTCTATTTAAGGGACAAAACCTCCGGTCCCAGTCCCAAGTTATAGGACGTGTAATGTATTTACCTCTGAATAAGGGACACTCTATTTAAGGGACACTTGAAAATGAGATTAAAGGGACTGGTTTTTGAATTTCAGATAATGAAGTAGTCTTTGATGAAAATAAAAATACAGATTTTTGTGACCTTATCAAACATACAGACAGTCATGTTGATACAGAGGCGTACGACACAATTTACGGCCATTTATTTACCCAGACTTCTGATTCGACATCAATGCCTTTATCCTCATTGAAAGTAATGCTGAAAATTGTGAGGATGATTCTGAAATTGGAGAAAGAAAGAAAATTTTGAAATAATGAACTTTACAGATGCTTTTAGGCTGTTGTCAAATCCAAAAATGGCAACGTTTTAGAGATAAGTTTTAATTTATTTTTATTCGGAAATGCCTGAAGCTAGCAGGTGTTGTTGTTCAGAAAATGTGCAATCGACCACTTTTTTTTTTTTTTTTTTTCAAATGCAATAGATTTTGCAGGAAATATTGACAAAGTGGACGTTTTGAACCAAATTTCCATGCGAAAGAAGAATAACTACTCAAGAAAGGGTAAAAAACGTCTTTGTCACGTGATCAAAATCGCATCTAACTCAATAGGTGATTTATTTATTTAAAAAATGGAAACACAGTTCAATCCCAAATCGCTTCCATATTGAAATTACAGTCAAGCGTTCCAATTTTATATTTTTCCGTTGAAAATGATTTTTTAACTTAAAAACACTTTAAATAAAATATAAAAGAATTCTGAGTCAAAACGTTTTCCGCTTGCTGAGTAGGGCAGTGTAGAGATTTGTTGTCCTAAAATACGCAAAGCGTTGGAATACTTTTTTTTTCTTGGGGGGGGGGGGGGAGTAAGGCTGAGACTAGAGGGTGGCACGTGACCCCCGGGCGCAACCAGAATAGAAGGTGAAGGGGGCGCCAAATTAAGATTTTGTTTGGTGTGTTTGATACAACGAATGCATATATGGTGGGGGGTGGGCACCAAAATCCATGTTTGCCCGGGCGCGAAAAAGGCTAGTTCCGGCACTGGGGTGGGGGGAGGTGGTATTAGAGCATTGTAAATATGGTAAATGAACACTTCAAAGATTTCCATAAAAATATTGAAATTTGCAAAACAATCCTTTTTGACTGATTACTTCAAGTAAATTTTTTTCAAATGTTTTTATACTTTTGTATGTACATAATATGCATAGAAAATACAAATCAATAATTCTACAAATAATTTAATAATTAATGGAAAATTTTAATTAATTAATTCTCTTTTCTTCCTTTTGTCTGATTAACGTAATTTATACACTTCAGATACATTTAAATTTTTCCTTTGATGCTTTGTTATTTTTATATCCTTCTGAATTAAAAATAATGTAAAAAACTCCGAATAAGGAACACCTCTATTTAACCCGGGAGAACGCGCGCTTACCCAGGGTATGAATGGTTTTAACTTCACCACCAATAAAATCAAATTAGAACAGTCACTTTATTAATACGGAGGCAATTCTTACAAATTTTTCGGATAAAATAAGTTGAAGATTACTTTTAAATATTAGTGGTTACAATTGTAAAAACCATACGCACTCCGGGTCTTTTAGGCCCTGCGCGCGTCCTCCCGGGTTAAGGGACAAAAGTTCCGGTCCCATAGGTGTCCCTTATTCGAAGGTTTCACTGTATCTTCAACAACGCAGCATAGCATTGTCCGGTGTTAAAGAAAGTATTTTTACGAATAGATATACTTGCAGCAGATAATATCAGTGTCAGTTGAACATTGCACACAGATTATTATTTGAAATTTCAATTTGGCCACTTCATTCAACATTTCCAAACGTGTTAAATTATTATAAAGATACTAACCGCTCTCTACAGGTATATGTAAAATCTGAAGTTTTACCTATCCTTTTAGAAATGTTCACAAACACCCAATCAAAATCTTGATGTTATCGTCAATTGCATCTCACTTTTCGTCTTACCTGCATATAAGTTTTATATCCTATATTACCATTTACATTGTTATATATTATTTATAGAACTTGGGCTTACAGACGAGGGTTTTTCTAATAATAAATATACATATTATCATTAGAACTTATACATATTATTATTATAATTATTACTGTACATAAGTTAAAAACTATAACGTTATAACGCACAAACTTCGTGCGTTATAACAAAAATTGTGAAAAAAAAAAAAAAGATGAAATGGGTTTAAGAAACCGGCTTGGTTATAGCCCCGGGTTTATTTTTTTTTTTTTTTTTTTTCACTGAAGAAGAGGATCGAGGCATCCTTGAAACGGTGTATATAATTCTCTGGGGGGTTGCATTTTACAAAATTTGTGTGTTATAACTATTTTCTCGCTGACATTTGACCAAAATTAGTAATTTGGCTAATTAAAAATAAAAAACATTCACCAAAAGGAAAAAAGTATTAGCAAAATAGATTCGCCGTGTTGCACAAAATATTATCTTTAATCCTTTAATGTGCCCCCCTTTTTTCAATATGTTCTAAAATAACCTAAGTTTTTATAACTGCGACAACGGTTATTATTAATCTGATTTCAATTATCTACTACACATATATTAAAAATATGTATAAGAAAAAGCAAAAATTGAGTACTAGCAATTTGGCGAATCTAATCGCTTGTTTACTCGCCAAATGAAGAATTTAGTCGCAATTTGGCGCAATGACGAGAGACAGCGAGAACCCTGGTTATAACGTTGTAGTTTTTAACTTATGTAATGAAATTCGCACAGTGTTACAATTTTACTTATTTACATATTATTATTATATATAATAATAATCTCTACACTGGAAACAGATAATTGTATTTTAATCTAGATAGATATAGTATATTAATCACAAACGAAAACATACAATAATCTTGAACTACTCAGAAACGTTTCTGAAAATCAGTGGTAATAAATAAAAAAAAACTATTTCTTTTAAAAATGATACTCTAAATTTCTAACTTTTATAGTTTTTTCAGTTATCTTGCAATTCAGAAAGCTTTTCGGAATCATTAATCCTGAAGAGATTGTACAATTTCCTTTGGTGCTTATGTTATAGTTTCCTAAATTGAGAAGTAATTGTGTTTTAATACATTACACAGTTGCAGAAGGTTGAAATTGCCTAATGACAATTGTCTAAAAGGATGCTTTTTCTTGTATCAAAATGAGAGACCCTCCTCCCGCCTTAAGCATTTTTTCAGAAACAACGCATAATAATAATAATAATAATAATAATAAAGATAAGGATAAAGTAATAGTAATAAAGATTATAATGATAGTTACCAGCTTGTTCATTTTTCAACAGAGGCTAAAGGACCGATACTAGATTCGAAAAAATAAGTCTGATTTCAAATTTAGTATGCAGTTGTCCAAAAGCATCTTCTATTTGTATAGAGTTAAAAGGAAAATCTACAATAAAATTCTTGTTTTTGATTTTGAGTGAAATGAAATAAAATTCATTTCTTTCACTCTATACCTTTATTAAAATGATAATGAGGGAAAAGAATAACATAGTAACATTTTACTTCAATTTCCATCCGCTTCATGTATTATCAAATATTTATAAAAGGGAACTTGCATGATAATATTGAATGTTATTGCACAGTATGATCCTTGAAAATTGGGAAAGCGTCCTTGAAAACATGATGAAATGCCAATAAAAATATTTGAACGCGTGTATGTGATCGTGCGATATCTAGATTCTCCTGCGATAACAGGAAGTGAAAGAAGGTTATTTAATAAAATATATTACATACAAAAGGAAAGACATATAATTCAACAATGTATCATTTTGGTAGAAACTTTGAAATAAATTTGAGTGAAACAAATATAATAATTTCAAAATAAAAACGAGTGTTGTTATATTTTTTATTAAAAAAAAATAACTGAGAACTTTTTGTTCCAAATTTGAATATAGAATACCGAATTTGGACAACTACGCCGTTTAAGCTCGTCTATACATTTTATTTAGAACTGCAACATTTTTGTTACGACTGCATCAAATCTTTGAGATTTATTTTGCTCACCAAATTTTTAAATATGTTAGTTATTTCAGATTCACTCTTAACGCTCAATGTACAGGTTGTTTAAAAAATGACCGGTATATTTGAAAAATCAATAAAATTAAACGGACAGCGATTGAAATACAACGTTTGATGCAATATGCTTGGGACAACAGTAAACTTTCAAAATTAGTTACAATTTTCATCAACAGATGGCGCTGCAGGCGATTTGAAAGTTATAGAAGAAAACGTAGTCTGTGAGTTCGTTATTCTGTAAGCCGTCTTTCTGCTGTAAGCATTACTGTTCACAGATTGCAAGTTTGCTGTGAAAAAAAGGTTTATTCTTTAGAATAGAAGATTTTTGACTTGAAAGGCCAGGTATACCGTCACAATCCAGAAACAATTGAACAAGTGAAGCAGTACATCTCTTCTGCATGTGAAGCCATCCCGCCTGACACGTTTACAAAGGTTTCTGGTAATTTCGTTCAGCGACTACGCCATATCATTGCTGCGCATGGTGGATATGTGTAAAATATCGTACTTTAGATTTTTCCAGACTGCAGCGCCATTTGTTGTTGAAAATTGGAATTACTTTCGAAGCTTGTCTGCCTGAAAATTTACTGCTGTCCCAAGCATACTGCAACAAACGGTGTATTTCTATCCTGTCGGTTTAATTTTTATTGATTTTTCAAATATACCGGTCATTTTTAAAACACCCTGTATAATCTGAATGAACCTATCACACACAACCAAAATAAGACTAAATCTATGTGAATCCAGGTCATGATGCTTTTCTTCCCCGTTTTTCGAGAAAATTCATGCGTTATAAACCATGGAGCTATTAGTCAAAAGGAATTGACATATCCTTAATAAAATAAGCTTTTTAAGAAAAAAATATCAACCGACTTCAAAAAAGCGCTAAAAAGAATTAAATAATTCTTTAAAATTCTCTAATGACAAAACGTTATCCAATAAGCACACATCGGATATCAGGTACCGACATAAAAACGGTTAAATTTAATATGTATAATTTAATATCCACCAAACATAGATTTTAGAGATAATATTATTTTACAAGAGATGAATTGACATATTTATGATTTATTTTATGAATATATACATATAAAAAGTAATGAATTACTTTTTGAAGTTGGTGCCAAACAATCACAATCGATAATGATTATCCCCATTTTAATTATGGTACTAGGCATAATTTAGCTACAATTCTTAATATACATCAAATAGTTTGGCACCAACTTCAAAAAGTAATTCATTACTTTTTATATGTATATATTCATAAAATAAATCATAAATATGTCAATTCATCTCTTGTAAAATAATATTATCTCTAAAATCTATGTTTGGTGGATATTAAATTATACATATTAAATTTAACCGTTTTTATGTCGGTACCTGATATCCGATGTGTGCTTATTGGATAACGTTTTGTCATTAGAGAATTTTAAAGAATTATTTAATTCTTTTTAGCGCTTTTTTGAAGTCGGTTGATATTTTTTTCTTAAAAAGCTTATTTTATTTCCTACTTTTTAGTTATGTATACCGTAATACATAATTATGTGTACTGGCAGACGATAGCTCTTTGCAATGCATTACTAACGTACGCACTTTGCTAAGTTCTCATGTATTCAGTTTACTTGTCACTGTTTGATTGTCAACTTTTCTGAAACCACTTACAATATCGATTAGTATCGTTGTGAATCTTAAGAATTTCTTTGTATGGTAACTTCTTCAGACAAGATCTGCCACTTCGAAAAGCTACCGCATTTATGAAATCTTAGTCTGCATCGAATCCTACGGTCATCGAAAGTGGGTATCAAAAGGTGATAATCCATCAAGTAAAGTGTCCTTACACATAAGAGCGCGACATAGTGCTTCTATATATGAGCACGCAGCAAAATGACTTTATATATTAATGTATAGTAAAATGCTTTTCTAGTGTAGTCAGTCAAAAGTACTCCCCCTTCACTCAGAAAAAGGAAAAAGAAAGATTTTAGCAAAAATTGCACTATGCTTCAATCGATAAACAGCAACAATCTAATATCTATACAGGCAGTAATGGCATCGGAAATGAGCAGTGGCGATTCGACGAGGAAACTGAAACTCATAACCAATACCTGGCTGCCTTTATAAGAGAGTGACAGCATTTGATTCCCAAATATTTCTTTTACTGACGCTTTTGTCCCAACTGCACTGTTAAAAATTTGAAAATTTTGCTGTACACTGTTAAAAATCTGCTGCATTTTTTTGCTACGCACTCCAGCGCTTGTATAGAAAACGGTTACTTGACTGTATTAAGGAGCATTCTCATAGGTCGCAGTAGAGACATTATAAACAAGCGGCGGAGTGCGTTGCAACAAAATGCAGCAGATATTTAACAGTGTATCATCACTTCACCGCTTATATAGAAAATGATTAGTTAAATGCATTATGAAGGATTCTCATTGATAAAAATAAAGATATTCTATAAAAGCGATGGAGTGACGATACAGCAAAAGTTGCAAATTTTTAACAGTGCATTGCATTGCCAGGCATTTTTTATTATGGAATTTGATGATGATTTCCTGGAAGAATTCGATTGTACTCGTATGAGAAGTTAACAAGATTGACGAAAATTGCCCGCTCAACAAGATGCTTGGTGACTCGTTTCTGTCCAGAATCGTTTCAACCAATTATATACACTGTTAAAAATCTGCTGCATTTTGCTGCAACGCACTCCCCTGCTTGTATAGAAAACGGTTACTTGGCCGTGAAATGGCGCTTTCTCATTGGTTGGAATAGAGATATTATATACAAGTGGTGGAGGGCGTTGCAGCAAAATGCAGCAGATTTTTAACAGTGTACTGTGCTACATGTGTCATCATATTCATATCGAGGAATCCTACACTGTAAAAAATTTGACACTTTTGCTGTATCATCACTCTATTGCTTTTATAGAAAACGATTACTTCACCCAATTACGAAGCATTCTCATGGGTCAAAAGAGGGGTATTCTACAAACGCAGGGGTGTGACGATGCAGCAAAAGGGTCACATTTTTTACAGTGATACTGTAATCGGAAATGAGCGTTGGCGTATTCGATGAGGAATCTGAAACTCATTACCTATACCTGGCTGCCTCTATATGAGAGTGACAGCATTTGATTCCCAAATATTTCTTTGACAGACGCTTTTGTCCCAATTACACTACAAAAACTTTGAGCCTTTTGCTGCATCATCAGTCCACCGCTTTTATAAATAACGATTACTTTACTGTGTTATGGGGCAGTCTCATTGGTCATAAAAGACATATTCTATAAAAGCTGTGGTGTGACGTTGCAGCAAATGGGTAAAATTTTTAGCAATGTATCATGGAGCATTCTCATGGGTCAAAGGAGAGATATTCTATAAAAGCGGGGGAGTGACGATACAACAAAAGGATCAAAATTTTTACAGTGTACACTGTAAAAAATTTGGCCCTTTTGCTGCATCGTCAATCCACCGCTTTTATAGAAAACGATTACTTCAGCCTATCGTGGAGAATTCTCATGGGTCAAGAGAGAGATATTCTATAAAAACGGGGGAGTGATTATGCAGCAAAAGGGTCAAATTTTTTATAGTGTACACTGTTAATAAATGTGAACTTTGTCCAGTTAGGATTTCACACTTTGAAAAGATCGTGTGTCTATGTAAGTGTAACTTAAAAACATGAAAAATGAACGTTTCTAATTGGTCGATTGCTTCGAAAAGATATTGAATTTTAATGTTTTAATTTTTTAAAAAGTTCTAATCAACAGATTTTTATGAAATTTGAATGGGACCACATGGGCCCCATACGCTTTCAAACAAAAAAAGAATTATCAAAATCGGTTCATATTTACGAAAGTTATGCGTGAACAACAAATACATACAGGTCGAAATCATAACCTCCTCCTTGAAGTCGGTTAAAAAAGTGAAACTTCATCTGTAACCTCTTTCGGAAGGGTTGATTACCCTTAAGTGAAAGCTCCACCAGTAAATTTAAGTAAAAATTTCCTTTTTACTCAAGCACTCTAGTAATGAAGTATTTCAGTCATAAATAATGGCAGAAACAGACATTCATTTTTACCGGTGGAAGTTTACTTTGTTGATATTCAGGAACCTTCATTTCCGCCATGTTATGACAACCTAAACAATCTGCTGTAAGTGTCAGTGAAACAAATTGTAATGTCTGCACAAACTGAAATCAGTAAAAATAAATAGAAAACTTTTACCGAATCAAACAATTTTGTAATCAAGAACCGGTCATTTTTGCCAGTAACATTACGTAAGATGACTTTCTGTTTACCAAATTGCACTTTAATTTCAAAAATATAATGTGAAAAATGACCAGAAGAAATGGACACTTCTTGATTTTATAGCTGATTAAAACGGAAGTTGCACCGACAGGACACGCGTCATCTGTTGTTGATAATAGAAACTAGTTTTTTATTGTATTACTATTCTTCTTCCAACTTCTCGAATAGTACGTACACCGATTTTGGTTTCATTCGAGTTGTTCCTTAAAGCTACAGATGGCATAAAATAGAGATATTTATATTATAGCCACCCTGCATATTAAAATATATATATTTGTTTTTGATAATGTTTCATTAAAATATAACGAACTGTCTTTTATCATGCTTTTATTTTGTCTTTAGAAGGTACAATAGAGGATAAATTTATTATTTTATCTATTAATTTTATCTATTTAAGTCATTGCATGCAGTATGTAGTAATCACTTTCAATTGCTAAAGACCTCGTCCATTTCTAATTATTCAGTTTCAGTTCCCATTGGATTCGAAGGTGCTTCTTTAGGAGGCTCATGTCCTGATTCAGGAGCATTATGTTCTCCAGCATGGCCGTGTTCACATGGTTTTTCTTCTGTTCCTTCTGCTTCCTCTTCCTCATCAGCATGCGTCTTGGTGCTCAGTTCAAATACAAGGACGCACAGAGCAAGGCAGAAAACCTATACAAAAGATACCAATGAAAGAAGTAATAAATATTCGTGCGAAAATTCGCATAGAAAGATTTATAAGTTATGGATAGTGTTTCCATTTATACTGCGTAAATCAAAATCCTGAATACTCTGAACATCAGTAATAGATTGGGAGATGGTAGCACAAACAATCTCCTAGCGAGATCACGGCTGAAATTCCAGAATTAATTAAAACTCGCTTCGAATCTTGAAAGGCAATCGGTCTGCCAAGTCTTATCTTGGTGGAAAACGCCTGAAAACCTAGTTTTAAAGGTTGATTCGTAGGTTTACCATTGTGCCTTCTTGCTCCTAGTCCTCCATATTTTCATACCAATGGGTGTAGGACAACATAGTGGTAAACATGCCAGTCAACACTAAAATTAGGTTTTCAAGTGTTTTCCACCAACATATGATTTGACAGACTGATTGCGATTTAATATATAAATCGAGTTTTTGGATTTTTTTGCCGTGAGCTAGATGAGGTGATTGTCCGTGCTGAAGTCTCCCGATCTATAATTTCTTACAGCTTATTTCGCAATCATTAACCGCAGATTATTCAATCTTTAGATAAGATTAAAAAAAAATTACTTTAAGATGCATGGAAGTGTTAAATTACATGAAACATCTGCCAACAACAGCTACGGCCGTTAAAGCTTCTTATTATCGCACAAGAGATTCGTTTTTAATACTAAAATCTAAAGTCTCAAAAACATAGCTTGAAAATTCTCAAAATAATCGTCGATAGAATACGTTAAAAATCCGTTATTCCCAAAATAAAGCAAAAAGATGAGAGGTAGTATCCATTTATCCATTGAATAGTGCCAATATAGCATACACAATATGGCACGTACTACTATATTTGGATACAACCCCTCATCTTTTTGCCTTATTTTAAGAATAACGTATTTTGAACTTATACTCGCAACGACTATTTTGAGAATTTTCAAGCCTTTTTTTGAGACTTTTACAAAAGTTGCTCTATACATTTACCTAACATAATATGCAAATGAAATTTTGATATCCTTCACGCATGTGCAAGGAAAAATTATTTAGTAAACCTGATCATTTTTCACGCAATTTTTATTATTTTCTAATTTTGATTATAAGATATTATGTACAATATTGTGTGTCTTATTTTCGGAAAAAGAACATTTTTTTGTATTAAGAACTTTGCAAATTGTAAACAAAAAACTTGGAAAAATTTTTGACTGTTTTTATAAAAACTTTAATTTCTCTACGAATATTCATGCTATTGATATAAAAATGAACACAATCTATTGCAATAATCCACTTAATCATAATCTACAGTTTGTACGCTTTTGCTACATTAGTTTTGACAGGGTTATCCGCAAGATATTCGTTTTTTTTTTCAATTTGTTGACGGTCCCCTATGGAGTTTCGGGAAAAAATCTTCACGGAAATACATGACTTGTAGTATTATGTTTACACATTAAGACTTTTAGGATAATTCCTCATGTACTTTTCTAGATATTCAACAAAATGTCAAAAATCACAAATGGACGGTCATCTTTGGCCATATATTGTATATAAGCGTTCAAAATAAATACCTGCAGTAATATAAACAAGATAACAAAAATAAGACCCAAACAAGCGTTATGAAACAATTTCTAACACATTCAGAATTCAGAAAACTTCAACAAGAAATCGCCGTTTAATGAAATGATACATAATATATAGAAAAATGATTTGGTAAACTAACAGCACATTTCGAAACCTAATTTCAGTAATAACCCTCTATAATTTAAAAACCATCCTAAATCTTTGGTGCAGTTCTGTATAGTATCTATAGATTTGTGTGTCTGGTAGTACATAACAAACTTTTTTTTAAATTCAAAATTTCTACCTTCTTTTCCTAATGTGAAATCTAACGAGTAAAGATATTTTACCATCATAAACAACTTTGCCATTGATCAATGTTTTAAAAACGTAAGCGATTACTTGAAATAATTAATAAAGTTTTCATTAAAACAAACATTATATAATTTTTAAAACCTATAAATAGCAACTATCTTTAACAGTAGGGCAGCTGTTTGATTCAGTTGATATTTAAGCTATAATTTTTAATAAAGTTTTTTCATATTTGACAGTTATTAAATTTTTACTAAATCATTATGTTAAAAGATAAATTCACATTAATGTCAAAAAATAAGTACATTTAATAAGGCAAAAATGCTAATTAAATTTTTTCTACCTGACATCTATATATATAATACGCTATTGTACGTGTTACAGAAATCGCGATTTTTGTTAATTCTTTAATGGCATCGCCCAAATGAAACGCATCTTATTGGTTATTGTGTAAAAATCCTTTGGCAGGATTTAGGCCATGGTAAATCAGGTTTATTTGCTTTTTATTCTTTCGCTGCAATTATGGAATTTCAAAATATCATTATTTTTTATTTTTCTGTTATTTTTACTCAAATATGTAACTAAATAAATAAATAAATAAAAGTCATGAATTTTAAACATTTCAGTTCCAAATTAAAAGTTATGTATTATAAACAAAATGAGTGAAAGGATTATATTATTATCTTTTAAATAAAATTAATGAAATACGAAAAAATACCACAGGACCAATTTTTGATGATTTATCACTTGCGCTAAACTTGCATAAAAATACAAAGTACTTGATTTCTTTGCACAAATGTCATATTCGCACCGCAATACTGCGGTTTTATTTTCTTCCTGAAGCAAATTTGGCGTAAATTTCATTCTCAAACACCAGTTACATATATATTTTAAAACTAACTTCTATTTATTTTAAAAAGAAAATAATAATAAATAAAAAAAGTTTAATTGATAATTACCGTAATTTCGGGTGTATAAGCCGCGGGTCAAATAATTCTTTTTCGACCCAGAATTTTTTAAGAAATAAGTGTAACTACTTAGATCGCCGTAAATATTTGTCTTTAATCACTAAATAAGATTTCTGGGTCCAAAAAGAATTGTTTGATCCGCGGCTTATACTCCCGAAATTACGGTATAGAACAAAGCAATTTATATCATTTTAAAAAGAAAATAAAAATAAATAAACAGTGTATTAATAAATAAACAACAATAGCCGAGTTACAGTGTAAGGCATATAATTGCCATTTTGTTGCAATCGCGCCAATGTGGTTCGTATATGACATCTGTGTCCATTAGCTCATTATTGCCTATTTCTTTAGCTGATTTGGCATAACTGCCAACTTTTACGCAGTTTTGCTACCACTAAAATTGTACAGAGATTTTCCATTTGTTTAATCGCAAGATTTCGAAGATTAAATATGATAATATTTACTATAAAATTTTTGTGGTAGGAAAAAAGCGTAAAAGTTGGCAGCTATGTAGTTTGGAAAAAAAGTTTAACAATTAAAAGAACTTATAAATAAAAGTAATATGATTTAATGGTTAGTATACATTTAAAGAGAACCAAATTGGTCGCCAAAGGCGGCTAGTAAAAGTGAATTATGCAGCCAGGTATATCGTGCGGAGAGCTCATCGGTTCAGCAAGCCAAGGCATCCAGGTTAGAGTCATGACTTCGGCATTTTTTGCTCGGTTGGATTAAACCTCAATTGTACTATTCCAATCTCGAATATGAAGGGATCTCATTTATTATAATGTAAATTAATAAAAAAATTGCCAACCTATATCTAAAAATCAGTCTTACTTTCATTACTAGAGTCTCTCTCTATATATATACTACGCTATTATACGTGGCAGCATAAATCCCGATTATTTGTTAATTGTTTAATGACAACGCCCGAATGAAGTGCATCTGATTGGTTATTGCACAAAACACAAAAGTCCTTTGCACAATTTAAGCCGAGATAAATCGGGTACATTTACTTCCGTTCCTTTCCTGCAATCTCTTGTGTTGCAACTAAAGATTTTCAAAATATCATTATTTTTGTTTTTTCTGTTCATTTTATTTAAAAAATATATATATAATAGACATGAATTTTAAATGTTTCAGTTTAGGGTTAAAGTTATGTATTATTATAAATGAAATAAGTGAAACGATTGTATTTTTAAATAAAATTAATGAAATGCGAAAAAATGCCATGGGACAATGTTTGGCGATTTATACGCTGCGCTCGGAAGCATAAAAATACCGAGTTATTGATTTTTTTTTAAGTCAAACTTCTAATTTGGCAATGAAATGAGCAAAAAAAATCACACACATCTCTCGTCACACAATAAATCATAAAATTTTGAAAAATACTATTATTTTAATTAAAGTTTTTTTTTATATCATCAGTTCATTTTTTTTGTTGTTGTTTTTTCAATTTACTTTTAAAAGAATCAGAGTACTTCCGTTGCCAAAGTACAAAACTGTTTTTAAAAACTACAAAAAACAAATAATATCTCAAAAATGAAGTGAAATACAGCATTTTAACAAATTGAATTAATAAGAACATTTTTTCCTATGCGATGGTGTAAAAATAGATAATGTGCGATATTTTGAAGTTTAAGAAATTGCACTAGCATAAATTTCATAACTGAAATTTCGTTTCAAATTTCAAGATGTTGCCAAAATGACATATGCATTACGCTCAGATACGTTTGATTTTTATAGAACTGATAATTTAATATGAATATTTTTAATTTGATTAAAATTAATAACATCCTTTTATAATCATTTTGTTGTTTTTTTTCTTCTAATGGTACACGCAAGTTTAAATAAACATAAAAATTATTATGTATGTAATACAAAATAATGGATTAAATAAATAACGTGGAAAACGGGCTTATTTGTTTTATTTCATCCTATTACATCATATTTATCATCTATTTTGACACTCGAAGTGAAATATTTTTTTTATTTATTAAATTCCTATTATTTAAATAGCTAGCCACCTCTGATGACCAGTTTGGTCTCCCTTAAATTTATGCTAACCTTTGCTATACTTTACTTTTATTCATAATTTTGTTTACTTGCAAGGAATGATTTATTTCCCGTTGACAATTTTCGTTTGTTCATTTAATGATAAAGTGTTTTGAAAGATGTTAAACGAAACTCTCTGTGCGATCTACGGTCACACTTACCCACTTAATTTTTGTATTGGTTTGGTATTTCATGATATGCATAAAAATCATGATTTAGAATGTTTTTAAAACGCTTTTCGTTCATTCCAGCCTTTAATGTCCTTTTATGTCCCCAGGAAATGTCCTTTCGGCGGTTTGCAGAAAGCATTTGAATGTTTTAACCCTTTCCGGCACACTGTGCCTGGTCTGGGATACCTAATTTTAATTCCAAACTTGCAAATGGCACCAATAATATTTTAATGAAATCTTGCTTTTACTATAAAAGCTTAAATTAGGGATTTCAAAATATCTAAGAAATTCGTTTGTGAATTCCGGTGACAATCGATTAGTTCTCATTTTATTAATAGATTTTGCCCGTGCCGGAAAGGGTTAAATAATTATAATACCAAATTTCAAAATGTTAGACACCTCAGTTATGCAAAAAACGCAAGTAAGATTTTTTTTTTACGCTTGCAACACCCAGGCGGAAGTGATAAGAACAAAATATGTCGGCTCTCGTTAATTCGAACTCGTCGGGACCACAAGAAATGTTCGAATTATCCGAAGTTCGAATTATCGAAAGTATAAAATGAGAACATGCTTAATATGGTACTATTACAAAGAAATTAATGTTATAGTGTTTTTTAAATTTATTGTATCTGTTATCATCAGAATATGACTTAATATTAAATTAGATTGTATAAATACATAAGCTAATTAGAAGATTAGAAACAAGCACAATGGAAGAAAAATCTGAAGCGTCACTGATGGACAGACGGAGCACTTAGAAAGTGGATGTCAAATGCATGTGATTATATGTGTACTCGTTCGGAACAATTTTCACAAAAATCAAAGAAAGAAATTTATTCAAATGATCTAAAATCCGTGAGAAAGAAAGGAAGAATGAAAAATCGGATTTCTCGTTAGTTCGAATTAAACGATGTCAAGACAAAATGAGTTCGAATTAATGAAAAAGTTTAACGTTATTCTGTCATTGAAAATTTCGGGACTTCATGTTTAGTTCGAATTAAGCGAAGATTCGAATTATCCGATTTCGAATTAACGAGAGTCAATTGTATAGTCTATATTGAAGAAGGGTTTGTTACCATCAATTTACAACCAGTACTTTTGAAATCGGTTTGATTATTCCTGAACATAGAAATCGCAATTTAAAACGTTTTTAGAACGCTTTTCATGCATTTTCATATCTTTTAAATCTCGAATTGTTTTTGAAATTGTTCTTGGAGAGCATTTACTTCTTACAAGTAATCACCATGCCAAATTTTAAGTTACTTTTCTGAGATTGCTCACAAATGGGACATTGTTTGGGGTGCATTTTAATTATATTAAACTATTTCAAGTTTTATGAAATCGATATACATTGCCAAGGTTTACTACAAGTTACTTCCTGTATAGTTGAAAGCAGATAATATTTACAGGGACACACAGAAGATTTCGGTCACTTTACCGTTTCCGAACTACTATGTAGTATTGCACCAAGATCTGAATATTTTTAAAAATTCATTACATAGTACGAGCGCATCTCATTCGCTACGCTTGATGCGCAATTCCTGACCTATTCAGATAAAAATAGTGCTTCGATATCAGTTGGTGTAACTCTAGACCACAAAGACCTTTTTTTCAGAATATAAACAAACTGATCAGAAAATAACAGACAAAATTTTAAAGGTGGTAGAAAGAACTAAATAAACAATTTTCATCATAGAATAAAGTTTGGTCAAGTCTACGAATTTTCGCAAACCTATTATTATCTTTTTAACCCGGGAGTACACGCACCGGGACTTTTTGACCCGGAGGGCTTATGATTTTTGCAATTGTAACCACTTATCTTTTAAAAGTAACCTTCAACTTATTTTATCGCAAAATTTGCAAGGAATGTCTCCGTCTAAATAAAATGACGTTTATAATTTGATTTCATTGGTGGCAAAGTTAAAATCATTTCTACCCTGGGTAAGCGCGCGTTCTCCCGGGTTAAAATTTTTGTTCTTTTCAATCGCCCAAATGTTCCAATTAAATAAATTAGCATTTTCTATATTGAAATACTGTTATCCAAACAACAAAGACTTGCCAGCTCCAAGAATGTGTGTTTGGAAATAGCACGTTTAAGCGCAGGTGTAAAAAAATGCGAAAGGTGCAGTAAAAGATCTCGTATAAGTGCAATATATTGGTGCTTATACTCATCATTTCTGAATACATTTTCTATGATAAACAAAACAAAAAAATGCTTATTTGGTCTCCCCTTCCACCTTTTAAAGTTCTGAACAGATTGCTTCCGATTGTATATACCATACTAATATGGTTTAGCAAAACTTTTTTGCTCATACTTATACAGTTTTGCAAAGCTTTTCAGAGACTATTGGCGAAAAAAATTGCTACTTTTATGGAAAAAAAAGGTGTTTTGTGAATTTGAGGCTTTTAAGTGTAAAATGATACAAAATACTTTACAGCATTGTCTTTCTTACGCCAAAGTATCTTAAAGAAATCGTTTTAGGAAAATTTTTAAAGAAGAGAATGGGAAAAAGATATTATTTTGGAAAAACATAACATGAATGGTTTATATTTGGAGCTTTTTTGATAGACCGTTATAATAGAATAGCCAGTATAATGGACAGTCGTTATATCTAGTATCTAAGCATTAAGATCTAGAAAAACGGAACAAAAATGTATGAAAACGGAAATATTCATTCTAAGATCAAATATGAATAAATTGGATCCTGATGCTATTGAGGAATTTTTCACCTTAAACTGGAATTCTCGTATAGAATCTATGAAATGTTTATTAACCATTTTAACCTTTTCCGTACATGCTTTCAACTATTGTAGTGCCAAAGAGCGCTATCGCACCCTTATCTAACGTCGAAAAACATACTTTGGAACTAAAACGGTTAATATTTTCTAAAAATTCTTTGTTTTACTGGATTTGAAGCAGAAATTCAATTTTATTATATTCAACATTGCTCCAAGAAGTCTTTGTTTAATTTCATATAATAAATATAAATTAATCATTTTTTTCTGGTTCGAAATATAAAAAGTTTAAATAGAAAATATCTTTTTGTCTAATGAGACACCAATGGTACTAGGAAGGTTAAAACATACGACACGTTGTTACGACGTGCCCTGTATAGCGGTATCACACGTATCCTTTTTGCGGAACTTTTCCCCCAACACAACGTTACAGTGAGCAAAAAGTTTCATTACCTTGATATAGGGGAGAATCTGCTCCCTATTTTTGCTTACCGACGTGTTGCATAGAAAATGTTGCTCATTCATTCAGAGCTGATCATCTGACCAATACGAGCGGAACATAATAGAAATTAAATAGAAGTTATAGAAATTAAGGAGTTATAGAAATTAGATAACCCCGCAAGAAGTTTGAAAAACCTGTTTACCGAACGCGCAGCAAAATGAATGATCCTGTTTTGTAAAATGCTTGCCGAAAAATCTTTCTCCGTATGATGCAGCTCTAAGATATACAACTTTCTTGAATACAACAATATGTCAGAAAGGAATTTTTCGCCTTACTTTTATTTAGGGGCAACTAACTATTCAATATATATTAATAAGCAAAGATTACAACATGAAAATAGCTGTGGCTGAAAATTAAAAGCTATAATTGACGTTCATCATGTATTTGTTAAATTAAAAACTATAAGCAAGATTTTACATTAAAATTACTACATGTTAATTCATAAAAATAGCAAAAAAAATGTGCTTACCAGTATCTTCATTTTGTTGAGTATTTGACAGTTAAAAGACAGATATTAGATTTTACAAATACCACTGATTTGTGCTTCAAAACATTCATTAGTCCTATCGCCTCGCTTTATATATATTGCTATAACCAGGAAAAGTTTAAAAAAAAACAGTTTAAATTTTAAAAAAATAAAAAATAAATAAAATAAAAATTTTCCACAACTTTTGTCCCTTAGTTCAACACTAAAGAACAAAGTAATAACAATAAGCACGCTAAATACTAATCGTCTTTTACTAAATCAGGAGATTGTTAAAATGTTTAATAAATGTCCTTGAAAATTTGAATAGAAATTGGAATAAAGAATATATTGTGTAAAATACAACCAGTGAATTCCTGTGAATATACTGATATAGTAATTCTTCTATAATAGAAAATTCTTCGACTTATAAAAAAGGTTATAATATTACAAAATAAAATGTACAAAAATGTGGTGACCATGCATTCATCATGGTTACAAACGTATCATGGTAGGACACGGGTTTTCAACATTAAAAAAGGGATACATAATACATAGCTGCCAACCTGACATCGATTATCCGTAATACGTGTGTTAATTTAACCCTGGCTTAATGAGTTTCGAACCAGAATTTTTTCAAAGAAATGAATTTAAGTATGTTCCACTAACACAGTGTTGCCAGATTGTCGAAAGCCATTTTCCCCAAAATTTCTGAAAATTTCCCCAAATCAGGGCTTTTTTCAGAAAAAGTCCCCAACGCAATTTCTATTAAAAAAGGCAATTTCTCAATTTTAAATTTTCCGTTATGAAAATTTTTTAACAAACTGAAATTCAATTTTTCCCCCCAAATCAAGTATTTTTTTTTAAAAATTCCCCATTTACAAAAAAATAAACATTTAAACCTAACAGAATTTTTTACTTTTTTTTTTTTTTGGTACATGAGAATAATAGATACATTTTACAACGACAAGCTCGTTTACCTTTGTTATTTAAATTGCCGCTAGTCAGTAATGCTGGCTTAGCATTCCTCACTTACTTACCTGAAAATTCAGGTACGTGTGTGTGTGGGGGGGGGGGGGGGAGGGGGGTGTCCAAGGCAGATCGAGATGAATCTGTAGTACATGTAAACGGGGAGCACGACCAAATCAGTTTTCCAAATCAAAATCGAATTCGAGAGAGAGAAAGTATTGGCAAATGTATGAAAGTAAAAATTGAAATTGCGAAAACAATTCCCCAAGTTTTTCCCCAAACATGTCCCCAAGAATTACTTGTCCCCAAAAATTCCCCTGAAGGTTCAAAATTCCCCAAAATGGGGACAAAATCCCCAGTCTGGCAACACTGCACTAACAGTCCTGAAATTAAATAAATAAAGATTCATGAAATATATTTTCTGGTTTGAAATGAAGTTAACCTGGATCAAAAACTAATCCAGGTATTACGGAAGATTAGTTGAAAGTTGGCAGCAATGATAATATACAGGGTTCCCACTGGCCCTTTATTTAAATAGCATTTATATATCCATTAACATTATACCATCAACATTATACAATGATCTTCATGGTACATTTCTATTGCAAATGTTGTTGAATCATACCTATTTTCAGCAGGAAACTATATTTTTGTGTGATAAAAAAAAAATAATAAATAAATAAATAAATATGCCTTGTGCAACAGGGCACACCTTGTCCGTGCAACGGTTGATTTTCTCTGGTCGACAAACATATGAAACAAATTTGGTCAACGAATTATAAAAAAGCATTAAATTGCAGGGAACTATGTTAACATTTAATTTAAATAAGAAAGAAAAATCTTGCTTTAAGGGTAGATTATGCAACACTTTTCAACACTTCCTGAATGTTTTAACAAAACTTTTTTTCCTGATTAAAAATAGGAAAGAAAAGAATAATATGCCTTTTGCGACAGGGTGCACCTTGTCGGTACGACTTCCAATCGGGCGATTTTTTTCTCTTGTCAGAAACATATGAAATAAATTTGGTTCAACGAATTATAAAAAAACATTGAATTTATGGAACTATACCAACATTTAATTTAAACAAGAGAGAAAAATCATGCGTGAAGTATAAGTTATGAGACACTTTCCAAAACTTTCTGAATGCTTTAACAAAACTTCGTTATTTAAAGTGAAACAAGGTAAATAAGGAAACTAAGTAAAAGTTTTAGAAAACCTATAAAACATTTTAAAAACTGATACCAGCAGTAACAATCCATAGCCAAATGTGTGTTCAGCCCTGTACTTAATCTGTAGGTTGATATACATACAATATAATGGGAAAATTTAGTTTAGCAAAAAAAAAAAAGTATATCAGGTTGAAATTTTTCTTTCAGCAATGCATATTAATAGATGAAAACAGACTTGGAGACTTTTGTATAAGCCTGTAGTTTGCTTAGTACTTTTATTACACGACACTACTTAGATAAAATTTAATTTAAACTAAATCACTTTTAAAACTAGTAAAATCTTATTTCCGGAAATTATGATCCATAGGTGGCAATGTATCCAATTCTTTGCGTGGCGCTGTATATCTTTTTGTCTATAGTCTGCAACATTCATTAGTAAACTAAATGCAGTATAGCGCAAAAATGCATAATTCATTGGAATCACCAATTTTAAATCGTTTACGCTTCCATTCAGTTACCCTTACGAATTTTTTTGTGTAGCCTTGTATACGAAATATAGTATTTATGCACACTAGATAGCATGCATAAATGTAGTGAAATTTAAAAGCTTAACTTAAAATAATGAAACACATATAATTAAAAATGCATTTTAGCAATCATTGTTAATATACACAACTTCGTATACAATGCAGTATCTGAAACCTTTTGTGTCCCTGTAAAAGAGTCTTTCGTATTATACTCTAAATAATTTAAAGAGAACCTCTGCGGCATATATCAATTTCATTATGTATTAAATAGTTGTACATAGTTAAAATATGCCGTAAATGATTTCCATCTCTACAATTGTGTAATGTAATTTTCTTGTGTGGTCCTGAAATGAATAATAACTATTCTTTACACCATAGATTCTACAGAATGTATATTTAAGTGCACTTCATAAATGCATATTAATTCTGTTACGTTTGAAAGCATGTAACATCACAAATATCCTTTGAAACTATTTTTTCCCATTCCCCATAATCTAACAGAATATTTTAACTGTCGTTGTAAAGGAACTAAACGCGCTACAAACTTTATTTGAAATAAGGATCGTGCTAGGATAAATTTCAATAACATCCAAAAATTCCAGGCTGATCCGAGTATTTTTACGAGAGTTAGAGCAGGGCTTACAAATGGTCCACGATTTGAACACCAATATTTTTTAACAGAAAAATTCATAGTAGGTTTCTAAAGCATTTGTGCTAAAACTAACCTCTGTAGGCGGTTTCTGCGCAATTTGCAAGAAAGATATAAAACGACTATTCTTCTAAGAAAATATCGATGTTCAGTTGGTGGACCATGTGGGAGCCTTGTTAGGGCGGACAGACGGACAGCCAGCCAAATAACCGAAATCACAAACACTTTTCAGCTTTCTTGGAAAGTGTTGAAAATAGACGTTTATAATATAAAATAAACGTTGCAAAAAAGCAGTTATTTGAACAAACAGGTCCTTTCCCTTCTTTTTTGAACCTTCTGCGAGCTTGAAAATTAATTAATGATAATTGTTCTATTAGGTGGTGAAAGTCCCAGCAAAAACAATTACCTTTCTTTAAAAAAAGAAATTTTTCAAATATTTCTCGTTAAAAATATTCTAAAAACGTTCTGAATTGCAATTTCTTTCCAATATAAAAAAAAATATCACAGTAATTTTAAAATAGGTGGTTGCAAATTCATGATGTCTGTCCTTTAAACAACGCAGGGTCTATTTTATAGGTGCCATTACCATATGGGAGTAGCCGAAGCAAAAAACCTTCTAAATTGCGATTTTTGCGATAGTAAACAGCTCACAACTTTAAATTTAGCATAATAGTTATTCGTAAGATGTAAATGCTCTGTAAAAAACAGTTTCTAAAAAAATTCGAAATTTAAAAGAGGGAAACGGGCGAAAAGTTTTATAAAAGCATTTTAAACGCGATTTGTATAGTTAATCATAGAAATTTTAAATTCGACATGGCTGCTACATTTAAACGCAAATACATGCTTCGTGTTTTTTTTTCCTTTAATTAAAATTTAGAAAAGTGAAGTTAAACAACTTTTTAAATTGTGATTTATGTAGTAGGAAAGGAACTAGAAACTCGAAGTTTTTTAAATAAATATTTAAAAGTATGTAGGAGAAAAAAAAAAGGTTTCAAATTACGATTTTTGTGACAAGCAGGGACGAGATTTCCGCTTTTTGCTTATAAGTATTATCTTAGAGAAAATATACTTGTGTTAAATCGCAAAAATGTCCCGATTTAATTAAATAACATTTTAACTAACAAAATACTGGTGTCCATAAACGCGGAAATATCATCCTTAGACAAGGAAGGGACTAGAAAATATAAATTTTGAATGGCGGTTACTTGTAAGGTAAAATACTCGCTAAGAATGATTTTTAAAAAGATTTGAGATTTAAAAAAGTGGAATGAGCTACAAACGTTCTAAAATCCTTTAAATTTCATTTCAAGGAAATTGTCAGCAATAGAAATTTGTAATGGAATGTTAAAGTTATGGCTTAAAAAAAAAATAATAATAATAATAATAATAATAATAATAAAAACATAGTTGTTTAAATTAAATATATTTTCATCATCCTATCCATCACTTAGCATAAAATGAAGTTATTACAACGGTTTAAAAAAAAAAAAACATAGTACATACAGTGTGGATATACACTAATATATCTTTCTGCATCAGAGAGAGAGAGAAAATACGTGCCCTCCCTGCATTTTTCTCCATTGAGCCCCTCCTACTATTCACTTCTAGCTACGGCCTTGATCTGAACAATTCATCTAACATTTTTCTGAAACTGGGTGTTCTTTCTTATTATATCAAAAACTCCCCACCATGGCGATAGCAAGTGTTTATCTTAAAGAGAAAAAAAATGTGTTATTTAGCACCAAGAAGAATGGAAATGATAAAAAATATATACAAAATAATTTTTTTTTTTTTTTTTTTTTTTTTTTTTTTTTTTGTACAATCGCAAAAATAAATTCTTATATCCATCGCAAAAGTTGGCTTTCTATTTGAATGTTCTAGAGCAGCGGTTCCCAAACTTTATTGGTGTGCGATCCGCCTTTAAGTTAAAAAGTATTTCGCTACCCACCTAATATAAGGGAGCACTGTATGGAAAATGTTGTATTACCTATTTAAGCTATCGACCATCTTATCAACAAAAAAGGAAAATTTTAAATAATGTACGAAACATATACTTTCAACAAAAACAAGAAATGGTAATCCTGATGTGGGGAAATGGCATAAAATTTAAAACAACGCACACACTAGAAAGATAAATAAAAATACATTTAATTGTTATCAAAAGTGTGCATTTTTTGGTTGGAATGACCAAATTTTAACCAAAGTTTTGTTGAATTAACAAAATTATTTGGTTTGTCTTACCACAATTTGCTCATTCTAACCAAAATATTTGGTTTGGGCTATATCAGCCATAATTTAATATTTTAAACAAAACTTTTTTTTTGTTTTTATAGTGCACTTACGTATTGTATGCTTCATAACCTGCAGTAAAGTTGACAGGATCAATGAAAATTTATTTACGAAAACAGAACACTCGTTCACGACTATCTTATTTGGTCCCACGTCGCAATTAAACTATACTTATTTCCAAGGCTCTTGCTGGCTTTTGACCAACAGTAGGGATTTGATGAATAGGAAATAAAAAACAGTAGCCAAATGAAAAAATAATATATTAGCAAAATATAATTGCGTGAAACACTGAAAAATGCATATTTAATCCTTTATTGTATCCAATTTTTTTTTAATTTTCCAAAAAAACTAATTTTTTGTAGTTATTAATAACAATAAAATAGCGATATCCGCTATAGAAACTAATGAAAATAAATACATTCTAAACGTTCCCTAAATGCTTACATGTTTCAGACATTCTTTTAGTAGCTTCAGTCAAAAATACAGCTATCTTTGATCTATCGCTATTAAAATATAAACTAAATATTGTAATAAGATTTCGACTCTTAATCATTAAAAAATTTTATTGCCGGTGATGCTTTGCACACATCTAATACAGAGGAAAAAGTTGAACATTCGCAATTTGGCGAGTCTGATCTTTCTTTTAATCGCCAAATGTAACATTTTGTGGCAATTTGGCTTAGTGGCGAGCGGCAGCGAGAACCCTGCTTGTTTCGACTCTAGACGGCGTTAATTTACAATAGTTTTTTATTTACGCAACACTTTGAATTTCTTAGAAATTGGAATGTCCGACGCTACCTCCGTCCGAGGTTACCCGACTTTTCCCTAAACTTTGCTATGTAGAGTAAATTTTTCGTAATATGGTACGTACGTAATATGGTACGTTTCGTAATATTTACGTACATGTTAATGGTCAAGTCAAGATTCAACAGAAAATTTCATTCAGTAGAAAATTTCGTTAAAGAGAAGTTCCACTATATATCATGATATGAGTGCGTAAGTTCTAAACTCACCTCATACTAAATTTTAAAAATTGAGTTTTCTCTATCACTCTATTTTTATATTATCTATTATATTGATATTACTACACATCTTATATTATTCTTATACACTATATGGCCAAAAGTGATCGGCCACTTGCGAATTTAGACATTTTGTTAAATATCTAGGAAAATACGTGAGAAATTTTCCTGATACTCCAAGTGTGTGTGTTAGCATAATAGTACAGGTCATATATTACCGTGAAGATTTTTTTCTCGAAACTCTATAGAAGACCGTCAACCCTGTTAAAATTAATGTAGCATTTGTAGAATTTTAATTTTTTTATTAGTTTCATAGATATTAATTATGAAGCGAACCTCACTCTCTTCAAAAAGTCATTTTTTTTAATGTTCAAGGAAAGAAATCGTTTGCACATGCACACAAACCCTTTTTCGCACCTAAACGGAAGAAGAACCATTTATCGGCGTTTATTTCTGATTTTGGATCATTTTGTTTAAATCCAAATCAACCAAACTGCCCGACACAATTAAACTTAAGAGACATATTTCGAAAGATCATATTTTTAGGTCTCAAATGCAATAGTCAATCCGAAAAAATGTTGCAGTTAACCCTTTGAAAACAAATATTCAAAAATGGGCGTTTTTTCCAAAATTATTTTTCTCTCTTTTGTGAATGCTCCTCCAGGGCGTAATTTTTAAGATATAAACAAACCAAATAAAAGATATTAAAGTTGAAACTTTCTTCTAATGGTTTCCGATGGTTTAATTGGTTTTAAAATATTTGAATTTTAACCCTTTCAAATACACTGGCAAAAGAAGGTCATTTTGAGACTCGCAGAGAGGGTATTTTTTCTATGCTAAAATTAACTTACATATTTCAACTCAATCTTTTGAAATCTTCTCAATAGAACAAATTTATACTCCCTACAGAAAATTCGAAACGTTCGGAACGATAGAAATATTTTTTACAAAATAAAATGTGCGAAAAATTTGATGAAATCAATAAAAACAGATCGTTTTCAGTGCGGTTTTGCCTTAGCAAAGCGCAATCCTATCGGTACCGGCAAACAAAAAACATATTCTTAAAGCTTAAAAACATTCTCATAATCTATGATGCAATCGGTTTTTAAAATAAAAGATTTAACCCTTTCAAATACACCTGCAAAAGGAGGTCTCACGGATTTTGCGACTCACGGATAGACTATTTTTTCTATGCTAAAAGTATCTAAGCGTACATATTTCAGCCCAAACTTTTAAAAGCATCTCAATAGATCAGATTTACACCTTCTTAAAAATTTTTGAAACGTTCGGACAAGTAGAAATAATTTTTACAAAATAAAAAGTGCGAAAAATTTGACGAAATCAATAAAAACCAGATCGTTTAATTTCGGTTTTGCCTTTGCAAGGCGCAGTTCTATATACATCCTGACAAACCGAAAATATTTTCTTAAAGCTAAAACATTCTCATAACCTATGGTGCAATTTGTTTAAAAAAATATATGAGATTTAACCCGTTCAAAGACACCGCAAACACGAATCATATCCCGGCTCATGGAGAATATATTTTTCCTACGCTAAAAGTAACAAAATTTTAGCACAATCTTTTTGGAAGCTTTCAATAAACCAGATTTACATTACTTTCAAAAATTTTGGAACTTTTGTATGAATAGAATTCTTTTTTTACAAAATAAAATATGTGATTTTTTTTCGAATTCAGTAAAAACCCGAGAGTTTCGTCGCGGTTTCGTTCGCTTTCGGTAAGCATAGTTTCCAAAAAATCAAATTATATAGAGAATAAAATACCAAACAGCATGTGCTTTCAATTCAATAAGTTTTCGCGATTTTTCCATTTAAAAATATAAATTTTGACAAAATGGACTTAAAGCTATAAAATCATAGAAATTTGAATTTAATTTAAGGGTCATTTAGAAAACAAATAACACATTTGAAAACTGAATGAGATCACGGGCCCGGGAAACGCCGGGCAGGTCAGCTAGTTATAAATAAACTTTCTGATGTAACTTATGAAATAGATAAATTTAATTATGAGACAGGACATAATTCAGTTATTGTGCATGTTTCTAAATTAAGACCCTATTTTTCACCCGAAGATTTTAAATTGTTTCATGAGCAACCAAAAAAAACCAAACAAAACCTCAGATAAAATCACAATCACTAGATCAGACTAAAGTCAAGACAGTAGATTACATTTTAATTCTTATTTTTTTTCATATTTTATCACCATAATTTTCAACATTAACAGGTATGTTCTTGGTGCGCAACAAGGATATTACTTGTTTTTGGGGTTAGAATGGGCACCTTATGCAGGCATGAGGTGTGCGCTTTGATTGTAGAAACTTTCTATTTGATGTTGAAAAATTAAATTTAAGTGTATTTAATTCTAACTATATTTATTCATTTTTTTACATTATTATTATGCTATTTATTCCAATAGATATTTATATGATAACAGTTATAAAATTTGATGATGTATACAAACATATAACTTATGTGATTGTCAGTGATTGTTGAAAACTACAGAAATTAAAAGTTCTTTAGAAGTAAATTATCTTTATTTCCATTTCTCAATTAAGAATGACACCTTTTATTCCTATTTGTTTTATTATTACAGTTTATGAACCATGTGTGGACAAAGCTTTGTTTTACATTTGAGCTATGAAAACTTGACAATTTTTTAAAAGAGTATCAGAGAGGAATTATTGTAATGAAATACTGGTTGAGAGTCCGTTTTCTAAATAGTTAGATTTAATTTTATTTGGATTTTGGAATTATTATTATTATTATTATTATTATTTTGTATACTTTCGGCTGGTAAAAATACTTTCTTATACTACTAGAAGATAAGAAAATTATTTAATTGCTATGCAATTATTTTTATCCTCAACCAATATTTTCCCTATCAACAATAAACAAACTGTGATATTTCCTTTTGATTATACTCTTGTTTTATTATTATTGTTATTATTTCTATAATGAAGTATAGTATAAATTACACTCTTATTGAGAATTATTAGGACATGAAGAATTATTATTATTGTTCCTAAAATTTTTGAGTTTTATTATACTACTTATTATTATTGTTATTATTATAATTATTATTTGAATTTTTCTATGTTATTTATTATTAATGTTGCGAGTGATACTATTTATTATTAAAGATTTGATATTTTATTAAAAGATGTTGGAATCCAACAAAAGACTGGACGCAACATTAAACAAAAATGGAAAAATTAGTATGTAGTTCACTGGTAAACTGGACTAAAGGTCTTTTGTTTGACAGTATTTAGTAAATTTTCCGGAAATCCTTATTTAGATTAACTATTGACAGTGAATATTACCGTGAACCAGTGAACTACATAATTTTTCCATTTTTGTTTAATGTTGTGTCTAGTCTTCTGTTGTATCCGTCTAATGTTGTGTTCAGGTGGGATATATTTTATCCCATTTAATTTAAATGAGGTTTGCACCAGAAACTTTTAACGAAATTTATTGTTTTTAATTTTGACAGATTAGGGTATAGACCTGTTTTTTAGCTTACAGGCTATCATAGCCTGAGAGCTTATGTGCCCGTCCGTTCTGTATGTACGTTCGTACGTTCGTTCGTGCATAACGCGATAACTCATGATAAAAATATCGGATCCATTTGAAATGATGTATAGAGGTATATCCTGATAAGGCGCTTCCCTGATTAGTTTTTGGAGTTCATTCGATATGTATAAGAGGGGGAACGGGGGGCTCATGACCCTCCCCTTAATTGATAGAAACGGGATTTTCATGCAGAATTAACAGTTTTCATTCAAAATTTTAAATATAGGATCATTCTGATGAGGCGATTCCTTGACTGTTATTAGGTGTTCATTAAATAAGTATAAACAGGGGGAACGGGGGGCTCATGCCCCTCCCCTTAATTGATATAAACGGGATTTTCATACAGAATTAACAGTTTTCCTTCAAAATTTAAATATAGGATCATTCTGATGAGGCGATACCGTGGCTGTTATTAGGTGTTCATTGAATAAGTATAAACAGGGGGAACGGGGGGCTCATGCCCCTCCCCTTAATTGATATAAACGGAATTTTCATGCAGAATAACAGTTTTCGTTCAAAATTTAGATATAGGATCATTCTGATGAGGCGAGTCCGCGGTTGTTATTAGGTGTTCATTGAATAAGTATAAACTGGGGGAACGGGGGTTCTAATGCCCCTCCCCTTAACTTGTATGAATGGATTTTTCAAGCAGAATTTTCAGATTTCGTTCAAATCTCTGAATAGTTTTGGAAGTTTAATGGTTAAGTATAAAAGAGGGGAATAACTCCTCTTAAATTATATAAATGCTAAATGGGTTTTTATTAAGAATTATCCGATTTGCTCTGAATTTTGGATATAGATTTTTTATATGATAAAGCATGTCCTTGATAATTTAGGAGGTTCAATATTAAGTATAAAAAAGGAGAAAGGGGAGAGCTGTGTCCCCTTCTTAATTTTTTTTTTCGAACGGAATTAACGAAAATACAAGGCTGTAATGTACAATTAGTATGCGTAGCCTGTGAGCTCAATGCCATCAGTTTAACTGGGCAATATTATTTTTATCTTTATTTTATTACTTTTTTCTCATGAGAATTCAGTATTACAGAGACATTGTTTGTTCCTCAAGGGGTTATGCTTTTTTGTGGTTAACTGTTCTTTCATTTTATTAATACTTCAAAGTGAAATATGCATGGTAGTGTAGGTTTGAAGTTATGCTGCTATATCGTCACTTCAGAATATTAACATTCTAACAGCGGAAAAAAAAAGAATTTTTGTCATAGGATTCTGTCTGATTTCTATAATTTCTGATGCAACTAAATTATCCTCTATTGCACTTCGAAGTAAATTGGATATAACATCCTTTCAATGCAAGAATGCCTTCACAAATACAAGTAAAGCCATTCTATGCCCTTTTTTATGACAGTTAGAAACTTATTATTCACGGGTAACGTGGTGTACCTTTAACACATTCGCTGCCGCTTGCGTGAAGATGTGATGATAGTTAATGCCACACTGTAGAAGTGAGTTTTCCCCAGAAGCCGATTACCTTTTTATAACAAAGAATCAGTGAAAGATTTTCCCGCGCCTGTGAGTGACTGGCTATTGGACATCACCCAATATCATGCGCTGGCGCGTGAGAGGTCCCTTAGGCGCAATATCACGCGCTGGCACGTGATCGGCAGCGAATGTGTTAAAGCCATTTTCTTTGCCATATCTAATGGCAGAATTATCTGTGATGTAAAATGGCGAAACAAACTGTAAGAAATTAGATTATGCATGACACCTGGCAACAATAGATTGAAATTATTCTATTCGCACTTTTCTGGCAATTCTTCTAATTTTAAACAAATGCGCTGCCTAAAGAGAAAAATTGAAGAAACATTATATAGGTTGAGATTTTTTAATGCATCAATTTTATGTTTTTTTTTTTTTTTTTTTTTTTTTTTTTTTAAATAGTTCTCTAGCACAGATATATTTTTAAAAGATTTAGGATTTACGAGAGAAAGAAAGTAATTTAATGAATATTGATGCACAGTAAGAAAATATTACATAATATGTGTACCGCGCGAGTGGTTTTTTAATATTGTTTTTTTTTTTTTTTTTTTTTTTTTTTTAGCGTAATAAGCACATACATTTTCAATGTATAATTTTATTCCATTCCAACAGAGTTTACAAAAGAATTTTCTTCAAATTACTGAAGATCTCTATTTTTAAAGGCGATTCAGATAGCGAAAAATGACTCTCCTTCCGAAGTATCCTCTAAAGATAATTATCGATTGTGTCCTCCAGTTTCTTCATGACTTCCATGTTCATGTTGTCCTTCGTGACTTCTATGTTCATGTTGTCCTTCATGATTTCCATGTTCATGTTGTCCTTCATGACTTCCATGTTCATGTTGTCCTTCGTGACTTCCATGTTCATGTTGTCCTTCGTGATTTCCATGTTCATGTTGTCCTTCGTGACTTTCATGTTCATGTTGTCCTTCATGACTTCCATGTTCATGTTGTCCTTCATGACTTTCATGTTCATGTTGTCCTCCATGTTCATGCCCATGATGTCCTTCATGTCCAGCGTATGTTTTGCTGGTCAGCTCAAACACTAAGACACAGAATGTAACAAAAAGAACCTGTATAGAAAAGATCAATGAATTAATATGATGGTTTGAAAAATATGGAAATAAACATTATAAAATGAATAATAATAATAATAAAAAAACCAAATAACTACAAAACAGGAATTCTACTTTTCAGAGTTTAGTGTCGTCCCCAATTAATAAACAATGTTTATAAATATGGATAGTACAAAACATATTTCCGTTTTAAGACTTAAAACATACACTTTTATACTGTATAAAATGATGTCAGTTGCATCACTGAAGATTTCCGATCCAGTCGTTAAAGAACATCTACAGAAAATATGCATAGGAAGTTACTGTCGCAGAATAATACACAAATCCGGCAAAAAAAGATAATAAAAAAAACTTTGTAAAAAAAAAGAAAGAAATAGGCAATTTAATCATTGGTATGCCTTCATTTTTTTTTAAACATGGAGCCGGGGCAAACCTCTGCCAGTAAATTTTGAACAGAAAATTTCCTCTTGTTTTAGTAACTTACTCAAAAAATATTTTTCTCATAAACATGCAAAAATTTTATATTCGTTTTCACTGGTAGAAGTTCGCTATGGATCTAATGACCTATTTCACTGATAGGATATTGCTAGGTTATCACAATATGGCAGAAATGGCAGGCTGGACTACCTCTGAAATAAACTTCGATCAGTAAAAATAAATGTATGTTTATAGCCATAATTATAATTAAATTTCTACATTAATAAGGCGTTGAAACAAGAAAAAAAATTATTACTCAAATTTACTGGTGGAAATTTACCCTTGCAGTAATGAGTTCCTGTGAAACAGGTTATAGTTGAAGATTCACCATTGAATTCAGAATATCGCCGGTATTACTGTCAAATTATCCTGTAAGAAAACAGTTTCGCCAGTTGGTTAGTTTTTTTAAATTCAGATTTCTTGATTGGCATCACTTTTCAGAAATTATAAAATTCCTTTCTTTTCGCCCTTATTAATCTGTCATTAAAGAAGGTAAATTTTACTATTTTACAAAAGTGATGCCAATCAAGAAATATGCATTTAAAAAACTAACCAACTGGCAAAATTGTTTTCATATTAAGTAGTTTAACATCGTAACAAATATGGGTCATTTTTTCATTTTTCGTAGTTCCATTTATCTAACCATTGAAAAATGCTACAAATTTGATGAGTAAATGAAAGCTTCAATTTAAATATTAAATTGAAACTTTTCTTATATTAAATGCAGGTAGCATACTTTTCGAAATTTCAAGGAATATACGCACTTTTAATAAACTGTCTCATGTGTTTTTCAAGATAATTTTTTATTTATTTTACCCGGGAGAACACGCGCTTACCCAGGGTAGAAATGGTTTTACCTTTGTCACCAATAAGATCAAATTATAACCGTCATTTTATTTAGGCGGAGACAATCCTTACAAATTTTGCGATAAAATAAGTTGAAGATTACGCTTAAAAGATAAGTGATTACAAGTGCAAAAATCATATGCACTCCGGATCAAAAAGACCTGGCGCGTGTACTCCCCGGTTAAAAATATTTAAAATGGATTATATAGCTGCCAAACACTGAGGTTTTTCGCCTCCTTTAATTCTGTTGAGAAACCTTCGCCTTGATTAATAGCAGATTTCTACAATAAAATTAAACGAATTTCCCTTCATAATTAATGGTAAATTAACTGAAAATTCTTCGAAGTCGATAAACTGGCATTATTAATTTTTCAACTATTGGTCGAGGCTAATACCCAGTGAAATATTTTTTCATTTTAATCTTACAATTCTTTAAAAAATAATCTCTGCCATATGTTCTGTAATCATGCCACATGTAATCTCTGCCAGTCTCTCATATCAGACTATTTTCAAGAAAAATCTAGAATAAATAACTGTTTTTTGTAAATTTTTATCATGGAAGTACCAAGAAAGAGGAACTGGTAAATTCTTAAAATAGTGCATCTTCAATTGTTACCATTTTCGAAAGGGTTTATTACCACCACAGAAAATTTCCACCAGTAAATATAAGCAGAGAATTTTTGCTTACTTAAACGACTCATTAATCGAAAATTTCACTCTAGTAGTCACCTGACTACAGTTAGATCATATTTTTTTATATATCCATACTTATTTTATTTCTAAGCTTAATTCTTAAATTAATTTATTTCTCTTCTTTAACTATTTTATTTTATTTAATATCATTATTTTTTCTCCCCCTTAAGTTGTATTTACTAAATTTTTCTCTTTTAATCATTTATTCAAACACAATAAGATATCATATTTTTCAAGACTGAGTCTAAAATTGATGACAACTAGGCAACACCTTGATGTTGCAGTATTGTTCAACACTGTTCGAAAATTTCAAACAAAAATAATAGCAAAAACTGCTCGTTAATTCTAACTCGTCGGGACCACAAGAAATTATGGAAAGTATGTTCGAATTATGGAAAGTATGAAATGAAAGCATGCCCAGTCTGGTACTATTACAAAGGAATTAATGTTATAGTGTTTTTTTAATTTATTTCGTCTGTTATCATTAGAATATGAGTTAATATTAAATTAGAATCGATAAATATATAAGCTAATTAAAATATTAGAAACAAGCACGATGGAAGAAAAATTTAAAGCGCCACTGATGGACAGACGGGGCTCTAGGAAAGTGGATATCAAATGCATTGCATTATATGTAAACTCATTCGGAACAATTTTCACAAAAATCAAAGAAAGAAAGTTATTCAAAGGATCTGAAATCCGTGAGAAAGAAAAGAAAAATGAAAAATCGGAATTCTGGTCAGTTCGAATTAAACCATGTCAAGAGAAAATGAGTTCGAATTAATGAAAATTTTTAACATTATTCCGCCATTGAAAATTTCGGGAATTCATGTTTAGTTCGAATTAAGCGAAGATTCGAATTATCCGATTTCGAATTAACGAGAGTCGACTGTATTTATTTTTACTGGTCAAAGCTTTCTTCGATAGCAATTCCACCACATTGTGATAACCAAGACAACCTGTTGTCTGTGTCACTGAAAAGATTATAATACTTGGGCAAACAGACACCAGTAAAAAGAAATTGAATTTTTTCAACAGATTTGTGAGAAAAATCCCCTTTATTAATGCGCTTCAATTAGACGACATTTTCTTCAATAAAGGGGGTTTTCTACTTTTGTAGAATTAAGTGTCGACCACGAAGAAAAAAATAAATAAATAAAGTATTTTTGTTATTATTATTACGAGATGGATCCCATCGAATTTCGACAAAAGAAAATCTTTTAGCAGAAATTGTTTCATTAATTTATAATAAATCTATAAAATTAGTGCAATAAAAAAAAGATGTACCTTATATTGGTTATTTTCTTTTATAACCAAATATTTTTTTAACCTAAGCATCACCGCTCTTCTATAGAAACACTCTAAATTTTTGTAAAAGTTTGCATTTTATCAGTGTGTGATTTCAAATGCGTTATTTTTAAAAGGGAAGCGTAGCCGAAGGATTGAAAATGAGGCACTTCTACAAACCGTATTACAGTTTTAAGACTTAATTAAGACACACACATTAATTTTATATAAAACTGCGCTATTTGTAACCGCTGAAGAATTTCACATTTAAATTTAGTCTAAAACAACACCTATAGAAAAGTATACATATGACGTCACTATCGCGAAATAATACACAAACACAGCAAAAAGCGATGCCATAAATTCGACAAAAAAAAAAGAATCGCCCATATAGTGATTTAAATGCTTTCATTTGTTTGTAACATTAATATGGATACTTAAAATTAATATAGCTTAAAATAGTTCCATGTTAAATCAAAAAATCATGCATTAATATTTTTTAAAATAGCAAGTATTTTAATTACTTTTTTTACAGTTGGTATGAGAAAATGGCAACGAAAAGATATAATAATCTACTATTTTCTATTTACTTTCCACAGAAATGGAGTACTTCGGTTGCCACTATTACAGAAATGGCATTAAAAACTACAAAAAATAAAAGAAAAGAAAAAAAAGACATAATATTTCAAAAAATAAATTAAGGTGCAGTTTTAAAATAAATTGCCGTTAAAAAAATTCCCTATACGAAGGCTTAACAATTGAAAATGTGCGATGTCTAGAACTTTTTAAAAAATGCAGTCTAGATTATCAGTGTTTAACCGTACAATAATACATGTGCTTCGTTTTACGGCTGGCTTATGTAACGTAACGTTAACTTTCAGAGACGATACTTTAATTGTTACTTGTAAGAAACCACTTATCGGAAGCCAACAGTCGCCAGTCCTAGTCCGTAATCAAAGCGTTAAGATCAAATATTATTAATGTTTTATCTTACTTTTAACCAAAATAAACCTCATATGAATTTTAAAAACTTAAAAAAATTCTTGTAAACAGTTATTAAATACATTTTTGTGATAGTTTAAATTTTTATACATAAACACTAAGTAAAAAGTGTTGAAAAAAACCCTTTTTTTAAAATATCATGTTCTTGTTTAGATCTTAGAATAAAAACTTTTTTAGATAATTTTCTCTCGTGAAACACAACAAAAATAACGTTAAAATTGAATTTTGCAACATATTATTAAAAGCATAAATGAATTTGTATTTCTCAAGCATACTTGAATTTCATGTTATATGTTATACAGGAATTAAAAAATATGCGCAGTTCATAGAAATCGTTTTTTATACAATCTCTCATGAATTTTCCATACATGAAAGATTGATTTGGTAACATTTAAAAAACATTCTTACCAGCTTGTTCATTATTGCAAATGATATTAGATGACAGTTGCCAAAATTAAAAAAACAGTGGCTGATTTCAGATTCAGTATATCCATAAATATCTTGAGTTGTCGTATATATACTCTAGAAACAGGAAGATTTTTTTTAAATATAATTCTCCAATTTTTAAAATTTAAAGGGAACAAAAATTTAAATGCACTTTTCCCCTCCATTATATGTTCCCTTACAGCATTTCACAATGTTATAGCAAGTGTCACGCTAAAAAGTAATCTTATTTTACAATGTAAAACGATTGTTTAAGTTTTCAAAGGAAGTCTTTGAAAACTATTGTAAAATGTGAACTATTTTGTATATTATGTGTTATGACAGGTGCTCTTAATTATCCTTCTAGAATGTAAAAGGTAATACTTTAAAACCTACAAGAATGAAGCCACAGGGGACGGAAGAAAGTTCTGTTTTATACCTGCTTCCGTTTAACTCGGGAGAACATGCGCTTATCCAGGGTATAAATGGTTTTAACTTCAATGTGAAAAATAACACTAGGGTATTTCCTTGAGCACATGTCGTGTAAGTCATATACTACGATTTTGGATACCAGAATTTTAGAACGGAAAAATGTGACTTATTTTATAGAGATATTTCATTAATTGAATAAAGCCATGCAAACCTATCGAAAATAACGGTGGGCAACAACTTAGCAGTTACTAATAATGTGACTTACACGACAAATACTGATGGAAATGCCCACTAGTAAGTCTTGATTACGTCCATTAATAACTATATCGTAATACTAATAATATATGTTCTACAATTAAAATAAGAATCTATATTATAAATAAATATATTTCTTATAAGACGTTGTATAAAAACATTTAAAATAATACTTTTAAATATATTGACGGTTCGTTAGTACCGTCACAAAGTTTTAAAACTATTTAGATCTAGTGTGTAAATAGTATATGCTATTTCGGATCAGTATAGTTGCTGAAATCTTTTGCGTGTCCCTGTAAATACTATATACTTTCTATTATACAAGAAGTAACTTGTAGTAAACTCCTGCAGCGTATATCAATTTCGTAAATTGTGAAATAGTTTAATATAACTAAAACGTGCCCTAAATAATGTTTCCCTCTATACCATTATGTATTGGAATAATTTTGATTGTCGCTCTATTAAATAATACATCCGATGTTCATAAATTTTGAAATGAATCGACAAAATTATGCAACAATTTTATATTTTAAATTTCAAACGATTCGGCTGGATAGTTTTTGCTCTGTTATATGCGGACAGACGAACTGAATGACGTCTATCGGTGCTACGTATTTACATAATTAAGAACGCACCTAAAACTAAACTTTGGGTTCGTTTTAATATGTAGATCCCCTCTAAGAAAACTTTATATACATCCCTTAACCACTTAATTGATATATATTTTTGAAAAAAATTTCAAATAATGCCTATTTTTTTCACGTCTTTTGCAGAATTTTTAATATTTTATCGCTGGTTTTTTAAAACAGAAATTTTTGTCTAACTGAATCAGAAAAATGCGCGGATTTAATAATGCAAAAATTACAATGAAAATTTACTGGTGAGAATAATAATTCGTGACTGAAATATACATGCCCGTATGTGCTACAGACAAATCATGATTGGCTAAAACACGGTGCCCGTATGACGTGTTTTTGCCAGAGTCAGAGAAGCTATTAAAAAATAGACTTTATTTCCAATCAATCGGTGCCAGCAATTTTCTTCTACGATATGTTCAGGAGATAATAAGGGGTGTTTGTTATTATTTTTTTCCACAACAGTAGACTTTCGGAACTTCCAGCCACATTTTAAAGTAAATTACCTTTAATTAGAACTAAATGCGCTTTTAGCTTTATTTCAGTTAACCAATCATGATGAGCCATCGATTTTTAATTATATTTCGAATTATTTTTTTCTATACCAAAAAAATGTATCTCTTTTGTCAGAATTTTCATAAGAGATATATTACAAAATGTATTTAAAAAAAAAAAAAAAAAAAAAAAACAGTGGTGGAGCAGAATATAAAAACAGACGCAGCTGGCAGCCTTTAACCTTACTACCCTGAATGGGTCTAATCGACCCATAACTATAATTTGTTTTATACGATTTGAACCAGAACTTGTTTCATAAAGAAAGTTAAATAAGAAATTCAGGGTAAAAATGAAAAAAGGTCAAATGAATATATTAAAATGTTTTAAATAACAATTCTGGTGTGAAGTGTTTTTATCAAGATTGAGTAAAATTTGAACAGGGTAGGAAGGTTAAAAGGGATCAGAATTCAACTTCAGCCATTCAATATTGCTTGATTTTAACACAATGTTAAAAAATTCTTGGAGTTGTAACTATTTCTTAAAATTATTTTTTTGTGTGTGTGCGTGTGTAAATTGTACAAATCTTTCTTTACCATAGGTGTCAACCTGACATCGATTATCCATAATACATGCGTTAATTTGACCCTGGTTTAATGAGTTTCGAACTGGAATTTTTTCAAAGAAAGGAAATTAAGTATGTTCCAATAACAATCCTGAAATTAAATAAAGATTTATGAAAGATATTTTCGGGTTAGAAATGACGTTAACCTGTATCAAACTAATCCAGGTATTACGGAAAATTAGTCGAAAGTTGGCAGCTATGCTTTACGTATTTCTTTATATACTATTAAGGAAAAATAATTTGAGATTAGTTTAATTCAAACATACTGATTAAAGATTGATTTTACTAATTGTTCTTTCTGGTTGTTTACATTATATCAAAATCTCTCAATAACAGGCATCTCGGAAGAGCGGAATTTATCCGCTATTCGGATGTGTACTCTATTTGAAGATGTCCCTTACTGAGAGATTAAAATATAATGATATGCATGTGCATTGGGGATCAAAAAAGTGTCCGCTCTTCGAGAGTGTCCATTATGAAGGTTTTACTGAATTTTTAAAGATATAAATGATAGATTGTATTTTGTCAAATGTTACTACCTATCTATTTTTCAATAATACAGATAAATAAAAACTAGTCGGATGTGCAATCCAAAACTTTCTTCTATGTCATACATGTTAATACTTCGAAACTTACTAGCACCGAGCCAAATTTCGTCAAGAGTATCTATGCCTATTAGAATAATTCTATAGGTATTGTAATAAATATCTAATAGATTCGTTCAGTTGCGTGCATTAAAAAATATATATAAGCATTGCATTTTTCAAACAAATCATTGAATTTCTGCAGCCAACTGCAACTAAAATTCTGAACCCAAAGAGAATAAAAACGACACTCTTTGGGTTCTACACCCAAGCCTCACCTTAATATGAAGTTTTATTAAATTCTATAAATTTTTTTTTGAGATATAACTTTTGCTAAAATCGAAACAAATGCAGCGTAGTAACACCACCTGTTATATGATTTACATGAAAACCTAATCAGCAATAACTATTGTTTAGATCTAACGGAATATGAAGTTTGATGATATTCTGAGCAGTAGTTCTTCAGATATAACTATCGTTAAAATCACCACACATCACGCTCTGGCGCGTGAGTGGCCCTTTAACGTCGGCGCCATATCATGCGCTGGCGCGAGATCGGCAGCGAATGTGTCAAAGATTCAAAGGATTTGTAATATAGTAAGAAGCTAAACCAGCGGAAGAATTTAATTTAACCATTTGAAGGACGATGGTATGTTTATGAAGCCACTTAATTTTAATTCTCAAGCACTACAGTGACACCATACTTTTGGTGAAAAAAAATTAGGATTATTATATGTGTGAAAAATCGCTTTTCTGAAATTTTCCCCAAATCGGGGCTTTTTTCAGAAAAAGTCCCCAACGCAATTTCTACTCAAAAAGGCAAGTTCTCAATTTTCGGTTTTTCATCATAAAAATTTTTAACGAATTTAAACTCAATTTTTTCCCCAAATCAAGCATTTTTCAAAAAAATTCTCCATTTACAATATATATATATATATATATATATATATATATATATATATATATATATATATGTAATAAAATAAAAAAAAATTTGCGCCATTTTTTTTTTATTCTCTCTTAGCTTCAATTCTAAATTTGTGGAACATATTTCAATCTTAGTTTCGTAACTTGTAACAGCTAAAATTCTTTTTCTTACTTTAGTTATTAATAAATTATTTCTTGCTTCTCAAAAAGGCGGGAAGTATTTCGTAAGCTTTTTACTTTCTGGCATATTCCTGCGATTTTAATTTTATTTTTTATTTTTAACATCGCGTGACAAGTGTTACTACGCGTTGCTAAAGGGCTTAGTGTTCCGAGGAAAAAATATAGTTCTTGCCAATAGACCGCCTATTACGGCCAATTAGAATTGATCATTTTGTCCGTTAGAGGCTCGGGTCCATCCTGATTGGATTTTTAAAATGATTGACGCGGGGTAGGAGGGCGCTAGTTTTGTCGTGAAAATGATTTTTTTCATTTGGCTTTTCAGGAGAGGAGAATGCACCTTTTCTTTAAACTATCAAGACGCGCGTTTTATTGCTCCGCTGAATTAGAATGCATTTTTTCTTAAAAACTACTCGGAAGCCATGTCATGTTTCCCGAGAATGCGATTGACTTTCAAAAATTATTAGGATGCTGTTTCTTTTTTCTCCCCAAAATTCTAATATCGTGGAATGCAGCTTAATCACGAAGTTGGTGAAGTGGAAGTTATTCGATGAGAGTGCCAAGGTGATTGCGTGAAAGAACTTAACTTATTTATGAGTTCTAATAAAATTAATTTAAAGACTGCTTGATTGAACTTTCTTATGGGGAAATAGCCCAATAAACTCATCCACTGCTGGTCAAATTGCCGGAGCGACTGCTCAGCTCGTCCCACTGTTGATTCTTGGTAGTAGTAATTTGTTCTGCCTCATAGATGGTGTGCCACTGGAACTTGTACATTGTTATGGAACATCGCCTTTTCGTCGAATTTATTACATTTTAGCCGGCAGGATTTCTTAAATGAACCTGCATACGTCTCTAGAGAATTCTTCGCAACGCTGTGTGTGCACGTGCCATTTTCGCCGAGCTTGAAACTAATTGCTGGAACTTCGGCCTTTGTTTATTACTCATCTTGAACCGACATGAATCAATCTGTGAAAAAAGATCGTCTTATAAAGTTTTGTTTGTAATTATGTGTGGTATCTACATCTACAAATCTTTTAATTGTGAAATATACCTCGCATTCTAATGAGAAACCTTTTCAACTGTGAGATATGCAAAATAAAAATTACAAAAGATCACCTGCATGAAATCAATTCAGCATCATTTTCTTTTAGTTATTTATTTATGTATTTTCTAGATAACAGTACTGAAATATTTTGATAAACTTTCATTTCATAATAAATGAACACCTGCAGCAAGATTGCGAAACTACTGTTGATACCATCGGTAATATAAGTCAATTGAAATTTGCACCTGTGAGTCGTATCTACGAAGTGTTTTATTTTTTGTTTACTTTAATAAAAAATTAGGTATTTGAACAAGGCCACATCGAACATGTCTGTAAGTTATTATTTATTATTTTATTGTTTTATTGATTAAGAAATTTTAATGATAATTTCTTTGTTTAAATTCTTGATTTTTTTTTTCTCTTTTAATACAGATATTAAAAAATAAATTTGTTCTTAATTTATAATTAATTCAAATTTTCTGCTCATAGAAGTTTTATTTAGTTTTAAAGGTGTTACTTTTTTTTTTTTAATCGAAAGATGGATTAATTTGTTGTTAAAAAAATACTCTGTTGCAAAATTTATTTTCCATACGTAAAGAAAAGTATTTTTGTTTTTAAAATTATTTGTTATTTCCCATGTATGGAAACCCGATATTTATTATTTTATTACTTATTTATTTATTATTTACTTATTTTTATTATTATTTATTGAGGTATTTGAAGTATAGTAATTGAATTTTAATAATTGAAGTATAGCATTTAAATATTTTCCATATGAATTATCCTTCTTTCATGTTACTAAGGTCAGGATTAGTAAAAGAAGAAAAAATGTCAGAAAATAAACTTGATATTGTCCCTTTTGAATTTGGGTCGGGCATGGATATATTTAAATGGTTTAAACATTTTGATCGAGAATGTTCGGTAGAAAAGAAAGATAATGAGTGGAAACACCAAAATATTTCAAAATATTTAAAGGGGGAAGCGCTAAAAACTTATATAAATGATTGTTTGGATTGTGCTACTTATGAAGAAATTGTCGAGATTTTAAGTGAAAAATTCATTCAAGTTAGAGTTCCAAAATTTTCTGAATTTACTTCCTTAAAGTTAAATGATCTAAGTGATTTGGATTCTTATTTTAGAAAGAAAGTTGAGATTGGAAGGCAACTTCAGCTTGAGGAAAATTTAATTATACAGGGATTAATTGATGGCCTTCAGCCGGAGTATCAAAATTGTTTGATGGTTAACCCTCCTTCCAATACTCGTGAATGGTTTCGCATTGCTAAACAATTAGCAGCGATTCCAAATCATACCTCTAATAACGGCAATAGAAATTTTCAACAAACTAGACCTATGCACAATCCCAATCCTCAGCCCAGACATTGGACTCGACCTACTCCAAACAATCCATCCCAAAATTTTAATCCTAGGTTTTTCACTCCTAGAATGCCTGCAACTCATTATCAAAACAACTACCCTAGTCGTCCGTGCAGAATATGTTTAAACAGAGGCATAGAAAATGCATATCATTGGGAGAGGAGTTGTATATTTAACACAAATTCCTTTCAAGCTCAAACTCCTGCTCATATTCAACCACCCCCTACTAATAATATTTGACAATTAATCATCCCTGGATATGTGGGCAATAACAAAGTGTATTGTGTGGTGGATAGTGGATCAACTGTCTCAATTTTACCCCTCAAATTTGTTCGATATTTAAATGGTAATTTACATAATGTTACCCCTATTACTATCAGACAGGCACAAGGAACTCTTACAATTAATAAATCTTGTCGATTATGTATTAAATTTGGTAATATAAAGAGATATGTTAATTTTTTAGTAAGTCAACTTGATTTGGACTATGCTATTTTAGGTTTACCTGATTGTGCCAAATTTAAATTAAAAATTGATTGTGCAAAAAGCCAGGTGTTACAAGACAATATTTCGTTAAACCCATATGTCAACATATCCAGTGATAACTTAGAATTGCTTCATTTTGATATTATAAATAATTATACTACTGTGCAACCCGATTATGGAAATACCATAACTCCTCAATCCTTGTCGCGAACTAATAATGATGATTATAATCTATTGGGGGATCTGAATGCTATTCAAAATAAAAATGTAAGGGAACTTTTAAGGGGTTATTTAGATATTTTTGCAAAAAATAAATATGATGTAGGGAGAATTAATATTGAACCTCAGCGTATTTATCTTAAATCTGACCTACCAATATCTTTGAGGCCTTATCGTACATCCACTGCTGATGAAAAAGAAATATCTCAGCAAATCCAATCATTATTAGCTGCTGGGTTAATTAAAGAAAGTTATAGCCCATACTCTTCTCCAGTTACATTAGTAAATAAACGTGATGAAGGTAAAAAAACCCGAATGTGTGTTGACTACCGAAAATTAAATTCTATCATGAAAAATGACGCTGAACCTTTACCCCGAATAGATGAAATTTTAGACAAATTAAGTGGTGCCCAATATTTCTCTACACTAGATTTAGCCTCAGGCTATTGGCACATACCTATTCACCCAGCCGATTCCGAAAAGTTAGCCTTTACTACTAATTGTGGGCTCTGGGAATGGAATGTTCTCCCCTTTGGTGTAAAGGTAGGCCCCCCAATTTTCAACAGGACAATTAGAAGAATTCTTACAAAATATAAAATAGACTTTACTTGTTATTACTTTGATGATATAATTATTTTTTCTAAATCAATAGATGAACATATACAGCATCTCATTCAAATTTTTGATTTATGCCGAATAGAAAATATTAAATTAAAATTATCTAAATGTACTTTTGCTCAAAAACAAATCAATTTTCTAGGGTATGAAATCCAAAATGGAACTTTAACTCCAGCTAATACTAATATAGAAACGATTAAAAAATTAAAACCTCCTACTAACACTAAAGAATTACAAAGATTTCTTGGTTCTATAAATGTGTATCATAAATTTATTGACAAATATGCTGAAATTAGACACCCCCTAAATAAATTACTTAAGAAAGATACTATTTGGGAATGGAATACTGAATGTCAAAACTCTTTTCAAAAATTAAAAGATGCCCTCATTGCTAAACCAATTTTAAAGATTTATGACCCAAAATTACCCCTACACATGTTTGTTGACGCTTCTCAGGTAGCGGTAGGTGCAGTTCTTAAACAACCCGACCATAATAACTTTTTACATCCAATTGCTTATTTTTCTAGAGGATTGAGAAGTTATGAGAAAAATTATTTCATTACCGAACTAGAGTGTCTTGCTATCATTGATACTTTAGATAAATTTTATCATTACTTTCACGGTGTACAATTTACCATCCATACTGATCATGCATCTCTTGTTTGGTTAAAAAATGTCAAACATTTAAGAGGTCGATTATTTAGGTGGTCATTGAAGTTAAGTATGTTCGATTACAAAATAGAGTACTTAAAGGGATCTACAAATGTCGAAGCCGACATGTTGTCCCGAAACCCTATTTCTCATTTTTGTAAACCCCTTACTTTTCTTCTTGACGTTAAAGAGATTATTGAGATGCAAGAAAAAGAAAATGTGTGTGGATCAAATTATATTAATGACAATGGACTGATTATAGTTAAAAGAAAAGGTTTTCGTAAAGTGGTAGTTCCCATGTCCCTAAGAAAAAAATTGCTTAGTGTTGCTCATGAACAGTTTGGTCACCCTGGTGTTCAAAAAATGCAAAACTTAATTTCTCCTAACTATTATTGGCCAGATATGACCCAAGACATTACTAACTTTGTTAAATACTGTGATATTTGCCAGAAAAATAAAAAACCTAGACAGAAAAAATTTGGCTTATTACAAGCTATGCCCACTACAGATCAACCTTTTGACTGTCTGTCTGTTGATACTGTAGGAGGGTTCAATTATTATAATTCTACAAAAAAATATCTCCATATTATAATAGACCATGCCACAAGATATGTTTGGGCATTTCCTTCCAAAAGTGTCACTACAGAAACTTATACAAATTGTCTGAAACAAATCTTCAATATCAAAATCCCTCAACAATTATTCTGTTTTAATAAGATTTCAAGTGTACAGTCCCCTCAAAAAATACTTAGTGACAGGAATGATGCTTTTACTTCTTCAAGATTCAAAAAATTCCTGCGAAATCATAATATTAAACAACGTTTGACCACTGCCCATCATCCACAAACGAATGGGAAATGTGAAAGAGTAAATCAGACAATAGTAACTAGATTAAAATGTAAAGTAAACTCCACTACCTCTAAAATTCCCTGGACTAAGCTTTTAACTGAGGTAATTAATGAATATAATAATACACCCCATTCTATTACCAAATTTCCACCTGCTTACTTGCTTTTTGGCCAATTACCCTATGACTCCCCCTTACAACAAAATTATTATCCCCCTGTTCATGAAGCACTTAAAATTGCTAAAACAAGAACTGATGAATTTCATTTAAAAAATAAAAGATATTATGATAAAGATTATATCGAACCAAAATTTAAAATAGGAGATCTAGTTATCTATGAAGAATTTCAGTACCCTAATACTAGAAAATTATCACAAGTATTTAGTGGCCCTTATAAAATTCTTAACAAATTATCCGAAGTAAATTTTGAAATTGATAGGCAAAACCAGTTCAAAAGTTCAGAAATAGTACATGTATCTAAATTAAGGCCTTATTATTCCCCTGATAAATTTAAATTAAGTCATGAGCAACAACCCCCTAATCAACAACAACAAACTCAAGTAAAAACTGTAGCTTAAACTATATCTCTAGTTTATCATTTTATAATTTTTTTCTCTTAAACAGTAAATTTCTTTTCATATTTTAATTCAGATAATATCCTGTAATTCTCACAGAATGGCAATGATATCTCTTGACTGCAGCGGGAGTGTCACTTGTCTGGAAATTTTTATATTTGTTTATTTATGCCGGCGTAGACGAACAAAGTGGAAATTTCTTATTCTGTACTGAATTACTCTACTTAGAATATTTTTTTTCTTTCAACTGAACCTATTTGTAATATTAAATTTAATCTATCAATTATTAAATTAATTATTTGCCAAGTAACAAAATTTTTATCACTTTATTTTAATATATTTTTTTTTTCTTTCTCTCTTTCTTTGCTTCTGCATTCCAGTCCAAGTACATGTCAATTATAATATAATTTTGTTTCTTTTTCTCTTTCCTACTTGCATCTTGCAATGTTTTATCACACCGAGAGAATATTTATTGCGTAATTATTTGACATGAATAGATCTTGTTTTTTATTTTTATCATTTATTAATATTTCTTTTTAAGAATCTTAGTAGTTTAAAGGTCACGTGCATTCTCAAACATGAACAAAATTTTTATTTATCTTTATTTTATTTTAATTTATCATATTATATTTTAATTTTTTTTTTTTGTACATATTCCTACTTAATCCTGTACTCGGATTACCAGATTAAGTAAATGATTTCATAGTTGATTGCATTTTTTATTTTATTCCACTTCTCTCTATATTTCATCCCAAAAATATGAGATGAGATAAACGAGATTAAGTATTTAAAGAATGTCTTTTGTGATATTTATTATTACTTATTAAGAGATTTACTTATACCCATTATGAGATTTACTTACACTTATGATATTTATTATTATTGATATTTTTCCTTATTATGTTTCTTAATTATATTGTTTATTATTTACATTGTTAAATTTTATTATTACTATATTATAAAATGTGTTATTAATTAAAAATACAATTATAAAAGTATTTTCACAAAGATTCCAAAATGGAACTGTTATGAATGTTCAAGGACTTACTCACACAAAAACTGAACTAATATTATAATGTTAGCTGATGAATTTGGACAGTTAAATGAATTAGACATCCTTGAAATGAGGTAATGAACTATGCCATTCCAAATATGACTTTAAGAGGATTTTTGAAACAAACTTTCAACATTGATGTCAAGAAAGTTCTATTAAATTCCTTCATTTCTAGATTTGACATTGTTAAAAAAGAATTTAACGTTATTGTTTTTCATTTTTATGTTATTACTATGGGTAATTGCTTATATTTTCAAATTACTTTATGATGTGTACTTTAAACAAGATTATATCTTGTATTTGTATTGATGCCTATTTTATTGTATTTAAATTTGAAGTTATTCCACGCATCACCTTAGTGTTTTTAAATTTGAATTCTATATTTATATAAAAAAGAGAAATTAATTTAATTTTTTTTTTATATTTAGTATCTAATTATTATTACTTATATCAACAACTTCGTGAGCTAAGTCTGCATCATCTCCCTTTCTGTGAAATTGCAGGTCTCAGACCTACTTTTTCACCCGTCTTTCTGGGAGGGGGGATTTGTAATAAAATAAAAAAAAATTTGCGCCATTTTTTTTTATTCTCTCTTAGCTTCAATTCTAAATTTGTGGAACATATTTCAATCTTAGTTTCGTAACTTGTAACAGCTAAAATTCTTTTTCTTACTTTAGTTATTAATAAATTATTTCTTGCTTCTCAAAAAGGCGGGAAGTATTTCGTAAGCTTTTTACTTTCTGGCATATTCCTGCGATTTTAATTTTATTTTTTATTTTTAACATCGCGTGACAAGTGTTACTACGCGTTGCTAAAGGGCTTAGTGTTCCGAGGAAAAAATATAGTTCTTGCTAATAGACCGCCTATTACGGCCAATTAGAATTGATCATTTTGTCCGTTAGAGGCTCGGGTCCATCCTGATTGGATTTTTAAAATGATTGACGCGGGGTAGGAGGGCGCTAGTTTTGTCGTGAAAATGATTTTTTTCATTTGGCTTTTCAGGAGAGGAGAATGCACCTTTTCTTTAAACTATCAAGACGCGCGTTTTATTGCTCCGCTGAATTAGAATGCATTTTTTCTTAAAAACTACTCGGAAGCCATGTCATGTTTCCCGAGAATGCGATTGACTTTCAAAAATTATTAGGATGCTGTTTCTTTTTTCTCCCCAAAATTCTAATATCGTGGAATGCAGCTTAATCACGAAGTTGGTGAAGTGGAAGTTATTCGATGAGAGTGCCAAGGTGATTGCGTGAAAGAACTTAACTTATTTATGAGTTCTAATAAAATTAATTTAAAGACTGCTTGATTGAACTTTCTTATGGGGAAATAGCCCAATAAACTCATCCACTGCTGGTCAAATTGCCGGAGCGACTGCTCAGCTCGTCCCACTGTTGATTCTTGGTAGTAGTAATTTGTTCTGCCTCATAGATGGTGTGCCACTGGAACTTGTACATTGTTATGGAACATCGATCTCGTCGAATCATTACATATATATATATATATATATATACACCGGGTGTCCAGTAAATGACTGACCCATTTTGAATGTAAATAACAAAAAAAACTGTTTGAGATAAAAATGCGCGGCTTGCTGTATTGTTATTAGAATATAAATAAATTTTAAAATATGCAATTTGCTAATGTAATATAATAATATTTAAAATAATATCTCAGTCTCAAGACTGAGGAGGTGAAGTATAATACAGATGGTTCAATCATAAATATTATTTTAAATCGCTTTCCAACCAACGTACCCTATTTCTGAAGCTGATTCGAGAGTCGATTCAACATATAGATTCAGATTCGACAGCATATAAATTCAGATTCAGCCGAAAATATCATATTTATGAAAATTAGAGTCATGTCTCTATTCAAACAGCCTGTTACCGCCAGCGCGATATTTTTTTCCGAAATTTGAACTATATTAACAAAGTACATGTTTAAAAATTTATTGATTTTCTAATAACAATACCGCAAACCGTGCATTATTATCTCAAACCGTTTATTTGTTATTTAAATTCAAAATGGGTCAGTTATTTACTGGACACCCGGTATATGTATATATATATATATATATATATATATATATATACAGGGTGTCCCTAAACAAATGGTATATACGCTAGGGGGTGATAGAACACATCAAGACGAGTAATAGTAAATAGGAAACCAAGGGTCCCAAACGTTTTCCAAAGGAGATAGCCGCCATTAAAGTTTGGGGTCCAAAATTTCAAATACACATAAAAAACGGAAAAATTGGTCGATTGATTTGCGGTTTTCACTAAAATTATTCTTTATGTTGGTATTTTCTTGAAAATAAATTATAAAGATAAATTTCGAAAAATGCCGATAGAGGGCGCTTTAGACTTTGAAGTAATGAAAAACTATTTTTTACGGTGATTTTTTGCATCTCATTAAATGGTTTCGTAAGATTAGACTTAAACTTAAATTTTGAGCTCAAAATCTAATAGTTGGAAGCGGTTAAGTAGCACAAACTAAACTGTGTTCAGAGGGTTTAAATTTCAAATGATTATAAAAAACGGAAAAATTGGTCGATTGATTTGCGGTTTTCACTAAAACTATTCTTTATGTCGGTATTTTATTGAAAATGAATTATAAAGATAAATTTCAAAAAATGCCGATAGAGGGCGCTTTAAACTTTGAAATAACGAACAACCACTTTTTACGTTATTTTTTGCATCTGATTAAATGTTTTCGTAAACTTAGATTTAAACTTAAAGTTTGAGCTCAAAATCTGAATTGTTGGGAGTGGTTAAGTAGCACAAACTAAATTGTGTTCAGAGGGTTCAAATTTCAAATGATAATAAAAAACGGAAAAATTGGTCGATTCGTTTGCGGTTTAAAATAATACTATTCTTTAAGTCAATATCTTCTTGAAAATGAATTTTAACGATAAATTTAAAAAAAATCTGTTAGAGGGCGCCTTAAACTTCAGAGTAACCAACAACAAATTTTAACCGTTATTTTTTGTATCTAATTAAATGCTTTCCAAAACTTGTTAAATGTTTTCGAAATCTTAGATTTAAACTTAAAGTCTGAACTCAAATTCTGAATCGTTGGGAGGGGTTAAGAAGCTCAAACTGAAGTGTGTTCAGGAGTTGAAATTTAACCCCCCCCCCCCTCTCGAACACAGTTCACTTTTGCGCTACTTAAACACTCGCAACGACTCAGAATTTGATCTCAAAATTTAAATATAAGCATTTGAGAGCATTTAATGAGATTTAAAAAAATAACGGTTAAAAATAGTTGTACGCTACTCCAATGTCTAAGGCGCCCTCTATCGGCAATTTTTGAAATTTATCTTTAAAATTTATTTTCAAGAAAACACTGATTTAAAGAGTAGTTTTAGCAAAAATCGCAAACGAATCGAGTAATTTTTCCGTTTTTTATAGTTTTCCGTTTCGTTTGAAATTTAAACCCTCTGAACACAGTTCAGTTTGTGCTACTTAATCACTCCCAACTATTCAGATTTTGAGTTGAAAATTTAAGTTTAAATCTAAGCCTACGAAATTATTTAATGAGATGCAAAAAATAACGGCAAAAATAGTATTAGGATGGATTATTTCGTTAATCCAAAGTCTAAAGCGCCCTCTATCGGCATTTTTTGAAATTTATCTTTATAATTCATTTTCAATAAAATACCGATATAAAGAATAGTTTTAGTGAAAACCGCAAATCAATCGACCAATTTTTCCGTTTTTTATAATCATTTGAAATTTAAACCCTTTGAACACAGTTAAGTTTGTGCTACTTAACCGCTTCCAACTATTCAGATTTTGAGCTCAAACTTTAAGTTTAAGTCTAAGCTTACGAAACCATTTAATGAGAGGCAAAAAATCACGGTAAAAAATAGTTTTTCATTCCTTCAAAGTCTAAAGCGCCCTCTATCGGCATTTTTCGAAATTTATCTTTATAATTTATTTTCACGAAAATACCAACATAAAGAATAATTTTAGTGAAAACCGCAAATCAATCGATCAATTTTTCCGTTTTTTATGTGTATTTGAAATTTTGGACCCCAAACTTCAATGACGGCTCTCTCCTTTGGAAAACGTTTGGGACCCTTGGTTTCCTATTTACTATTACTCGTCTTGATGTGTTCTATCACCCCCTAGCGTATATACCATTTGTTTAGGGACACCCTGTATATATATATATATATATATATATATATATATATATATATTTAATAGAATTTTGCTTGCATATTCACAGCTAATCGATGAGAATAAGATATACATTTTACAATTACGAGCTCGTTTATACTTGTTATTTAAATTGTTGACAATCGATGATGCTAACGTATCATTACATTAGCTCCATCTGCACTTTTCATACCAATATTTTTTTTTCAAGGTTTAGACAGGGCCGTAGCTATACGTGAACAATAGGGGGGGGGGCTTTCTCTGATGCAGAAAGATAAATTAGTGCCTATTCACATTGTAGGTACTATGTTTCTTATTAAACTGTTGTAATCACTTCATTTTATGCTAAGAAAAGTATATTATGATGAAAATTTTGAGTGTATAACTGATGCAAAATTAAACATCATGTAAGCTTCATATGTACAAATAGGATGAGGGAGTGCTGAAACAATTATTTCAGATACAATTTAGTAATTCTGTAAAACTGTGAAAGGATCACAAAACTAAATTAGATTTTTGAACAGAATTCCATTTGAATTTTTGGAACAGAAATTCCTTTAGTGACCTTGGAATCTTTTCCAGGGGTGGCTCAAATATTTTATGGGAGGGCTGAGCCGCCCTTAGCTCCCCCTTAGCTACGGCCCTCGGTTAGACCATCTCTAATAAGTTGGCGTTTGAATGAATTGGAAATTATGCTAACATTATCGGTTTCTATCTGACTTAAGCTATAAAAAATTATTTTCAATTTTTACACCTAAAGCAAAATATCTAGGTTGTATAAATCATTGTGATTTTGTCTATAATAAAAGAAATATAGCTTCTTTTAACAACTTTAATGAAATCTTTTAAAAAACACAGCAAATGAAAGTTTCGGACATGTCCTGAATATTTAGTAATGTAAAGTTCTAAGTCGTTTAAGACCACAGAATTTTCAATCAAGTTTCTTATCAAAAGAATTAGGAAGGCTGCTGTATTCATTGAGCAGTTGTCAATTATAAACGTAGTAATGTGATATCAGTATGCAGTTGTAAGTCTTGCAATTACAAATATCTCTACTGGCATTCCATGAAACTCAATTTAACCATCAATAAGCAACAACAAATAAAAGTTTTAAAATTGTTTTTATTTTTGTAGCATAAATCTGAGAGAACAACCACGAGAATAATAATTTATATCTATTATTTGTGTATTTTTTTTTTCGTTTCCAAATTAAAATCGAATTCGAGACATATCCAGTACTGGCAAATGTCTGAAAGTAAAAATTTAAACTGCAAGAACAATTCCCCAAGTTTTTCTCCAAAAATGTCCATAGTCCCCAAACATGTCCCCAAGAATTATGCGTCCCCAAAAAATTCCTCTGAAGGTTCAAAATTCCCCAAAATGGGGACAAAATCCCCAATCTGGCAACACTGCAGTGGTTCCACTCCCCGTGCACATCTAGTTTTAATTCCAATCTTGCAAACAGCACTAAGAATATTTTATAAAAATTTCTCGTTTACGACGTAAGCTTAAATTAAGGACTAGAGTTCTTAATTTGTAAAAAAAAAAAGTCGTTAATAAATTCCGGTGTAAGTAAATAATTTCTCATTTTACGAACAGAATTTCCCTGTGCCCAAAAGAGTTAATGCAAATTGCAACTATAGAAAAAGTTGCATAATCTTTGTACTATATGTGAGGTATTTTTTCAACATAATAAACACATGCAATTTCAATTAGATAATTTTATTTTATTTCATCGCAATTTACAAAAATGTTACAAAATGAACCTTCGGACAATTCATTTTCAAAAAATACTTTCAGATTGAGAAAAAATACCCAAAGTCAAAAGTATCCCCGAAAAATATTCATCGACTATGTCCTTTATGACCTCCATGTTCATGACCTCCATGTTCATGATGTCCTTCATGACTTCCGTGTTCATGATGTCCTTCGTGACTTCCATGTTCATGATGTCCTTCATGACTTCCGTGTTCATGATGTCCTTCGTGACTTCCATGTTCATGATGTCCTTCATGACTTCCGTGTTCATGATGTCCCTCATGACCTCCATGTTCATGATGTCCTTCATGGCTTCCATGTTCATGATGTCCTTCATGGCTTCCATGTTCATGATGTCCTTCATGACTTCCGTGTTCATAATGTCCTTCATGACTTCCGTGTTCATGATGTCCTTCATGACTTCCGTGTTCATGATGTCCTTCATGACCTCCATGTTCATGATGTCCTTCATGACCATGTTCATGACTTCCGTGTTCATGATGTCCCTCATGACTTCCATGGCCATGATGTCCTTCATGTCCATGTCCATGAGTCTCGTGACCATGTCCTTCAGCATTCGTTTTGCTAGTCAGTTCAAATACTAAGACACACTATGTAACAAAAACCTATAAAAGAAAGATCAATGAATTAATATGTTGTTAATAGAAATAAAGAAGCATTGTAATTGTCATTAAAAACTGAATAGTAACTTGAAAAATATATTATTAAATGAGACGAATTTGAGCTGAATGAAATTAGATGAGACGAATGAGAGAAAATAATTGGAAATGAGACGCTTCATTCGACGCAGTAGATTGTTTGTTAATACAATTATTATTTTTGGAGTTAAGAAGATGTTTCTTATACGCAATTCGGTACTACTTGAGTAGTTTGGCGTTTTATATATGTTGTCGAAATCGGTTCATCAGCAATTCATTAATAAAGTATTACTATGTGTTAAAAATATTTAAATATACGTTTAAATTTTGTTTTGGATTTACGATGCATTTTATAAGTGGTTCATATATTTTTTATGTTCATATTTTATGTTATGTATATAAATGATAGGTAAGTAGTACGATGCACCTCCCCCAACGACTAGTTTCTATTTAAAAGGGTATAGTTTCACACATTCAACCATAAAACTCGTTCTAATTAAAGTATCGTCATATTTTTTTTTTTTTCTAAAGCTTCATAACGTGTCATTCTTTAAAAATAGTAAACAAAAAAACTTTTTCTTGATATTTTTTCTTTTTACTGTGCAGTTGCGTTTGAAGCCTTTATGCCCTTTCAACTCATGTTCGGCATGGTAGCAGGAGGTTCGATCATGAAAAATATTACCGGAAAAATAAATTAAAAAATTGTAATTTAACAATTTACAACTACTATTTGGAAAGGGATATTTTCAAAGACTATAGTTTTAGACTTATAAATGATTTCTATATTTCAAAAAAAAATAATAACATCATTTTTATGACGAACAAAACGTAGCTTAAGTAATAAAAGAGGTTTAACAATTTTCGGTACTGCAAATTTTAAAACTTCTAAACATTGCGCACCGTCGTAAAAATTGACTTTTAAATACAACTTGTTTGAAACCTGTATCTAAATTTGTCTTTGAGATATTATTATTATTATTATTATTATTATTATTATTATTATTATTATTATTATTATTAGTTTTTAAGACTTTTTTGTCATTGTGGCAAAAAAAGTACTCCATTTTTGCAAATTAAACTTGGACCAATCAGAAAACGAATAAAATAAAAAACAGAAGTATTTCATTTCTAGACATTAAGCATGGGCCAATCACAAAACGAATAAAATAAACCAACTTTATCGCGGAATTCAACCAATAAAAAGATTCAGATATACATCAGATTTCCCAATTCTACACCGAGAACAAAAATTATTTTCCCAAATAGTTAAAAATCTAAATTTAACAAATTTTAAACATCGAGCAGCGGAATCGCTGAGCCGGGGCGTTTAATAAGTCGCACGACTGAAACGGCATTTAGATAGTTATAGCTCTTATTCAAATAATAGGATTTCCGTAGTTGAAAGTGTTTGATGGTGCACTTCATGAACTTTCCGATTGGAGGACCATTTTCCTCTGATCAAAAGCTTATGAAAACACTTCGTTAACAAATTATGAAAGTACCAATTCTTACAAAAACAAAATGATTTATTTAGTTTTTTTTTTTTTTTTTAGCCTCCAATGCTATTTCTTTCAGAAAAGCTAAAAATGTCGTGTCATCATCCCTAAATTTTCTACTCAACCAATTTTGATAATTATTTTTTTAAATGAAAGCTATTTATTTGTAGTTGTGCCCATTTTAGCTATTTTTTAATTTATTTCCATTTTTATATTTTATTTTTAATTTTAAATGCTTTTTACGATATTTCTTCAAAATGGTGGCAACACAGTTTACCTTTTCTCTCGATAATAAAAATTTATTTTCCATTATCAGAAGCTTGATCTCATCAGTGAACATGTCTTCGCATTTAAAAGAAAAAAGTTAATTGTTTTCCTAAAATTTAACCACAATAAAAGGATTGCGTATAATTATGCACTAATTGAGGTAAAATAAAAAATACATTTACTAAGAAATAATATGAATAATGTAAATAAAATAAAAGAAAATAATTTATGATAAAAATTAATGTCTAAAGCAAAATAAGAAAATTTTCAAATGAGGAAAACGATGATAAATGAGACCAGATAAATGAGAATTACAATATTATTACGGATGCCTTTTTCATATTACTAATAACAGTAACTCAAGGCTGCCAACTACTACGCCTATTTAAAGTCAAAAAAACATATTTGAAACAGAAAATTTAATAAATAATTAACAATATGTATTGTAAAACATGTCATTGAATATATTTGGCATATATTTTACTAAATAATTTTTGTGGTTTCAAACACGTTTATATGATTTAAATAGGCTTAGAAGTTGGCAGCTCTGGTAACTTTTAAAAAACATTTGAAGAGAAAATGACGTCACTATTTAAAACATCGTATTTTTACTCATAACGATATTACATTTCAATATTTCTTTTCATTATGGACACTGAGATTGAGATTTTACTATCAGAGGACTTCAGTTAGTGAAAATAATGTCACAGTAAAAATGAAATTAGTTTTTTCTTTTTTTTAAACCTCTGATGCTATTACTTTCAGACAAGCTAAAAAGTGTTGTGTCAAAAAATGTGGCCCATTTTTACTTACCTATCATACGTAATTTACGGTAAGTCTTGCAATCGTTTTGAAATCGTCGTTTGACGAATTTCAAGTTTCAGATACTGGAGATTCCGAAAAACATATTTTTAGAAAAAAAAATTGCCGTCCGTCTGCCTGTCTGTAAACGATCTATCTCTCGAACAAATGGAGATAGAGACTTAAAATTTTCTATGTACTTAGTAAGTAAGAATAGTACGAAGCCTATTTAATATCAGTAACCTCGATTATCCGGAACTATTTTTTTCGGACTCTCGAAAAATTCGTTCTGATGAAATGTATGTAAAAATTTTCGATTTTTTTTTTTTACTTTAAGGAAAGGACGTAAAAGGCAATAAAATAACACAAATTTTGCATCAAGAACGAAGTCGGATTAATAGTTGCCGAGATATTTGTAATCCTGTTTTCCACATTCTTCGATTTTTCGTGACCCTGTATTCGCTTCAAATTTCAATTCAAAAATATGTTTTAATTGGAAATGAGACGCTTAATCTGACGCAGTAAACTGTTAGTTAATATGATTATTGTTTTTGGAGTTATAAGGATGTTTCTTTTACGTAATCCGGTTCTACTTGTGTAGTTTGGTATTTTACATAATTTGTCGGAATGGGTTCATCAGCAATTCATTAATGGAGCATTACTATGTATATTAAGAATATTTGAATATACGTTTAAATTTTCTTTTGGAATTGCAATGCATTTTATAAATAGTTTTTACATATTTTATTTTCACATATTATATAATGCATATCCATGATGGGTAAGTATTACGGTGTCCCCCAACGACTAGTTTCGTAATCTGGCCGTTAAAACGAAACATTCATACAATTTTATTGTTAAAATGCATTTCCTTCTTCTCAGAATCTATAAAAAATGTTTAAACTAAAATAAAAATCCGTTTTTGATGAATCTAGTCAATGAAGAAGTAGCACGCCGAATTGTATCTCTTTATAATTCCGCAATTCCAATGTCTCAGAGAGAAATTGCTAATCAATTGGGTATTTCATGCCGTTCTGTTTGCTATTATATTGATAAACACAAGAAAAATGAAGTTAGTTCATTGCATTCTAAACGGGATCGTCCTTCTAAAAGACCTCTATCGAATTTTTTTTTTTTTTTTCTTAATCGGAGGCGAAACTGAATTCTGCAATAGCAGAATCAACATTCAATTTGTGTTGTTTTTTTTTTTTTTAGCATTTGCGAGATCGAAAAAGTAATTAATAAATCAAACTTATACTTTTCGATCTTCCATAAAAAACATTAACTTTTCAATTAAATAAACATGAAGAGAATCGATATAAAATCGGCAGCCCAATCTGCAAGACAAAATTTCTGGAAAAAAAGAATTACATTTTTTACAATAGCGTTTCGTTCTGCAAGTGGCGTTATGGTCAAAGACCAAAAATATTACAAGAAATTGAAATATCACATCACCGCTTTATGTCAACAATCTACTAATTTTAATATTGTAAATATGCAAAAAGCAAAGAATCGAAAATTTTAACATTTAATGAAGTTGAACATTTCCTTAAGTAACCAATTATGGACACCTTGAAGTGATACGGGCATTGATGGACATGGTACGGGCAAATTATGATTGGAAAAAACGCGTTGCGCGTATGACGTACGGCCAAATTAGGGAAGTGGTTAATAAACAAAATTAAGAAACATTCTTACCAGCTTGTCCATTTTCGCAAATGATATTAGATAATAGTAAACAGATTTGAAGAACAATGCCTGATTTCAGATTCAGTATATCCATAGTTGTCGTGGGTTGTTTTATATATACTCCAGAAACAGGAAGATAAGTTTAAAATAAAATCCTTTAATTTCTAAATTTTAAGGAAAAAATATTAAATGTTATTTCTCCCAATTTTATGTTCCCTTATTTCTTTACGTAATAGTAGGTCAAATATCACGCTAAAAAGTCATCTTATTTTGCAATGTAGGACGATTGTTTAAGTATTAAAAAGAAATCTGAAAACATGATGTATTGTGAACTATTTTGTATATTATGTTTCATGACATTTGTTCTTAATTATATTTCTAAAGTGTAAAAGACAATAGTGCGAAATAAACCTAAACAGAAACACAAGGGACTGGAAAAAAATCCATTTTAGGCATGTTTTCATCTTAAGAAGTACATAAGTTTATTGTAACTGTATGTTTTGTATATTGTTACGATTTATGTCAACCAATTCTCAATCTCATTCGTCAGATACGAGTTTGACCGGGGCTTGTCGGGCCATTTTTCTTGAATATTTTTTCCTTTTAATTTTATTAATATTTTAAAAACATTTTTATTTTTTACATTCAGCGCATCTTAAAGCATAACTACGTAGGAGAAAATTTGTAAAATTAAACTAAAAATTGCTGAAAGTGATGCGAAATATACTTAAAAGGCAAATGACATTTCACATAAAATGCAAAAATATTCTCTTATCAAACATATTCATTCCAGCATGGAAAAAATGTTATGAAATAGTGCATGATAGTGACTTATAATCAACCAAACTAAACTAAAAATTGTTAAAAATAATGTAAATTATATTGAAAAGTCATATTGCTTTTAACAATTTTTAGTTTAGTCTGGTTGATTATAAGTCACTAGCATACACAATTTTATAATAATTTCTATATAAAGCTCAGAAGGACACCATGTCATTGAGCAAACCTGCTCTATCGTACAGGGTAGGTTGGCCTTCTAAGTTGATTTGATATTTTAAAAAAACACAATTTATCAAATGTAATTTTTATTTGGTACACATAAGATATTTTGTTCACGTTTATTCGAAGGTTTCAAACATTTTTTTTTTTTTTTTTTTTTTTTTTTTTTTTTTACACTGGAATCGTGACTGTTGCTGCACATGACAGAACATTGGATGCTAAGTATTATCTGTAATTTTCTGAGGTATTTGAGTTTTAGGAATAATTCGAGTTTCTAGTTGAAATGGAGTTCTTTATTGGGCTAAATTTTCCTTTTCATTTTCTGTACCAGAATCTGGTGAGTCAGAGACTAAAGAATACATTAGAAGAGCTGGGCTAATATGTGCCACACTAAATGAGTCACTTTCTTCCGTATCGTCATGTTGGTTTTTTATCATCATATAAAATTATTCTGTTAATATTTTTAAACTAGTTGGTTGTGCCAATCCCAAAACTTTCTTTTCTCGTATGTACATTTTAATACTTCAAAATTTAGTTACACATGCTAATACTCTAACATTATTAATTCAATACTATACCAAATATAATTTTCATCTTAAATCTCTGCTTCAGTCAATTTATCAGAATAAAAACGAGTTTCTGTATCTGCACGATCCGATGAACAGCAGAACGATAGGCAGATTTTTTTTTTTTTCAAATTCAGGAAGGATCTACTCGTCATACCCCCAAAACAAAATCATAGACAAAAAATTTAGTTCAGTTCTATGCACAACTTCAAACACTTTTTAATGATAAAATAATAAAAATGGCACAGACATCGCGATTATAGCGCCTCCTTTTGGCGGATTTTTTTCGAATTCAGGAAGCGTCTGCTGACACAGCCAAACACTTATACAAAGAATTTTCGGTGATACAATATTGAAAATGGCACAAAAATCGCTATTGCAGCGCCCCTTTCGGCGGATTTTTTTTTAATTCAGGGAGTACCAACTAGCCATAACCAAACACTTGCACAAAAAATTTGGTTCAATTCGATGCTTAACTTTATACACTTTTAGTCGGTACAATATTAAAAATGTCACAAAAATTGTAATTGCAATTCCCCCTTTCCCGCGGAATATTTCAAAATTGAAGGAGAACCAGCTTGTCACGCCAAAAACAATCACAAAAAATTTGGTTCAATTCTATGCATATCTTCATACACTTTTTGATGGTAGAATGGCGACACACGGACACACAGACATACACACACAGATACAAGGACAAACATTTTCTAAAAACATGTTTTTTAGAATATCTGGCCTTAAAACGCGTAAATCCGTCGAAAATCGGAAGTCGAAAAAAATTTCGATTACAATACTTTCTTCTATTGCAGATAGAAGAAAGTAAAAACAGTTGACTCAAAATGAGTTCTGAACAGACAGACTGGCATTCACTAAAGTGAAATTTTAACTCATATTAGCCGAGCGTTGCCTCAGAATAACAGAATGTCCACTAATATGTTTGTTGTTTGCACACCAATAATTGTGAAGCTCTCTTTGGTGACATTAATGATTGTCTCATTATGTCATTAATGATTATGGCATTATGATCACATAACATTGATGAACATTAACTTTCTTTGATGACAAAAATTTTCGAGATAAAATAAGACAAAAAAATGTGTGTGGCACTTGGGGACTGCCGCGGTAAAGCTATTGCATAGCATTTTTTATCAACTTATGCAAAAATACCGCGTTAATGTCTGCCGAAGTCTATCAAAGAATACCGTGCCGAAGTCTGCCGAACTGAAACGTCGTTAGCCGGAGTGTTAGGATTTTTTCTCGTTACGGAATACCTAGATTCGTCGCCGCGCTCAAAACCCGCGATAAAAGCTATGCAATAGATTAATAAATTACCAAACAAAATTTGGTCGCGCTACGAAAATTAGATCGCGAATTATAAGCATTTTAAATTTTTCGACCCTCACGGTGGGGGGGGGGGGTCTCCTGTTACCAAAAATTAACACTGTCTCATAATAAATTACCAAACAAAATTTGGCCGCGCTACGAAAAGTAGATCGCGAGTTAAAAGCATTTTAAATTTTTCGACCCTCACCATGGGGGGTTTCCTGTCACCAAAAATTAACAGTCTCATAATAAATTACCAAACAAAATTTGGCCGCGCTACGAAAATTAGATCGCGAGTTATAAGCATTTTAAATTTTTTTACCCTCACCGTGGGGGGGTTTCCTGTCACCAAAAATTAACCCATTAGTGCCTAGCGTCCCTTTTTAGGGACGCTTCAAAAGGTGCATTCAGCACTGTTTTTGACACCGGTAAAAAAGAAAAGCAATAATTATTTTATTTAAATGATGCATTTTCGTGATTAATGAACTAAACTTAAATCTTCTAAAAATAGTGGTGCCAACCAAATAAAATTTACGCAAAAGATGCTGAGCACGAATGGGTTAACAGTCTCATAATAAATTACCAAACAAAATTTGGCCGCGCTACGAAAATTAGATCGTGAGTTATAAGCATTTTAAATTTTTCGACCCTCACCGTTGGGGGTCTCCCGTCATCAAAAAGTAACACTGCCTCATTATAAATTACAAAACAAAATATGGCCGCGCTACAAAAATTAGATTGCGATTTATAAGCATTTTAAATTTTTCGACCCTCATCTTGGGGGGTCTCCTGTCACCAAAAATTAACAATGTCTCATAATAAATTATCAAACAAAATTTGGCCGCGCTACGAAAATTAGACCGCGAGTTATAAGCATTTTAAATTTTTCGACCCTCACCGTGGGGTGTCTCCTGTCACCAAAAATTAACAATGTCTCATAATAAATTACCAAACAAAATTTGGCTGCCCTACGAAAGTTAGATCGCGAGTTATAAGCATTTTAAATTTTTCGACCCTCACGGTGGGGAGTCTCCTGTCACCAAAAATTAACACTGTCTCATAATAAATTACCAAACAAAATTTGGCCGCGCTATGAAAATTAGATCATAAGAAACATAAGTTTGAGACTTGATATCCTAATATCTGAAAAATACCGCGTCAATGTCTGCCGAAGTCTACCGAAGGATACCGTGCCGAAGTTTGCCGAACTGAAACGACGTTAGCCGAAGTGTTAGGTTTTTTTCGTTACGGAAGTGTTAGGTTTTCTCGTTACGGAATTTCTAGATTCGGTCGCTTCGCTCAAAGCCCGCGATAAAAGCTATGCAATAGCTTAAAAGGCATAGCTGCCAACTCTTCTGATTTTTTTTGCCCGGAAAAATTTAATAGAAACTTTTGACTTGTTCAATCGGCACATTACAAGGATTTGAAATGGTAGATATTTTTATAAAAATTTTCTGGTCCAAAAAAGCGGAAGATGTTGGCAGCTATGCAAAATGGGTATAGCCGGGTTTCATAGTAAAATATGCCCTTGAGTCAACCACATCGAGTCCTACATGGATCGATAGCCCATAAAAAGAATTTCCTTTCTCCCCAGTTTTAAGTTTGTATCTCAAGACTGTGGGGTGTAATGACCCTAAATGCCTGTTTTGGAAAAGTGCGCATCGTGACGAAACTACTAAGCAAATTTCAACGAAAAAAATAAGAGATGTAAAAAACCACCATACGAATGTTTGATAATTTTTTCAGATTTTTTTAAACAAAAGAACAAGTTTTCTAACATTTTTCCTGTTTTTAAATGAACATTTTAATTAAAAATAAACTGAAATTTCTGAGTGACCACCTTAATTTTTTTACATGAAATACTATGAGACATGATGCATATTCACTATCAATTTCAACTTTTTACGTATGGTGTATCAGATTAAAAAAAAAGGCAAAATCATATTCCGACGGAAATGAGGGGCGTGTCTCGGACAAATTTCACGCCTTCTTTTCAAATCTCACATATTAATTCACACGGTATTTTTAAAAGAAGGCGTGAAATTTGTCCGATTGTAATTAAAATGTACATTTAAAAACAGGAAAAATGTTAGAAAACTTGTTCTTTTGTTTAAAAAAACCTGAAAAAATTGTCAAATATTCGTATGGTGGTTTTTTACATCCCTTATTTTTTCCCTTATTTTTTCTCAGTAGTTTCCTCACAATGCGCTCTTTTCCGAAACAGGCATTTAGGGCCATTAGCCCCCATGGTCTTGAGATACAAGCTTAAAACTGGGAGGAAATGAATTTCTTTTTATGGGCTATCGATCCATGTAGGACTTGATGTGCTTGACTCAACAGCATATTTTACTAAGAAACCCGGCTATACCCTTTATATTCTGAAAATGTGATGTGAAATTAAATATTTCCATTTAAAAAGGAAAAATAATTCAAATTTTGATGTGTTAATTTAGAGAAAAAAATCAGAAACGATTATTCATAAGGACAAAAAAAATCCGAAGTGAAAATTTGAAAATTTTGATAATGTATTTCGTTTGATTGCTTCTTGGCTGCTTACGCTTGTTGCGTGTAAAAGAAGATATATTAAATGTACAGTAGCTTTGATAGTAACACCAACAACCGGGTAGTTACGAAAACAATATTGCGGATGGACCAACATGTCCCTATATGGCCAACATGCGGCAGCTTGGCCTACACTATTATCTGGTTTATTTATATATTTGTTTGTTTGTTTTTAAAAATCGATTTCAGCTGTTGAGTTTTCTTACGCATGTGAAAGTTTAAAAAATCAACATTCTAAACTGTACAAAATACAATTATAAAAATTACAGTTTTAAATTCAGGCAAGACCACAAAGAACAAAAATTTTCATTTTATTTTCCTAAAAGCCTATATCCCAAATTACATGAAATATTGTTATACAAATCACACTTCCAAGTACGAGAAAAGTTACATAGATTTAAATCTTTTTTAAAAGAAAAGGTATGTTAAGCTATGGAAAATATTGTTATTCAAATTATTCTTTCAAATTGAAGAAAATTTACATAGAATTAAAGTTTTAATATAAGTACGATCTACATTCTAAACTATAAAAAATATTGTTATACTAATTACGCTTCTAAGTTCAAAAAAATTCTCATACATTTAAAATTTTCATTTAAAAAAAAAATCGACATTATAAACTATAGAAAACATTATACAAATTACACTTTCAAATTCTGAAAAAATAAAATAGAGCTAATGTTTTTTATTACAAGAATAACTTATATCATAAACAATAAAAATACTGTAATACAAAGTACACTTCCAAGTTCTGGAAAAATTGTACAGAATTAAAGTTTTTAGTAAAAGAAAATGCTTTATCGTAACTTACGAAAAACATTGTAATATTAATTACACTTCGAATATTCATGTAGAAAAAATCATATAGAGCTAAAGTTTTTATGAAAAGTAAAACCTATATTCTAAACCATAGGTTCCCAACCTTTTTTGAACCACCGCCCCCTTTACAAGAGAAAAAAATGCCAACGCCCCCCTCCCTCTTCCATAATAATTAATTATACAAAATATTAAAATATTGTAGCATATTATCTATATTTTATCTGTCTAGCTATCTATTAAAAATCACAAAGTTGATGTTAATTAAAACAACCATCAAATGTAGTAAAAAACAATTTATTAAAAATTAAAATATTAACAAAAACCACATAAAAAAAAACGAAATGGTTGAGGTTGATGACCGAATCTAGAAATTCCGTAACGAGAAAAAAAAAACCTAACACTCCGACTAACGTCGTTTCAGTTCGGTGGACTTCGGAAGACTTCTCATTTATTCAATAAAAGAAAAAAAATTGTTTTCTTTTCCATCATCACGCTCAAAGAGTGTAACTTGAATTAATATCAAAGAAAAAGAAAAAACTTGAATTAATATCAAAGACAAAAAAAAAACTGCATAAATAAAAAATAATTAAATAATTATAATTGCATAAATTGATAAAAAATGCTATGCAATAGCTTTGCCGCGGCAGTCCCCGAGTGCCACACGTATTTTATTAATTTGTTCAAGTCGGATTCTAATTTCTTTAACATCTGTCACAAATTGTTAGATTCAAAGATGTCTGTGCCTTTTTTTAGACAGTAGATTAGCTACTGCACGGAACTCACTCTGAGCTAAATCTGATGAAGGAAAAGCAATTAAAATTTTATGTATTCTCATTCACAATCCAGGTTAGAGAGCTGTATTGGTTTTTGAGGTTGGAACTCTTGGTATCCATTTCCGAATTTTACTTTTAGTTCTCGTTTGCTGTGAGTTCCTCTTCCAAATATGATGATCTGCTGTATCTGTATTTGCAAAATTATCTAAAAAGGGTCTTTGAACAAGTCAGATGTGGAAAGATCAAAGCTTTCATTTCATACATGTTAATATTTCAAAATTCGCTATCACAGTAACAAAATTAAATAACAATCTATGCTCATCGTGAGAATTCTAATGGTATGAAATTCCGTGCATTAGTTCTTGAAATAAGACTGTTGCGAATATCGAGAAAAATGTAGAAGAAATGCGCTGTTGTGCGATTTACGCCAGAACATAACCAGCAATAATAATTATCAAGATAAAAATGAATTTGAAGTTTGATAACTCTTGAGATACAGCTTTTACGAAAAACGGAAATTTTTCAGCATGGCAGAGATAACTATTTCTTGATATAGAGCTGTTGCAGAAATCGTGAAGAAGATAGCATAGCCGCGGCATCCTTTGAGAGATTTTTAACAAAATGTAAACAGCATCTATTCATCTCAAGGGATAATCAAATCTGAAGTTTAGTGAAAATCCGTGCATTAGTTCTTGTGATAGAGCTTTTGCAGAAATCGTGAAAAGGGCAGCCTAGCAGTGCCACCTTTTCTGCAATTTTCAACAAAATGTAAACAGTATACATTCATGTTGAGGACTAACAGAATCTGAAGTTTGATGAAAATCTGTGTCGCAATTTTTAAGATAAAGCTGTCGCAGAAATCGGGAAAAAAAACAGCATAGCAGTGCCACTTGTTGAGTGATTTGCACGAAAAACAAATCAGTATCAATTTATATCAGTGACCACCTGAATATAATTTTTTGCTAAATTCCGTGCGTTAGTTGTTGAGATAGAGGGCATTCAAAATCTATATCACATACAAACAGAGTCGTAGACTCACAGAATCACAAACAGACATTTTGTAAAAACATGTTTTTTAAAATCTCTGACCCCTAAAACATGTAATTCCGCCAAAGACCAGAACTTGAAAATTTTCACGAATCTAAAATACTTTCTTTTGTAACGCTAGAAGAAAGTAAAAATATCACATATCTTTGTCTTTTCTAGTATCAGCACGCATTTATTCAAATGCTCTTGTAGCCTAGAAGGCTTCATGGCTTCATATGAAAAAAAAAATTTGGTTTGTAGGAGAGTGCCTAGATCCACGTTTCAAATGTTTAATACTGTACTGCCGGCATTTTTTCTTCAATTAAGATATTTTGAAACATAAAATTTTTCCCTATTTAAGTTTAAATAAATTTACTTTTGAACAAAGGGTATAGCGAGGTAAGAATGGCGAAATGGCCCCCATGGTCAATGACTGAATTATTATTTGTACTAGTATCAGCACTCTAAAAGAATACAAAATGCAAGGTCATTGACCCCCCATCTTGACCTGTCTTTAAGATATTCGAGAAAGTTCGTACGCGCGCCGTTATTTTTTAAATGTATTTTTCTAAAAAACTATAAAAGCTAGAAAGATGGGACCAATTGCGTATATTGAGAGATACTTTGAAAAAATTTTCATATTTTTTTCAGAGTTTTCGTGAAATGACATCTGTGCAAAATAATGAAACAAAGTATAAATCTTTTATTTTAGTAGTGTTCTGTTATGTTTACCGCGCCAAAAAAAATACATAATATTCTTTAATTTATATACTTATAGCACACAAAAAATGATCAAAATCAAAGAGGCGCTTTTTGAGTAATATCTAAGAATAGAAAAGGTTAAAATAAAAATTCTAAATAGAAAAGGAAGAAAAAAAGAAAAATTGATACCGGACAAATTTAAAAGAAAAAGTAATACTCATATACGGTTAGTGAGGCACAGACATACAGGTATTGAGTGAGTAAGGTAGTGAAATTAGCGGTCGCACCGACGTAAATACCCATTATGATATTCGTAGGGAGATTTTGCTGTTTTAATCCATCAGTCAGTGGATAGTTATTATAAAACTAGAAGATAGCCCGTCAAAATGATGTGTTTGCATTTTTAAAGGATTATAAAAAATTATAACAACTGTGGTCAATCATAGCCATTTTAGACTGAAACAATTTTGATAAAACAGCGATTAAACTTGGAGAGAAAAAAATCTAACAAAAAAAAAAAAAAAAAAAAAAAAGAAAAAGAAAAAAGAAAGAAAGAAAATTTCAACAGAAATCTGCATTTAAAACTATAGCAAAACTACCTGGTAGATGGGGGTGGGGATTATAATGAAATTTAAAACGCACCCGCGGTTTGCTTAAATAAAAAGTTTTAATTAAATATTGTTTTTGAAATCGTGAAAAGATATCAAAGCAAAGAAAATGTAGAGACATCATTTACAGCTCCCACTGTGAATCTGACCAATGAGAACACTCCATTACGACTATGGAACGATTTAATTGGTCAGAAAATAGATTGCCTTTTAAATCGGAGATAACTTTTCACAATGTTTTTTATACATTTGAAATTCTCAAGAGTCATTCACGGCTGTAAAGAAAAAAAAATTAAAGCAACCCGAATATAAAAATTTTAACAATATTGCATTTAAAACGCACCTTTGCTTTCCTTTAATAAAAAGTTTTAATTAAATATATTTTTTGAAATCGTGGAAAGATTTCAAAGCGAAGTAAAATGTAGTGATATCATTTACAGCTCCCAATGTAAATCTGACCAATGAGAACGCTCCATTACGACTATGAAACGTTTTCATTGGTGAATGAGTTTCTTTTTCTCGTGGATAGGTTGACCCCGGAAGGGTTTTATATATACTAGCAAAAGCCATGCTTTGTTTGGATTCGCGAAGTATTATGCTATACGATAAATATTTGAAAGTAATAATATATTTTTTAAATTACTTTTGCATCCTTATTAAGCAAAAATATAATTTTATGTTTCGGCACATTTTAATTTAAAAATTTACTTTTACCAAATAACTAAAAATTTCCTCAGATTGTTTATTAATGATATAAGACTGGTATAAATAATAATATTTTCGAAGTAGAATTATACAAAATATTAATTTTATTTGTTTACAATTCTTTTATTGCCACTTCACAAAAATATAATGCAATTCTTTTAAAATTCTTAAATATCGTCTGCTTAAATGATTTCACAAAATAAGAATAAATTGTGTATTTGAATTCCTAACACAGAAAAATACTTTTATAATTGAATGTTAATAGGAAAATTTTCACAAATTTTAATTCATTAAAAATATGCTATAATTTTTCTAAAAAAAAAGTATTTTATAAATTTTATAAAATAAATCACGAAACTATACATAATTAAAAGGAATGAGCATAGTTTGAAAATCTGAAAGCAGTTTTTGAGATATTTTGTCAGAATAATGAAAATATATTTTATTCATTTAATGATGATTCTAGCTATAATTACTGACCCCATGATTTAAGTTTTTCTTCTGAAAACGTACGTGTTTTACTTTTTATTTGAAAAAATGCGTTTGTAATGGAAAAACATGTAAAATAAATTAATTAAAATAATAATTTTTTGAAAAGTATTTCTGTAAAAAAAATAATATTCTGCAAATCTACAGATCATAATTTATATTTGTGTTTAATTTCAAGTCAAAATACTGTATAGTTTTTTTGTAAGGCGTACGACAAAATGTCATTTGAGTGGCCTAGTAGAGGATTCGCTTCGCTCATCCTAATAATACGATTTTACGTATCTTTTATTAGTCTTGCTGTGTCAAGACAACAATACATAAACAATTGACTGGTTTGTCATAATTAGGTGAGAATAATTGTTTACGGCCGCCGAAAGTTCTACGGTGACAATAATGTTCGTGCAATGTAAAGTTTGTGACATTTTTGTGCATAAAGTTCGTGGAAGAAAGAAAGTTATCGCTACTGAAGAGGATGCTAGATTATATAGTGACTCGAATAAAAAACAGTTTCTGTTGGTGACATAGGGGGCACTCGCGCAAAATTTCCCGAAGCTATCATGATTAAGAATTAAGGTTGTATTCAAAATTGGTTATTTTATAACTCATTTTTAAATTCAATTTTGTTCTCAAACGCATTCAATTGGCAGTCTTTTGTTATTAAGAACTATATAATATACCGTATTAGTCGATTTTTTAATAAAGTCAGAATTATTTCAAAATATGTTGTCAAAATGAGCATTTGATCCGAATTTAGCTTAAGATGATTCAGATAAAACCAGTCCTTACAGAAAAATGAAATTAAAAAATTTTCAAAAGAGGACAAATAAAGTTGTTAAACTGGGTTTATCTGTAATCAAATTTTCTTTTTTGTTGTTGAAATGAGCACTCTTCGAAATCTACCTCCGCCTATAGGCCAAGCCGACAGGGATTTTTTAAATGATGAAGTCAAAATTGTAATAAATGAAAATAATGATGTTTGAAATCTTATTTATGATGTAATTATAATAAATAATTCTAAAAAAGACCTCTTTAGCTAGTTCCTACCATCCGTGATCTCACTTATTAAAATCATAATTACTCAAAGAAGCACCTCTTTGATTTTGATCAGGTTTTGCGTGCTATAAATATATAAATGAAAGAACATTATATACATATATATATATATTTGGCGCGGTAGACATGATAATGATAGGTCTAACTATAATTATCATCATCTCTACTTTCATTAATTACAACATTGACTCCATCGCTTAAAAATTTTTTACGCAGAATTTCAATAGGACAAGCATACATGGGGTGTAGGTCGGGGCGATCGCTAGTTTCATCGCTCTACCCACTCACTAGCTCTATTTCAATGTCCCACTAGCCGTGTTTCTGATACACGCTAGCCGTATATCAGTGTTACTTTTTCTTTTAAATTTGTCCGGTATCAATTTTTCTCTTTTTCTTCCTTTTCTATTTAGAATTTTTATTTTAACCTTTTCTATTTTTTATTCTTAGATATTACTCAAAAAGCGCCTCTTTGATTTTGATAATTTTTTGTGTGCTATAAGTATATAAATTAAAGAATATTATGTATTTTTTTCGGCGCGGTAGACGTAACAGAACAGTAGTAAAATAAAAGATTTATACTTTGTTTCAATATTCTGCACAGTTGTCATTTCACGAAAACTCTGAAAAAAATATGAAATATTTTTCAAAGTATCTCTCAATATACGCAATTGGTCCCATCTCTCTAGCTTTTATAGTTTTTCAGAAAAATACATTTAAAAAATAACGGCGCGCGCACGAACTTTATCGAATATCTTAAAGACAGGTCAAGATGGGGGGTCAATGACCTTGCATTTCGTACTCTTTTAGAGTGCTGATACTAGTACAAATAATAATTCAGTCATTGACCATGGGGGCCATTTCGCCATTCTTATCTCGCTATACCCTTTATAGATACAACGATATTTAACACTTTCACTAAGAATAAACTAATTTCTTGAAATGATTTAAATCACGGATTCGTTTAAAAATAACTTTTCAGGCATACGTCGTCATACTTTTCTGGAAATATAGGTTAATATTAAAAAAAATTCTGTTTAAAACTTTTAGCTAGCCACTTATCGCGAATTTTGTACTCCACAATTTTTGAATTCATAATGATATTCAATCCGCGTCACAGCGATTTTTCGTGTTCCACTGGGATATTTTGATATTCTTGAAAGAATTGAGCAACAATGTTTTTCGCCTGGTAAAATAAATTTCTGTTCTCCTGGATTTTATCCCTTCTTCGTGTTCCGTGTGTTTTTAAACATTAGTAAAATAAATTCAATTCCTACCCTACCCCCCTACCCCACAAATCTAGGTTCGTTTGTATAGATTTCCATTTAAAGGTGCAGTTATCTTTTTGTCACGGATTGGGGACCTCTTATAATAGAGGCTGATGCAAATCCATTTTGTTTCGGATAATTGGTACCCAGTTCGGCATGAATCTACTGCGCTGGAAAGTAACCCTCGAAAGTTCCGCAGGTTTTTGCCGGAGCTGGTGTTGCCAAATGGTGGAAATTAGCTTGGTTTTTCGACTGGGTACCAATTCGGGTGCCAAATCAGAGAGTGCAGAGGAGATCAGCTATTTTCACTGTATTAGTTCCTAAATAGGTAGGTATGCCATGACCGCCCCCCTAAACTGTCCTAATGCCCCCCATTTTTCTCTAGACTGGCTACCGCCCCCCTGGAAGGCTCCAGCGCCCACTGGGGGGCGGTACCGCCCCCGTTGGAAACCTATGTTCTAAACCATTAAAATACTGAAATACAAATTATGCTTCCAAGTTCTGAAAAAATCGGACAGAATTAAAGTTTTTAATAAAAGAAAAGTTCATTCGAAATCGGATAAATTTAATCTTCGTTTAATTCGAACTAAACATAAAGTCCTGAAATTTTCAATAACAGAATAGCATTAAAAATTTTTATTTATTCGAACTCACTTTCTCTTGACTTCGTTTTATACGAACTAATGAGATTCGGATTTTTCATTTTTTCTTACTTTTCCCCGTACCTGAAATCCTTGAAATGATTTTATTTCTTTGTTTTTTGTCAAAATTGCTCTAAACAAGTATACATATAGTCCCATGCATTTGATATCCGCTTTTTTAGTGCCCCGTCTGTCCATCAATGATGTCTCCACCCCATCTTCGCTTGCGTTTGTTCCTAATACCTTAATTAGTTTATATATTTATAGCTTTTAATCTAGTATTAAGTCATATTCTAATGATAACAGCCAAAATATATTTAAAAAAAATACTACAGCATTAATTTCTTTATAGCGATACCCCTTTAAAAATGTTTTCCTCTCATACTTTACATAATTCGAACTCTGGATAATTCGAATATTTCTTGTGGTCCCGATGAGTACGAATTAACGAGAGCCGAGTGTATATCGTAAACTATGCAAAATATTATAATACAAATTACACTTCCATTGTCAAAAAAAAATCACAAGAAATTAACGTTTTTAATGAAAGAAAAAACAACATCGTAGACCAGCGGTTCCCAAGCTAGGGGTTGCGACCCACTGGTGGGTCACTGCGGTTGCTTTGATGGGTCGCGGATTAATCGAAGTTTGGCACAAAAATATACTTTTTATTAATACTGTTTTAAAAATATAAAAAACAGAATATTTTACAAGTGCAACATAAAAACCATTAACTTAAACAAAATTTCGTGAGAAAAAAGTGTTTAGTTTATCTGTTAGTCGGTATTATGTTATGATCCCTTGGTGAAATATGGCAGGAAGCAGTTGCGTAGTCATTATGACAACCGACCCCCCCCCCTCACACACACACACACACACACACACACTTGAGCTTGTGGGTTAGAAATTTTGATGAAGAACATTTGAAAAATCCAAAGTTTCAAAATCTGAAGATTCCTGAATTGATCTATCTAGCAATTTCTCTTTGAAAGCATTTGCTAAGAAAAAAAACTTTATTTCCTTTTGGATACGAGCTCAATAGCCAGAAATACAGTCGGCTCGCGTTAATTCGAACTCGTTGTGACCACAAGAAATGCTCGAATTATGGAATGGGAAGTATGAAAAGAAAACATGAATAAAGGGGTATTATTACTCTGGAATTAATCTTACAGTACTTTTTAGGTGCGTTCGTAATTATGTAAACATGTAGCACCTACTGTTGTCGCTCAGTCCGTCTGTCTGTCCGTCTGTCTGTCTGCATATAACAACGCAAAAACTACCCAACCGAATCGTTTGAAATTTAAAATACATAATTATTACATAATTTTGTCGAGTCGTTTCAAATTATATGAAAATCGGATGGATAGATCAATTACAGGGACAATCAAAAGGATTCCGTTACATTACGGTCAATGGGGAAAAAGTTTCAAATGCGTTTTAATCGTTTGAAATTTAAAACATATAATTATTGCGTAATTTTGTCGAGTCATTTCAAATGTTATGAAAATCGGATGCATAGATCAATTACAGGGACAATCAAAAGGATTCTGTTACATTACGGTCAATGGGGGAAAAAGTTTCACATGCATTTTAATCGTTTGAAAATTAAAACATATAATTATTACGTAATTTTGTCGAGTCATTTCAAATGTTATGAAAGTCGGATGCATAGATTATTTACAGGGACAATCAAAAGTATTCCATTACATTACAGTCAATGTAAAAAAAAAAAAAAAAAATTCAAATGCATTTTAATGATGTTACACTCATTCGAACATAATAGAATTGGCATGAATCTATGAAATATATACTAAAATATGCATTCTGTACAATCTGTGATGCAAAGAATTTTTGTTATTAAATTACAGGGCCACACAAAAGTATTCCACTACATAATGCTATACGGGGAAACATTGTTTGGGGCGTGTTTTAATTATATTCAACTATTTCACATTTTATGAATAAGATATACGTTGCTGAGGTGTAATAAAAATTACTTTCTGCATATTTACAGAAACACAAAGATTTCGACTACTATACTGTATCCGAAGTACGCTCTACTTATATCAGCAAGATCTGAATATTTTTAAAACTTCGTTATCGTACGAATGCACCTCATTTGCTACGTTCACGAGCAATTTCCAACTTGTTAAATTTATTTCGGCTGTTATGATTAGAATATGACAATATTAAACTCCAAGATATAAATGCATAAACAAATTAAGAGACTGGGAACAATCATACAACGGAAGAACGGTAAGTGTCATTGAAGTGCAGGCGGGGCACTAAGAAAGTGGATAGCAAATGAAAGGGATTATGTGTATAGTAGTTCAGAATAATTCTGACCAAAATGAAAGAAAGAAAGCTATTTTAAAGATCTAAAGTTCGTGAGAAAATAAGGAAAAATAAAAAAATCAGAATTCTCTTCAGTTCGAATTAAAGGATGTCAAGAGAAAATGAGTTCGAATAAGTGGAAAATTTTTTGCATTATTCTGCCACTGAAAAATTTTGCGATTTCATGTTTAGTTCGAATTAAGCGAAGATTCGTTTTATCCGATTTCGAATAAACGAGTGTCGACTGTATCTAAATCAGCTTTAAGATTCTTGATGTTGTTCAACACGACATACTTGTGTGAACGATTTTTTTTTTTCTACTTTTCTCGTAAGATAGAATAGCTGATAGCTTACAGAGGTTATACAATAATTCCCATGCTGATAATAGATACATTCTCCTTTTAGGTAAGTTACGATTTTTTACTTACCCATCATACGTAGTATAGGGTCACTGGAGATTTCGAAAAACACATTTTTAGAAAAAAAAATTGCCGTCCGTCTGTCTGTCTGTAAACGCTCTATCTCACGAACAAATTGAGATAGAGGCTTGAAATTTTGTATGTACTTAGTACATAAGAATGAGACGAAGTCTATTGAATATCAGCAACCTCGATTATTCGGAACTATTTTTTCCGGATTCTCGAAAAATTCGGTCTCATGAAAGATACATAAAAATTTTCGATTTTTTTTATTTTAAGGAATGCATGTAAAAGGCAATAAAAAAACACAAATTTTGCATAAAGAACGAAGTCGATCGGATTATTAGTTGTCGAGATATTTGTAATCCTGATTTCCACATTCTTCGATTTTTCATGATCCTGTATTTCATTCAAATTTCAATTCAGAGGTATATTTTAATTGGAAATGAGACGCTTAATCCGACGCAGCAAACTGTTAGTTAATTGTCTGAGCGAAGCGAAGTCTTATACTCAGAGTACGTAACGATATTAAAAGTCAAAACAATTCTTTCGTCAAGCAAATCTCAAAAAGTACTTGTCGGATTTCGATTCTGTTTGTACCAGTAGGTACCTATGAAGGTAATCTAGTGAATGCACCATCTACGGAAAATTAGTTCCAAATAGTTTAAAAGTTATATTTAAAAAACTGATAAAAAAGCACAATTTATTTGCATACGTCACAGAAACTTGATGTGCGTCATTTTTCACCGGCTGGATATTTTCATAGACAACCGAACCAGAACACATGGAGTAAATAAGAATTGCCTGAGCCAAGCAAAGGCTAATACACAGCTACGAAACGATATTAAAAATCAAGCATAATTCTTTCGTTAAGCAAATCTGAAAAAATAAATGTCGGGTTTCGAATTTGATTGTACCATAAAGTACTTATGAAGGTAACCTACTGAATGCACCTATTATCAAAAAGTTTGTTCCAAATAGTTTAAAATTTATGTTAAAAAAACTGATACAAAATCACAATTTATTTGCATACGTCACTGGAATTTGGTGTGCGTCACTTTTCACCGGCTAGATGTTTCCATAGACAACCAAACTCCCTTATTAGTATTTTTTAATCACCGAAAGAATATTTTATATTTCTCGTGTGAAAATTAAAAACAATTATATGTTTTAATGAAATATTTCAATTTACGGGATCATTTATTTTAATTTTATTTATTTTTACTAAAGTTTTCTTTTAACTAACATTTTGTTTGTGTATGGAACTCGATTCTCGTGATTTATTTTTTGGCACAAATGTCATATGCGCACAAGATTTGGCGCGCTTTTTTTTAACGCCCATTTGGCGAAAACCTTGTTTTCGAATACTGGTTACACATACATTTTTAAATTATTTTTTATTATTTTAGAAAAGAATTAACCGTAAGTAAATAATAATAATTATTATTTTTTTTGACAAAGCGAAAGCTAATACAGAGAACAATATTACTGACACAATATTACTTTTAAAAAAATCTTCTTTTTTGATTCTTTTTTAATTTATTTATTTAACCCCTTGAGGCGCGGTAGTGTATCTATGAAACTACATAATTTTAAATCCCAGCCGCCACATTGGCACCGGAATTTTGGTTTTAAAAAAATCCGTTTATTGAATGTATGAAATATAACTTTTTCTTATCAGTCATTAATTTCAACACCTAAACAATAGATTTGCTCTGCGCCGCAAAGGGTTAAAAGAAAAAAGCCATAATACTTAGTAACTTAGTATTAAAGATTTTGCGATAATCTTTATAGTAGCATTTTTTAATGGTCTTAGCACTTTTTATATTTCGCGTGTGCAAACTGGAAACAATTCTTTTGAGAGACAATCGTGCCAACATGGTGCGTATATGAAATCTGTGCCATATTTATCTGTAAAAATAAGAACTTTCTTAAGGTTTAATTATGGAGCTGTTTATATCTATTTGCAACACATCTCACTTCCTAATGCCAAAACTAGACCAAGATTTATAAAAATACCAAGGTGAAGGTAATATTGGAAAAGTACCATGTAATTAGAGGAGATATATCATAGACGCTTCGGGTTTGGCGCAAATTTGTCGAAAATCATTTCTAAATATCAGTCGCATATATATTTATTAATTATTTTCTATTCTTTTAAACTGAAAGTAAAATCAAATAAAAACGCAATTATTTAATAAATATAGAAAAAAAAAACCGATTTATATAGTTGAAAAAAAAAACAGGAATAAACAATTTATTAATAAATAAACAAAAATAGTCGGGATACCATGCCATGCAAAATGCGAAAGAGTCCTATATCCTGTATTGGCTTTTTTGGCATTAAATGAATGGATGTGATTACGATTTTCAGCCTTCGACGTTGCTTTTTTAACATTTTCCAACAAAGTTGAAAAACTTTGGTACATCCCTAGGGTACCTTATACCCTAGGGATGTTTGTTATTGCTTATGAAGTATGTCGGATTAATAGTTCCTTTACAGGGGCACCCAAAAAAATTCCATTAGATTATGGTCTTTGGGGCAAAATCGTTTGCAGAGTATTTTAGTGAAATTACGCTATTGAAAATGTACTGAAACTGATATAAATCACTGAATTTCACTATGATTACATTAGAACAGGACATTCATAGCATTTTAAATCTATTTACAGGAACACACAAAAGAAATTGGTTACAATACTATCTTTGAGTAATAATTGCTGGAAATGCGTTTTCAATTTCGGCATGCGTTTTTAAATTTACCTGTTTTTTAGGCGTGTTCGTAATTACATAAATGCGAAGCTAAAGGTAACGTCTAAAATTGTCGTCTGATCCGTCCGTCCTGTCTGTCTGCAAATATCAATATAAAAACTACCCAATGGAATCATTTGAAGTTTTGAATATATATTTTTTTCCGAATTTTGTTAATTAATTTCAAATTTTAGTAGAATCGGATGTATAGTTCAAATACAGGGATAGGCGAAATTATTCGGCTACATAGATGCCGATTGGATGAAATAGTACCAAGTGCTTTTTAATGATGTTACTCACGTCGAAACATAACGAAAGTGATATGCATTTATGAAGAGCACTAGAATATATATTTTGTAGAATATGCCGCACAAAAAATAAATATTTATTATTCATTTACAGGGGACCATAAAATAATTCTATTACATAATAATATAGGGATGGCATTAATATTTCACTTTCACTAATCTCGAGACTTTATCATGAGTCATTTCTCAATTGTCATTAACCGGACTTTTAAATAATATCTCATTCGGGTAAAAATGCATAATTGAGTTCACACTGTCGTATTCGAAATAACATGTTTTGCTGAAAAAACTAATTCAGATTTGTTAATTACTTGTGATGACACTTTGACATCTCAAAGCTTATGCAGACCAGATATTCAGATTTCGTGCCGTACCTTATACTATAGGCATTTTCAGTACTTTTTATTTAATGCATGATAAAGCGAAATGCTGCTCAACTTCATAAGAAGACGTTTGAAAAGAAAAGAAAACAGTGCATGTAGTGGTCAGCATGCACTACCTATTTAAAACCGAATAATCATACATGGAACACACTCGAACGATTCATTGCATTCATTTGTTGGCGTTTTCGAGATTTTTATATATCATTTTTTGAAGAAATAATTCCCTAAATTTTTATAGAGAACCTTATCACATCCATAGATAACAGATGTAGATATTCTATTATTATATATATATTAACTATACTGTATTAATTATTTAAGGAAACCACACACCACATAAAAAATTACCTCATTCTATTCAACCATCATGTTTTGTGCCATTTTTAGGTACTAAAATTGATGTGAAGCATCTGTTTAATGTTCTTGGCGTTCATTTAAAGAATTCAAACTCCGATACAAGATATGTTAGTGTTTTATTATCTGTATTACTTTTAATGTATTGCGTACTTCCAATTTTACATACATGCATTGGTGTTTTGCATAGTTTGATTTCTTATTTTTTTTAAACTGTGTATACGAATCGTTTTGTAATTCTACTGTTCACTTTGCCATTTTCGTCATTTCGTAGAACTTGTGGCAATATATGGTCAATTAAAGATAACATCTCATTTTTTTAAAACTTTTTGTAAGCTATTATAAAATTCTGTTATCAGCAATATCGCTCAGACTAATCCCTCTGAGGGAAGTCCTTGTATAATTATTATTTTTGGAGTTATAAGGATGTTTCTTTTACATAGTTTGGTACTTCTTGAGTAGTTTGGCGTTTTATATAATTTGTTGAAATTGGTGCATCAGCAATTCATTAATAGAGTATTACTATGTGTATTAACAACATTTAAATTTAGTTTTGGAATTGAAATACATTGTATAAATAGTTTTCACATATTTTATTTTCATATGCATATAAATGATGGGTAAGTATTACGGTGGCCTCCAACGACTAGTTTTTCTTTCCTTAGAGGCAGGTCACGTATCAATAAAAGCTAGGTATCGCTGTCGTAGGATGTGTAAAATATTGTTATGCAAATTACACATTTTTTTAATCAGGAAAAATCCAATGAAATTTTTTAATTAAAAATAGACTTTTATAGCAAAAAATATAGTCAGGATTCTCCGTCCATGAATATTTTCTACCATTAAATTTTAACGGTATTTCAAGCCTTATTTAATGACAGAATTTCTGAGTATTAATAAAGCAAGGAACATTATGTAAAACTTAGTGGTGAAAATCAACTACTTGTGACGAAACATTTTCATCTCGAAATAACTGTAAAATTAATCTATTAAATGTTAAATATCTTTTTTAAGGGCACGTTAAACATAAAATGCTTCAAAGTGGTCAAATGGTTTTGAGCACAGAATAGATGTTGTTTGTCTGTGGTTTCGAGGATTTAATTATCGGCCTAAAAAATAGAGCTAAAAGATTATGATGCTAAATTATTATCCAGCATTATGATTTTCAAGCATCCATCAGTAAATTTAACCCTCTCATGCATACGGGCCTCATATGAGGACAGATAATTATTGCATTATTAAGAAAAACAGGGGCGTAAACCGCCCTTGTTGCGTAGGGGGGTGTAGACTCGTAAATTTCCGACTCCAAGATGAAAAATTTCCTAGTATGAAAAATAAAATACCGACTATAATATACATACATACATTTATGTATCTGTATATACATACACATATATAAAATGCCATGCATTAATTTTATGGAATCCTGGCGGTATATGAATGATTGTGTTATTCTGCAGTTGACAAATCTAGTCAACTTGTGTAAAATTCTTGATAATAGCTGATATCAGAGAAATGAAATTGAGAATGCAAGGTGGTTGTTTTGCAGTTGTACTACTAATCTATACGGTCAGAGCATAAGTATAGCAAGGCAATGGATTCCAAAATCCGATGATTTCTCCACCAGAAACGGAGCCAGCTTGTTTTCTAAGTTGTTTATTCATCAAACATGAAATATTAAAATGAGTCTTACAAATGAAAAAAATCATACCTTCATTCTTTGGCATGAATCATTATGTCATATTATATGATTTTAAAAAGAAAATTTAGAAAACTACAAGTTTCGTAGACAGGAGATAATGTATGTCGGAACATTTCAAACAAGACAGAAATCTAAGCTCCAAAGTCACTGCATCTGCTTTTTGTTAGATTCGCAGAGGACGACAAATATCGACTTAGTACAGAAATGAGCCAATCAGAGTACATCTAGAGATGGGCAGCTAAGCTAAACACTCGAGAGGGGGAGTGGCTTAAGGAGCCCATACCTCGAAACGTGGTGTTTTTAATGTAAAAAGCCTAGCATCGAAAAAGCGTGGGAACATAGACTGCAGGAATTAAGATTAGAAATAAAAATAACAAAATGGCTTTTCAAACATTCGAAAATAGTAACTAGCTTCTCTCAGAACATTATAGATTGGATAGCTGATAAAATTTATAAAGGACTAAAAACTCTAGATTAAGATTTTGAATGAGATATTTATTAATATACGCGTTTTAAAATTAAAGGGAAATTAAATAAAAACAAATAACAGATATTATTAAACAAGTTGGAAATTGTACGTGAATCGTAGCAAATGAGGTGCGTTCGTACGATAACTTAGTTTTAAAATATTCAGATTTTGTTAATATAGTAGAGCGTACTTTGGATACAGTATAGTGGTCGAAATCTTTGTGTTCCTGTAAATATGCAAGGAGTAAATTTTATTATACTTCATTAACGTATATCTTATTCATAAAATATGAAGTACTTTAATATAATTAAAGCCCGCCCCAAACAATGTTTCCACGTATAACATTATTTAGTGGAATACATTTGTATGGCCCTGTAATTTAATAATAAATGTTCTTTGCATCCCAGATTGTACAGAATGTATATTTTAGTACATACTTCATAGATTCATGTCAATTCTATTATGTTCAAATGCGTGTAACACCATTAAAATGCATTTGAAACTTTTTTCCCATTGATCGTAATGTAACGGAATACTTTTGATTGTCCCTGTAATTGATCTATGCATCTGATTTTCATAACATTTGAAATGACTCCACAAAATTATGTAATAATTACACGTTTTAAATTTCAAACGATTAAAATGCATTTGAAACTTTTTTCCCCATTGACCGTAATACAACGGAATACTTTTGATTGTCCCTGTAATTGATCTATGCATCCGATTTCCACGACATTTGAAATGACTCGACAAAATTTTGTAATAAATATACGTTTTAAATTTCAAACAATTAAAATGCATTTGAAACTTTTTTCCCCATTGACTTTAATGTAACGTAATGCTTTTGATTGTCCCTGTAATTGATCTATCTATCCGATTTTCATAAAATTTGAAATGACTCGACAAAATTATGTAATATTTATGTATTTTAAATTTCAAACGATTCGGTTGGGTAGTTTTTGCGTTGTTATATGCGGACAGACAGACGGACGGACTGAGCGACAACAATAGGTGCTACGTATTTACATAATTACGAACGCACCTAAAAATAGAGAGATGAAGAATATGCCGAAAATTTAGAATAATTTAGATGAATAATTTAGATTGCGAAATGAAATGTTTATATAACACACACATGCATACACATATATATATACTGGCAGCCTTCGCCTGATACGCTAGTCGGTTTTCCTAAATGATTATTGAATAAAGAAAATATCACAGATAAAATTAAAATAAAACTATATTTTCTTAACATCTAATAAATTAACCATTATTGTTGTTTTATTCGTATAATTTTACATTGTCCCCTTCAAAGTCGATGTTGGCGATAGAATAGACAAATAGCTCTAAAACAGACATGTCAAACACGTGGCCCGCGGGCCACTTGTGGCCCTCCGAGCAATTGTGAGTGGCCCCCCAACCCTCTGGCATCAGTTTATAAATGAGCTTCGAATATTTTTCTGTTTTGTTTTTTGGCAGACAGACTGTTTTTCACCCAAACATAGATATTCTGATTCGCTTATTGATACACAGGCAAAATATCACCAAGTAGACTGGCGCATATCTACCTCCGTACTGTCTACTTAAGTAAGGGGAAAATTTAACTTTGTGGCTCTGTCTCATTTCTCCCTATCCAAATTAATTTTCGATATTTAGACTCCTGGTGAAGAATTTAGTATTAAAATAAAGGATTTCGTATTTTCCTGTTATTCGAAATGATTAAGCATCAGATATGTCACTTTTGCATCATATCATGCTAGTCATTAATATATCAGAAAAAATTTCCTTTAGCACGGTATTTATATTTTGTTAATATTTAAAAACATGCTTTTCCTATTTTATGTTCGTGTTATAATATAAATGTTTTATTTTTCTATGTTTAATATAATTTACCTTATAGTTTTTTAATATCGAACTTTTTATGTTTTCATAATTGTCTGTTAATGTGGCTTTCACACAGTAAGTTTTATCTATGAAAACATCGATTTTGTGGAAAAGTTATATCTAAGCATGAATATTCTAATCAATTCATTATATAATTAAAGTCTGCGAGACACGACGAAGAAAACACTCAGATGCCAAATATTCAAAAAATACTGTTGCTAAAAGAATTTTTTTTCTTTTTCGTCATTTCAAGAAAACAGAAGATATAGCAAGGCATAAAATTAAAATATATTTTAAAAATTCGTAATTTTATTTAGATTTCATCGAAATTCATAGAATTTTTAAAATTAACATCGTTATTAAGATTTTATTTTTAGATGTTTGTACTGCCTTAAATTATACATGTATCACAAATTTGTTGATTATAAAGTTTATCCAAATGGCGCCATTGTATAAACTATTTTATTGTGACTAATTAAAAGCGAGCATTTTAAGGTAGCAGTTTTAATTTTTATTACATATTATTTATATTTATTTAGAAAATTAGTTATTTGTGCATTGAAAGTGTTAAATCATTCTGATATCTACCGGGAAATGCATAGCCTTATTTTGCAGTAATCCAAACGGTTCTTTCTCTCGAACCTTATGCTGTGTTCGTAGTGTAAAAAATTAATTTGAGTACATTTATTAAATAAAAAAAACGTTGAATTATCTTTGTGTTTTTAATTCTTTTGTCATAAAATTTAAAGTGTAAGGAAAATTGTTTTATTGGCAAATTTTATTTTTGCTCCTCAATAGTTAAAAAAAAATATTTTATAAGCTATATTTTTATTGTGCATTACAATAATCTACAGACGAGGCAAGATTTCTAATGTATTTAACTGGCAATCTCTAGTTTTTCTGGCATTTTACTTCGAGTGTGCACTGTAAAAAATCTGACTACTTTGCTGCATCGTCACTCCCCCGCTTTTATAGAGTATCACTCTTTTGGCCAATGAGAATGCTCCATGATAGCCTGAAGTAGTCGTTTTCTATAAAAGCGGTGGAGTGACGATGCAGCAAAATAGTCATATTTTTTACAGTGTAATAGGCGCTCTATAAGGGTTTTCCCCCAATAGATGTTCTTTACTTCCGCAAGGAGGAATATGCAAAATATATGTATTATTTTTTTTTCCCTTTTTGCTCGTAAATAAGCTAGTATTAAAAAAAACTACCTCAACTAATACTTAATAATAAATAAGCATTGATGTTGATTTATTTTCCATAACTAGAAAATTCTATAAATTGTAAAAAGATGTATTTTTTTAACTGAATAAAAACTGATGGAATCTTTTTTTTTTAAGTACTGTGGCCCGCGACCTCATGCATAGCATCGTATTTGGCCCGCGTAGGTAATCGAGTTTGACATGCCTGCTCTAAAACAATAGCAGTACTGTAATTAACATTTTTTTTTTTTTGGTAGGTTTGTTTTACTGAATTTAACGCTCCTACCTAAAATTTGTGTTTAGATATGGTGAAACTACGTAAAAGTTACCATCATCCCATTAAACTTGCCTAATTGAGAATTTCCAAAACCAATAAAATATATGTTTATGTATGTTTTAGTATATTGCGAAATGATCTAACAGTTTCAATATCCTCCCTTTAATCCTCTTAAAGGTGGGAAATTTTCTAAAATCCCTGAAATGCATGTAAAATTACTTTTAAATTAGCTAGCTATCTTGAATTTCATGCCCCTACCAAAACTGCCGTTAGAATATAGCCAAATATTTTAGAATTTTTGATTACCTTTAACTCACTTAGAGGGCAATTTCTAAAGTCCTGAAATACGTGCTTAATTATACTGGCCTGCGATGAAAAAAATATATAAAAGAACTGACAGCTGAACCTTGTGTATTTTTTGGTGCTAATTTAAGGAGTGATAATGAAAAAGTTCTATCATGTCACTTTTTTTTTTTTTTTTTTTGAAAAAATCAGTTTTACTTAGATTTTTAGAACATTCCGTCAGAATATATCTCATTCCTGGTGGACTTGATGTGCTAGTACCTTTAATTGAATTGTCAGTTACCTCACCAGAGTCTTCAGACAAGGAATATCCAGAATTTAAGGATCCAATGCGGAATATTAAGAAGCTATTCTCCTCAGTCCTTTTCTACACTTGAACTTAATGATCTAGCTAGAGATCTGAGCATTTCGAAAGAGGCAGTTTAAATTTAAGTTTCAATCTGAAAGAAAAAAAAACTTATTCGCCAAAGAAACCTGTTTCTATTAGTATGGGAATCGAAAAAAAAATAGAAAAGGAATGTGTTAAGTACTTTGAGAAAGAGGAGAAGTTGTTTTATTGTTCTGCTGTTCGGACTGGACAGCAATTTTAATATCACTTACGGTAAAAATGAATGGAGGCTGTTAATAGATTCATCTTAAAGTTGTCCTTTATCACAGAAGCCAGTATGTATTTGTACCAGTAGGTAAATAGGTGCATTTAAAAGAACGCTAAGTAAACTTGGCTCTCGTTCTCAAAAATAAATAAATAAATAAAATAGAAAAATAAAATATGCCGACCTCGGTTGGACTATTTGCGGTGTTTTGAAAGTTATCTTGGTGAACAGGGCGAATACACAAAATACCCATGCTTTATTGGTGAGTGGTACAGTCGTGATAAGACTCATAACATTAGGTCAAAAAGAAATGCGGTCTGACAGCAGTGATTTTCATCGTTTAAACATAAAAAAATAATCGATTTCTGAAAAATCAATATATGCCTCACTAAGAAACGATTATTTTACATAGATTTAAATGGACAAAATCACCGTTGCAGATAGTATATGTAAAATTGTTCGAGACAATACCTTTTCAAATAAGACTTCTGCAAAAATATTGATATCAATTTTATAAAAAAATCTTGACATGATGGTGAAAAATTCAGGTCATTTACAAAATCAGCACACCAAATAACATAAAAACGATTGAAACTTCTTTTGTATTTTTCAAAAACTTCAATGTTGCAGGGTTGTGTTATTTTTTAGTAGTTTTATTTTCATCAATTCCACACGTCTATCTAAAACGGCTGATGAGATATACCAAACATTCAAAAGATTTTCGACCCCCTTTACTTCTTTAGGGAAAAAATTTCTAATATACTAAAATATGTTATTAATTATTTGTTTAGCAGATTTATTTTCTTGAATTTGACGTTCTTACCTAAAAGGACTGCAGAAATATGACCAGATGATCTATAAAACAATGTCTCAACAAAACCGAATTGCACGACTTGCATTGCATTTTTTGTTCTTTTCATTTATGAAGTGGCATAATTGATACAAAAAATATTGAATTATTAAATATATACAAAAATATTCTCATGAATAGCAACACATAACGATTAACGGCCTTAATGATTTCGAGCTATATTATCATGAGCTAGAATACCAAAGGTTTAAGCAGAATAGAATTAATTTTAAGAAGATTGGTTAAAAGGGATTCTTAGGAATGCCAACGTGGCGCAACAGTAGTTTTATTTTGTTTTACTGAAACATGGGAAGGCTTCACCAAGCTGTCTGGGTATGCCTGGAAGTGGAAACAATGTTTTATCTCTTTAATTTTTAGCAATCAGTTAAAATCTCTTTAGCGTTTCTTTTATGAGTAAAATTGGAATTTGATTGCTCGAGAACTATTTTAAAGATCAAAAGCTTGTCAAAAATACAGTTTTTATTATTATTATTATTATTTAAGTTTATAAATATTTCTAATGACATATTTTAAATCTGCGTAAAAATTTGGCGTCAACTCTGTTTTTCCGAGTAAACAAAATGTAGTTATAATTATATGAAAAAACAATCGAATACAATTGATTAAGGAAAAAGATAATTAACGAATTATTCCCGATAGAATAAAGTTATATAGATTGTAAAATATCAAGTTTAATTCGATGTAAAAATTCAAAGTACTTGGGAGTTTTCAATTTTCATCAATCAATTTTTATTAAAATTACGTAAAGTAAACAAAATTAACATTAAAAAAATAATTAGTGGAAAAGATAAAACCATAATTATTTTTTATTAAAAATTAAGTTTGTGTAGCTTGGGAAATATCCAGACTGATAAGGAAAAGCACTAAATATTTGCAATTCATTTTTTAATTTTCATTGGATATCATCTAAATTCAGTGACACACATTTCTAAATAAATTTAAAGTTACAGAAAACGAAGAAGTTTCATCACTTCAGTCAGCATATCTTAAAATTTCCACACCAAAGTAAAAATTTTTCGATAATACAGCATAATCTCGATAGCTCAAAATAAAAGTACACGAAAAAAATTCGGAATATCAAGGTTTTTGTTCAAAATATCATGGTCTCATATAAAATTATCTTCGCTGGAATATATATATAAGTATTTTTTCGTCATATCGAGGTTTTTGAGTTCACAATATTCGACAAATCAAAGTTCATCTGTATAATTTTTATCAAAAGAAGAAAATCTGAAATATTTCCCACTAAGAACAAATTTATGCAAGTTTTCTCTGTTCAAAATTATTTTTTTCTTTTTCTTCTAATTAACACTACAGGCTATTTCCATGGGAACTTGTTCGTTTGTTACATACTACGATTTTTGGCTATCAGTATTTTAGAGAGGAAAAATTTGACTTATTTTATCGAAAATGTCTCATCAGTTGAATAAGGTGAAGCAAACTTTTCGAAAATAACAGTGGCCAACAGGCGTAGCAATTTTCAGCTGCGTAACAGACAAACAAGTTCGCATGGAAATAGCCTACAGTAAAAAAAAATTTTTACAATTCATAAGTTTTTATAATTTTATATACATATATATCAATATATATATATGGTATTCGACTAAATGTACATTTTTCCGATCTAACCGGAATTTTTCCGATTGATTTTTTTTTTTTTTTTTCTCCATTTTTCCAATTTGAATCCTTTTTGGTAAATACCATTTTTCCGACTAAACGCACATTTTTGTTATCGAACTGGAATTTTTATAATTGATTTTTTGAATTAGTAAGTCCTTATAGTAAATAACATATTTCCGACTAAACGTACATTTTTCCCATTTGTAAGTCCTTATTAATAAATACACTTTTTCCGACTAAAAGTACCTTTTCCCTATCAAATGGGAATTTTTCCGATTGATTTTTTCTTTTTTCCAGTTTGTAAGTCCTTATAGTAAATAACATTTTCCCGACTAAACGTACATTTTCCCGAATAATTTTTTTCCTTTTTCCAATTTATAAGTTTTTTATAAATAAATACAATTTTTTCTAATTAAGTGTATTGTTTACCGACTAAACGCAAAATTTTCCGACTGATTTCCTCAGGGGGGGTGCCGCACCCCCCATACCCCCCCCCCCCGGGATTTACGCCCCTGAAGAAAAAAACTGTGAACATTCATTTATGGAGACCTGATTTGTGGAAAGATAATAGCTAGCATGCAGCACAAAGATAAATTTATTTTAGAATAGGTCTTTCATTTATCATAAAAGATTTTTTTGTGAATAATGCAAAATAATGGAAAATAATTTATGCATGAGAGGGTTAAGTAGATTTTTTTCTTTATTCAAACACCTTCTTAATGGAAAATTTCAGTCAAATATAATTAATCAAAACGGCTATTCATTTTTACTGGTGGAAGTTTACTTAAGCAATAGTAATTCCACCATATTATGACAACCTTCTGTGGCAGTATCATGGATATATTAAAATACCTATGAAAACCGACACCAGTAAAAAGAAATAAAAAAATTTATGATAATTTTGAGTGAATTTTCACGGTTTAATGAAGGCGCTGAAATAAGATAAAAATTTCCAATCAAGTTTACTTGTGGAAATTTTTATCGGCGGTAATCAGAAACTATGGTTCCAATATGTATATATATTAAAGAAAAAAAAAAAAAAAAAACAGCAGCCCTCTTGAGTTATTTCACTCGCAACTTCTAGACAATACACAGTATGTTACCTCCTCTTTATTCCTGACCCTATTCATAAAATATAATTAAGCATGTATATTCATACAATATATTTTTTTTAATTATAAATATTTTTTCTAGAACCTCAAATATTTTTATCACATTTTCGTATGTTCAGTCTTTAGATTTTTACTGTTAGAAAAGTCATTCTGTACTACATAACATAATAACTATATTTCAAATTTTCTAAATGTTAAAAAAAAAGAAAAGAAAAAGAGAAAAACAGCTGTGCCACAACAACCTTTACCGCGAATAGTCTCTAACAGCAAGTTATAAAAAATCTTGTATTCTTTCAGAAAAGTGTGGTAACAAACATTATTCTCTCGGAAAAATCTGTCACACCTATTTTAATTCTTTCCGGCGCAGACAAATTACGTTCGTAAAATGAGAAATTGATGACTGAATACGGAATTTGAAAAAGACTTTTTTAGATATTAATAACTCCGGATTTAAGTTGTCTTTGTAAAAGTAAAATTTTACTGAAATATTATTGGTGCCGCCCGGAGTGGACAAACTGCGCCAGAAAAGGTTAAGACGATGACTGGTGATAAAATTTTGCACTTATTTTTGTTTTAAATTTTTTCCGGTGCCATCTTTATTGTGGCCGTGTTCAAAAGCGGCTTTTTTTGTGCGCGCGCGCTCAGAAGATTCTGCTTGGAGTAGGTACTATCGAAGAAGAGAATTTTAAACTTATTCAATTATTGTATTATTTTTATGGTTCAGAATTTGTAAATACAAATACCATATCTCTTTATCCTTTCAAAACATGATTTTCGTAACAGAAATACATACCTGTGACCACTCAAATAAAATTAAAAGTATTCCGGAAAAGTATCACGTGACCTATTTCATGTAATTAAGCCCGATTAGCATTTAAAAAATGACAACCAACCCTGCTCAAACCTTGACGCGCGCGACGCAAATAAAATGATGGGCGATTTGATCACGTGATTGTGCGTTTTGTGCTTATCTGTTATTGGTTGCACGTTGTTTGTTGTCAAAGTTGGTAGGTTGACTGATACAATTTAACAATTGGTGATTTAATTTTTTTAATAATTTTATTTTTATTTATTTAAAAATCATTTATCAGTTGCTTTATACTTTTCGTATTAAATAATAGAATACTGTTGATTCTATTGTTGTAATTAATAGAATACTGTTGATAAACCAAGGTTGAGATATCCACACGGGGGACTAGCTAGGGGGGGGGGGGGCTACCCCCCAAAACATTGACAAATGTTGTTACACTTTGCAAATTTAAAACTTTTATGTCAAATTTAATTAAAATTTTAATAAAAACTGCAATACATTTTCTATTTTTGATAGAATTTGCAAAAGTTACAACTCTAATTGGGAATATTATTAATTTTTTTACAAATAAGAATTGTATTACATTTTCAAAGTGCGTTAACTTGGCAAAATTATAAAACGAGTTGGCGAATATAAAAATTTGACTTGACAATATTAAGGTTTTCTCCCCCACCAATAAAAAGTCTTAGCGATGGCCCTGTATCCACATATTACAAGATTGATTTGTAATCTACAATACTGGATTGATTTCAATGGAATTTGCATTGTTAGTTAGATAATTTTTCAGAAGAAGTTTTAGTATGTATATATTTCTTATTTAATGATTGTATATTTTAATACCGTGTGGATAACAGGCCAAAATATGTCATAAAATATGAAAAACAAACGACATCCGAAATTATGTTAGTATAAGCAAAACACTTATTTATACTTTTAATAGAAAAATTATAAACATTCTAATCATACTTTATTCATTACAAAACTAGAAGGCAAACTCCAAATATTTCACTTCTTTAAAATATATGTATGCAGATATTCTTAATTTAAAAAAATGTATATCTTTTACATTTTGCTTTTATAATATTTTCCATTTTGATTTTAACACCGTAAAATATCCACGCATGCATTATATTTGCATCCTAATCTCAATAAAAAATTACTTCTAAAATTTTCAAAAAAAAAAAAAAAAAAGATGATGAAGAAGAAGAATATTAATAATTATTTTATGCGTATACGGATATTTTCGCAGAAAACTTTTTTTTTTCATTTTCTTAATATATGTATAAATCTCTTTGGAACGATATTAATATCGTTCTAATTATCCTTTTAATATTTTAAATTTGGAATATTAAAACTTTCTCCGCAAAAATCTCATTTTCTCGTATTTAAATAAGTATTTTATTATTATAATAGAAATACATGTGCTTCTGTATTATTAATATAAAATTTACCTTTAATAAAAATGTCTTATTTATTAATAAAAAGCAACCAAAAAAAAAAAAAAAAAACACAAACCAACTTTTGGCCCGCGCAGGTTTCGAACCCGTATCGTCTGGGTTCAAGCTCAGCACTCTGACCATTCGGCCAGCCAGCTCACTTTCATTTGTAACAGATTATCTTTATAATTGGCACCACAAGTAATTACATCCTTGATCTGTTCTCCATCTGTTACTGAGCGAACAGTTACAATAACTGGTGGCACAGTAGCGAGGACTGAACGCACATCCCATCAACTATAAGTATCCACTCCATGTCCGTGGCTCCTGAGCGTGCGCGTGCAGCGCGCGTAACAGCTGAACACGGCCTGTGTCTCCAGACGACAGCCAATTGTTGGCTTCCCACGATATTGGTAAATCATTATAGCTTTCTAATAATGCTTATTTTAACCTCTTGAGGGGAGGTGGAATATATTTTATCCCACCTAATTTAAATGAAATTCTCACCAGAAGCTTTTAACGAAATTTTATATTTTCAACTTCGGCAACAAACTGTTGAAAAATTGCCTTTTCTTATTTTGAAACAAAATTGTTCGATTTTTCCGGTGAGAATTCAGTATTACCCGCTTGCCCCTCAAGGGGTTAATTTAAACATATTTACGCTGATCAAAACTTCTCATACCTACCTCATTTTATTCGTATGACTTTTGACAATCGATTTACTTGAAAACATTTTCGATTAGCCTGGTCTCAGTGCTATATATACATATCTATTTTCTTTGATAAAATGTTATGTGTTGCTGACGACTGGCTATTTCGTTAATCGTTGCCACATATTAATCTTGGAAAATGAAACATTTGAAATTATTCAAAAATTAATAGCTCGTAAAGTATTTGTCAGAAAAGTGTTAGACAAACGACCGACGTTAGAAATGTAAACATTTATATTTTTCTAGTTATAAATTTCAAATCTAATACTTATGCCATTTTTCAATTTTCACAATGGTGTATCATAGCGGAACCTTCAAAATTATGCTTTTTATGAAATGGGTTAAAGATTATTTTTGAAGTGAAATTAATGCAATATGAATAACGGCCAATGGGATCACTATTTGATGATTTATCCCATCGCCAAGTTAACGCAAAAACATTCTATTTTCTAAGTATTAATGTCATGAAGTTACTTTTTACTATTATTTCAGGTTTGTACATTTAATTTATTTTGTAAAAGTTGATTTAATAAAAAAAATAATCCAATAAGAACTGTGACACGGTGGCATGGCATCGCTTCAGATCGACTATGGTATGTTTTTTCAGTGTTCTTGCAGTTTTTGGGGAAATTCTGCTGAATTGGGTTACTTATAATTCCGCACACGTTTGTCAAATTCCCTCGAAAAGTTTTGTATTGGATTCACATCAAGAGATTGGGATGGCCATTTTGAAAGCGAAATTTTTTTAATCTAAAGCCACTGCTTGATGAACCTACATTTATGCTTTGTGTCGTTATCAAGCTAAAACAAATAGTTGCAACCAAAATTTTTATTCTAATAACGCAGCAAATGATCTTCCAAAATATCCTTAAACATTGCATCATTCCTCAATCTTCGGATTTCAACTAACGGATCAAGACCTTTTTCCAGAAAATGTTCCCCATACCATAAGGTGTTGCCCACCATGCTTCATTGTAGGCAACCACGAATTATGTTTTTTGTTTTTAGGTCATCGGACATAGTGTCTGCCATAGCTCCCAAATAGATTGAATTGAAAAATAGTATTCCGAATATAATTTTTCGAGTTTTCACATGATCAGTCTCTCCTCGGACGATCAGTCTCTCCTTAGCAAATGCCAGTCGGGCCCCCTAATTACTTTTAAGTGCTTTCGTAATTATGTAAATACGCAGCATCTATATTTGTCGTTCAGTCTGTCCGTCTGTCCGCATATAACAACGCAAAAACTAACCAACCGAATCGTTTGAAATTTAAAATACATAATTATTACATAATTTTGCCGAGTCATTTTGTGAAAATCGGGCACATGGTGCAATTACAGGGACAGTCAAAAGTATTCCATTACATTACGGTAAATAGGAGAAAAAGTTTCAGGTACATTTTAATGGTGTTACACTTTTTCGAGCATAATGAAATTGAAATACATCTACGAAGTATGTACTGTAATATACATTTTGTATAATCTGTGGTGCAAAGAACACTTGTTATTGAATTGCAGGGCCACACAAAGTATTCAATTACATAATGGTATAGGCAGAACATTTTTGGTGTGCGTTTTAATTGTATTAATCTTTTTAACATTTTTCGAAATTGACATACGTTGCTGAGGAATACTACAAGTTATTTTCTGTATAATAGAAAGCAGATCGCATTTACAAGGACACATAAAAAAATTGGCTGCTATACTGTAAGCAAAATACAGTATACTATTACATCAAGATCTAAATATTTTTAAGTGCTTTCGTAATTATATAAATACGTAGCACCTATAATCATCATTCAGTCTGTCTATCCGCCTGTCTGTCTGTCAGTCTGTCTGCCCCTAATATAACAGAGTAAAAACTAACTCCAAAATCGTTTAAAATTTAAAATATGTAAATTTTGTATAATTTTGTCAAGTCATTTCAAGTTTTACGAAAATCTGATGTATAATTTCAATACAGGGACAATCCAAATTATTCCATCACATTACGGTCAATAGAAAAAATTAGTTTCAAGTACATTTAAAAGATGTTACACTCTTTCGAATATAATTGAATTAATTTGAATCTATGACGTAGGTACTAAAATATACATTCTGTATAATCTGTGATGCAAAGAATATTTATTATTAATTTGCAGGGCCACACAAAAGTATTTTTTTACATAATGGTACAGGGAGAACATTTTTTGATGCGTGTTTTAATTGTATTAGATTATTTAACATTTTTGAAATTAGTATATATTGCTGAAGAATACTACTATTTCCTGTATTATAGAAAATAGATAGTATTTACAGGGACACATAAAAAATTTCGACTATTATACTTTATCCGAAATACTGTATACTATTACATCAAGATCTGAATATTTTTAGATGCGTTCGTGATTATATAAATACTTAGCAGCTATAATCGTCGTTCAGGCTCTCCGTCCGCCTGTTGTATCTGTCCGTCTGTCTGCCCACATATAACAGAGCAAAAACTAACTAATCAAATCGTTTGAGATTTAAAATATATAATTTTTACATAATTTTGTCGAGTCATTTCAAATTTTATGAAAATCGGATGTATACTTTTATTACAGGGATAATCAAAAGTATTCCATTACATTACGCTTACCAGGAAAAATCGTTTCAAGTACAATTTAATGAAGTTAGAGTCTTTCGAATATAACATAATTGACATGAATATATGAAGTATATACTAAAATATACATTCTGAGCAATCTGTGATGCAAAGAATATTTATTATTAATTTACAGGGCCACACAAAAATATCCCACTACATAATGGTATACGGGGAAATATTATTTAGGGTGTTTTTTCTTTATAATAAATTATTTCACACTTTATGAAGTTGATATATATGAATAAAAGTTCCTTCGTGTATAATAGAAAGTAGAGTTACAGTATTTACAAGAACAGACAAAAGGTTTCGACCACTATACAGTTTCCGAAGTACTGTGTACTATAACAGCAAGATCTGGATATTTTTAAAACTTCTATAGTCTACCATAAATCGCGCAATATTGCAATGGCATTTTTATGCGAGTCATCATCTGTTGTTCATTTGATAATTTTGTCCACAAGTATAGTCGTTTTCCTGAGTTCACGGACTATGGCAAAACCTGGGGGCCTGCAATCCCTATATTTTTTAAAAAACGTCATTCACAGTCGATTAACCGATCGATAACTTTGCCGCAATCTCACGAGAAGATTGGTCCTTTAGCGACAAACAAATCACTCGCTTACTAACAAAAATTTTTGATATTTTCATTTTTGACTTTTACGCATTTTTTTACGTTTTTCACGTTGATTAACCCCTTCCAGAACGGGCGAGTTTTGTTAGCAAAATGAGAAAGTATCGACTGTCGCCGGAATTTACAAACGACTTTTTAAGAAATTTAGAATATCTTAATTTAAGATTTCATTTTAAAAGCGAAATTTTACTAAAATATTATTGATACCGTTTGCAAGTTTGGAATTAAAATTAAGTATCCCCCCACAGTGTGCCGGAAAGGGTTAAATAACAAACACAGCCAAAAAAACACCGATAGCAAAAATAAAAGAATAACGAAAGGCCGTAAAGTACACGAGAATTTCGAATTCTTTCCCTTTACATCAATTGTCTTCAATATCCAATCAAAATGGTTACGTGCTGGTCAGAGGTTATTTGCATATTCCTAACTTTTGAAGCATTTGCTCATCTTCTTTGTTAAAAAAGTCTGGAAAACCTATCAAAAAAACGAACTGATCGGAAACTGTTGACTGCTACTGTATATACATGTATGTATATGTAAATATGTGTTTGTATGTATATGTGCGTATGTATGTATATTTTACACTGGCCTTCGTCTAACTGAAAAGTACTAAATTTCCACTCCGCGATCACGAGACTTTTGATGTCACCGGTTGCCGGATTACTTGAATATTTGGTAATGTTGCCAGATGTCCCGCGTAAAACAAAATTCCAAATGTGCTGGATACCATTCCATTATACGACACTCTTAACCAGGCAGAACTCGCTAGGGAGAATTTCTCTCCGAATTCTCAATTGCTTTTCTTTTACTTTACATTCGCTTAATATCACTTTTTTTTTTTTTTTTTTTTTTTTTTTGCCTCAGTACTTTTATTCGCAAAAACAGGTAAAATAATTGAAATAACATTTTGAAATTTTAATTAAAAGGAAAAAGAGTTTAAATAAGAGTCTTAAAAAAGGTACGATGGCGAGAGAAAATCTCATGTAGCGAGTTCTCCCTGGTTAATCGCAGATAATTCTCCCACAAGATAAGGCGAAAAAAATTACTTTAAAATATTGGTGTTTACAACATTTGGAATCAAGATTTATGCGGGACACCTGGCAACATTAATACAGTAGAACCCCGCTAATTCGGACCCCGTTAATCCGGATCTCCGGATAATCCGGATCATTTTGTTCATTTTTTTCTTTTAAGTTTGAGATGCGATTGGCTAATTTCCATAACATTAACTTGTTTCATCGTCGTATTCTGAATTTTAAAAAAAAACTTTTTTTGAAATCTTTTCGGAAGAATTAATCAAAATAAATGTTTTTACTGTAAAATTATAAATTATATTTGTCTGTAAATATTCAATAAGTTTAACATAAAGGTGATTTTCTGTAAGTATGTTTTATATTATTTCATTTTTTCTAATTCTCCGGATAATCCGGATTTTTGATAATCCGGATTGGGTCCGGTCCCAATTAATCCGAATTATCGGGGTTTTATTGTACTAGTGTTAAGCAACGATACAATAATGGTGGCTGTCTTACAGGATTTTATTTTCAACGTTTGTACGGTCCCTTAAACTTGAATTCTTTCACGTGAATTTCCTCCCTTAAATATGCAAAAGGATTTTTTTTTTTTTTTTTTTTTTTTTTTTTCAGCTTTATTTTTTAAAGATAAAATATGTCACTGAAAACTTCTGTTAAATACTGATGTCTAATATCAAAGACCGTACAAACGTTTAAAAATACCTGCCATCGGTAACTTTTCTTCTTTTTTGAAAAAGCACGTGGTTGCGTTTGGGCTTTATGTAAAGGATTTCAGGTTTATATTTTTTGCATCACTCCCAGCCAAAACAATTCCTCTGTATACTTTCTTTTTACTTTATGATTATCTTCCCGTCACTTCGCACAGTAGTGTAGTACTCAAGTTGTCACCTCCATAAAAGTTGAATTAAAATTACAAAAAAAAAAAAAAAAAAAAAATTAAAAACAAATATAGATACAGTTTTCAAACAAACTGCATTAAAAAGTAAATTTTTTCCCTATACAACGGCATTAAAATTCAAAATGTGTGATGTCCAGAAGTTTAAAAATTTACTGTAGCGAAAATTTCAAAAACAAAATTTCATCGGAAAGTGTTGCCATTCGCAATTTGATGTATGCGTCACGCCTAGATACGTTTGGCCTTTATAATATACAAAGATAGATAGATAGATAGATAGATAGATAGGAGGACGCTAAAACTATGTTTAAAAAATTTCAAGCGATTTGGTTAATTTTTAGAGAAGCTGCATCAAGGGCCCCATGAAAACGATTAATATTCAAAATCGGTGGTAGCTGAAGTCTGAGTAAATTATTTCGTCGTTCATGTAGTAGCTAGAGGATCTAAGAAGTTGTTAGAAAAAAAAAAAAGCTAGTGAATCGGACTTTTTGTAAGGGAGCTTTAATACGGAATCTCAGAGGTGACAACTGTCAGTTAAAACCAGGGCCTTAGCATTAAAACATGTTACAATGTGTTAATACAATATACATTAAATCTTTAATTAGTCAAAAATAAGCATAGGTTAATTATTCGTTGGAATAATATATATATTTTAAATGCACCAATTGATTGGGTAAATGTTTAAAAAAGACCCGAATAAAAATATCAGGATGTTGGTCCTAGGAAAAGAGTCCAATACTTGACAATAAAATTTTGAACTGAGAAGGTAAGAAATCTAGGACATAAAAAATGCTTGGCGCACAAAAGTTCAAGGAGCTTTGGACCGGGTCTTTGTGATTCCCTACAGCGAGCGACCCAGTGTTTTATGTGGAATGCAAAAACTCGAAAATATCTAAATGGAACGGGAATCTCAAAAATGAAAATTCGGATTAAATGGAATCAATTTATTAACAATTTATCATCACAAACAGTTAAAGAAGCCCTGAAACAGGGTCCAGGGTCATAACTGAAAAGTTAAACAAAAATAATTTGTGAAAATTACAGGAGTGAGCACCTTAAACCGTTTGAGGAAGCATTCCTTAATTGGATTCTAAGGGTATCATTTCAATGGGATTTGTTTCAATCTACTTAGATAACAATTCGGCTACTTTCTGTATTATAAAATTTCCTCTTAGACCTCAACAACTAACATTTTCGAACATTATTGGTGCATTCTTTTTTCGTGTATAATAGGTTTGATTGTTTCTTCCAGTGATGTTACTTTATGTTGGGGGGGACCCAGATCCAGATTCGTTCGGAAAGAGGATCGTTAGCAATTCTGCGGAAATCAATGAGGTCCCTGAAACCAAGCTCATTTAAACGATTTTTAAAGGCTATAAAATCATACAAAATTGAGTGTTGTTTAAGGTTATTATTACGGGCCCCGGAAAACGCCGGGCAAGTTAGCTGGTTTTTCAAATATAAAATTTTAAAAATTTTAAAAACGTGGTGTAATTTAAAATTATAGTAACCCAAAATATTTGTAGAATATCATTTTTTTTTTTAAATAAAAGAAATATCTAAATTTTACTTTTGATTCAGTATTTTTAAAGTAATTAAAGTATTTTCAGTAATATTAATTTTAAAAAGATTAAAAATATTTAAAATAAAAATTTGAAAAAAAAAATATGTAACTTTTATTAAAAAGAATCATATTTTTAAAAATAAATATATTTTTCGAATTTGCTGAATCAAAATTTGTAAAATAATTAAAAAAAAACATGTTCTAAGTTTGAAGCATTTATTTTTTTAACGGTTCTTGAGTTATAACGATTTAAATTCGAAAAATTGTGAAAAAACCCATCATGAAAAAAAACGCATTTTCACATGAAGTCATTTCATGATAATCATTGCTTTAAATCTAGATATAGAAAACAAACGAAAACTAAAAATTTAATATTTCCTCTTCTAATTAAGACAGAAACATGATTTAAACGTCATTTAAAGCATTAAGACACAGTGAAACTTTTAATACAATATTTTTTTTAATTTGAAGATTTTTGTGACCCGGACCCCCTAACCCCTTTCGGCGCGGTGGTATATCTATGAAACCACTTAATTTTAATTCCCAAACGCCACATTGGCACGGGAATTTTGATATAAAAATTTACGGTTTATACCCCTTAAAGCATAGTGACGTCACTGCAACGTCGTTGTGAAGTCACATTGTGACTTTGTGACCATCGATTGTCGATGTGACGTCACGTGAAGTCGATGTGAAGTCACAGTGACTAAAATGTGAAGTCGTTATGGCCGTTTTTGAGCTCTTTTGTGACGTTTCACAAAGTGGTCACAATGTGACAAATTTGTGAAAAATGTGTCATTTGTGACTAATTTGACATTAACATTGTGACGAAACTGTGACAAAAGCGACGATATTTAAATTGCTAGAAACATGTTTTTTAAAGTAAATAACATGTTTTGAAGCATATTTATAAATTTCTAAAGATTTTTAAGAAAGTCACATCTCAGTCACAATGTGGCGTCACTGAGTGGTGGCATTTTGGTCACAGATGTGACGTCACTGTGACCATGCATGCTATTAGGATCAATGCGTGAAATATAGCTTTTTCATATTTACAAATAAAGTTGTTTTCAATTTATGGTGTAAGTCATTAATTTCAACACTTAACCAATGAATTTGCCCTGCGCCGGAAAGGGTTAATAAATACAATTCTATTATTTTAACCCCTTAATGGCCGCGTTAAATTACGGTTAAAAACTCAAATTCATTATTCCCACCACTTTTTTGGAAAAAAATATTCTTCTTATTTAATGACAAGTAAAATAATCTCAGAATAAAACCGATTATACTATTTTATAAAACTGGTGGGAATCAAATAATTCTGAATAAAAGCCGCGAAACTTGCAGCCCGTGAATGTCTCGAGCGCGACGATTGATTAAATTCTTTTGAACATTTTCATTTTCTGCCGAAAATAGGAAGATCATCAAAATTATGTTTCTGTTTCGGCATTAAGAACCTCTTTCGATCGATCTTTACTAATTAGCATTCGTTAGTGAACGTGATTTATATTATATTGCAGATTATTTGTTTGAACAGCAAACATGGGAAAACGGAAAATGTTGCATGTTACAATATTTTCTATAGATATCTTATATTCCTGAAATGATGCGTGCAGAACAGTCAAATATATATTGCACTAATGCACGCATCACTAGACATTGGTTTACTTTCAACTTTTGTGTGTTATGTTTTCATGTTTTCAACTAGCGTAAATTCAAATAAAAAAATATATTTTCCTTTAACAGCTGTTGCAATGTTTCTGTGTTTCAAATTGTGCAAGACAGATTATAGGAAAATAAATAAATTTTGTTTTGTAGCAAAAAACACTTTTATTTCTGTTTTTAAATTTCCTGGATATTTTTTGAAATCCGTTCGGCACTAGGATTGGTGAAGTTCTTATGTTCAAATAATAAAATTTTACAATTGAAGACGTAAGTAGAAGAAGGTAATATGTCACATTTTCTCAAAAATTATTTTTTGATTAACCCCTTAACTGGTTAATTCTTTTTCGTTCAATAAATTGAAAATAGCGGACTCACACCACTATTATTTAAATAAAATATTCCTAAAATTTAGTAATCTAATTAATCTAATTAATCTAATAACTACAGTAATTAAAGTACTGATGTTCAGTGGCGGACCATTTGGGATCCCTGTTAATATAATATTTGTGTAATGCAATTTAAAATATTTAGCAGTTTGGTTTTTTATTAGTTTTAATGAATTAATATCAGAGTTATATTTTTATTTAGAAAATTTAATATTAAATAATAAAAATATAAATAGTTTGTAGGGGAGAGTGGGAATGAATGGGACAACAGAAATTTATGTATGTTCCCCATACATAAATAATTTGTTTAAAGATAGAAAACCAACGATTATATATGCACAAATAAAGTATGAGAAGGTAGTAAATAGCTATTTTGAATCTACTATCGAGATTCTTCATCAGTGCAAAACTCAGCGAGCTAAAAAATAGCAAAACTGAGCGAAGAGACAGAGAGACGCAGGCTTATATACCCGCTATGGGAACAATCCCGCCTAAAGAAAAGCAACCAATAAGAAAAAAGCAGCCAAAACAACTTTGTGGACAAGTAGCGACATCTATCGGAGAACAAGCAAAACAAAAACTAAAAGGCAAGTAAAAAAAAAAAAAGTATTAAATTAAAGATTTCCAAATACTAGGAAGATAAGGAGTACTAGATAAGTCATTGACTAAGGAGTGGGAATTTTTTATGATGTGGTAAGTTTCCCAAAAATCAAGATCAAGAATGGAAGGATATTTATGGATGATGGTGGCTGAAGAAAAGTTAAAGTTATGTTGTGAAGACCAACAATGTTGAGCAATAGAGGAATGTTTAAGCTCTTGGTTTTTGACATACCTTTTATGTTCCATTAAACGAAATCTGAGAGCACGTTTAGTCTGACCAATATAAGAAAGACCACATTGGCAAGAAATTTGGTAAATACCCCAGTTATCTAAGCGATCAATGGGGTGCTTAAGATTTGAAAAAGCAATTTTATTAACAGGAGAAAAAATAACATTGAAATCGGACCTTTTTAAAATTTTAGCAACTTGCTGACTGATTTTGGGGAAAAAAGGCAAAACAACCAAAGCATTAGAGTTCGAATTAGTTTTTTCTTTCAGAATGGGTGGATTTCGTCAAATTTCTATGAATTGAATCGATAATATTAGAGGGAAAACCACGATCAACAGCAATAGCTTTTAGATAATTAAGTTCATCACTGAGTAACTGAGGAGTTGAACAAATTTGCTATTTAAATAAATAATTTGATAATTTACTTGAATGGTGGCAGTACTGAGGTCATTCAACAGACATAGTTTCAAAGCAATATCCATAACAGAAGATTAGCTATTGTACAAAGTTTATTTTTCAAGAACCAAAGTTAGTTTTTCTGCTTAATCTTTTTAGCATTTAATTGATAGTTAACCTTCTCAAAACCTTATAATTTTTTAATGTTAAAATGATATAATCGTTTGTAATATTTATGATGCAAATGAACAATATTGACAGTGCTTACTAAGCCTAATCACTGTTTTATATAACCATGTGACTATGGGGATGCATGGGACACTGCATTTATCCCCAGGGCTATTCCATACTAAATAAAATTACATATTGTCATTACCTAAAAACCAGATGTTAAAAGAACAAAACGAGGCCACTGTCGTGTCCTAACCGATACACCAGATGAACAATATTTGGAAAAAAAATTGTAAAAAAAACAGAAACCAAAAAAAAAATGAATTGCCTGCCTTCAAGAAATATTTTTAGCAAAGGACAGTAGTGATGAATCTGAAAATTTGTCACTTCATGATGAATACGAAAGCGATATGGACCACTAAAATTGCAGCTTGGATAATATAATAGAAGACGACTTTATCCTAACAAAGAAATGTGGAAAAAAATATTTATCATTACGTTGCTAGGGTTTAGAAAAATAATGATAACCTTCAAGTACAATTCTTGAGAAAATAGGATAATAATTCCTTATTTTACTGTACCGATCCACCAGAAATTCATTTTGTTCATCAGGGGTATATTGTTATGAAACTACCAAAGCCTGGGAACTGCCAGAACCAAAGGACTGTTGTCATTTGGTATTAGCTTCAGTCAATATGCAGTAAAATAAAATGTATCACTCAGTTTTCAAATAAAATATGTTTAGAATAACTTTTTTTTCCTGTCCCATTCATCCCCACCATGGGGATAAATGGGATAGTATGCACGCATGTTTAAAAAAAAGTATTAAAATTTTTAAAATCAATTTTTTATTGAAATTAGTCAGTTATTAAGTTGCTAAATGCTGAAGTATTCTTTGAGTTATATTTTTTAAATTAACAACTGTATACAGCTTAAGTTATTAGTAAAAAGGTAAAAATTGTCCCATTCATCCCCACTCCCCCCTACCCTATAGAAAACATTTTTTACATAAAAAATAGCATAGGAATATTTTAAGATTGGATTTCAGCGAGAAAATTACTACATTCAAAAACGAAGAAATTCTGTCCCGTGTTGCTTGTAGATAAGAAGAAACAAGGAACTTTAAAAATTGCTTTGTAAATAATGAAGAAAATCTTGTACCTCATGCAAAACTAATTCACAGTGACACATTAGTACACACTAAGGCGTTACTTAATTATTTGGACCAAGAAAAGTAAAGCTTACCAGTTAAAAAAAATAACATTGAGAAATTTGAGTAATAAAGTTCTCTGTCTTGAGTAATAAAGCTCACTGTCAAAAAACAGATCTCTGTCATTTCATTCTTTAGAAAACAGAGAGGTAAACTACTTTTGTTGTTGTTGTTGTTAATTGTACATCAAAATAATTCTAAAACTTATGTTCATTCACTTTATTTTGTATTAATTAAATTATTAATGTTCAATTGTAAAATAAATTTTTCAACTTCTATCCTCTTTTTTTTTTTTTTTTTTTTCAATAATCGATTCCATATATTATTTCATGCACTAACTCATACTTATGAGTTAGTGCATAAGTATGCACTAACATAAGTGCATACTTATGTTATGCACTTATAGCATAACATAAGTAATTTGATATTTTAAAGTGATGATTCATATTATATATAATTTTATTTAATATTTCATTTTATTGGAAAAGGCATTTCTCGACCATACCGGTTATTTGAGAGTCTACGGTATACAGGGTGCCCGTACATATTATTTGATGCACTAACTCATACTTATGAGTTAGTGCATAAGTATGCACTAACATAAGTGCATACTTATGTTATAGCATAACATATGTAATTTGCAGAGTCGCATAATATAGACGCACGCGCGCACGCCGTGCGCAGAAAATTTTATGAAATTTGCAGAAAATTTTAAAAAACAAACAATTTTTAGTTTTATAACTTTTTTTAGTACTAAAAAATAAAAATATTCCCTCAATTTTATGAACGAATTATTTACTGTTAACGCGAATGTCACCAAAAAGCCTCGAAAAAAATCGCGAATTTTATGAACGAATTATTTACTGTTAACGCGAATGTCATCAAAAAGCCTCGAAAAAAATCGCGAATTTCAACAAAGAATCGCGTAAAAAACGTGAATTTCGTCCAAAAGCTGAGTAAAAAATGCGAATTTTGTGCATGGGTCTCATAAAAAACACGAACCCCGTGCATGAATCGTGTAAAAAACGTGAATTACATCCATGAATCGCGTAAAAAACGTGAATTACATCCATGAATCGCGTAAAAAACATGAATTACGTCCATGAATCGCTCAAAAAACGCGAATTACTTCCATGAATCGTTTAAAAGACGCGAATTAAGTCCATAAATCACTCAAAAAATGCGAATTACGTCCATGAATCGTGTAAAAAAAATGCGAATTACGTTCATAAATCGCATAAAAAACGTGAATTACGGCCATAAATTGCTCAAAAATCGCGAATTTCTTCTACAGAAAGCTCAAAAAACGTAAATTACGTCCATGAATCGCATAAAACTAGTGAATTGCGTCCATGGTTCACATAAAAACTCGAATTACGTTCATGATCCGCATGAAAAAAAGCGAATTACGTTCATGAACCACATGAAAAATGCGAATTACGTTCATAAATCGCTCAAAAAAATGCAAATTATATTCATAAATCGCATAAAAATCGCAAATTACATCCATGAATCGCACAATAAACGTGAATTACGTCCATGAATCGCGTACAAAAAAGCAAATTACGTCCGCAAATCGTTTAAAAAACGCAAATTATGTCCATTAATCGTGTAAAAATTGCGAATTACGGTTATAAAAAAGCGAATTACGTCCATGAATAGTGTAAAATAATGCCAATTACTTTCATAAATCGCATAAAAAACGCGAATGACATCCATGGATCGCATAAAAATAGCGAATTACGTCCATAAATCGCGTAACAAATGCGAATTACGCTCACGAGTCGCATAAAAAACGCGAATTACGTCCATAAATCGCCCAAAAAACGCAAATTACGACCATGAATCGCGCAAAAAACGCGAATTACACCTAACATGAAATTAATTTGCAGAAAGTTTTTGACTCATTATTATGTGCGCAGAAAGTTTTTGGTTTTATACAAGTCTGGTAATTTGATATTTTAAAGTGATGATATAATTTTATTTAATATTTCATTTTATTGGAAAAGGCATTTCTCGACCATACCGGTTATTTGAGAGTCTACTGTATACAGGGTGTCCCTAAACTCATGGTATATACGCTAGGGGGTGATAGAACACATCAAGACGAGTAATAGTAAATAGGAAACCAAGGATCTCAAATGTTTTCCAAAGGATATAGCCGCCATTAAAGTTTGGGGTCCAAAATTTCAAATACTCATAAAAAACAAAAAAATTAGTCGATTGGTTTGCGGTTTTCACTAAAACTATTCTTTATGTTGGTATTTTCTTGAAAATAAATTATAAAGATAAATTTCGAAAATGCCGATAGAGGGCGCTTTAGACTTTAAAATAATGAAAAACTATTTTTTGCAGTGATTTTTTTGCATCCCATTAAATGGTTTCGTAAACTTAGACTTAAACTTAAATTTTGAGCTCTAAATCTGAATAGTTGGAAGTGGTTAAGTAGCACAAACTTAACTGTGTTCAGAAGGTTTAAATTTCAAATGATTATAAAAAACGGAAAAATTGGTCGATTGATTTGCGGTTTTCACTAAAACTATTCTTTATGTCGGTATTTTATTGAAAATGATTTATAAAGATAAATTTTTAAAAATGCCGATAGAGGGCGCTTTAGACTTTGGAGTAACGAACAACTATTTTTTACGTTATTTTTTTGCATCTGATTAAATGTTTTCGTAAACTTAGACTTAAACTTAAATTTTGAGCTCAAAATCTGAATAGTTCGGAGTCGTTAAGTAGCACAAACTGAACTGTGGTTCAGAGGGTTCAAATTTCAAATAATTATAAAAAGCGGAAAAATTGGTCGATTCGTTTGCGGTTTAAAATAAAACTATACCTTAAGTCAGTATCTTCTTGAAAATTAATTTTAAAGATAAATTTCAAAAAATTCCGTTAGAGGACGCCTTACACTTCAGAGTAACCAACAACTAATTTCAACCGTTATTTTTTGTATCTAATTAAATGCTTTCCAAAACTTATTAAATGTTTTCGAAATCTTAGATTTAAAGTTAAATTTTGAACTCAAATTCTGAATCGTTGGGAGAGGTTAAGAAGCGCAAACTGAAGTGTGTTCAGAAGTTGAAATTTAACCCTCCCCTCCCTCGAACACAGTTCACTTTTGCGCTACTTAAACACTCGCAACGATTCAGAATTTGATCTCAAAATTTAAATTTAAGCATTTGAAAGCATTTAAGGAGATTAAAAAATAATAATAATAACGGTTAAAAATAGTTGTACGCTACTCCAATATCTACGGGCCCTCTATCGGCATTTTGTGAAATTTATCTTTAAAATTTAATTTCAAAAAAACACTCATTTAAAGAGTAGTTATAGCAAAAACCGCAAACGAATCGACTAATTTTTCCGTTTTTTATAATCGCTTGAAATTTAACCCTTTCCGGCGCAGACAAATTCTGTTCGAAAAATGCGAAATCTTTGACTGACACAGGAATTTACAAAAGACTTTTTTAGAAATTAAGGACTCCCTGATTTAAGCTGCCATTGTAAAAGTAAAATTTTACTAAAGTATTATTGGTGCCATTTGTATGTTTGGAATTAAAATTAGGTGTTGTCGGAGTGGTAACACTGCGCCGGAAAGGGTTAAACCCTCTGAACACAGTTCAGCTTGTGCTCCTTAACCACTGCCAACTATTCAGATTTTGAGCTCAATATTTAAGTTTAAATCTAAGCCTACGAAACCATTTAATGAGATGCAAAAAATAACGGCAAAAAATAGTTATTTGTTAATCCAAAGTCTAAAGCGCCCTTTATCGGCATTTTTTTAAATTTATCTTTATAATTTATTTTCAATAAAATACTGACATAAAGAATAGTTTTGGTGTAAACCGCAAGTCAATCGACCAATTTTTCTTTTTTTTATAATCATTTGAAATTTGAACCCTCTGAACACAGTTCAGTTTGTGCTACTTAACCATTCCAAACTATTCATATTTAAAGCTCAAAATTTAAGTCTAAGCTTACCAAACCATTTAATGAGATGCAGAAAATAACGGCAAAAAAAAGTTGTTCATTAATCCAAAGTTTAAAGCGCCCTCTATCGGCATTTTTCAAAATTTATCTTTATAATTTATTTTCAAGAAAATACCGTCATAAAGAATAGTTTTAGTGAAAACCGCAAATCAATCGACCAATTTTTCCGTTTTTTATATTTATTTGAAATTTTGGGCCCCAAACTTTAATGGCGGATATCTCCTTTACAAAACGTTTAGGACCGTTGGTTTCCTATTTACTATTACTCGTTTTGATGTGTTTTGTCACCCCCTAACGTATGTACCATGTGTTTAGGGACACCCTGTATAATAAACAGGGTTCAGGCGAGGTCTGGAATTTTATGACTTGTAAATTCTTCGGTACCTGTATTTTCTTATAGAAAAGCTTTGATTTAATTGGGCGAAATTTTGTGTAATTGAATTAAATTATTATTATTATTATTATTATTATTATTATTATTATTATTTTGAAAAAAAAAAGTTCTGATACATTATCTAAAACATAATGGTACATGTACGAACCATGTTAAAGCATAACGTTTATGTTCTTGATCACAGATGGAAATGAACTTTCTCATTAAAGTTTTCCTTGAATAACTTAAAATTTCCTCAGATGAAATTTATTTCTATATTCTGAAATAAAATGTAAAATTATAAATGAAAGAAATAAATTTTTAAAAAATACTAAAATATTTCTTTGCAGTTCTTTTTCTTCCAATTAATTCTAATATTAATAACATCTGACATCTTCACAAGTATGCAAATTAATGAAACTTCTATGCAATTCTTTATATTAATAAAAAGATAAATGTTTGATAATTGTATGTATTTTGAAAATCAAATGGTCTTTTTATGAAAAATATTATTTACTTTTACCGCCATATAAAAAAATAAAAGAATTTTAAGTAAAAAATTTTGCTTACACATATCTGACACAGCGGCGGTCTAAAAATGATGTCGCACTTTTTTTCAATAATTTTGACATCCCTCGCCCTCCTTTATCACAAAGTGTCACACTTCACATACCCCCTACCGTCTCTTGTCACATATCATTCTATATTACATAAACATATACTTGCAGTTCAGAAATAAAGCATTACGTTATAGATCATATTTCAAATTTCAGTTTTAAATTTTAACGATACCTTTTTATAATATCTGTGAGCATAACAATAAAATTGATTTCTGTACTTATTTTACATCAAATAAGATTAAGGTTTACAACAAAAACATAATTAATATAAAATAGTAATAAAGTGTCAAAGAAGCATGTGTCAAAGAAGTATTAAAGAGCAGTTGAAAACAGCATTATTATGGAATTTAATTTATTTGACTTTAAATCTCATCTTTACTTTATGAACACAAATTACTATAATTTCAAAATAGCTTCAAAATTTGATTTGCTGACTTTTAATGCTTTTATTTCAACCATAATGTGTGATACCACATTTCTTCAAATTTCTTTCTATCCCCTTGTCACAAACAGTCACAATTTCATGAACCAGCTCCCCCCCCCCTTTCAAGTGTGGCATCATTTATGGATGGATTAAATTTAAGAGCCCACAATAGTCACAGAAAAAGTACACAAAAAGACCCGGATGACCATGTAAAGTCTATGGGAGCGTTCTTTTCTAATATCTCGCTCAAATTTTAATAATTTTGCATGATTTTTTTGTACAAGATAGCTGAAGGCAATCCACAACCGGGCTAGTTTTTACTTTTTCAATTTTTGTTTCGGATTTTCTTTAAAAAATTACTTTAACTTTCGAAACCGGTTTAAACCGGTTCTGAAACTGAAACTATCGTAATATAAAAAATATATAACCAAAATCGAAAAAGTAAAAACTAGCCCGGTTGTGGATTGCCCTCAGCTATCTTGTGCAAAAAAAATCATGCAAAATTATTAAAATTTGAGCGAGATATTAGAAAAGAACGCTCCCATAGACTTTACATGGTCATCCGGGTCTTTTTGAGTAATTTTTCTGTGACTATTGTGGGCTCTTAAGGTACCGTTACAAAAAAAAAAAAAAAAAAAAAAAAAAAAAAAAAAAAAAAAAAAAACCTTTATTGTTATTCGTTAGATGCTACATTGCTAAATTAGAGGATTTTCGAGTACCTATATTTCTCATATTTTTCGTTCTCTATAAGATAAATATCCACTGATTGAATAAAATAATGAATAATGTTTTGAAATCAGGATATTTTAAAGTCTGCGAAATTAGTAACACTTGTCAGACTACCCCCTCTTTATGAATTACTATACATATGAGGACGTTTCAAATGAGGGGTTTTCAAATTCAACTCGTCCAAAAAATCAAGTATTTTGAAACAGCGAAAAACTTCCGACTTTGACCAATGGTCTTCATTGTAAACCAAGTTATACAACAGCAAAAATACAAAATAGTTTTTTTTTTTTATTGTTGTAACTTTTATTATTGTTGATTGTGGATTTTTAACACGCTTTTATTAACTTCACCTGTATGTGAGTTTGTGAGTTTGTAACTCTCCTTATTATCTAAAGTTTTTCTCAAGCAATTTTGACTAAAAAATTGCATTCTATGGTTTTCGGGCACGAGAAAATCATTGGGCTAGGTTACATGATCGAGGAAAAATTTTAATGGGTCATATTGGGTCATTAAGGGTCTGGGTCAAGCTATTTATATTTAAAGAACGGCGTGATCGATTATAACAAAATTTTGTATGTAACAGTTTTTTGGCACGAGAAAACTATCGGGCTGGGTCACATGTTCGAAAAATTTCGATTAGTGGGTCATTTTTGGGTCATTATGGGTCAAGCCATTTTTATCTAAAAAACGGCTCTAACGATTTTGACCAAATTTTATATTTTATCGTTCTGGATTACAAGAAGACCATTGGGTTAGGTAACATGTCCAAGAAAATTCGGTTAGTGGGTCATTTTTGGGGTCATTGTGGGTCATGCTATTTTTATCTAAAGATTTTCTCACGCAGTTTTGACTAAAAATTGCATTCTATGGTTTTCGGGCACGAGAAAATCATTGGGCTAGGTTACATGTTCGAGAAAAAGTTTTCATGGGTCATATTGGGTCATTAAGGATCTGGGTCAAGCTATTTATATTTAAAGAACGGCGTGATCGATTATAACGAAATTTTGTATGAACAGTTTTTTGGCACGAGAAAACTATCGGGCTGGGTCACATGTTCGAAAAATTTCGATTAGTGGGTCATTTTTGGGTCATTATGGGTCAAGCCATTTTAATCTAAAAAACGGCTCTAACGATTTTGACCAAATTTTATATTTTATCGTTTTGGATTACAAGAAGACCATTGGCTAAGGTAACATGTTCAAGAAAATTCGGTTAGTGGGTCATTTTTGGGGTCATTGTGGGTCATGCTATTTTTATCTAAAGATTTTCTCACGCAGTTTTGACTAAAAATTGCATTCTATGGTTTTCAGGCACGAGAAAAACATTGGGCTAGGTTACATGTTCGAGAAAAAATTTTAATGGGTCATATTGGGTCATTAAGGGTCTGGGTCAAGCTATTTATATTTAAAGAACGGCGTGATCGATTATAACGAGATTTTGTATGAACAGTTTTTTGACACGAGGAAACTAATGGGCTAAATCACATGTTTGAGAGTTTTCGACTATAATGATCATTTGTGGGTCATGATGGGTCATAATGGATCATGTCAAGCTACATCTAAAGAACAGGTGGATCGATTTTAACGAAATTTTGTATATAACATTTTTTGGCACAAGAAAATCATTGGGCTAGGTCACACTTTCGAGAAATTTCGATTAATGGGTCATAAAGGGTCTGGGTCAAGCTATATATATTTAAAGAACGGCTGGATCGTTTTTAACGAAATTTTGTATGTAACAATTTTTAGACACGAGGAAACTAATGGCTAAGTCACATGTTCGAGATATTTCGATTATAAGGGTCATTGTGGGTCATTGATGGGTCATGCTAATTTTATGTAGAAAATGTCTCTCACCATTTTGACTATATTTTGTATTATGATATTCTCGGGCAAGAGAAAACCATTGGACCAGGACACATGCTCGCGAAAATTCGATTAATGGGTCATTTTGGGTCATAATGGGTTAGGGTTATTCTAATTATATATAACAACGATTCAATCAATTTTACCTAAATTTTGTAACGAAACGTCTTTTGTCACGAGAAGACTATTGGGCAGAGTAGCAAGTTAAACAAAATTATATTAGCAGGCCATTTCGCTTTATTGATGAATGCTGTCAAGCTAATTTTATCTAAGAAACGGCTTAAACGATTTTGATTCAATTTTATATTCTACTGTTTTTGATTACCTGGAGACCTTTGAGCTAAGTCACACATTTGATCAAATTTGATTAGTGGGTCATTTTGGGTAATACGGGTCAGGTTCAGGAAAAAATGGCAGCAACCAATAAGTTGGCGATATTTCACAAAATATTGGCGACATTTGGCCAAAAAATTGACTATTAAGATTACGAAAGCCACAACACGTATTTGGTGCCAAATGAAAGAATGTCTCCAAATTTGGCTATATCTGGCAAAAAATGTTTTCTTTCATAATGTGAAGAATTTTTTTTATACATTCTTAATAGGATTCGAGATGCATGGTTAAATTAACCAGAGTCGACCAAAAAAAGTGATTTGGATCGATGTCCTTTCGTTGTAAATTTTAAAATAAATATAGTTTAAAAAAACTGAAAACCACGCTTTTAAAGTAATCAAACTAAGAAGTGAAAAATAAATATAGTTTAAAGAAAATAAAAACCACGCTTTTAAAGTAATCAAACTAAAAAGTGAAAAATAAATATAGTTTAAAAAAACTAAAAAACACGCTTTTTAAGTATATCAAACTAAAAAGTGAAAAATAATTTTTACTATAAGCTGAAAACGAAAATAGATGAAAAATACTATATTACTATAAAATCATTATTATTATAGAAATCAATTAATAAGCAATAAATAAAATTATCGTGGAAAAAAAGCGTGGGGTGCTCCATCTACCATGCTCCATCTATCAGTTCTTAAGAAGCACCCCACGCTTTTTTTCCACGATAATTTTATTTATTGCTTATTAATTGATTTCTATAATAACAATGATTTTATAGTAATATAGTATTTTTCATCTATTTTCGTTTTCAGCTTATAGTAAAAATTATTTTTCACTTTTTAGTTTGATATACTTAAAAAGCGTGTTTTTAGTTTTTTTAAACTATATTTATTTTGTTGTGGTTGTTGTCGTTACTGTTTGTTGTTTGTTTGTGCAGGATTATCAGTAGAACAGATACAGTAAACACGATTTTTTAAATTTTGCATAAAACGAGTTTTCTAACTCCAGTCCTTATACATGCTCCATAGAAGAAAACATTTAATTAAAATTTTACACCGTAAATTCTTTGAAATAAATTTTAAATTAAAATAATTATAATTATATTGCACGCGGAGAAAGTATTGGCTGAATACTTACATAAACAAAACAGCGAAGCTGTTTTGTAAAATTCAACAAGGAAGGCAAAAATATGTGTCTAGCTTCTAGCATTAGCTTAGGTTGTTAAGCTCATTCCAACACATTCACAGTAATGTAACAAAACTGTACCGTTTAAAATATTAAAATATTCCATATCATTTCATCTTATAGAAAAGTGCACCGCATTTCAAAACCAGATTTCAGCTATTCCCAGTTACAATCGGAAAATCATCCAATTTTTTTTAGCAGCCCAATATATGATGTAGAGATTTGTATATGTTAACAACATGCATTCCAAAATTTAGTTCATTTAAGAAATACATATATTTCAGAAAATTCCCCTTTAACAATTTCCTCTAATAAGAAGAATATTATGCGAATACTTTAGTACAGCCTTGTATATGAGGTATACAATTTATATATAAAGATTAATATGGAAAAAACTAATTAAATTTAAAAGCGCATACCGAATTTTAAAACGTACTCTGCAGCATGTATTACGCAGTGACAGTACTGTAACCGATTTATTTTGAGTCTCTCTGTAAATCAATAAAAAATGCTATGAATTAATAAAAAATACTCTGTTTTAACATGATTGGAGTGAAATTCAGTGATTTATATTACCGTATTTTCGGGTGTATAGCCCGCACCCCTAAATCGAGCAGCGCAGTAAAAAAAGTTCGTGTATAACCCGCGGAGATGCATCGGTGTATAGTCCGCGGGCTATACACCATTTACGAACGTATATTTCGACCAGGGTTCGAAATTAGAAGCCATTACTCATAATATTTAACACAAATTTACCAAATTTTTTCGTGATGCATAATATCTACAGTAATTGGGCTAAAAAATTAAGATTATCAGTACCGTAATTTTCGGAAGAAACGCCGCGGCGTTTACGTGTTTTAAGATAAAATTTCAAGCGATGCGGCGTTTACGCGCTTTTTTTTTTTTTTTTTTTCAAAGAAAAGTGATATTTTTAAAAAAAATTTCCGAAAATTAAAAAAAAATCGGTGATAAATTCAAAATTTCGGACATAAAATTTATACGTATCTTAGGTCATTGGTTCCCAAAAGGAACGAATCCTTGGAATCGATCCGAAATGCACCAACTCCGAAAATGGACGATTCCTCGGACTCTATCTGAAATGAAACGACTGCGGAAAAGTTCGATTCCTAGAACTCGTTCCGAAATGAAACGACTCTGTAAAGGAACGATTCGTCGGAATCGTTTCTAAAAAGAACGACTGCTCTGAATCGTTCCGAAATGATATAAATCACGCACTTTTTTTTTGTTCTTTGCAACAGGGTCGGTAGATTATTTTTTTCAAAAATAAACTAAAAATGATCTTAAATTTAGAATTGTCGAGATTGGAAGGGTTCCGGATTTTGGATTTTGTACTCTACAAACACAATGGCTATTATACATCTATCAGTGCAATACTTGGCGATAGTTGCGGCAGTTCTTCCAAATCCAGAAATAACTGTATTTAAGTAGTAAAAAAAAGCCTTTACAAATATGGGAGAACTCTCTAAATTTCAAGGCATAGCGAAAAAAATTTACAAATTTCGATGTTTTTTCAAATTTTTTAAGGTTTAAAAATTGTAGAAAAGATATCACGATTTTCAATTTTTAAAAAAAAAAAATCTTTATATAACCCGCACCGTGTATAAGCCGCAGCGGCTGTTTGGGAGGGTTTTTTGTATAAGCCGCGGACTATACACCCGAAAATACGGTAGTTTCAATACATTTGAAATAGCATAATGTCATTAAAATACTCTCCAAACGATTTTTCCTCCATTACTATAATGTAATCGAATTCTTTTGAGTGTTCCTATAAATGAACCATTAATCGTACATACTTAGTATGCTATACCAAAAAATGCTTTGGTGACCCTAAATAAACTTTGCCAATTGCATAAAAATCCGAGTATATTTACGGAAGTTACAGCGTGGATAGACGGACAGACAAACCAAATGCATAAGTACTTTTCAACTTTGTTAGATAGCTGTTGATATTGTTTATTTGAAATTTTATGCGCCATTGCACATTGCAAATTAGATGATAATAACTCGTGGGAAATGTCCCTCGTTTGAGGGGGAAAGAGAAGTCTGTGGGAAATGGGATTTTTTGTGGGAAAATTTAAGATTTTATACCCTTACCTCTTATAGCGGCAGAATTTTCCGCGAAATAAATGGCGCAATATTTTTTTGCTAGCGAAAATACTGAGCATAATTCTTAACTTAACACTAGAACGCCGGGAATTTTTACGCGAGTTTTATATAATACCAGAAAAGTAATTTGAAGTTATTTAGTTCATTTGTTAGGCTCATTTCATTGCAACTAATATATAACTTATTTCGTGAATTTTTTTCTGGGTCGAATCAACAATTAGTCTAGTGATCGGTGTCGAATTGACACCTTCCTGGCGTTCTAGCGTTAAAAGCGTCATAAAAGTAGTTTTATTTTGAATAGAAAGATATATTTTTAAGTGGAATTTTAGATTTTTAAATAATATATTTTCTTTCCATTACATGCTTAGTATTTTTATCTGTCAAAATTAATTCATTACCTCCGAAAAAAAAATATTTTGCAAAAAAGTATTTAAAAAAACTAACCAGAAAAATTATAATGTTAAAATATATAGATAAAAAAAAGAATTTTTTTTTTTACAGCAGCAACTGATAAAATGGAAACATTCATGTAATTATGTTATCTTAGATGATGACATATAATATAATCAAAAGATAGTTTCATTTGAATATAATGTTTTCCTCTTTGGGTAATCTTTGAATTAAAGACGACAAAAAAATATATGTAACAACATCAGAAAGAGCTCAACACCAAAGTATTTTCCAGTTCAACCGAAAATACTCGAGGAATTTAAAGCGTTCGTTATATCAAACTACCACTAAGCTCTAGATTTTTTGGGTTCATTTAACACTAGAACCGCGGGAAAATTCATACAAATTTCATAAAAATATTTCGCACCGCAATTTTTATTTAAATCGGTTTTAGTTATTTATAGAAATTATTTTTGCTTAGCATGTGTTTAACCTATTTTATAAAGAGTTTTCTGGTTCGAATTGACATTCTTCTATATGATACGGGCAGTGTTCTCGCTGTCGCTCGCCAATGCGCCAAATTGCGACAAAATTCTTCATTTGGAGAGTGAACAAGCGATTAAATTCGCCAAATTGCTAGTGCTCAATTTTTGTTTTTTCTTTTTTTCTTTTTCGTTTTTCATACATATGCATATATATTTAATATATACATATTTTTTATATTTGTAGCGGATTAGTTGAAATTAGATTGATAACAATCGCTGTCACAGTTATAAAAACTTGGATTATTTTAGAACATATTGAAAAAAAGGGAATACATTAAAGAATTAAAGGCTTTTTTTGTATGTGCTACACGGCGAATCTATTTTGCTAATACTTTTCTCATTTGGCGAATGTTTTTCATTTTTAATTAGCCAAATTACTAACGCTGGTCAAATGTCAGCGAGAACACTGGATACGGGTCAAAATGACCCGTCACCGCGGTTCTAGTGTTAAGCGTTAGTCATACATGACGGATAGTCGTTTTCATAGCAGAGGGGGAATTCTGAACTGCTCAGTTGCACTTATAATAGATGTTCTTTTTCCTCCTAAGTGATAACTGATGCTGGCTGCAATGCAATTTATCTCGCAAATCTATTTTTTTTTATGTAGAATGCGATCTTTAACGAACGGAGGTAGAGGTTCAAACGTAAAAATATTTGCTTTATTATTCTGCATCCACTTTTCTGAAAAATAAAATCATGCAATCAAATAAAAAATAATTAATTTAAAAAAGCCTTTTAAATTTTCTAAGAAAGAAAATTTTTTTTCCTTAAGCGGAAATACGAATTTCATGACATTTTAAAGGTGTAAGTAAAATTTGAAGTTTAAGGGATGTAACCCGCCTACCCTTTTGAAACATCAGCATAAACATGTTTGTGTTTTAGGATAGGTGTGCGTTAATTAAATCCATTATTAAAGTTTTCATTAATTCATCTAATTTCATTTTTCCCCTCTCCTTGTACATGGTTATAGAGTAAATAAAAGAAAAACTTGGGTTTTTTTTTTTTTTTTTTTTTTTTGAAATTTTTTTGCAAATATATCAAAATTGTTTAACCACTTAACTGATCAATAATTTTGAGAAAAACGTTCAGATAACGTCAAAATGTCTTTTACAGAATTTTAATTTTTTACCACGGTTTTTGAAAATAGAATTTTCTCACTAAAAATTAAAAAAGCTCCTATTAGGTGCGTTCGTAATTATGTAAATAAGTAGCACCTATAGTTATCGCTCAGTCCGTCCGTCCGTCCGTCCATCTGTCTGTCTGTCTGTCCGCATATAACAACTCAAAAACTACCCGACCGAATCGTTTGAAATTTAAAATATATAATTATTACACAATTTTGTCGAGTCATTTCAAATTTTATGAAAATCGGATGCATAGATCAATTACAGGGACAATCAAAAGTATTCCATTACATTGCGGTCAATGGGGAAAAAAGTTTCAAATTCATTTTAATCGTTTGAAATTTAAAGTACATAATTATTACATAATTTTGTCGAGTTATTTCAAATTTTATCAAAATTGAATGCATGGTTCAATTACAGGGACTATCAAAAGTATTCCGCTACATTAACGATCAATGGGGGGAAATGTTTCAACTGCATTTTAATAGTGTTACACTCATTCAAACATAATAAAATTGATATGCATCTATAAAATACATATTGTAATATGCATTTTGCATAATCTGTGGTGCAAAGAACGTTTGTTATAGATTTACAAGGCTACACAATAGTATTCCGTTACATAATGGTATAGGGTTAACATTATGTTTGGTGCGCATTTTAAATGTAATTAACTATTTAGAATTTTATGAGGTTGATACATGAGAGTGATATTTTTAAAACTCCGGTATCGTAAGAACGCACCTCATTTGTTACGCTTCACGTGCAGTTTCCAACTTGTTTTTATCTTCCCGTTACTTTACTGAAGAGAAAGTTGTAGATAATACTAAGGGAGGGAATTTAAAGTAATGGTGATTTCTGATACAAATAAATAAATAATGTTTTTCTTTTTTTTTCTTTTTTAATCCATGTGAGAATTTAAATGGACAGTTTGAGAAACAAAATTTTGATTACACAAAAAGAAACAACATGATGGTTGAAAGAAAAATAATGAAAAAAAGAATTCATGTACTTGATTTTGTTTGCCTAAGAGGGACAGCTCAGACAAGGAAACCAGGTATGTAGAGCATAATGTTACTCACGGTCGCCTTTATTAAGTTCTTTAAAAAACAGAATTCACCCAAAGCAGAAATTGCCAGAATTGCGACAGTGGGAGATATTAATACAAAAACTCGTATCAGGGCCGCACCTGCCTGGTGCAAAAAAACCTAACGCGACAGAGGACAGGTAAGATAAAATAGGAACAAACAGGAATCAAATAACAATACAAAATAACAGAATAGGAAACTTTCCGCCATGGTACAGATCCCCTACGCGACAATGGGCAGGTGTATGTGCGACAAAAGTAGCAGTGATTTAGAAGCATCATAATTGTTGCATGCCCAGGCTACGTTGTTAGAATTGAGATTTGGAATAGGTGATTATGGGTGTGTTTTAGTTTGTTTAGTAGGAGGATACGTGTAATGATATTATGGAAACAGCCTTCTAGTGGAATTGCCGGGCGTTTTAACCCTGTCCGGCACGAGTAAAATCTGTTAGTAAATGAGAAGTTATCGACTGAAACCGGAATTCACAAACGAATTTTTAACATATTTTGAAATCCTTAATTTAAGGGGGGAATCCTTAATTAAAAGGAAAATCTTACTAAAATATTTTTGGTGCCGTTTGCAAGTTTGGAATTAAAATTAGGTATTCCAGACCGGGCACAGTGTGCCGGAAAGGATTAACCCATTAGTGCCTAGCGTCCCTTTTTAGGGACAATTCTAAAAAAAGGCAATAAAGCCTTTTCACACCGGTAAATATGAAGATAAATAAACACAATTTTTCGCGAGATAATATCCTCAATAATTTAAGAAAAAATTATACTTCTTTTAAAAGTGGCGGGAAACTCAAAATTTCATTTTCAAGAAAGAAAATGATTTGGCCTTTAATGGGTTAAGTGCCAGCGTCACAATGGAAATCGCAATGGAACATCACAATGGAAATAGGCATGGCTTGCCGTGCCCACCTAGCCGCACTCCGCACTCTCATAAGTGGAAGAGACGCACTTAAATTTTTCTAGGTAGGCAATAAAAAGGCCATGGCCTGTCAGAAATAGAGATGGGAAATACAGTTATTTTTGGTTAACAGGTTACGATGTTACACACTTGCACAAGTAACAGGTTTCAACAGCCTGTTATTTTTATAACATGTATCTAATGGTATCCTGTCAAGAGTTGTTTTAATTAGAAGGCCTTTAATAAGATGTCTAAAATAATTTTGGGACGAGAGTATAGACGCTGTTTTTTGATCACATGAATCCACACCATTAATGTCAGTTTTTGCTTAAAATCTTAATTTCTACAGGACAAAACTTACTTAGTTATGCTACTTTTTAATTTCAAGCATTTTCAGCTTTTTTGGCACTAAAAACAGGAAGCAGGACGTTTCGGTCCCGATACACTTCGGTCCCTAGCCATTTCGGTCCCAAGACATTTCGGTCCCTAGTCGTTTCGGTCCCAATACATTTCGGTCCCCAAGACATTTCGGTCCCTTCTGCTGCAAATCCTTAAAGAGCAAGTATCGCAAATCTAAGTTTTGGTTATAGAAGAATATTTTTTTACATGTTAAAACACCTAGAAAGCTATAAGACCAAAGCATTGTATTGTATTTTATTATTATTATTATTATTATTTCTTAAGTATTTAAAAAACAGCTTTTTTAAGATAAATCGATTTTTTATGATACAGAGCAAAATTTGGAACCGTTCTGTAATTGGAACTATAAATCTAAAATTAATGGTCTAAAAATTAGCTTTTTGTAAACGATAAGAAAAAATGTGTTAAAATAAACAGTGCTTTAACAACATGTAAAAAAAGAAATTTGAAAAAAAGCATTTGTAAAAAAAGAAATTTGAACTCCGACTTCATTACAGCCATATTTATCAAGACCTATCCAAAGATAATCCAAAAGAACCTGAAAATTTTATTTATAAACTTTCGATTAAAAGCAATTTATCCAAACGGATTTTTATTACTTTTTCAAGTTAATTACAGTTGTACTCGCGCAATTAATGCGGTGTTATTATCTTTCTACTATTTACAATGAAACAAAATCGCAGAAATATAAAAAATTTCCTTGCTCTGATTTTCTAAAAACACAGTCTTAAGAAACTAATAAATAAATAAATAAATAAAGCATATTCCCCCCCCCCCTCCAAAAAAAATCTAGCGTCACTCACACACACACACAAAGAAAAACAAACTTCTGAAACTCCGTAAGCATTACATTTTTAACTTCCTAAGTCAAAGAAACCGCCGCTCTGGTCAAAAGTATAACAAAAACAAAATAATTCCCTTCCTCTGATTCCCTTTAAACATTCAAAATCAAAGAAAACACCACATGGGCAAAAATGGCTGGCGAAATTAACTCTGCCAATGGAACGAAATCGAAATTAACTCTGCCAATGGAACGAAATCGAAATTAATCCCATCCTTTGATATCCCTTGTTAAAAAACACCTTTGATATTTTAATTCCAATGAAATCCATCTAATAAAATGATTCCATGCAACACTATTATCTGCAAAACAAATTATAACATTTCAACTTATATGAATGTGATGAGTTAAAAAATGTTTTTTCTTCATCCTGTTGAATAAAAAGAGTTGCAGTATTAGAAGTATTAGAATTAACAGTAATGAATAAACGGAGTTTTCAGAACATTTTATAACAGTCTTAGCGGGTTTTTTTTTTCTTTTCTTTTCTTTCTGGCAAATGGCCAGGTGTTTGTTCGCTAGTGAATTGGACTTTGATTGGGTGTTTGGATAGGGCTATACAGCTACTAAGGTTTACTTATTCTGCATGGGTAGGCATGGGTAGGGAATGGTGTATGATACTTTCTAGATATTGAAAGCTGATAAGGACACGAAAGAAAGATTTGTGACTGTCTGCAGTTGATTACGATCTCTTTCGGTTTGCTTAGGCAGTCGTAATAAAAGTTTTAAAAAAGATTTTTTTTTTTTTTAAATTTCAAAATATATTTTAAAGGTCTTTTTATATTAATATCGAAAACAAATTTTGAAAATTTTATTTTTATTATAATTTAGCATTTTTTTCTCTTCTTTTTTACATACTTTGCAAATAATGCGTTCCAAATTTAACAGGGACTTTCCGTTAATCTGTTACTAAATACTGCACCATAAAAGAATAACGTTGTTATTTATCCTAATACGTTAAATAATGCCCATCTCTAGTCAGAAAGCTGGTTGTGTACGGCGTAAGGTTATAAAAATGTACGGTAATTTTTTGGAATGAGTTCATGTGTGCGCCTGCCCTTTGTTCATGTGCCCAATACTCCTGCCATGACGTCAAAATCCTGTATTTCAGGATCCTCCTGACGTAAAATTGGGGCACTGGGTAATATGTGTCTATGATAGGTTTTTGTGTCGCTTGTTCCGCTAGGTCATCCGCCAGCTCGTTGCCAAAGGTACCTTTATGAGCTGAGACATGACCCAACGAGGTCCGGCGAATGAGTGATTTTAGTTTTACTTAATTTGTAGTACAATAGAGTCTTTTGTTCTGTGTCCATGCTGTGTGCATGGGGTCTTTTGTTCTGTCCTGCAGACCAGAGAGGCTGTCGCTGAAGTTGGGAATACTTTCGCCTGGGTTTGCTTCAACCCATTCTAAGGCGTTAAGTATGGCGTACAGCTTCGCTTTATACACGGAATTATTATCATCCAGTCTGCAGACTCACTGATGTACCATAGTCATGCCTTCCGTAGCAGAAAACTGCGCCAACGCCGGTCTTGGTACCAGATCCATCAGTGAAAAGTGTGAGACTTTGGGCAGATGTGTAGCTAGCTGTTGCGCTTAATGTTCATATGCATGTATGATGACTTTTTTGATGGGTGAATCTGCTAGCTTCTGACATTGTGTTGCATGTCCATGTTGGGAAAGAGAGCGTGTGGTATTGCGTTATTTTTAAGTTAGTTGTTGTGAGATGGATGGAATACCCGTGAGAACTTGCAGTGTGTCTGTTGATATAGTTTTGTATCCACGAGAACTAGAAAGAATGTAGAAGGAAAATTCTTTGTATTGATGTTAATTTCATATAAACATGTTGTGTAAGGTTGCCTCCCCAGATAACACGCTCCATGTAAAATTATGCGTTCTATTGTTATTCGGTACCAAGTTTCAAGTGTAGTGTTGTCTGTACTCCCCAGTACTTGACTGCTTATCCGATCTGCTTCAATTAATTAAAAGTATTTGCATTGTAAATATGAATTATTTTCTTTTAAATGAATAAGTTGTATGCGCCAGATTGCAGGAATTGAATACCGCCGTTTATAAACAAATATCACTCTGTGAGCGATTATTATTTATTGGTAAAACATTTACGGTAAAACATTTATATTTATTTTTACTGGTGTCAATTTGATTAATTATTAAAATTTTTTCACTGACACTGAGAGGAAGAGGTTGTTTTGGTTGTCACAGTGTGTTACCGTTAAGGGATTAAAGGTTAATGAGGTTTTTCAGTTTAAAAATACAATTTTTCAGAGATTTTTTAAAAAATGGACTGTCATGTGAAGTTTGTACACAATTTTATCAAACACGTACGTTAAGATATATATATAAATAATTGAATAAAATTTGGCTACATACAACGAATGAGCATAAAATGTCAGAGTAAATTTAATTCGAATGGGCGTGTCGTCGCAGTCGTGCCTTTCCTTTATGCGCATTGGCATGGCATCCCAGTCTTGTGTTCCCTTGAACTCAGTGGCGTAGCTACCCACATAGCATGCATGTTCACAGTGACGTCACAGTGACGTCACTGTGAGTCACTGTGGTCACGTCACATCTGTGACCAAAATGCCACCGCTCAGTGACGTCACATTGTGACTGAAATGTGACGTCACACTTGTGACCAAAATGCCACCCTTCAGTGACGTCACATTTTGACTGAAATGTGACGTCACATCTGTGACCAAAATGCCACCCCTCAGTGACGTTACATTGTGACTGAAATGTGACCTTCTTAGAAAATTAAAAAATATATACAAAAATTCTTCAAAAGATCCCTCATAGCATGCATGGTCACAATGACGTCACTGCAAGTCACTGTGGTCACATCACATCTGTGACCAAATTACCACCACTCAGTGACGTCACATTGTGACTCAGATGTGACTTTCTTAGAAAACTTTAGAAAATTACAAAAATTCTTCACAACCATGTTATTTACTGGCAAAAAACGTGTTTTCTGGCATTTCAGAAGAATATTGTGCAATCGCTGTTATGTCACACGTTACATGCACTGCGTGTAACGTATACGTCATATCACATATGTGAGATAAACCTCCCATCATATGAAACTAAGCACCCAGCAATGAACCTATCAGTGAAACTTCCATTTAAGGAAATTTCTCGTTACACTTAAATGCTTCGTTATGAAAAAAATATCGTTGAATAGAAACCCACGAAAATTCATGAAATTTGTATAGTAAGCTACAAATAAAAATGGAAATATTATAAAACTGTGTTTTAATTTGGATAGTAATTTTTGTTATGCAATATAGCCACATTAAAAAAATCATTAGTATAATACAGGCATGTCAAACACGTGGCCCGCGGGCCACAATTGGCCCGCCGACAATTTATTTGTGGCCCGCCATGGAAGTTCGACATTTTCCCTATGCTTGATTTATTTTATGATTGATGCAGAAAATACATTTTGTATAAACACACTTTCGCTAGTCGTGGCTGCAATGTTGTCAACTTGACATTTTTTTCAAAATCTGTATCATTAACACAGAATAGTAATGTACACTTCATATTGTTAGCACAGTGAGCAAAATTTATATTTGTTTACGTGATTCTGAAAAGATTGGCCGAAAAAATTTGACTTTTAAAAAATCCATCTACAATGCAAATGATTGTGCTCCTACAACGATTGGCTTTTATAAAATGAAGCAGTCATAAAAATTAAAAAAGAAAAGTTAAGATCATTGTAATAAACTTAATACTGCATTTTTGTACTATTATGATGTTACATATTAAGTATTATATTTAAGTTTTTACGGTGACTGATTTCAATTTTTCAAGTTTTTCACTTTATTATTCATATACAGTCGAGTCTCTATATAACGAAATCCATCGTTCCAGTAAAAAATCGTTATATAGAGAAATTCGATGTATAGAGAATGATGTTAAAAATCGTATTTAATGTGTAAATTTTGAACAAATATTATTTTTTATCTTTTTAATTAAGAATTTGAAATGTTTAAAAGTAAACCTAACATTTTATTTCTTAATTATTTAAGCAATTTCAAAAAAAAAAAAAAAAAAGAACAAACATTCATTTGAAAGCTTAATGAAAATCAAATGAGGAAGACTTGCATTAATTTCAGACGAAGAAATCTCTAAAAAAAAAAAGCTCAAATTTTAGCAAGGAATGAAAAATTGTTGTTAACATTTCCTCCATTTGAAGGCCTCTCCTATGGTCCTCTCATTGATTCCTCTCTTATATGTGTAACAATCCTATTGACTCTGTTTTGAGAAGGATGTTGAAAGGTGTGTGGGACGTGGGATGAACTCGTTGGATTAAAAAAACAAGGAGAGAAGTAATATTTAAAAAAAAAGCTCAGCATTGAACGATAAATCAAAAATAAGTGATGGAAAATTGATTCCGTATGATTTCGAAGCTTTTTTAAAACTGAATAAATTAAGACCAATTTATGAAAAAATTCGTTATATGGAGATAGATATTTCGCTATATAGAGACTGTTTTTAATGTAATCGTGCGAAAAGGGGAATGTTCATACTAAAAATTTGTTATATAGAGAAATTCGATGTATGGAGTTTCATTATAGAGAGACTCGACTGTATTTATTTTACAAGTTTGTATTTTAATTTATATGTTTAGTTTCATTTGATGTGAAAGAAATGAAATTCATTAACATTTTTTTAATGTGGCCCGCGACTCTGTATACAATGCTAAATTTGGCCCATCATGGTCAACGAGTTTGACATGCCTGGTATAATATCTAAAAAACCACGTAATAAAGGAAAGGAAACAAAAACTGAATCGCAGCGTTCTATTTCTCGTTTTCTCTTGTATTTCATATCGAAAAAAAAAAAATTGGAATATTACTTTGTGTGCGATCTCTTATGAAAGATACACTCATAAAAACTTTCGCATCTTTTTTAAGTATTCAGAGAATGGTCCTATAATATTTTCGTGGAACTAGAATCCCGTTCTTAGCATATCGAAAAATTTTCGCATTTTTCCCTTTTTATTTAAAAGATAAAATAAATACATAATTTCAATTCATACAATCCGCTGAAATATATTCACCAATCAATCTTAACAGCAATCTATCCTTTTGAATATTGTGCACGCACGGAAGTGCAACAAATTTTGCTAAGTAGATTTTTTTTAATATGAATATTAATTTAAATGTTAATTGCATTCTAAATGAAGGTTCAACAGAAAATTAAAAAAAGTAGATAATTTCATTAAATATGGGCTTCGTTAAATGAAAGTTCCACTGTATTTCGAAACTAATTAAAAGTAAAATAGAAATGCGTGAAAAAAATTTTTTAACTCAAAATTTTAATTAGGGATACCCTCATAAAACTAATGCGCATGCGCATTCAACTTATAAATCTTCGAAGCTCAAACAACCAATAATAACAAAAAATCACCTGCTTAAAAAATATCGTTTGGCAACGGCCAGAATAGTTGACACTAGTGTATTTATTCTTTAGAATATTATGCAGCTGCTCTAGTAACTTTATTATGATGTTATGTGTGTATATTTAGTACGTAAGTTGAAAATTTTTTAAAAATTATGCAAAAATGCTATCAGGTGACATTTTATATAAAATATCGGTCCGAAAAAATACAATGTCAGTGGCGTTTCGTTAATATGAGCGCGCCAATGTCATTGTACTTCATTCGGACATTCCGACTTCGAAATTATCTTCCCTATTTGGATTATGAAACTGGAATTAGAGGATAATGCCGATAAGAAAGAGGTAAGAAAATGTTATTTTTCCTGCTTTTTTTATAATGATTTCTGTTAATTTCGTAAAAAACATGTTATAAAGGAATAAGTATCACATTAATTTAACTTTTTTGAATTCACTTACCTTAGTAAATTCAATAAATTTAACAATTATTTTGTTGAAATACGGAACAGCATATCAACGATTTGAAAATAGTTAATAATATTATTTTTAAAATGCACTTTAATCACATTTTTTTAATTACATGGTTAAAATCACATTTTAATAAATTAAAAAACATACACATAATCAAAAGTTAACGTTATATTTAATATATAAAGGAGTTTAGGGTTGTTTAATTGTTGAAAATAGTGATAAATATACTAATTTATGCACTAATATTGCAAAAATACTTTTGTAAAACTTTTTTATTACCTTTCTGAATTTCTCATAATCCCAAAAATTTGATAACTGAAATTCCATGACATTTGTTATTTTAAACCATGTATCTAAAATAATTAAGATATTGATTTTGTGGTAATAACAATTATTGATTTTAAAAAATGAGTAATTATCGCATTATTTTATTAATTTTTGATATCTTAATTGTTAAATTGTATTGAAAATAACAATTTTGTTTCATTAGTATGTGTTCATTAAATCCTGGTTCTAAATAGTCATAAAAACAATTACATGTACACTTTTGTGTGATGTACATTGCTGAAATTTTTAGTGTTTGATGTATTTCTACTATTTTCAATAAAATTTTGTCTAATATTGAGAAGTAAGACTGAGAATACTTAAATATTATTAATAGATTCATCTAATACAAAAAAAAAAGAAATCTAATAATTATAACTATTAATAAGGAAACTTAAAAAAAATCCTTAAGGATGTCCTTTACCGGCACATCTATACTATATGACATATACAATACAATATATATATATATATGAGTTTAACTACGAATTTAAACCATGGTGTAATCATACATGCGCACAGGCCACTATAGTAAGAAAATAACTAAGCGTAATACTAGAACTAATTGCCTCATCTTCATTTGTACTCGATTTTCAAATAAAACCTGTATATTACGAATATTGCGCATAAACTTCACGTAGTTTTATCAAAAGATAATTCTATATTATATTGAACAGAATGATTTTAATTGGTAAATTAATCAAACGAATATAAATTTTCCAAAATGAGTAAAAAAGTGTTTAGGTTAGGATTCGAACTAGAGACCCTCGATGTATGCTGCCAATGCTCTTCCAACAGAGCAACTTAGCACGCACAATTCACCAGGAGAAATATCATTATATACTCATACGAATAGTATGCATTTATCATACGGGTAGTTTGAAAAAAAATTAAAGTATTATTACATAGGGTTCTGTATAATAATGATAAGTATGCGTTTGTATTCACTATGTGAATTGTGTGCGTCAGATTCTTCCAGGATAGTTCAGTCGACAAAGTATTGACAATTTGCGCGAAAGACTGCTTAGTTCGAATCCTGACCTGGACATTTTTTCAATCAGTTGGAAAATTACAACAAAGGATAATTAAAAGGTATAGGGTGGATGCTCCAGTTTTGACAACTGCACAAGTTTTGGCCACACTAGAATGATTTACCCTCTATTTAGGCTGTAAATTGATTTTAACAAATTATAAGCATTCTTACTCCTTAATCTAACACTCTTTTATCATTTCAAATCCCATTTGTTTATTTTTTGATAAAAAATGACTTGCAAAAAAAAAAAAAAAAATGAGTAAAACTACAGTGTGCACTCACATATATTAAGGTTTTTGCTTAGGTAACAAGTTTTCATAATCTTTCAATATTAGGCATTTATCGAACTTTATTTGTTCTGAAACAAATTGCTATGAAGCTTTATGAAGTAGGCTTTCTCTCTGTTGTAATTTCATATCTAAATTAATTATTTTTACAGCTTAAAGTAGGGGTGGCCAAAACTGGTACTTTAAATTTGCTATGTGTACCAGTTATGGCCATGGTGTGGCCAAAAAGGGCACAACATTATGCTCCACTTTTGGCTACAAGACTAATTATAGTGAAAATTTCAACAATATATTTAGAAATGTTTTATGACTTATAAATTTAAAAGTTCAATAAAATTACAGCATGATTTAGTGGTTTCTTGTATTTTTTTCAAAACAAAATGAGGAAGTTGCATAATTTTTGCAAAATTTCAAGCACATGAATTTAGAAATAACAAATAATGTGAAAATCTTTACACAATAAATAGGATTCATTTTAACAAGTTTAAAAAAGACAATTCTGTACTCTTAAAAATGGTCTCGATTAAACACTGTTATAAGATAGGAAGTAAAATTATGGCTTTTCAAAATTCATTGTCAGCTTTTCAAGATGGTTAAGTTTTGTAGTATCTCGTTCTACCTTGCAACACAAGTTTACAGAATGGAGACCAGTTTTTACTATTTTTGAATCTCAAGTAATAGGGTTGTGCTATTTATGATGGCCAATTATCTATATGAGAGATATGGGCCGAAGAGAAGGGGAATGCCCTCTGTGAAGGTCTTTCTAAGATCCTAGCCCATATTTACACAAGGAAATCTAAGGTTTGAAGAAAACTAACTCCAAATGATTAGGCTGACAGGCAGCTAAGTACGAGGAATTAAAGTTAAAAATCAGCTGAAAAAAAATGGATTTTAGAGATTGTCGAAATACTATATTTCATGATAAAATGGAATAATTTCAAGATTCTAGTCATATAACTATAAACATTGGTATAGTATAATATATGATATATATAAATGAAAATATGCAAAATGTTAAAATAAGCTTTTTATGTCCTATAAGTCTTTTTTATGAATTAAATATATTTTTTGTTTTTAAATTTAAGTATTCAGTTAAAATCAACTTAAGTATATTTTATTTGATGTTTTTATGATTTCATTTAAAAAAATGCAAATCTTTTTTATACAGCAAACAAATATGTGTGTGTTAAAACAGATTTTGCACAAAAATGCTTTATTTTTACTTATTATCAGTTAAAATGTTTGCAAAATTACAAGATATTAGGGTAGCCAAAACTGGTGCAAGTTGAAAGAAATTACTTAACGAGTTATTACTCACAATCTAAAATATTTGATAGAAAGTTATTATAATTAACAGAAAGACAACTAAATTTACTAAAGAATACTGTTATTGCGATTTAATACGCTTTATTCAGTCTAAAACTATAGAATTTCCATTTAAACTTTTCTCTTAATGTGGCCAAAACTGGAGGATCCACCCTATATATTTATTGACATCAGGATTATTGTCAGAAATATTGGCAAGCTGTACAGTTTTAGATATGTGCTGGGACTTGTGGATATTAAAGCGAGTAAAAGTTTAAAAAAAAAAGTTCAAAAAGATAAAACAGTTTGAACAACATACTACAAAATGTGTCTCAGTTATAAATAAAATTGAAGCTATGCAATTTTCAGCATGTGGGGAAAAATATATAAATATTTTTGAAAGGTAATATTTTTCACATTTTGAAAACAACACCAGAGTTGTAAGGCATGTGAGGTAAATCGAATTTTTAACTTTAATTTAGAAGAAAGTCGCCTTACTGCAGGTAACTATTTTTATATATTATACAGTATTTGTTCATAAATTGTCAATATATGATTTTAGGACTCAAACCCTATTTTAACAGGAACATGTCATGGAGTTATAGTTTCATCAGATCCTGTTTCTTTTAAATTGTTAGAGAATCGTTAAGAAAAGTTAAATCGTCACAGAATCATCACAGTGTTAACGAAAGTTTTGTCACAAATGGTCTGCAGCGTGAGTCTAAAATAATGGGGCAAACTTTAAGGGAGGTGGTAGAGCTCACTATAATAAATAATTATGGCATAGAAATGTATGACTGGAAGTGACGCGTTAAAACGCCACACTAGTCACTGCAAAAGACACGGATTATAATGTTAAGTGTATGGGAGCACTATTTTCAAATATCTCGCTAAAATTTTAATATTTTCGCATATTTTTTTTCCATAGGATAGCTGAGGACGACCTGCAACTGGGCTGGTTTTTACTTTTTTGATTTTGGTTACAGATTAAAAGAAAAATACTTTAACTTTCAGAACCACTTTAAACCGGTTCTAAAACTGAAACTATTGTAATATAAAAAAAATATAACCAAAATCGAAAAAGTAAAAATTAGCCCGGTTGTGGATCCTATCCTATGGAAAAAATATCATGTACAATATTGAAATTTGAGCAAGATATTTGAAAACAACGCCCCCCATAGACTTAACATTATCATCCGGGTTTTTTTTGGTGACTAGTGTAGCGTCTTGACGGGTCACTTCCGGTCATATATTTCTGTGCCATCATTATTTGTTATAGTGAGTCCTACCGCCCCTGAAAGTTTGTTCCATCATTTTGGACTCACCTTGTATTTCACAATTTGGTCACAATGTGACTTGAAAGCATCGTCACTTTCGTCACAATTTCGTCACAATGTTAATGACAAAATCGTCACAAATGACACACTTTTCACAAATTGGTCACATTGTGACGTCACAAAGTGGTCACAATGTGACGTCACAAACAAGCTCTAAAACGGCCATAACGACTTCACATTTTAGTCACTGTGACTTCACATCGACGTCACGTGACGTCACATCGACGGTCACAAAGTCACAGTGTGACTTCACAACGACGTCACCGTGACGTCACCATGTCTTACGGGTAATGTGAGTGACACCCGGGGTGGATGTAAATGGTGTCCCCCCTGTAAAGGCGTTTTCCTTTACATATTATTTAATAATGGTTTTCCCACCTTAGTTAACCCGGGAGAACGCGCGCTTTTCAAGGTATGGATGATTTTAACTTTGCCACCAATAAAATCAAATTATAACAGTCACTTTTTTAAGACGGAGACAATTCTTACAAATTTTGCGATAAAATAAATTGAAGATCACTTTAAAAAAATTAGTGGTTACAATTGTAAAAACCACACGCACTCAGGGTCTTTTAGGCCCTGCGCGCGTCCTCGCGGGTTAAAATTACAATATTCTCTAAATTTGTAACTTTATTTAATAAGCTAGATTTTTAGTCCCTTTAATTCTATGCAGTTGCTAACGGCTTTTTCCTTTAAAATTTGACTTCAGTTAGCTCTAATTCTTTCGCTAAAACCACAACGTATATCCGTTCTTTCATGTAACTGTATGCATTTTTCCCCCTTTTCAACAATCTCTGATAAGGCCCTGTTGCTAGGCAGAATTTGTTCATAGTTAAACGCTAATCGAACGCTAATCGCTTAAGAAACAGATGTATTACGTTTGTCTCTTATTTTATTTCATTAGAATTCATTCTCCTTCTGATTCCGTGGGAGTTTAAGTAACCCTATGTAAGGAATTTGTTCTCGCGGTTTTTCGTGCCACATACACCCTTTTATCGTTTGGCATTAATAATTTCAAATTTTACACTTTGACCATTCTCACTGTAGTCTATGTAACGGAAATAAAATGCATATCTCCTGTCATCGAAAATGTACATCTAGTGTTCGTTATTGGTGATAAATACCAATTTAATTCGCCAAAACGGTGGCTTCAAAATTTGTATTTTTATCATTCGGCTCTCATCCTTAGTAGGGTAATGTAGTACGAGATACTTCTACGTTCCTGCGGTCAACGGGACTTACCGTCGACCAGAGCCTGTTACATGCCTGATGTTCTTCAATAAAAGGATTTTGTGTCAAGAATAACTTATCTTATCTTGGAGGGTTTTTTTTTTTTTTTTTTTTTTTTTTTTGGTCTTTTCTCGAAACCGCGCTTTTAACACCGATGCGGATTGAATCGCCCCTACACCCCCCCGCCTTGCAATTTTTTTTTAAAATCCCAATTCTACGTTATTATAACAAATGATCATATCATTCCTTATTTATCTTTTGTCCTCCTGGATTAAAAGAAAGAAAAAGGGTTGATTTATTACTTAACTTATAGTCGGCATAAGTAGATGTGGTGTCTATATAAGGAAGAAAATTCTTTCTTTTAAAATTTTCTTTTGCTATCCACTTGTTGGATAGGTAGGTTTTTGTTTCCTGGTGCATGTCTTATTTAGATACATCATTTTGTACAGAATTTCACATTCTTAAAGAAAGCAAAACTAACTGCATTGCGTTGTGCACTAAAAATGTCATTTTATTTCATAATTCCTTTTTCAATCTTATAAGATTACCCATATATATTTGCAAATAAAGATTGGGTTCACCCCTTAGAGGGTGAAACCCAGGGCGGACCGCACTCTCTGCCCTCCGCTTGCTACGCCACTGCTTGAACTTTTACAATTATTTCCAATTGTCAGATAAAAAACAGGGCGCACCAAAGGATTCTGGAAGATTCAAAGAATTTTTTTAAAGAGAATAATTAAAAAAAAACTCAATTTTTTGAAGAATTTTCACGTATGTCACCTCTAAAGGAATTAATTTCAAAATTTAGTTTTTATTTTCCGAAGATAATATTTAAGTTAAAAAATATGGAGATTTTAGTTCTGTAAGAAAATAGCTTTGGCATCAAGAGCAATATGCGTGGATTTTAGGCTTGCGATTTTCAAAGAATGTGCTGTATTAGAAAAATCATCTAAACATTTGTAAAATTATCCTATAGCATTGTACGATCTCTTCGAGAAGCAGATAAAACATAATGTGATACATGTGTGCTAATAATGTTAATCAATTTGGCTATGAACAGAGTTCGTATGTTTTCTGAAATTTCGTGATGAGGAAATTCTTCCATACCAGTATTTTATTGTAAAAAATCTCTAATCAAACAAGATGAAATTTTGAGTGGTACTTGCCATAGATGCCAACTTTCAACTAATCTTCCGTAATACCTGGATTAGTTTGATCCAGGTTAATGTCATTTCAAACCAGAAAATATATTTCATAAATCTTTATTTAATTTCAAGATTGTTAGTGGAATACACTTAATTTCATTTCTTTGAAAAATTTCTGGTTCGAAACTTATTAAACCAGGGTCAAATTAACGCCCGTATTACGGATAATCCATGTCAGGTTGGCACCTATGTACTTCTTCGTAGATTCACCAAAGCAACCCGTTATGTCCGTAATGACGTCATTCATCGTGACCTTAAAATTAAACCTATTTTTGCTGAAATCAAGAAACTTTCAATAAAGTTTCATTGGTCAGTCCCTGCCGTGCGGAATCCTGCTTTAAATGCCATTAGGCGTTATGACGGCACAGTTGGGAAAAACCGGAAACGGCCCCTAGCTATTCTTTCACGGGATGATAGCTTCATCCCGTGTTCCAAAACATCCAGAAGGAATCCTTCCGCTGTCACTTAAAGCAGAATTCTCGAGAAAATTTTTTATTTTCCCTTGATTGAAAGAAATTTTCATCTAGAATTGGATTTACCCCTGACGTCATGCAGCATTCTGTAGTTTTGTACAGTCGCGTTTTTCAGCTTTCCTAAATACTTGTAATTTTTATTTTTTATTACTTGTTTTATTGTTTAGAATTCCCTTTACTTTCCTATAAATTTTATTTTTGTAAATTGCAATTGGGTACTCTATCTGTTTCTAAATTTTAGAAAAAATTTTTAAATTTTTGAAGTCACTTCCAACTTTGAGGATAGACCAGGATAGACCTATTGGCCAAGAAGTGCTTGCTCACTGTACCTCGGCTATTTAAGACCTTTTCTTCCCCATTTGGCTCATTCTACCCACGGCCGCTGGTGAGTGATGAACTCGCTGCCGGCGGCAATGGTCGCAAAATTCAATTCGCAGCTTTAGCTTAATTCAGTTACTTAGTTTCTTAAAATTTTAAAATTTACTTGACCCCATTTTAGACCAGGCAAGAACCGAAATACTTGTTTACTGGAGTTGTGGACCTGCGCTAGCGTAGTGTGTACAAGAGTCTTCGTATGGTAGTGTGGACCAGGTGTTCGGTAACATATGCCAGTAAAACGCGGAACCTGTGCCGCTATGTTAGCCGATGGAAAACTTCGAAGGTGGACGGGTAATAGTTAATTGTCACTCAAAATTAGTGAGCTATGTGGCCCCCTTTTTGTGTTCTTAGATTAGTTTTGGGCTGGAATACCTTATGCTATGCCTTTTCTGGGCTCTTTGGAACCATACTGCCTTTGCATTCCCCGTTCTTAGCTGACGCCTTTCGGTGAAATGACATAGAAGTAGAAGCAACCAAACTCGTTTGGATGGAGGTTTGGAGGTTATTTTGGAGGTTTTTTGGAGGTTTTATTTTGGAGGTTTTATTTAGCCTCGTGCTTCCAACTCTGGAATAATCTTAGGATTTCCGCCAGAGTCTCTAAATTATACTTTTTGACCGTGCATTGTTTCGAAATTCCTCTTTTTATGTTCAATCTACCATTTTTAGTTGGAGGTTACGCGTAGCGATTTCACGTTGCGTTGGCACTTCTTAAGCACCGCGATGTCATGTCATGTCATGGGCTAGTCTTATTTTTCAATTAACAAATACTGATATTTCGCCCGGAAAAAAAGGTATCCGTAGAAACCTTGTATGAAGTATTAGTTAACTTAATGCTGAGTTTAAAACTGAGACATAATTTTATTTTAAAGCAACTCCTTGAAAAATAGTGGATATAATAAAGATAAAATGACTAAAAAAAATGCTAAATATTTTAAACTTTATTAAGCTATTAATAGAAAGAAATAAAAAATTATAAATTATTGTAAAACGTTTTTGAATTTAGGAAAAAATGTAAAACAACAAAGGAAAATAGGAATGATGAAAATATTTTTTATTGTAGTTGTAAATGAGCACAGTAATTAAAGCTATGCCTTGAATAATTAATCCTTTGTATCACTGTGTTGCAGATCTGCTGCATAGCTAAAAGCCAATGCTACCTACGCACACCGTAAGTTTTAAAATACAATTTTATCTGTTGTTCTTATTTCCCAACAAACTAGTTAAAACAAATTCTCAACAGACGATGTTATTGAGTTAATTTCTTCTACCTAAGTTATTTTTGAGATGCTTCAGATCGATATTACAAAAATTAACTTAGTAAATTTTGTCAAATTAAAAAAGATTAGAGAAATTCGAAAGTAGATTTTTTAAAGCTAATTTGGTATATTTTAAAAATGTGTATTAGAAAATAGACGATATTTATTAGAAGTATGTCAATTTCTGTTTATTGTAGATGTGAAAAAAGTGCCTAATAATTACAGTGGAACCTGCTAAAGGGACCACCATGGTAAAATGGTCACCTGCCTAAAGTGACCGCTTTTAGAAATTTTTACTTGTTCTCATATTAAATAATATCCAAAATTGTCCGGTAAAGTGACCACCTGTCTAATATGTCCACCTGTGTAAAGTTACCAATTAGTCTGTCATCATCAATGTTATTTGAACCTGTAAAATGTGACCATCCTTTTTTTTTTTTTTTTTGCTTGCCGAAAATTTCCAGACTAAACTGGTCATTTTCTGAAATTTTAGTTTGACTCATTAAAAAAGTACAGAAATTTATCTACTATAGTGACTATTTGCTTAATATAAAAAGTGACTACTTTGTCGTTTATTGGAATGATAAGGTGATTTTTAATGAAAAGTTGATTACTGCCAATTATAGAAACATTATCGTTAAGCAATTGCATTGAAATAAAAATGTACATTTTAGTTATGTGTTATTTAAATCTATCACTACGTAATTTCAACTGTATTCAAAAGAAATAATGTGAGTTTTAAGGGGTCAGGTACCTTTCGAACTAACAAAATACATGAAAAAGTGACCTCTGTAAGAACTCCAGTCACTCTGTATCTATTTGACTTTTGACTATAAAATTGAAAACACATATTAAGAAGGATTTATTTTATTAATTAAAGTTGTTAAAAAAAGTGTACATGCATGCAATGTTTTTTTAATTATTTTTAAACATAATACATTTTTTAAGGAAGAATAAATCTTGCATGCCTTGCGCGCACGATTTTTCAAATTTAAATAGTTAAAACAATCCAAGATTTTTTTTTCTGTGTAGAGATATGATGTGTTTTCAAAATGACCTACGATGAAAAAAATAAAACTTATAGATCCCGAGAAAAAAATTATTTTTTAAAGAAATTCGAAATATTGAGATTTTTTTTACAAAAAAGTAGTCGTGAATTTTAAACTTCTAATTTGAGGAACATAATAGTAGGTCATTTTGTGCCTGTGTACATTTAAAATATTCAGCGAAAATTTTGTTAAATTCTACGCAACAGTTTTTTAGAAATCGTGCGCGCAATGATCAAAATCGCTGTTTTGAGAAAATTAACGTCAAAGTTTAAATTTACCATTGGTCGTATAGGAAAAGCACAAAGTGTTTTAGACATAACTTTTTTTCTAATGCGAATTTTTGAATGCGTTTGTTTTTGAATGTTTCTAAAGAATCACATTTAATTATAAGCTATCTTTTAAAAAAATCGATTTTTGGATTCTTCAAAAGGTACCTGCCCCTTAAGTAAATTAACTTCTATATAGTATATTTTAAATTAGTAATTCAGTTATTATAGTTATTAATTAATCAGTTACTTAATTTAGTGCATTTTTCTTTATTCATAGTATTTTGTTTTATTTTTTGAGATCACAAAAGTTTTATTGTGCCATTTTGAAAGACACCCCATAAAGTGACTACCTCTATATAGTGACCATTTCAGCCGGTCCCAAAGGTGGTCACTTTAGACAGGTTCCACTGTATTTTAGTTTTGTATTCACAAATTTTTAATTATTTTTTACCTGCTTAAAATGGTGCATGCTGAAATCTGAGTAAGAAATTTTTAAATCAGATTTGTTGAGCCACAAAGGGTTTGAATTTCCTTGTGTGAAACTATATTTCAGCTTTCTAAAATACATTTCAAATAATCAAAGAAATAAATTCTGAAAAATATTAAGATACTTCCCTCTTTTTTTATTAATTTTTCTTTACTTAAATCTGTAGTCTTAAAATCAGATGACATTTTCATAAGCATGCAATATGAAGAAATTTCTATGCAATTCCTTTTAATTAATACAAACAATTAATTTTTATTATTTTATGCATTTAGAAAATGAAATGCTTATCTTTTTATGAAAATTATTTTTTTTTTTTTCACCCATTATTTAGGAAATTTTATATAAAAGACTTTTAAATTAATGATTTTGCTTATAGATTTCTAATATGTTATTCTAAAAATTTTATTCTGTAAAATTTTATACGTGAAAAACCAACGTTTTCGCGAAAATTTTATTTTTATTCGATAAATTTAGTGGGTTACATGGGTTTCGAAAGGTAAAAAAAAAGTAAGAAAAATCATGCGTTAAGCATAGATTATGAAGCACTTTCCAACATTCCAGGAAACCCTTAACAAAACTCCATTAATTAGGGATATAAGGGTACATAGCCAAATATGTATTACAGTGCTTTTAAACAACCCTGTATTTGATCTGTCAGTTCATATACATACTATATAACATTGGGTTGGGGGAAAAGTAATTTCGTTTTTTCCCAATAGATAGCTTTAAAGTCGCATATCTCCAGTAATACTTACTCAATAATGCCATACTGCACAGCGTTTGAAAGGTAACAGTCTCTAAAAAAGTTTAAATATAAAAGTAGCGTCATCGGTTTAATCAGTCAAAAATTATTGCGTTTTAAAAATGGAGATTGCAGGAGATCATGTTTGTCACATTTTAGTTTTTTACTTACAAAAAGAGAAAATGTGGCGCAGGTTGATCGAAAATTATATGGTATTTATGGTTATCGGTACTTGAGTAAAAGCCAAAGTCTGAATTGGTTTGCTCATTTTCGTTCCGGAAATTTCGATGTTAAAGATGTACTTTACCTTGGCTGGCCTATCGTTGAAAAAGTCGATGAAATTTTTAAAAAAATCGAGGTAGACTGACATACTTTTTCGTGTGACATTGCTACAGAACTAAACATCGACTATTAAACACTTTTGAAGCATTTACATACAATTGGATACCAAAAGAATCTCGATACTTAGGTTCCCCCATGAACTTACAGTGAAAATTTTAATAGACAGAGTTTTCATTTGTGAATCGCTACTGAAACGGAACAAAATGAAGCCATTTTTGAAACAAATGATTACGATTGATGAAAAGTGTATAACATACGACAACAATGTTCGAAAAAGATCGTGGTCGAAGCTTCACAAACGATGGCAAAGTCCGGATTGACGCCAAGGAAGATGATGCTGAGTGTTTGGTGGAAATGAATAGGAATTGTCCATCATGAGCTACTCGAACCTGGCCAAACCATTGATTCAACTATCTACAATGAACAACTAATGCGATTGAAGCATTAGATTAAAAAAAAACATCCGAAATTGATCAATAGAAAAGACGTTGTCTTCCATCACGACAACGCTAAACTACATACATCTTTAGTCACTTGGCAAAAACTCAGAGAGCTCGGCTGGGAGGTTTTGATACACTCACCGTATAGTCCGAACCTGGATCCGACCGATTACCATTTGTTCCACTCTCTGCGGAACTCTCTTAATGGTGTTAACCTGCCTTCAAAATAGGCTTGTGAAAATCACCTGGCTCAGATTTTTGCCCAGAACTCTCAGAAGTTTTATAGTGACGAAATTATGGTTTCACCAAAAAATGGCAAAAGGTCATCAAACAAAAGAGCACATACATTACTGATTAGTTTATTTAATTTATATAAGCAAATTCAATTTGAAAATTACGAAAAAAAGCGAAATTACTTTTTCCCCAACCCAATATAAAAAATTTAGTTTAGCAAGTAAAAAGCTTAAAATTTCTATTTCATTAATTTGTACTAATAAATGGAAATATACTTCAAAACTTTTCTTCAACCCTGTAGTTTATCTTGTACTTATATTACACGTCAATAAGAAGCTAAAATTTATTTTAAATTAAAAAACTTCTGAAATCACATCGTTATAAATTATCATTCATAGGCGTCCATGCATCCAATTCTTTGCATGGCCCTGTATATCATTTTATCTATATTCTGCAAACATTTCTTTGTAAATTGAATGCAATTTAGCGTAAAAATGCATATCTTATTTAAGAACCACCTTTAAGTAATTTACACTCGTACTCAGTAACGTTGGAGAGCTCTTTTAGGTAGCCCAGTATATCAACTATAACATTTATACACACCATATAATGTACAAAGATTTTGTTAAACTTAAACGCGTATATCATAATTAAAATGCATTACATCCACCTGTCAGCCATCATCGGAAACATATACAATACATCGGAAAGAATATACTAAGGTACCCTGGGGTAATAACGCCACGTTAAGGTTCTACCAATTATCACGGCTTAGTTTTAGATTGTATTTTTCAAACAAATATAGGACCTGATACAGCAACTCATTGACTATCTATATAAAATAAAATAATTTAACAGATATGTATTCATAAAATGTAATGGCGTTTTTTCTTGACCAATGCTATCTGGCGTTAATACCCACCTATATGGGTAATAACGCCATGCAAACAAAACTATAAAATAAGGTGGAATAATGGCATGTAGATTGCCAAATTCTAAAAATACAAACTCTACAGCTCTAGAAATTGATAAATTGCAATCTAAGCTATTGAAAATGTACAATTTCTTTGTGACTCTGAACGAAAAAGAAAGCTGTGGTGGTGGCGGAGGGAGGAGGCAAAAGAATATCAGATTCTAAGCTACGTTTTGCTTAAAAATGACAATTTAAATAGAATTATTAGAAACATTGCACAAATTATTTGAATCAGTATTTATATTCCCATGTATGCATTCTATGCGATAGAAAATACTGATCTTTTTTGTGAAAGTAAAGAAAAAGGAGTGAGGGGGAGCTTCAACAGAATGTAACACCCTGTGTCTCTCTTTGCTTAAAAAGTCCCGCTTAAATATGATTATGAAACATTGCATGGTTTTAACCATTCATAATGTAATATTTTAATCATGTAAAGTTTTATAATAACTAGAGTTATATGTAATAAATATTTTTATTAAACCTTAACTGCTGTTAGCTCTCTCACATACCGCTGTGTTTTTCAAGTTTCAGAGTTTAACTTGCAATTTTTAGTTTAACTATAGATATCGGGAAAATTTTGTTTCATTTGGAGTCCTATTACTATCTCTAGAAACTTTTGAATAGCTGAATTTTATTCATAATAGTCCTGTATATAAGGTTCAATACAAAAATAATATTCTAAAAGTTAATTTAACATTTTATTCATCGTTAGATTAAGCGGTCTGACAAGCCGCTCACAGTAAGTTATGCGACAATTTTTGTCCCAGCAGTTAAGGGTTAATACTATTATAGTAATCTAGTAAATAGTTTTTAACCCATAACTCCACACTAATGCGGATTTTCCAAACCTACAGTTAAATTGTCGACGTTTTAAAGAGCATGCTTTAATAAATTTTTAATAAATTGAATAAAATTTTTGATTAAAAAATATTATCCCAAAGAGATCTCTTATTCAATTTTATACATAATTCATATGGTTATATATCATTAACTCTATACAGGGTGTTCCGTTAAAGGGGTCCAATATTAATAGGGGTAATAGAGGAGATCACACTGAGCATAAATCAGTATATAATGCCTGGCCGGATCTCAATAATTTTCAAGTTACAGCAAATAGAATGAAAAATCGGAAATTTGTAAAAAAAAAACCTCATTGCTAAACTATCGATAATGCTACATAAAAACGAAGCACATATTTAGAAAGAGCAGAAAAAATCCTACGAAATGACATAAGTTGTTTTAGAATATTGAGAATTAATGGCGAGTTACAAGCTCTGAAACAGTGAAAAAATACAAAATCAAATATTTAGCAAAATAGTTAATCGTTAATTACAAAAATGCAACTCTACCTACATCAAGGAAAATGTTATAAAATTTGGTCCATTCCGAAAGCTTTCGAAGAAGCTTACAATAAACCATATCAGTTTAATTGTATGGGAGAAATCAAGCAGTTCCCTAGTTACAACTCTGTACTGTTGCACGCTCGGAAAGGGCGAAACTCCGCCCATGACGATTGTAAACACCCCGTTTTAATATCTTTCAATTATACATTTCTGATCAACCTCTATCAATACCCTTTCATTATTCAGTCTGGTCAAGTGAATGACATATTGTGCAGCTCTCTTGTCTTAAAGCAAACTCCGTGACTGCTGCGTTTCCTCCATGAACTTTCAGGATGATGAAGAAGAAGTACTTTTTATGCAAATTTTCTATGTGTATAGGAAGAAAAGTGTAATAAAACAGCAGTCATCAGTGGGCGTTATGTTAAAGGGAGGCTGTTGTAAGTGGGATCGTAGTAAGTTGATGTATAATAATTATGCCGGAATACTCTAACGAAGAATATGCGGACATGCATCTGATGTACGGGCAAGCTCATGGAAATGCATGTCTAGCACAGCGTATGTACCGTGAGCAATTTCCAAGGAGACGTTGCCCAAGTTCGAAACTCTTCATAAAAATCGATAGACGATTACGGGAGACTGGATCGTTTAATACAGCAAGCATTGATGCAGGGAAACCTCGACATGTAGGAACACCTGCAATGGAAGAAAATGTACTGAATATTTTTAAAGATAACCCCTCCACGAGTACACGAGCGTCTGAAGTCGGTGTTTCTCACCAAAGTGTGTGGCGTGTTCTGCGTGCAGAAAACATGCACCCCTTTCATGTGCAGCGGGTACAACTGTTATCAGTAACAGATTGTGCTCAGCGGACAGATTTCGTACGCTGGTTGCTTAATGTAACAGAAAATAATCCACAATTTCTGGAAAATATTTTATTTACTGATGAAGCAACATTTACGAGAGAGGACGTGGTAAACACGCACAATATGCACACATGGTCATATACAAATCCGCACACTGTTTTCCCGTCGAACGCACAACAAAAGTTCAGTGTGAACATATGGGCAGGTGTCCTCGGCGATTATCTCATAGGACCATATTTACTCCCAGATGTACTCAATGGCAGCACGTACTGGGCTTTCCTACGGGATATCTTACCGCAGTTACTGCAAAATGTGCCAGCAACATTGCGCCACAATATGTGGTTTATGCACGATGGCGCACCGGCACATTTTTTCATAGGTGTTCGCAATCACCTCAATTCAACATATCCTGGGAAATGGATTGGACCTGTTGCTTGGCCTGCACGCTCTCCAGACCTCAATCCGTTAGACTTTTTTGTTTGGGGACACCTTAAATCGCTGGTGTATGAAACGCCTGTGGATACACCGGAGGATCTACTAGCGCGAATCGTTGTCGCTGCAGGAGACATTCCCAACTCCATCGGAGTTTTTCGGCGTGTTCGCCAATCTTTACGACGTCGCTGTCGGCTGTGCGATTCTGTTAATGGGTGCAACTTCGAACACCTATTATAATAATGTCCGTTCATCTGCCTTCCGACATTGAACTGTTCAGCGCAGGCCAGAAGACACATATGTCATAAAGTACGTGGAATGTACTTCTTTATTTGTCATTTTTCTTTTATTTTCAACACTTTTTGGCACAGTATTTTGTAAGTCACAGACTGTGGTGTACTCAAATTGTAAATTACAAAGTTTGTATGAATTAATTTAAAATTTAGTGTCTTTTTTAAATTTATAATTAATAAAATTATTATGCTATTTGTTATTATTATTTCTTATCATAAATTATGATGCACATATACATACAATAATTGTCCATGTAAAACATGTACTGAAACTTCTTGCATAGTTACAAATCGCAATATTGTTAATTATTTCCGAATTTTCACCACCAATTTAATTTTAAAGAATTTAACTTAAGCTTTATATCAATAAAAGACCACTTTAAAATGTAGACTATTATTGTAAAGTTATTCTGGTTCATTCAACTCTTGAATAATTAAAAATGTTGCATCTCAGAAGAAGCATGATCGAAAATGTATAGTTGAGAGTAATTAAAAAGGCGGTGTTTCCAATCGTGATGGGCGGAGTTTAACCTTTGCTAGTGTCAAAGAAAGCGGAGTTGTAACTAAGAAACTGATTAATTTCTCTTACACAATTAAACCGATATGGTTCATTGTAAGCTTTTTCGAAAGCTTTCGGAATGGACCAAATTTTACTACATTTTCCTTGTTGTAGCTAGAGTTGTCTTTTTGGAATTAACGATTAACTATTTTGATGTATATTGGATTTCGTACTTTTTTCACTGTTTCAGGGCTTGTAACTCGTCAATAAATATTGCTATTTTAATACAATTGATGTCATTTTGTAGGTTTTTTTCTGCTCTTTCTAAATATGTGCTTCGTTTTTATGTAGCATTATCGATAGTTTAGCAATGAGGGTTCTTTTACAATTTTCCGAATTTTCATTCTATTTGCTGTAACTTGAAAACTACTGAGATCCGACCAGGCTTTATATACTGATTTATGCTCCATGTGATCTCCTCTATTACCCCTATTAATATTGGACCCCTTTAACGGAACACCCTGTATTAGCAACAAAATTAACCTTTAGCTGCTGTTAGCAATCTGACTGAACACTGTACCCCCTCCCCTCCCCCCCCAAAAAAATAGCGTTTAACTTGTATTTTCCAGTTTAACTATAGTTACAACTGAAATTCTCTTTCGTTTGGAGTTCTCGTAATATTGTTAGAAATATTTGAATAGATTAAATTTAATTAGAATTAATTCTGTACAAAAAGTTTAGCGCAGGAACAGTGTTCTATGATTTTTAATCATGGATCGCATTTTAACCTTTAACTAATGTTACCGGTCTCGTAGACCACTATTTTTCTTTTAATTTTTTAGTTTAACTTGTAATTTTCAGTTTAACTGCAAACACTACCGAAATTTTGTTTCATTTGGAATTTTAGTACTATCGCCAGAGACTAAATAGGTGAATATTAAGTATAATACTCTTTTATAAAAAGTTTAGTACAAAAACACAATCCTATGAGTTATTCCCGCCTTTTATTCATCTTTCAATTTTGTGGTCTCACAAACCGCATCACATTCATACGTTACAATTTCTGTCACATCAGTTAAAGGTTAAATTTATAAAGTTTTGAAAAACCGAACGCTGAGAAAGCGGACAGTTAAAATTTCGAACTCAATTGAACAATCCAGTGGAAATTTAATAGAAACCTGATTTTGAAGATGTTCGAATTTGAATCTCGAAAACATTTTGATATAGTTTTATTTACAAGAATCAAAAATTATTTTTTACATTGGTAAAAAAAAAATAATAATATAATAAAAAAATAAAATAGAGAGATTATTTTAAAGTATTGGGCACCCCTCCCCCTCCCCCCCTTAATCTTACCATTTCAACAATGATGATAATGCTGTCCCATATTAATATATAAACCCCCTTCGGATATAGTTCGGCCACTGTTGAGAATCAACCGGGGTAATAACGCCAATCCCTGGCGTTATTACCCCAGGATACTTATTGCGCAGTAAATCCTAAGCTACAAATTATCTCGAGAAGATATCCGAAATCTTCTACAACAATTTGAAAGTACATGAAATACACTACAAATTTATGTAATAAACAAAGCATTTCTGGATAAAAAATATAGTCTTCAGATCAAAAACCTTATCTTGCAAATTTTAGATCAAGCGTTAATTTTAGTTGCTTGTAAAAACAATAAGACCTAAAAATGAAACAAAATAACTTGAAGCTGTTTTTTGAGATTTATATGACTCAAAACCCTTCTGCGCAGAGTACATGGGTGTCATTTACCTGATTATTTCATAATTATGCAAAATATAAGCACTTGGCGTTATTACCCCCAGGGTACCTTATTTGAAATCTTTTGTGTGCCTCTGTAAGTGCAATGTACATTATATTATGCAAGACAGTATCGTATAATTTATATTAAGCCTCAGTTACATATATCACTTTTATTATACATGAAACAGTTTAATGTATTTAAAACATGTCGCACACTATCCCCCCCCCCTTTACCATTATCCAATGGAATTCTTTTGTGTGGCCCTGTAAATGAATAAAGCAATATTTTCACCGCACATTTTATAGAATGCATATTTTAGAGCACTTCTTAAATGCATATAAATTTAATATGTTTGACAGGGTGTAACATCTTTAAAATACCTTTGAAACGATTTTTCACCATAGGCCGTAATGTAATAGAAAACTTTTGACTCTCCCTGTAAATAAAATAATCATGGTAGAAACTTCATTTTCAATAGGGTTCGTGCTAGGGTAAAGGTCAATAACATAAAAAAATTTCAGGGCAATTCGAATGTAATTACAGGAGTTAGAGCACGGACAGACGGACAGACGGACAGACAAACCAGATGCATAAGCAGAATGCATAAGCAGAATGATTTTTTAGAAATGCATAAGCACTTTTTAAACTTTTGGAAAGTATTAACAACGTTAAAATTCATTTGAAACAATTTTTCCCCATAGGACGTAATGTAATGGAAAACTTTTGACTGTTCCTGTAAATAAAATAATCATGGTAGAAACTTCATTTTCAATAGGGTTCGTACTGGTGTAAACCTAAATAACGTCCAAAAATTTCATTGCAATCCGAGTATATTTACGAGAGTTAGAGCGTGGACAGACGAACAGAAAGCCAGACAAACCGAATGCATAAGCACTTTTCAACTCTGTTGGAAAGTGCTAAAAAGCATTTTATAAATGTGCAATAGATAACTTACTTTATTCAAAATTTTAAGCATATAAAAAAGCAACATGCAAACATATTTTATAAAAATTTTATTATATTATTCTAATGTGTAAAATCTCATCGGCCAGAGGTCAACAACCTAAAGAAAAAAATAATTTTGATTGAATAAATTTAAACAAATGCTTATTGCTGTAATTTTCATCGCTATTCTTCAAATCCAGCATTGCCAAATTTGCGGATTTTCAAGTGTAGTACTTATGTTTTTATTATTATTCGCCTTCTGTAAGAGAAAGGTCCAGTGATTAAAAAAGATGATGAGTAATATTTTAAAATAATAATATTTTAAAACTAGTTTTATCCGATTGTTATATATATATATATATATATATATATATTTTTTTTTTTTTTTTTTTTTTTTTTGCTATTGTTTTTAGCACTTTCCAACAAAGTTGAAAAGTATTGCGAGTATATTCTAACTCTCGTAAATATACTCGGACCGTCGTGAAATTTTTGGACATTAATGACGTTTACCCGAGCATGAACCCTATTGAAAATGAAGGTTCTGCCATGATTTGTTTATTTACAGGGACAGTTAAAAGTTTTCCATTACATTACGGCCTATGGGGAAAAATTGTTTCAATTGAATTTTAAAGATGTTACACCCTGTCAAACATCTTCAAATTTATATACATCTACAAAGTGCACTAAAATATGCATTTTGCAAAGCATACAGCGAAAAGTATAATTATTATTCATTTACAGAGCCATACAAAAAACTTATAACACATAATAATAAAGGGGGTAATTGTTTGCGACATATTTTAATGATGGTAAACGATTTCACATACAATCAAAAATAGATGTACGTTGCTGAGGATTAATATGAGTTATTTCATGCATAATACTAGTGCATAGCATTTACAGGGACACACAAAAGATTCCAAATAGTATAGTCTATCTGAAGTCCTATATATTATGGAAAATGGCTGTTAGATGGATGAAATGCATTGTTAGCATTTTACAACAAAGTTGAAAAGTGCTTCTGCATTCGGTTGGTCTGGCCGTCGCGGGCCGTTTGTCCGCCTGTCCGTCTGTCCACGCTAATACTCCTGCAGATACACTCAGATTGCCTTGAAATTTGTGGACGTTGTTGACGTTTACCTTAGCACGAACTCTTTTGAATATGAAGTTTCTATCATGATTAATTTATTTACAGAGAGAGTCAAAATTTTTCCATTACATTATAGCCTATGGGGAAAAATCGTTTCAAAGGAATTTTAAGGATGTTATACCCTGTCAAACGTATTAAAATTTATATGCATTCACGAGGTGCACTAAAATGTGCATTCTATAAAGTATGCGCTGAAAATATAGCTATTATTCATTTACAGAGCCACACAAAAGAATTCCATTAAATAATGGTAAAAGGGGGGAATTGCGTACGACTTATTTTAAAAATATTAAACTGTTTCATGTATAATAAAATTAATATCTGGCACTTAGGCTTAAAAAAAATTATACGATACTGTCTTGTATAATATGAAGTACTTAGCTTGTACAGGGACACACAAAAGATTTCAAATAGTATATTCTTTCCGAAATACTGTATCCTGATATGTCTGATAGATGGAAGAAATGCATTTTAATTATGAAATGCGCGTTTAAGTTTCACTAAATCTATGCACATTATATGGTGCATATAAATGCTATAGTTGATATACAGGGCACCCAAAAGAGTGTGCTTTACTGAAGAGCTTTACTGAGAACTTTACTTAATATGAGAGTAAATTATTTTAAGGTGGTTCTTAAATGAGTTATGAATTTCTCGGTCAACTGCATTCAATTTTCTAAGAAATATTTATAGAATAAAAATAAAATGATATACAGGGCCACGCAAAGAATTGGGTACATGGACGCCTATGAACGATAATTTATGAGAATGTGATTTCAGTTATTTTAAGAGTGTTTTAGCTTAAAATAAGTTTTAGCTTAATACTAACGTGTCATAAAGGTACAAGGTAAACTACAGGGCTAAACAAAAGTATTCAGTTATGTTTCCATCAATTATTATAACTGTAAACTTTGCTGTAAACAAAATTTCAAACTACTTGGCATTTTCTTGCTATACTAAATTTTCCCATTATATAGTATGTATATCAACTAACAGATCAAATACAGGGCTGTTCAACAGTATCCGAATACATATTTGGCTATATACAATTATTTCCCTCAATAGCGAACTTTTGTTAGAGATTTCATGAAGTGCTGGAAAGTGCTTCATAATCAATGCTTAATGCATGATTTTTCGTACTTGTTTATTGTTTGTTTGTCTATTTGTGCAAGATTACCAATGGAATTTTGCATAAAACAAATTTCTAACTCCAGTCCTTATACCTGCTCCATAGAAGAAAACATTTAATTGAAACTTTACACCGTAAATTCTTTAACATAAATTTTATAATATAATAATTATAATAAATTCTCAACCTAGCTAGCTTTGACTGATTACTTACATAAACAAAGCGGTTAATCTGTTTTGTAAAATTTAACAAGGAAGAAAAGAATCACACATTCTCAATATCTCAATATAGAAGGTGGAGAAAGATGGAAAGAGGAGACTGGGAGTCGAAGTCTATAGCTTATCTTCTGAACTCGGCTACGAACTAAATTGTATGGCACAACATTCCACATACGGTTTCGCTTAAATTTTACGTTTGAGGTTATTGAACATGTGTTATACAATTTAATTATTCTTATATCGGGTGGTTTTACACATTGCTTTCATTATTCTTGCCTCGATGTAATTACATGAAAAATTCAAATAAACATCCTGTTTGTAATAGCATTGTTTAAACTAATATAGCAAGAGGAAATAGTTGAAATTTTTGAGATAGTAATTTTAAGTATTATTATTTTCTACTGTAAAATTCTAATATTAAAAAAAGGATAATATAACTATATATTTATAAAAGTAATAAACAGAAAAAAAAAAAAAAAAAAGGAAAATGCCTTGCTTTTTTTAAAATTTGAAATGTTTTCTACTGTTTAAAGAATTGAGGAAGGGGGAAGGGGATATAAGAAGGATTATTGTTTTTTACTGTAAATTAACAAAAATGGGCAGGAATTTTTTTTAAAACGTATGTTTAGTGAAAGAGGCTGGATTTAAGTAGAATATAAATAGTAAAAAAATATATAAATAAATGGAAATCTAACAAATTCTCACTCTAGAGAAAAATATATTACTTACCCATTATATGTAGTATAGGGTAAGTCTTGCAATCGTTTTGAAAATCGAAAAAAAAAATTTTGACGGATTTACACTTTTTAGATAGTGGAGATTCCAAAAAACATATTTTTAGAAAAAAAATTTTGCCGTCCGTCTGTCTGTCTGTCTGTCTGTGAGTCTGTCTGTCTGTAAACGCTCTATCTCCCGAACAAATTGAGATAGAGACTTGAAATTTTGTATGTAGTTTGTATGTAAGAATGGGACGAACCCTATTTAATATCAGCAACCTCGATTATCCGGAACTATTTTTTTCGGACTCTCGAAAAATTCGTTCTGATGAAAGGTATATAAAAATTTTCAAATTTTTTTGTTCTAAGGAATGGACGTAAAAGCCAATAAAATAGCACACATTTTGCATATAGAACGAAGTCGATCGGATTATTAGTTGCCGAGATATTTGTAATTTTGTTTTCCACATTCTTCGATTTTTCATGACCCTGTATTTCATTCAAATTTCAATTCAGAAGTATATTTTAATTGGAAATGAGACGCTTAATCCGACGCAGTTAATTGTTAGTTAATAAAATTATTATTTTTGGACTTATAAGGATGTTTCTTTTACGCAGTTCGGTACTACTTGAGTAGTTTGGCGTTTTATATAATTTGTCGAAATTGGTACATGAGCGATTTATTAATAGAACATTACTATGTATATTAAAAATATTTAAATTTTGTTTATAAATTGCAATGCATTGTATAAACAGTTTCACATGTTTTATTTTCATATACATATCCGTGATGGGTAAGTATTACGGTGGCCCCCAACAACTAATTTTGCCATGTAAAGAGTTTGGGGGTAGAGAGGATTAAAGTGCTGATGTATGTTTATTTTATTTATTTATTTATTTTTATTTTATTATTAATTTTTTACAATAAATTTACAAAATATCCAGAAATATTTTAAAACATTAAAAAGTTTTTTGGGGGTGCATTGGTAAAGCCTCAAATTCTCAACCTAGAACATGCAAAAATGCTAGTGTGGACATTCGAAATTTGAAAATAACATTAATTAAAGTAATGATAACATTATATAAACTTTAAATGATAAATAATGATAACTTTAATTGATAAATAATAATTTTCATAAATATATATATATACAGGGTTGTTATAATTAAAGTTCGCTTATTCAGAAGGCTCTGGAGCCGGTTCTATTGCTCCAAACGAAACAAAATTTCACTAGTACATAGTTAAAGAGATGCGCTCTGTGAAAATCGAAAAAAAATTAGTTACATTTTTTGTCACTAGGTGGCGTTGCTCCAATATTTAAGGCGATGTTTGCAGATTCGTTATATCAATATCAGTCAATCCAGACGAAACACACAAATTTAAAAGTTTCAGCAAACTTCAACGAACTGCGAATTGTTATAGTTAAGTTCACCTAATCAGACAGCTCTGGAGCCTGACCTATGACTCCAAACATTACAGAAAAATGAATATCATTTCATGTAATGTAATCTGCATCAACAAAAATAAAACATGTCGCTCATCAGTAAGGGAATAACGAAGAATAACATTACGCATGGTCAATGAATCCTCCGCCATTTTTAATAATGCAATCCATTCTCATAATTGTGCTTTCTACAGCATTGCGTAAACTGTTCTGTAAGATTGAGCGAATGTCAAGTCTAATGCTGTGTTTCAGATCAGAGATTGTCTGACATCTGTCTTTAGATACAGAATCTTTCAAAAATCCCCAGAAAATAAAGGAATCTGCAAATATCGGCTTAAATATTGGCGCAACGCCACCTACTGACAAAAATTGTAACTAATTTTTTTTTCGATTTTCGCAGAGCGCATGTCTTTAACTATGTACTAGTAAAATTCTGATTCGTTTGGAGCTATAGAACCGGCTCTAGAGTCTTCTGAATAGGCGAACTTTAATTATAACAACCCTGTATATGCTCAGATTTCAATAAATTTTGCTCACAAAAATCTGTTATTACAAATAAAAATATTCAGAAGGTGATAATATTAAAAAATAATAATAAATTTCATAAAGGTAATGGTTATTATTATTATATGTTTATTTTGAGGAATCTAAAGACAAAATTGGGCAAATAAAAAAAAAAAAAAATTAGCACATCTAATTAAAAATAAAAAATCGTTCATCTATTGCTAATGTTTATAACATTAAATAAACAGTTTTTTTTTTTTTTTTTTTTCAAGATGCTATATATTTATACAAAAGTAATAAGAAAGATTAAATATTTCTTCCTCATTAAACATATTTAAATTCGGATAATCAACGAAGAATTTAAAAATAAATATGTTATAATATAACAGAAGAATTATAATAAAATAAAAATTGTTATCATAAAATTTGCTACATTAATTTCTATACGAAAAGCATAAATTTGCAAAGGTTTCTGCGTAAAATTATTGGAAAATAGTCTGTATTGTCCTGTGCAAATTTACGAGCAAACTGGCACTAACATAAGAATATTCAAAAAATAAAATTTAGCAAAAACTAATTTTCCGAATTGTATATTAAAAACGTGAAACGCTGTAAAACGTATCAAACAGTCTTATTTTCAATAGAAAAAACGCAATGTTTTCTTTATTTTAAATATCAACGTTGCGTAATTAAAGCTCCTTAGGGACCGCCCATAAATGGTGTCTCGCATTTTTTTCATCTTTTTGACTCCCCTCCCACCTTTTGTCACAAAGTGCCACCCTTCACTTCACCTCCTACCCTCCTCCTGTCTCATGTCACGCTATATTAAGTAAACATATATACCTAAGGTTCATAAACAAAGCATTACATTTTAGATCACAATAATAATTTTATTTTTAAACTTTAAGTATGTATTTTAATGACATATGTGGGCTGAACAATAAAAATTATTCGTATTTTGCATAAAATGAAATCTATGAATCTATATATATATACAGATAGATATATATATCTATATTATATATATGGGTGATTCTACGATAAGAGGTAATTTGTACGGCAATCCGTTTAAAACAGATTTTTTATTCTATATGTTGCTATTTTTTGCAATGAATCGCATCATCTTAATATACTTTATTAAATAACATCACGATTGAATGCCTAATTTAAACACGTTTTTCTGAAATTTCTTACAAATTCTAAAAAGTCCCCTCCCCTGGCATGTCCCCTTGCCGGTTTCAATTTAACTTTCAAACAATACATATATTTTTTCCGCCAGATGCTTAGCTAAAGTATGTTTAATTGGAATTTAAGTAATTATACTTACGTATTATAAAATAAAAAATAAAATAATTTTGTTAATTTCAAATAATTTTTGAAATTAATTTTTGTCCCGCTTTTTTTGTGTCTCTCCCCTGTCACATTTCGTTCCGCTGAAACAAATATAAATTCAAGGATGGCTATATTGGAAGTAATGCTTAAGGACATCTATTGGCTTGAAGTTAGCAATACTAAACGCACAAGCCATTTAAGCGTCACCATTTTTAGTTGATGCGACGCGACCGTGTTTTGTAGTGGTTTCGCACAGTGATTGTGTATCTCCCCTGGTAAGTCATAAAACTTATAATATTCATTTAATTCAGTTGCATTTACTGCCCTAATTAAACAATACGGTAATACTTAAGGTGAAATACACAATTAACCGAAAAACTAATTCAGTCAGTTAAAAAGTTTGAATTTACACGAAAATGTCTCTCCCCTGCCGTATTTCCCCTGGCACGATAACTGCCAGGGGAGCGAGTCACTGACCAGAAAAAGTTATAAAATATGTATAAAGTGACTTGCCCTTATATGAAAAGGTAAATAAACGGGACAAAAATCATAATTTAAAGGTTTTTGATCAAACTCAAACTTTTCTTTTTGGCCGAATTCTCCATGTTTTTGAACCTCTTATCGTAGAATCACCCATATATAATATATATATATATATATATATATATATATATATATATATATATATATATATATATATATATATATTAATATGAAACAGCAATCAAAAACAGTAGTGTTTTGGAATTTTAAATAAAATTTAACACATTTGGCGTTAAATCTTATCTTTATGAACACAAAATATTCTGATTTTAAAATAAATTCATAATTTAATTTGTCGAATTTTAATGATTTTATTTTAACCAAAATGTCACATTTCTTCTTACCCCCTCCCACCCCCTTGTCACAAACTGCCACAATTTCATGACCCCCTCCCCCCCTTTGAAGCGTGACATCATTTAAGAAGAATGCAAGAAATGGAAGAATACCTTTTTGACTATAGCGAGAAATCAGGCCACAGCCCAGAGTCGAAGTGAGGGGCTGGACTTGAATTCTCCCAGTCTATTCTACTTCTCTTTCCCCACCTACAGTATTAATAGACTAAGCCATTACATAGGGAGCCACTCTTCGAAAGAGCCGCTAGTTTCAAAATACAAAATTATAGTGTACCTTTTATTCTGACATTAATATTATGCCATAGCCATTGTCATTATTACTTGATTTGAAAGACTAGGTTTTCGCCTGCAGCAATCGCATCTCACTTTCAGTGAGTGCGCATTTTTTTTTAAGGATACCTGCAGTTTTCTTTATATTAAAAACATTTGTTCAATCGTTTCGTCATATTTTTAATCACTTTTTTAACACTTTCCGATAAACTGATAAAAAAAAGATCATAATAAAGTAATCATAAAAAAATATTTATGATTACGGTTTGTCTGTATGCGCTCTAACTCTCGTAAATATACTCGGATTGCCATGAAATGTTTGGATGTTATGGACGTTTACCCTAGCACGAACCCTATTGAAAATGAAGTTCATATCATGATTAGTTTATTTACAGGGATAGTCAAAAGTTTTCCATACATTACGGCCTATGGGGAAAAATCGTTTCAAATGAACTTTAAAAGTGTTACATCCTGTCAAACATATTTATATGCATTTGTGAAGTGCACTAAAATATGTATTCTGTAAGGTGTGCAGTTGAAATTATAGTTATTATTCATTAACAGAGCCACACGAAAGAATTTCATTGCACAATAATAAAGAGAGGAATTGTTTGCCACATATTTTAACTATGTTAAACGATTTCATGTATAATAAAATTGATATACGCCGCTAATGCTTAATATTTCACGCATAATATGAAGTGCATAGCATTTACAGGGATATACAAACGATTTCAAATAGTATATTCTACCTGAAGAACTGAATTATCGATAATGCCTGATGGATGGATGAAATGCATTTTTAATTATGATACGCGCTTTTAAGTTTCACTGAATCTATGCATATTATATGGTGTTTTAAATGCTATAGTTGATATACAGATTTAAACAAAAGCGCTCGTAAATGTTACTGACTGTTAGCGTAATTTACTTAAAGATGGTTTTAAAATAAGTTATGCAGTTTTACGTTAAACTGCTTTCAGTTTACAAAGAAATGTTTGTAGACTACAGATAAAACGGTACACAAGTTCACTCAAAGAATTGCATACAGGGTCACCTAAGGATGATAATTTCTGGAAATATGATTTAAGTAGTTGAAAGAGTGTTTTTGTTTGAACTAAATTATAGCAAAATACTGGCTTGTCATAAAAGTACTAGGTCATCTAAGGGGCTAAACAAAAGTATTTAAGTATATTTCCATCTATTAGTATAAATTGCTGAAAGAGAAATTTTAACCAGTTAGGCGTTTCTTTTGCCAAACCAAATTTTCCCATTATATAGTATATATATCAACCGAAAGAACAAATATAGGGCTGTTCAAAAGTATTGAAATACATATTTGGCTATGGACAGCAACACCTTATTTCCCTAAATAACGAAGTTTTGTTAAATATTTCAGGATGGGTTGGAAAGTGTTTCATAATCTATGCTTAACGTATGATTTTTCTTGCTTGTTTTTGTAGCGTTTTCATATTTTTATCAACAATGTTTATTAAAATTTTTGTATCACTTGCTATGTTTACATAAGATTTTATTTTATATTAGATAAAATTAAAAGAACTGCAATGAGATTAAATAAAATTTTTAAGTGTTTAAATAAAAAATATGAATCGGGGCGAATTGTAGCATCTGCGTCATATTTAAAAGGAGAAAATCGAATTTGAAAATATTAATAAAAACTACTTTTTAATGGAAATCGGTATTTTGTAATAATTTTTTTTCCGATATTGTATGACAATGCATGCATGGGCGGATCGCTGGATTCAATGTAACAGATTAGGGCGTGTTCTATTGTGGAATTAATTGCGAAATTCGGGTTCAAAATAATGATTATATTTATTCACTAACTGATAGTAGCGTAGCTAGAATGGATAACACACATGGGTGACCCATAAATGGTGTCACCCCCCCCCCCTTACCAGGGTGACACTCCCCTTCTCCTCCATCCGTCATATTTTTTCAATCACAATTCTACGTTATTATGACAAATGACCGCACCATTCCTTATTTAACTTTTGTCCTCCTGCATAAAAAAAAAAAAACCACAGGTATGGCTCATCACTCAATCACACAATTCACGAAAGACAATGCTGTGTCTATATTTAGAAGATAAGTTTTTCTTTTAAAGTTTGCTTTCGCTACCAATTCGTTGAGTAGGTTTGTTTTTATTTTCTAGTGCATATCTTATTTAGAAAAATTTCACATACTCCAAGAAAAGAATATTAACACTGTTGCGTCGTGCGCTAGAATTTTCATTTTATTTCAGAATTCTTTTCGAAAATCTTTTAAGATTATATATATAGATCTGCAAAAAGAGATTGGGTGTCACCCTTTAGGGAGTGACACCCGGGGCGGACCGCTCCCTCCGCCCCCACCTTGCTACGCCATTGCTAACCGAAAAGAGAAAAAAATGATACGTATTTTAAAACGTAGCATAAGTTTTTAAACATTCTTACAATCTTTCGAAAATCCGTTTAAAAAGGAATTTTTATTGATGAAGTGTAGATAAATAATAGTCTATTGATCTTTGTCCCAGACAGAGTTAATAACATAAAGAAGTCACGTGATATCTCTTGTCTATCCTAGTTTTCTATTTAAAGTTACTCAAAAACATAACTCGTGTGTTTCTGTCACAGTTGTATAATGAAGTTTTAAAATAATAGTAATTGTGACTTTATGCGAATTTAAGCCAGTGGCTAGGTATAAGAAACGAATTTGCTATTTTAACCCCAGCGTTGAACTCAAACACTTTTCTCCGGGAGGGACTTCTGAGGCTCCGGGAGTTACATTATAGAGTTCCGGGGGGGGGGACATTATTGAGTTTCGGGTGAAATTGCATTTTTTGACCATAGAAAACCCCAAATCTTAAATTTTCCGACAGGAGCATTTTACTTCTCCGAGGGGGGGGGGGGGGGGGGGAATGTCCCCACCGGACCACCCCTTTCATCCAACACTGTTCAACCCTTTCGATTCCTTTATTATCATTATTATTATTATTATTATTATTATTATTATTATTATTATACAGGATTTGTTCAGAAAAGTAATCAGTACTTTAAATTTAACGAGTGAAATATAAATATAAAATAAAGGAATCGCCAACAGTGCAAATTAAATTAAGTAAACTCATATTATTAGCATTATTAGTAAATGTCAAAACCTAAATAATGTGTTAATAAGAAAGGCATAGCCATACAATACTTTTTCTACATGTAAAAATTAACTAAATAATTTTTAAGACAAAATAATACTAGATGAAAAGATATGTACATTTAATAATACACCAGACCCGAAAAGGTTAAGAGACTACTTCAGTCAAAAGAAAAAACCCTTTCGCTAATTCTAATCCCATGGAAAAAATTTATGAAGATATCCCAATAACATTTAAGTATTTGTAAATGTTTTTTTCTTTTTCAGATTAATTTAAATTAATTATTTGATTGTTGAGATTAATTTGAATACAGGTCGTTTTTTACTTTTTTCATTTTGGTTGCAAATATTTTTTATGGGTGTGCTGTCACTTTCCAAACCGGTTCCGAAAATGAAAACGTCCTCATAAAAAAAAAATATCTCTAAACAAAATCAAAAGTAAAAAACGGCTTGTATACAGATCAATCTCAACTATCCAATGAAAAAAAAAAAAAAAAATTTAAAAATATTAAAATTCAACCGAGATACTTTTATAAATTTCTTCCATAGGATTAGTATTAGCGAACGTATCTTTTCATTTGAATGAAGTAGCCTCTTAAATAAATTTCCTGGAATGTAAAATTTCTATGTAAGAATTGATTTTAAAATCAGAAAATTAACGGGAAACCATTTTAAAATGTTATTAATAATTTTCCCAGTTAATTTTTAGTATCAGACTCCGATGACGCTGTATTTTTCGGTCACGGGTTTGAAAGTATCTGCTCGATCTTCAAAAAATGGTGTCTGAACCAAGGTTGAGAGTTTTGGCCCCACTTTTAGTTTCGAATTTCAAATTCAAATTTTTAAGAAGAATCTTTAGATTGTGTAATCATAAAAGATTGTGTAATCTCTTATTTAGAAATTGTATAATGTGCCGTATTGGTCAGCTTTTCGATAAAGACAGAATATATTTAAAAAAATACTGTCGAAGTAGCCATTTTGAGCAAAATTTGCCGAAGCGATTCTGATTGAAGATTTGAGGATATATTCAAATAACAATTGCTTATTTTATAACTCATTTTTAAATTTAATTTTGCTCTCAAACTCATTCAGGTGGCAGTTTCTCTTGTTTAAGAACTATATAATTTGCCGTATTAGTCAAATTTTTCATAAAGTCAGAATATATTTATAAAAAATACTGTCAGAGTGGGCATTTGAGCCAAATTTAGCCTAAGATAATTCTGATAAAACCGACTCTTGCAAAAAAAAATTAAATTAAAATTTTTTCAAAAGCGGCCAAATAGAATTGTTATACTAGGTTTTTATCTAATTACATTTTATTTCATATTGTTGAAATGAGCACTTAATGAAATCTACCTCCACCTATAGACCAAGCCGACAGTAATTTTTTAACCATTCAAAGGGAGAAAAAAGTTGCAACTGTCGTGGTTAAAGTCGAAGGACAACCTCAGAACAAAAGATGAAAACCAGTACTAGTAGTACCAGCCGTTAATATTTGTAGCAAATTCTTATCAATCGCTTATCTCTGATTGGTTGAAATGTTGAAAGCTGGAGAAAAATATCGCGGCTAGTGGAGACTTTTTAAAATTTCGGGGGAAAAAATGGGGATATTGTTGTTTGCTATCACACTGGGTGGACAATATTTCCCGAAAAGTACGAGGAAATAAAGTTTTGGCTCAAAAATTACTCGAAAAGCTGATGAATCTGACAGCAGATGATTTTACATTATTTATCGTTTTTAACAACTTTATGTATTTAATAATGTTACATTAAAACATTAACCGTGATTATTATCAATTAAAAAAATGAAACTTGTCAAGTATTTTTGGTGATAAATGGGCCGGATAATACGTAAGTACCTCATTTTAATTTTTTAAAAACATTTTTAAAATTAATAAATAAATTTTAAGGCTTTTTTTATGTTAGCCGGATGCAGGTGATAAAATCACTTTGATTACAACTACAACTACATACTGGTTATAAGAAGAATGGAGTTAATTATGCACTAAATTAGGCTCGCTAAATTAAACCACATGGCTATGAAATTTCAAAAGTAAAAATAACATTTTTAAAATGTTAAAAAATAAAATAAGAAATAAAGGTTATAGTGTATAGTTTAAGACTTTCTCGTGCTTCGATTAGCATGCAGACTACAATCCGTAAGCCGTCTTTGGAGATTTCGTGCCCTTATATTAATTAATCCCACAAGCCTTTTAAATCAAGACTATTTGCAAGACGATTAAAAGACATACTTGGTTCTTTATAGATTTTCAGGTATTGTAATTAAACTCTTTTGGCCTGATCAATCTATTGTCTCAATATCACCAGATTCAAGCTTAAATTTAATCTCTCTAACAAACGCAGACTGATAACACCCTATTATTTTTGTAATCACACTTCTGGAAAACCCTTATATACATATAAATTCTACAGAACTAGAAATTTTTAATTTAAATTTCACACCACAAAATATTAGATGTCTATTATTATATATAAATTATACGCTTCCTGCAGTTATGCGACTGCAGCAGAAAGACCAAAAAATGAATTAAAAATGCAACAGGTGAGCACCTCGCAAAGCTGTTGCATGTATGTCAAAAGTATAGTATATCCTTTATTCTGCCCATAATTTTTTAATATGCACTAATTTATCTCCCTGTGTCACAGTGAGAGTGAGAGAAGAAAAATTTTGACCCCCTCCTACATTCTCTTGAGCCCCGCCCCCACCCCCCCCTCTCTTGTTCACTTCTACCTACGACCCTGGGAATATTTCACTTTATTTCGAAATTCTCTGAAGGAGAACCAAAAAGTTGCTTCTATTGTCCCTTGGTTTCTTCGGAAAGAAAGTCCCTCTACTGTTCTCCGCTCGCATTTATTCGAACAATGTATGCACACATATGTCAATAACCTCTATGTGTATGTCTATGTATAACTTTTTACCAATTTTGTACGAAATAAGATTTTTAAACGTTAAAAAAAGCAAATCCTAAACATACCATTTCAATTATGCTATAATGTGCACAACTACAATCGCCAGTCCTAAAATCTGGTTAAGGTACAAACGGATGATAACTAAAAGATATTGCCACAGCCGTTTTTTAAAATTGTTCCAATCATGCGAATTTTGCATTAACCAGATTGACCTCGGATCTGAGCGGTCCGGATAATTGGCACCTCCACTGTATTAGAAACATTTCTTCAATCTTTTCGTTACATTTTTAATTCCGTTTTTTGTTGTATCATTTTCATATTTTTATGAGCAATATTTATCAAAATTTTAATGTCACTTGCTATATTTTATAAGATTATGTTTTATATTAGGCAAAAAAAAAAAAAAAAAAAAAAAACGGTAATGAAATTAAATAAATTTTTTAAGTGTTTAAATAAAAAAATATAATTCACGGTAAATTATGGCATCTGCGTCATATTTAAAAAACAGAAAATCAAATTTGAAAGTATCTGTTCAATACAACTTTGTTAGTGAAAAACGATATATTTCTTTTTTTTTTTTTTTTCTTTTTTTCCAATGTTGTGACATTTTATTTCTGAACGGACAGCTAGCTTGGTTCAATAAAACAGTGGGCGTGTTCTATTGTGGATTAGGGCGTGTTTTGTGTGTATTAGGGCGTGTTCTATCGTGGAATTAAATACGAATTTCACACCAGTCTTCGGTTTTGGGCTGAAAGCAGAGGTTTCAGGGGTGTCCATAGAGGGGTTTGGGGACGCAAGATGCGTCATAAAATTTAGTTTTGGGGGGGAATTTGAGAAAAAGTACATTTTTTTAATGGGGGGGGGGGGTTGATTTTTAAATTCTTAATATTTCCTTTTTTTACTGTTATTTATTTATTTTATTTTATTTTATTTTATTTTTTTATTTATTTATTTATTTTTTTTTTTTTTTTTTTTTTGTTAATATCGCTTTTAGAATTTTTTCAGAATTTAATTTCCAGAAATGTTCCTGTGTTTTCTTTCTTTATATTCTAGATAAGGGCAATAAGAGCTCATTCTGCTGTACTCAACTCGCTATCTTTTGTAAATCTTGATTCTTTTAATATCACTTTTAAATTTTTTCAACATGGAATTTTCAGAAATTTTCCAGTGTTTTCTTTCTTTAAATTCTAGATAAGGGCAATAAGAACTCATTCTGCTATGTTCAACTTGCTATCTTTTGAATGTGCAGTAAATTATAAGTACAATATATTTTACAATTGATTTTCTGTTTGGGGGGGGAGAGTCAATGTTAAAGTAAGAAGTTTTTTTTGTGAGGGGGAGGATTTGCGTCATTGGATTTGGGGGGATGGTCACCACTGAGAGGTTTAGTCGTAAAAAAACAGACGGTATACGGTATGAGCAGAAGGTATACTCTCTAGGCAGAGCGTATGCCCTAGATATTACATACTGCAGTTTTCTTTAGAAACAAAGGGTATACGGTGCTCCTTTAAAAAAATCCAGAAAGTACGGCGTATATCCGCTTATACCTTCCATTACACCTCTGGCTGAAAGTGAATTTTTTATTTATTTATTAACAAATAGAAACCAATAGTGCCAAGAAAAAACATGATATTTAAGTATGTAACATAAGTTTTTAAAGATTTTTGCTATACTTTTACCATTTGCCAATAATTGTGACTTTATGCAGATTCAAGCCAGTGGGTGAGTATGAATAACGAATTTCCTGTTTCAAATAGATTTTCACGAACAAAAAATTTTTACATATGAATTTATTTTAAGACTGAAAAATTAACGGGACCCATTTTAAAATGTTATTAACATTTTTTTTTTTTTTTTTTTTTTTTTTTTTTTTCAGTAAATTACAATATTGAACTCTGATGATACAGTATTTCTCGGTTTTGTGTTACAAAGTACTATGTCCGGTCAAAAATAATAATGTCTGAACCAGGGTTGGCAGTCCAGCCTCCACATTTTGAATTCGAAATTTCAAATTCATACAGGAATTTTTCAAAGAAGAATGAAAAATTAATCATCATCAAATATCGCAAAGACTGACTGAAACTTAAGTTTACCCTGACTATTAGTCCTTGAGATACAGTTGTTGCGATAATCGTAAAAAATGCCGCGTAGCAACGCCACCTGTCGGGATTTTTACACTTAAAAACTAATTAGCATTAATTTATATCAAGGACTAACTGAATCTAAAGTTTTTTGAAATTCTGTTAAGGGTGTTCTTAACTACTCCACTCAACAAGCGCAAAACGTTTTGACACATTTACAAATTCATCTTTTAACAGAAAGTTATAAAATTGGAATACCTGACTATGGAAGCGATTTTCAATCGAACTTTGTTTTCCATTTTATGATAACTATCCAGTTCCAAGCTATTTCGATCACAGGATCACCAGTTTTTCTCCTGCTTTTCGACCGATTTTTCTGCTTTCGTCGGGAAATGTGCTCAAAAACGTCAATTTTGAATGCTTGTTATGAAAGATCTATTGTGTATTTGAAAAAACAGAAAATTTTGTGCAATTAGACTGTTTCTGAATAGCAACACCTGCTATTTTCATGCATTTCCTAACAAAAATAAATTGAAGCATGTGTCACAAAGTCACCCTTTTTTTATTTAAGAACACCTTTAATTAATTTTTGACATAGAACCAGCTAGAAAAATTATGTCACATAAAGATGCACAGACTAACTGAAAACACCCACACATGGACAGCCAACCTTTCGGTATAGGAACTAATTGTCCATGTAGGACACAGACGGACAGACATTTTAGAAAAACGTGTTTTTCGTTATCTCTGAGCCGTAAGAAATGTAAATCTGCCAAAAACCGAAATTGAAATTCCGCCGAGAACCGGAAGCAAATTTTATATACATCATTTAAAAGTAGACTTTATTTCCAATCGTTTTGTTCGAGTAACTTTCTTCTATGATAATTTGTGGAAGAGTTGGTAGGGGGTGTTTACTTTTTTTTACATTTGTATCTGAATGAGTGATTTGCGTCAGAAAAAAATAGAATAAAATGGGTCGCTTTTAGTCTACACTTCTTTATTCAATCGACTTAATGTCAATACTTTCAGTATCGAAAGAAAAAAAAAATGTTTGATAACCAAATCAAATTTTGTTTCGATTTTCTGTTCGAGAACTTCTGGTAAAATTTTAGTAGGACCGGCAAATGGTGATTTGAAGTTAATTTTTAATCAATATAAATATTACACTATAAATCAGAAAATAATATTATTCGTATTCATGTTTTAATCAAGTTATGAAATAGATTTAGAAGCGTGCATTATTTGACACCAGTCGCAATTTTCAATGCCGTTATTGTCACGAATGGGAATAGTTGGTGATCGATGGATAATGTTTCAATATGATTGTTTTGCTGAAACAATAGTTTCAGGAAAACAATCGTATTGAAATTATATCGTGTAGGAAATTTATTTTGAGGAAGTTTAAACTTCCTCGTGAAATAATACGATTTGCATAGTCTTTTCCCCCCCCCACCACCCCCCCCCAAAAAAAATAAATAAAAAATACAAGTTGAATGTAGATTTTGCCATCACAGAATTCTGTTTCGCCTCCGATTAGGAAAAAAAATCGATAGAGGTCTTTTAGAAGGGCGACCCCGTTTAGAATGCAATGAACTAACTTCATTTTTCTTGTGTTTATCAATATAATAGCAAACAGAACGGCGTGAAATACCCAATTGATTAGCAATTTCTCTCTGAGACATTGGAATTGCGGAATAATAAAGAGATACAATTTGACGTGCTACTTCTTCATTGAAGATTCATCAAAAACGGATTTTTTCTTTAGTTTAAACGCTTTTTTATAGACTCTGAGAAAAAGGAAATGCATTTTAAAAATAAAAAGAGTGGAATCCCGTCGAATTCGACGAATGAAATGTTTAAAAGACGCGATCGATTTGGTTTTAATAAAAGCAAAAGTAATTACATTATTGAATCAATATATAGTAAATATATTTCCAAACTTAATGTCAAGTTTGCCAGTTACAATTTTGCGTGCAAATATTCGCACATCTTCATTTAAAATTGTAATCTGAGCGCCGGCGAAATCCAGAAATTTTATTTTATATACACTCACAAAAAAATAGTTTTATAAAAAAAAAAAAAAAAAAAAAAAAAAAAAAAAAAAAAACTAATTTAATTTTTACTATGACATTATTTTCACTAAGTCATCTGAAAGTAAAATCTCAATCTCAGTGTCCATAATGAAAAGAAATATTGAAATGTAATATCGTTATGAGTAAAAGTGCGATGTTTTAAATAGTGACGTCATTTTCTCGTCAAATGTTTTTTTAAGACTTACTGTTATTAGTAATGTGAAAAATGCATTCGTAATAATATTGTAATTCCCATTTATCTGGTTGCTGAATGACATCATTTTCCTCATTTGAAATTTTTCTTATTTTGCTTTAGACATTAATTTTTATCATAAATTATTTTCTGTTATTTTATTTCCATTATTAATATTATTTCTCAGTAAATATATTTTTTTTACCTCAATTAGTGCATAATTATATGCAATCATTTTATTGTGGTTAAATTTTACGAAAACAATTAACTTTTTTCTTTTAAATGCGAGGACATGTTCACTGATGAAATAAAGCTTCTGACTGGTGGAAAGTGATAATGGAAAATAAGTTTTTATTATCGAGAGAAAAGCTAAACTGAGTTGCCACCATTTTGATGAAATATTGTAAAAAACATTTAAAATTAAAAATAAAATATAAAAATGGAAATAAATTAAAAAATAGCTAAAATAGGCACAACTACAAATAAATAGCTTTCATTTTAAAAAATAATTATCAAAATCGGTTGAGTAGAAAATTCAGGGCTGATGACTAAAATAACAGCCAGGTCTTTTAAATATATAGATTGTATGAATGTCTCATTTTAACGGCCAGATTATGAAAAAGTGGGCCACAATTTTTGACACGACACTTTTTTGCTTGTCTGAAAGAAATAGCATCGGAGGCTAATGAAGCAGCATATGTTGAAATCATTCGATGCTAGCAAGTGTTTACTTTAGCGGTAATAGTTCCAACACTTTGTGACAACCAAAATAACCTCCTGTCAATGTCAGTGAAAAGATTACAATAGACCAGTTTCACTGACGCAGATCGTAGCAACCACCTTAGCAACCAGACTTTTTTTTAATCCCCCCCAAATTTGACCGATTGTGATTAGTTAGGTCAAAATACAGGCTATAAATTGTCAATTATGTTTGGTTGGATAAAGCTTCGGGGGGGGGGGCGTAGATCACTTATGGTATCCGGAATATGGCATAGACACGCTTCTGCGGGGCAAAACTCTTCGTAGAAGACTGTTTATTGGATGAAGGGGGAGCAGTATCTGGTTACCCGCGACTGACGTCAGATGTGTAACGTCGAGACTAACGAAAAAAACAGGTTACCACGGTTCATTCCACGTACTTTTTTTTACAGACCACTGGAGTCACGTGACATTCGAATGCACCAATGCAGGATTATGAAAAGAGCATCACGTCATTCTAGCGATCCGTTAAAAAAGATACTTGAGATGCACCGCGGTATCCTGTCTTTTTCCTCAGGCTAACGAAAAAGACAGGTTACCGTGGTCAGGGCCGTAGCTAGAAGTGAACATTAGGGGGTGCTCAAGAGAATGTAGGGGGGGGGGGCCTGTGATGTAGAATCACATATAGTTTTCTTAAATTATACATTTTTTCTAAATTACAGCTAAAGCTAATCTTTAATTAAATATCTATTTTATCTTAAAGTTTTATTTCGATCCCACAATAACTTTCCGCTCAAAAGAAAAGAAAGAAAAACATTTAGCATCTGCCTTATTACTGAAAAACGGCTGTCAGATAAAGAGAATTCATTAAGATGCGTATTTCACCCTTGCTGGAAACAAATAGAAAAAGAATAAAGATCGAATGTGTTTGCGGTCAGTAAAATTTCATTTTCTCTCTCCGTAATGTTGAGCCTAACTTCTTTATTACATAAAAACTTTTCATGTACATGCTCTGTGTTTTGTCTATTGATAACATTCTCCCAAAATAGACATATAACGTACGATTTTGGCGCGAATTCTTTTTGGCTTATTTTTTTAGGACTGCCCATTTCTGGGTGCCCTGCATTAAATTCAAAATCATCTTAATTGTTTAAAGCGTAACAGAAAATTTCATGGTTATGATATCATTCACTTTTCATATACTCCTTTCGCCAATTCTGTGATGCCAATGTGTGAATTCTGAATGAGAAATTCAATTACCTCGCCCTCGCTTCACGGACTCAGGCATGTAAAGAAGGTCTCTTAAAAATGCTTACAGGCACCATCCCTAACTATTTTCTGTAAGAAATGATTTAATTTTTTTTATAACTCCACTTCAAATAAACAAAGTTTTTAAAAAAAGCATTTATTTTAGTATAATGGATTACAGCCTTACATCGGTAGCGAATGATTTTTAAAAAGAATCTGGGCAACAATATACTTTAAAATACAGATCTATAATACAGTAACTATGGTGCCTACACCAGGCATTCGCAACTTTTTCAAACATTGAGGGATGGTGCCTGCTGTTATTTGCCTGCCAGATTTTTCCGGACTATTTATTTTCCTGAATACTATAAATGTGAATTATTAACGTTTGTCTTCTACTATTTTCGAACGACTATTTCCTCGTCAGATAAGTCCTGCTTATGTTTGTGAATCATTACATAAGTGCTCCCCTTCTTCACAGACTGTTGTGTGAAATATGTCTATGCTCCTGTAAATTATTGCTGCCAAATTTTTCTTGCTGAACATCATGGAGTTGGATTATAGTGCCGATTTCTCTTTTATTTGAGCGATTGATTCTTCTGATCGGGATCTTTCGAGATGCTCGGTGTTAACGCGGCCGCTCGTTAAATTTTCTCCAGCCGATGTAGGCCTAAGAATCTACGACTGGCGATTTGTGACTCGTATTTCACCTCCGTTAAATCAACAATTTCACACTCACTGACATAATGTTTTTATTTCATCTTAGCGGTGTACTTCAGTGACGATTCCATGTGCTCTCGACTAATGTGACACAGAATTTCGTGTTTGACGTTTAAATTCTTCGTCATTCGTCGATAATATGATCTTCACATTGGATTTATTCTTTAAATTTTTGGATGCTGACACTGATGTTTTTCACAAAAATAGTTACATGCGCTATACTATTAAAAAAAACCCTTAAAACTACAGCATTGATCAATTTTGTGTCTTCAATTTTGTGCGCTATTGAACGTTTATTTTTACGATAATACTGTTACAAGTTAATTTATGGTAATTGAATATTTAAAAAAAATGAGTGAAGAAGACATATATTGATAAGTATTTGCAGCTTATATTGCGAAGTTGAGAAAGTGTCTGCAATTTATGTTTCATAAGTGTTAAATAGCAATTTCTATTTTTACTTATTTTGCATTTTTTTTTTTTTTTTAATTTGTTGAGTAATTTTTAACCATTTTTAGTTTATTATGCATTTTTTTTTTTGTTTTTTTTTTTGTTTTGTTTTGTGCTCTAATTAAATAAGCTCTTCTTTAAATAAGAACAGTTATAAATGATTTTAGATTGTCTTGAAACATTTCACAGTTTTACAAGTGCTATTTAAAATCTATGGTACAAAAGATAGTATGATAATATTATATTTTTCAAATATCTAAGTACATATTGCTGTCTATTTTTGCTGAAAGTCGTTTGAGAAATATCAAGACAGTTTATTACTTTTTAAAGAAAGTATTTTTATAATTTCCATTATTAATTAATGACTATATATTTTGTTTACTTTTTTTAATACAGCTATTTTTTTTGCAGTGTTATAAATTGACATATACGTTTTTCTTTTCCATAAATGTTATGTTATATTGCCATGTAGATGAGAAAGTTCTAGGTAAGTAAATGGTGCATCTGATATAAGCCTGTTTATCGTATAAAAAAATAAGGCATGATGTTGTCGGGTTGCAACCATTATTTTTTAATATGAGGTTTATAAAAAAGAAACAATACAGAGAAATCAATATTTGAATACTGGTTATTCAATAAGGCACCTTCATATATTATTGACATTGGGTTCATTTTCAGATAAATAAAATTTTATTGTTTGAATCACATGCCATATGCACATGGCATAAATAATAATAATGCTCCATGCATGATCGAATTATAAATTCATGTGTCTAAAATATATTATTACATTTTATTCTACTTTTCTTTCCTGATTTTTTTCACTTTAAAGGTAAGTTGTGCTTTATATTGTTTGTACAGTAATTTTATTAGGAGATTGATTTTTAATTGTGCAAAGACTAGCCATGTTCTTATTTGCATAATTAAACCTATCTAATATTTTAATATTTTTAAAGTGTGCGCATTGTTTATATCTATTCATGTAGAATTATTTACAGTATGAATCTTTATTTTCGTCAATTATATTAGCTAATAACAACTTCAATTTTAGGAGTGTTCAATTAAAAAAAAAAAAAAAAAAAAAAAAAAAAAAAAAAAAAAACATTTGATAAATTTCTTAATATTTATTACGATATTTCTTAGGCATTTCATATAGGATATAAACAGTGCATTAAAAGAAAATATCGTCTTAACTAAAGTGACCAATTTGCCCCTTTCTAATCTATTTTAAGACCTTTATATATAGATATTTCTATTGTTTGTTTTTCCTATTTGCAGCCACTTGCAAAAATATTTCGTTAGAGAGAGTCCACTTTTCTAATATTTAAATAAATATTGAGATTTTTTTCATGCTTTTTCACTTTTATAAATGTAAAACACAATTTTGACTAGTTTATGGATAGACATTTATTTTAAATTTTTAGCATCTATTTAAAAATATTCTCACATATAGCTGCTTTTATTATATTGCAGTGTAGATAGGTTCATTTTTTTAATAATCAGATACTGTGCTCGTTTGTTTATTTTCGTATTTTTATAATTTAGGATATAAATTGTTTATAATGACTAAAAAAAGGTCACGTAAATTGACACAAGATCCATCTGTTGTGTTTAATTTTAAGTTAAGACCTGATGCAAAACAGGTAATGTCTTCTAAAACTAATATGGATTCTGAAACAATTGGTTTAGATTCTAATTCTTTTGAGATTTCATGTTTGAGTAGTTTAAAGGAATCTATTAATAGATATTCTAAATCTGTTGTTTCGGATGTTCAGAAATTAATTGATCCTATTTTAAATGAGAATAACCCAGAACTTAGGGCAAAATTTAATTCCTATCAAAAAGAAATTGAATTAAAATTTAATATTTTAAGTGATTTGGTGAGTAGTGTTCAATCTGAGTGGACTGTTTTACAAAAAAATAACGACCAGTTACATAGGTTAAATGAGGTGTTGTTCGAAAAAGTAAGAACACTGAACTCGTCCAAACAGTCTAAGCATAATGAGATAGCTATTCAATGCGACATTGATGAATCTAAATTGGATGAACCCCTTAATGTTATTAAAGATAAGGAATGTAATTCTAATGGGAAAGGTTTGACCAAATTTCTAGATAAAGTTGATTCTGAAACACACATAAATTCTGGTACAAATAACTCTAAATTATCAAAAAACAAAAATACTGATCTTATTTCAATACCGGATTACATCCTAAATTTATGTGAGCAAAAAAATCAAGTTAGAGATTTATCTGACTGCACAAAAATAATTCTGTTGGGTCTTGATGACAATATAGGTATACCAGATATTATGATGTCTATAAATGAAAAGATTGGCAGTACCATTCCTTCCATTAACTTTGAAAGAAAGCATAAATTAAGACAGGGATTAAAATATAACTGGACAATTAGTGTTACATCATGGATAGCTGATCTCTTAATTCAACATGGAAAATTAAATATTAATTCTGTTGACTACACTGTCAGGCCATTTATTAACATAAAACGTTGCTTTCATTGCCAACAAATGGGCCACTTGGCAAAATTTTGTGCACATGATTTGGCATGTGCTAATTGTGGTGAATCACATACTTCAGATAATTGTAAAAATGCTTCAAGATGCATTAACTGCATCGCACATAACCGTGCTTACAAGAGGTTTTTCGACATAAATCACCCTGCTTTTTCCACTTGCTGTAATACATTTAAATTTTATTTCAAGCAAAAACAAGCTTTCATTCACTCTAAAATATAACGTAAATATTCAACACTTCTTCAGGTATGCTATTTCAAGTATATTTAGTTATTTACATATTTTGTTATTTACCTTCATGTGATACTTGGATTCCACCGCTCCTTTACACAGTATTTTTTACATTGTTAACCTTTTTATTCATAAAACAAACATAAAGCTTTAATTATTATATTTTTTTACATACACTATTCTTTCGTAGATATTTTTATTTTTCATATGGTGTATACATTTTAATACATTGTTATTTAAAGATTACTTTCAATCATTTCATGATTTACATTTTTTTCGGGCAATGTTCATATCTTCGTTTCTCTTTCATTCAACTGTTTCGTGAGGTCAGGAATAGATGAATGATTCGAAATTTCACATTTTTGATTTATTGATAGTTTTCTTCTGGTGGTTAAGCCCTAATTATCAGTAAGACTTCTGCGGTGAATCTTAAATGTTTGTTTACACAATTTTTTTTTTCTTTATTTGTATCTTTCGTGATATATATAAAAAATTGCACATCTATTTTGTCTCAACTCGATGTAGCTACTCTATTTCTTAAAGGTCTGTTTAATTATCAATTGCACTTTTCTTTACACACAGTGTTAGTGCGAATGTTCACTGGTGTATCAATATTACAGTGGTGAAATTTTTACAAAGATCTTTTTTTCTTTTGATATACTTGTGGATATTTGCAACTGACTCACTTTTCATACAACTTCTCTTTGCATGCAGCAATTACAATGTTTTTATACAAAGTTTTTTTACAATGGTAGTTTACAAAGGTATATATATTTTTTGCGGCATGCTATGCAAATGAAGTTATTCACATACATGTACATTTACATATGCAATTGTTCAATTATCGGTCCTCTGTGAAGTTTTTTTTATAACATATTGGTTATTATCTTCAATACATAAGTCATTTCTTTACATTTTTTTTGTTTTGATTATGGATGATTGAATCCACTAATTTTTTTTACCTTCCCATTTCCACTATTCCATGTTTTTCCGTTTACACATGTGAATTTCATTGCTCTTTACGCATAATTTAGATATATACAGTTTTTGCATAATATTTGTTGGTAGTTAGATATCATTTACATTCACTTCTCCACATTTCTTCATTTTCATGTGGGTATACATGATATACAGTTGTAATTTACACTACATTTACGAACATTAAAAATTTGTTTTCAGTCAATGAATACTTACACATGTAGCGGAGCTTACTCCTTCTTTATTTAAAATTCTAGCAAGGTGCAAAATTTTATATAGATAGACTAAAATTCACACACTTATTCACTTTTATTCAATACTCATCCTTTTATAATTTGTACAGGGTACTTCGACATTTACAAAAATATTACACTTTAGTCATTTTTCATATAACGATGAGTGGTATACGACAGTCAAGGTGGTATTTAAATTTGCATACCTGTCAATGTTTTCACACTTCTGATTCAAAGGATATGAAGTGAAGATAAATTGAAATTTTTTTATATAAGCAAAGATGCTGTCATACGTTTGCTTTAGTGGTTAATGCATGTCTTTTAGTAGGCTTTATACAAGTCGTATCTTAAATTGAAGTTACTTTATAGGTCTCCATTTTACATTTCCACACTTCTTTCCCACAGTTCTAGACTTTTTACACTTTTGCATGAAAGTTCAGTGTCACCCACTTACCAGTAATTATTTTTGAATAAAAGTATTTTAGGGAAGATACCGAATTCTTTACGGAGATTTCTTTTCTCATGTTACACTAAAATACCGTTTTAGATGTCAATATAATGCAACATTAATTTTAAATTTCAGATTTAACTTAATAAAAAAATTCATTAGTTTAGGTATTAAAAAAAAAAGACAAAAAATTAGAAGATATACATTTAGGAACGTTATTATCACATGGAAGTAAATGGTCAACGACAGAGTTTCAAAAAATTTTCCACATGTTGCTTGTCTAGCATTTCTTGAACTCTCATGTAAAATATAAGTTTGTAGTAAAATTTATCTTGTAAACTTAAAAAAAAATGTTGGAAATTTCAAAATTTCCTATTATTCATTATTATGAACATTTTTAATCCTACTATTTACATTATGTTTTTGTTTATTTGTATATTATGTTTTGTGTTTAATTACATTATATTACTCGAGTATTTTGCTATTATTATTGTGTTGATCAATACACATAATTAATGTTTCTTATTATAAACAATTTGGATTTTTTTTGCCAATTGGTTAATGACCTGTGGACTTAGAAATGATATTTGTTTTATTTGTATGTGCACATTTTTTATACAGGTCCTTGTCTAAATAAGACAAATTGAAAAGTGATCACAAATTTTATTAATGAAGCTGCAGCTGTTTCTAAATAGAAACAATATATGATGTCATTTGTATGACAAAATTTATGGTACCAATATATTTCCATCATTATATATATACTTTTAGTTGGGATGGTTGCCTACTTAGAGAGAATTTCAATTACTGTTTACTTTATTTAGTAAATATTTGGTTTGTTTTCATGAGCATTTTACACGTTATTACTTGTAAGAGCATATGAAAATTGATTTTTCTCCCTTCATATACCTTTATAGATTTTTTTTTCGCCTGTGAAAGGGGTGATATATGTGATGTAGAATCACATATAGTTTTCTTAAACTATACATTTTATCTAAATTACAGTTAAAGCTAATCTTTAATTAAATATCTATTTTATCTTAAAGTTTTATTTCGATCCCACAATAACTTTCCGTTCAAAAGAAAAGAAAGAAAAACATTTAGCATCTGCCTTATTACTGAAAAACGGCTGTCAGATAAAGAGAATTCATTAAGATGCGTATTTCACCCTTGCTGGAAACAAATAGAAAAAGAATAAAAATCGAATGTGTTTGCGGTCAGTAAAATTTCATTTTCTCTCTGCGTAATGTTGAGCCTAACTTCTTTATTACATAAAAACTTTTCATGTACATGCTCTGTGTTTTGTCTATTGATAACATTCTCCCAAAACAGACATATAACGTACGATTTTGGCGCGAATTCTTTTTGGCGTATTTTTTTAGGACTGCCCATTTCTGGGTGCCCTGCATTAAATTCAAAATCATCTTAATTGTTTAAAGCGTAACAGAAAATTTCATGGTTATGATATCATTCACTTTTCATATGCTCCTTTCGCCAATTCTGTGATGCCAATGTGTGAATTCTGAATGAGAAATTCAATTACCTCGCCCTCGCTTCACGGACTCAGACATGTAAAGAAGGTCTCTTAAAAATGCTTACAGGCACCATCCCTAACTATTTTCTGTAAGAAATGATTTAATTTTTTTATAACTCCACTTCAAATAAACAAAGTTTTTAAAAAAAGCATTTATTTTAGTATAATGGATTACAGCCTTACATCGGTAGCGAATGATTTTTAAAAAGAATCTGGGCAACAATATACTTTAAAATACAGATCTATAATACAGGGGCTCATAATTTTTTTCTCTCTCTCTGACGCAGAAAGATAAATTAATGCATACTCACATTGTAGGTACTATGTTTCTTATTAAACTGTTGTAATAACTTCATTTTATGCAAAGAAAAGTATATGATGATGAAAATTTTGAGTGTATAACTGGTGCAAAATTAAACATAATGTTAGAATCATTTGTAAGTATAGGATGAGGGAGTGTTGAAACACTTTTTTTAGATACCATTCAGTAACTCTGCAAAACTGTGAAAGGGTCTCAAAACTAAATTAGATTTTTGAACAGAATTTAATTTGGATTTTCGTAACAGAAATTCATTGAGTGATCTTGAAATCTTTTCCAGGGGGAAGGGGGGGGGCACAAAATATTTTAGGGGGGCTGAGCAGCCCATAGCTCCCCCTTAGCTACGGGCCTGAACGTGGTTCATTCCATATATCTTTTTTTACAGATCGCTGGAGTCATGTGATGCTTGAATGCATCAATGGAGTTGTACGCAAAGACCTTAGATCAGAAATGACTAGATAACGGATACCTTTGTTCTCTTCGGGGATGCTTAAAGCCGAAATGGCCCAGATTTGGCGAGACTTTTCCTCGCCAAAAGGGTGTCTTTTTTGGCGATGATCCCTTCTTGGCAATTTTCTGTTTTCATTCTCATAATAAAAGAACGTAACGCAGTCGAAAAAGGTCTTGGTGGCTGGTGGGATCGGCGGGAGAAACCGGTTTGACGCGCATTCGCTCCCACCATCACGTGCTGGTGGGGAAGTTATGATGGCGTCAAGAAAGGTTGCTATTTCTTAGTCCAATTATATTAGAAGTCAATGGTAAAGACCATCATGTCATTCTAGCGGTCTGTAAAAAGCGACACGTGAGATGCGCCGCGGTAGCCTGTCTTTTTCGTAAGCTTTGGGTAAAATCCATTAAAATCCATGATCAGTTTCTGAACGCACTGAATGCTTATTCCAGGATAAAGTTCCACTCCGTGTTTCTTGTTGTCCCTGTCCTACTCCATGTTTCTTCTTGAACTCGCTTCCGTGCTTCTAGAATAGACCCTAAGCAGCAAAATTTGCAAATTTTTTACTGATAGTAGCTAAAGGTGGGCAAGCCAATGTCTAAAAAACACGCTTTCACTTGAGGATGGAATGTGTAGCGATATTAACTTTCGCAAGAGTAATTTCAATGAAACAAGTCATCTTGTGTTTTCTAATGAGAACACTCCATATAGTTCAATTTTTTTAGCAGGGTGGCAATCCGATCGAAATTCGTAAACTGAGTCAATGATGAACTGAAGTGAAACATTAACTTGTTTACATTTTTTATGTTGTTTGTGTTGTTTTGTTTCTTAATACCGGTTTTGCAGGCGTTTCATTATTATTGTTTGATTTGTTTTAAGAGTGCATCGGCACTAATTCAGAGGATGTAATGGCCCTACATCTGTGTTGTACTTCTAGATAGGTGTTTGCTAAAATATAAATGAACTATTATAGAGGGGTTTTGTTGCTTAAGTGAGTGATAGAATTTCAAAAAACAAGTTTAAATTTATATGTAGTTGTTTAATTATTTCTTATTTCATAAATGACATTCTTGCAAATTATTTTTAATATAATTAATATCTATTTATAATGCTTGAAAGAGCTGTATAGTTTCATGAATTGTTCTGTCATTTAATCACATTTAATTATCAAAATAACAGTAACCACTTTAATGCTCCTTTTTATTTGTTTAAGTTAGAAATTCCCATTGAAGTGCTAAAAACAAATTAAGATCTTTGATTATTTTCTTCACGAAATGCTGCTGTGTGTGTTTACTATAGATTATATCTGTCAATAATTGTCACCTTTAAGGAATTTCTTTAACGAATGTTTTAAAACATTTAATCTTTATGTTATGTTAGTCTATTAATTATTAATTTCTTAGTGATATTTTCCTTTATGAATCAACACTTTATTTTAATCTTAAAGATACATTAAAAAAACCTAGATTATTAGTGAAATTCATGAACATTTTTGTCATTAAAACATCCAATAAAATGAAAAAAAAATGTTCTTACATATTTTATTCAGAAAAAAAAAATAACAACATAGTAATAAAACAAATTGTTAATATTCAAGATATAGGTCTAATTTATTATAATTATGCATTTAAAGATTATATTACTTCATTCAGTTAATTTTTCATGATATTTTACATTTTGTGTATTCACAAATGTGAAGTTTTTAATTATTATTAGAAAGAGAATTTCTATTTCTTTATTAGTTAAAAACAATAATTTATAATTTCAATTTTCTCAAAGAATTTAAAATTGTCTCCCACCTTCCATCCAAATCCAAAGATAGCTAAAAGATGTTAAAAACTAAAATACTTATAATGCATTTTATCTAAAAATCTAAAGAAAATTGTTTTTCAGGTTAATCTTACATATAAAGAAGTAATTTTGAAGTTATAATTTTTTTTTTTTTTTTTTTTTTTTTTGTAATTAATTATTATGCATTCAGTAATTTTTTTTATACCTACATTTTTACCTTTTCCACTAATCATTAAAACCTGATCTTATAATGATAATGAATATTTACTTTGTTATAATAGTTTTTTTTTTCTTCATGTGCGTTATATTGTAGTGGTATTAGCCTATTCTTCAATTTTTTTTATTATTATTTTTTACTTATGACTGCTTTTATTATGAAATATATTATGCATTTGCTTATGAGAAACATTAAGCAAAGTGATAGATTTTCTAGCTGTGGAAAGATTAAAAAGAAATTAATCAATCTTCAAAAAATATGATAGAAAAGAGAATGCAACTTATTTTTTTTTTTTTTTTTGTCTAATAATTTTTTAATAAACTTATTATTTTAATTTATAAGTTTATTAAAAATAATACTTTTGATATTATTTTAATTATTTTATTTTTAAAGATTATTAATTATTTACTTTCTCTTTATTTTTACATATATTCTAAGAGTTTTATATTTGTGCCTAGTTGTAGACTTCTTCATTCTGTTTATTTAAATACCTTAAGGCATTCTCAAACCCTCAGGGACTCCTTTTTGACGCATTTCTGAATTCGTTTTTGTTCAAAAATGCATAAAGGAGACTCTTCAGATTTGAAAAAAATGTCTTAAGTTTAAATAAACAGAATGAAGAAGTCTACTACAGAGGCCTCGCTAAGAGAGGGGGACAGGGGGGGAGCCTCCCCCCCCCCAAAACATTCGCAAATGTTGTTACGCTTGGCAAATTTAAAACTTTTATGGCAAATTTTATTAAAATTTTAATAAAAACTGCAATACATTTCCTATTTTTGGTAGAATTTGCAAAAGTTACAACTCCAATTGCAAATATTATCAAACTTTTTACAAATAAAAACTGTATTACTTTTTCTAAGTGTATTAACTTGGCAAAATTATAAAACGAGTTGGCAAATATGAAAATTTGACTTGGCAATTTAAGGTCCTCTCCCCCGCCAATAAAAAGTCTTAGCGATGGCCCTGAGTCTACAACTGAGCATAAACATGAAACTCTTTATAAATCTAAAAAATGTAAACAATAAATAATTAATAATCTTTATAAATTATATAATTAAAATATTTGTTATATTCAGAACAGAAATTACACAATTGAATGGTATTTGACCTTGTCAAATAGAGGGTTTGTGGTTAGGTCTGAAACTAAGGGAGGGGGGAGCAAAGGGGCTAAGTACCCCATGCATCAGAACGAATGGGTACCAAATGAAGATTTGTGTTTCAATTTTTCTCACATAAATGTGAGAAAAACTGACACACAAATCATCATTTGTATGCTAAACATAAATGTTTAGCACAGTATTTTTTAAATCATCCTGTCTGGGTATATGCCTAAGCATAAAAGAATCTAAAGATGATATGATCCCTCAAAGCAAAATATTTTGCAATGATCTGCAACAAATCTTCAGCTGATGAAAAATGTTTTGCTATATAGTAGGGATGCACCGAATATTCGGTATTCAGCCTATTCAGCCATATTGTTACCGAATATTCGGTTTGGCCGAATATCAAAGTATTCGGCCAAATCCAATACTTAATAATCCCTTTTAAAACTTATTTTTAAAAACTTTTCACAGTTTCTACTTTTAACTGTCAATTTATAAATATATTTAAAATAATATGAAATAAAATCATATTTAAATAAAATAGAATGTTTTTACATTATTTATTTGTTGTTTGTAAAGTATAACTTAAGAAAATGAACCATGAGAAGGATTAAAATGGTGATTTATTAGGATTTTCCTTAGGAATAAATGATACGAGTGCAGATGCAAGTTCCTAAATTTTATTTAGTAAAAAATCTGTTTGTTTTTCCCAAATAAAAGTCTTTAAACAAGAAAGAAAAACTTTTGAGATTAGTAATAGCTATCAAGGCAGACAATTTGTGTTCATGAAACCATAATCATAACCAACTTATTGAGTCATAAGTACATTGTATTTCATCTCAATCTAGGTCAAACTTGTGTTTCCTTTTGCTGCAATAACAATTATTAAGATACCATAACTATATTTTCAACTCGCATGCTATGATTTCTGTAAAATATGATATGACGGGAAGGATGGAAAATACCACCATTTATAAGAAAAAAAACTATGATCTAAACATTCCTTTTTAGTTAAATTGAAAGTACTTATACTTTATATTGAAAAAAATCCGCCGTGAATTATTTGAAAAAGAACAATTATGAGACACTAGTTTTTCTTCAACCATTTTTTCGTTATTTCTCTTTGATTTTAAAATGTTTGTTTCAATTAGTTGAAGAAATCATGAAATTTAAAATTTTATTAATAAAAAAAAGTCTCATAATTGTGCTAATTAAATAAATAAAGGCAGAATTTTTTCAATACTAAATGTTCTTATAAAAAGCTCTTGTTTATCAAAATATAAGTTTCACTCAATATTATGTAAAATTGTTTTAAAAAGTAACATTTTAATACCTTTAAACTTTGAAATATAAAAAGTATTTGGAAAGCCGAATATTCGGTATTCGGTTCAGCTGTCGGCCGAATATTCGGTATTCGGCCAAAATCACTATTCGGTGTATCCCTACTATATACTATAATAGAAAAACACAGAAAGATTCAGTGGCGGCGCTAGGCGTTGGCGACTGCCGAAGGCCTCGTGCCTGTGGGGGCCTCACAAAACAATTTTTTGAGTTGTTAAAAATATTTGGCTGGGATCCAGACAGATTTTTTGCTGTTCAGCAAAATGGAATTGACCAATCAAACGCCTGCATTTTTGCAATCGTTTCGCCGTTTGCAAAAATGCAGGCCTCTGATTGGTCAATCTCGTTTCGATAACAGCTGAAAATCTATCTGGATCTTGGCCAAGTTACTTAGCAATCCGTATTAGTATTGAGAAACACCGAAAATACTGGCGATAAATATATATCAATAAATAAAAACTTTGTTAAATCACCATAAAAAGATAAATTAAACAGGACGCGTTTCGAGCTGCAAAATTACTGCTCGTCATCAGCTGTTCCAAACACGTGTCACAACGGACAGAGTGGAAATAACAGTGAAATAAAGAAGGAGGAGATTACACAGAGTGCGACAGGTGGCGCTGCTTGTCACAGCCAAGGAGGAAGAGAAAAGTAAAGATAAACTCAAAGAAGGAGGGAGGAGATTACAAAGAGTGCCCCAGGTGGCGCTGGCTAAAAGAACACAGGTGGCAGAGAAAAACAAATAAAAGATAAAGAAAACAATTGAAAAATAAATAAAATAAAATAAATAAATCAATTAAAATAAATAAATAAATAAATAAATAAAAATCAAAATAGAATAAAATTAATTAATTAAAAATGATATAATAAAATAAATAAATAAAAATAATAAAATAGTAAAAAAAAAAAAAAAAAAAAAAAAAAAAAAGTGATTTTAGTAATAATAAAAAACTACAAAAGTAATTTCCATGCAGGAGAAAGGGAGGGGGATGAAGAGAGATCGTTGACAAGAGTATTACAATTTTTATAAATAAAATAAGCTTCGTGAGTATCTAAATGAGAAGGAGAGGCAGGATTAGAAATAATTCTGGCCATGGAAAAATTGAAATAATGACCGGAAGACCAACAGTGAGAAGCAATGGAAGACCTAGATAATTCCTGATTTTTAATGTACCTCTGATGTTCATCCAATCTTTTCTTCAACGCTCTTCTGGTCTGACCAATATAACCCAAATTGCAAGAGCAAGGAATAAAATAAACACCCCACCGGTTCTCAACAGGAATAGGATCTTTCAAAGACGATAATTTAATTTTATTCATAGGTTTGAAGATAACTTTAAAATTGAAACGAGAAAGGATTTTAGCTATTTTGAAACAAAGAGGAGAATAAAAAGGTAGAACTATAGAGTTAATATTAGACGAATTATTAGAATCAGTAAGAAGACGTTTAGGCTGATTAAATTTATACAGAGCTTTGTCAATCAAAGAGGGATTATAACCACGAGTGAGAGCAAGAGATTTGAGGTAACTAATTTCCTTATTTAGAGCAGAAGAGTCAGAAGAAATCCGAAGTGCTCTGAAACAAAAGTATAAAAGGAAGCCACTTTATGCTGTGGAGGATGGTTAGAAAAAGCATGCGGAGGTAGAGATACAGCGAAAGGTTTTCTATATACAGAGGTAGAGAACCGATCAGGGTGTTTAGTGACCAAGACATCGAGGAAAGGAAGAGAATCATTCTCTTCGACTTCAAGAGTAAACTGGATGCAAGGATCAACAGAGTTGACAAGAGAAAGGAGATTTTGGAGATCCAGCTCAAAAGGAATTAAGATAAAAGTATCATCAACATACCTACACCAGAAGGGAAAATCAAATAAACTGAAGAGTCTTTCTTCCACAAAATGCATATAAATGTCACATAAAAGAGGAGATAAAGGATTGCCCATGGCTAAACCATCCGTTTGAACATAAAAGGAATTATTAAATTGGAAAGCAGTTTGCTTAACACAAATACTAACTAATTGCAGGATCTCGTCAATCTCGATGGAAGAGTAATGGAATTCGCGTAGCCTTCTTTCCAAACAGTCAATTGCTCCTTGAACAGGGACGTTAGTGAAGAGGGATTTAACATCTAAGGAAATCATTTTGTAATTACAAGGAGAAAGGCGTTTAATTTTATCAACAAAGTCAATAGAATTTTTAACAGTGTGAAAATTAGTGGAAGATAAAGGAGCGAGTAACTTAGAAAGGAACTTGGCAAGTTTATAAGAAGCAGTACCAATATTAGAAACGATAGGGCGAAATGAAAGAGTAGGTTTATGGACCTTAGGAAGAGCATAGAAACGAGCACAATTAGCTATAGAAGGAATGACCATACGTTTAGTGTTATTATTAAGAATGACAGACTTATTAACGACCTCCTTGATATCAGAAAGGTGTTTAGTAGAAGGATCTTTCTTTAATTTAGAATAAGGACCAGAGTTTAACATAGATTCCACATGAGAAATATAATCAGACTTATTGAGAAGAACGGTTTGACCGCCTTTATCAGCCTTAGTAATAAGAAGGTTAGGGACAGAATTAAGTTCACTGATAGCAGATTTTTGAGAAGAAGAAAGATTAGATTTAACTGAAGATTTATTAGAAGAAATGACGTTAGCCAAAAGGTAGCGAAGAGAATCAAGTTGACCAGGAGAAATTTTACTATTTTTGAAAGAATGTTCAATCGGAGCGATTAAATTCGGAATAGAAGGTTTGGAAACGCGCGAAAAATTCAAACCAAGAGAGAGAACATCACGTTGGGAATCAGTAAGAGAATGAGACGATAAATTGACAACATAATTTTGCCGAAGAGGAGAGATACCAGGAGCAGGAGAATTAGAAGTCAGAAGTGACGAAAATTTTTTATCCAATATAGCACAGTGACATTTAGATTTGTAATCAACGTAGGCAAAAATCCGTTTCTCAAGAAAAGGGAAATAAATAACAGAATTACTTAACAGCAAATGTAACGAATATAATTCATATTCAATGCACGAAAGAGAGTGCCGAACATCTTGAATAATGGCTCTAAGAACAGCAAACTTACTCCTGGTCAAGGCATTTTGAACGCGAAAGGATGAAGGAAGCTTGTAAATAATATTAATGAACTTAGGAACAACGTGTGAACGTTTACACCTTAAAAGAAAATTAAGCCTATTCAAAAACCTAGCCCGCTTCAAACGAAGATGCTTGAAACGATTAATAAGCGAAGAACCCATAACAAGAGAAAAGAAAAAACAAGGCCAGAAATAATGGTAATAATAAATAAATAAATAAAACAAAATTAAAAAATTAAAAAAAAAAAAAAAATAAAAAATAAAAAAAAAAATAAATAAATAAATAAAAAGAAAACACAGTAAAAATAAATAAAAAAGGCAAAAAATTCACTAAAAAACAATACACACAAGAAGCAGGAAGAAAGAAAAAGGACTTACCATGAACACGTGGAAAGCAGGAACGGTGTAGAAACCCAAAATAGTTAAACAATATTGAGAAACACCGAAAATACTGGCGATAAATATATATCAATAAATAAAAACTTTGTTAAATCACCATAAAAAGATAAATTAAACAGGACGCGTTTCGAGCTGCAAAATTACTGCTCGTCATCAGCTGTTCCAAACACGTGTCACAACGGACAGAGTGGAAATAACAGTGAAATAAAGAAGGAGGAGATTACACAGAGTGCGACAGGTGGCGCTGCTTGTCACAGCCAAGGAGGAAGAGAAAAGTAAAGATAAACTCAAAGAAGGAGGGAGGAGATTACAAAGAGTGCCCCAGGTGGCGCTGGCTAAAAGAACACAGGTGGCAGAGAAAAACAAATAAAAGATAAAGAAAACAATTGAAAAATAAATAAAATAAAATAAATAAATCAATTAAAATAAATAAATAAATAAATAAATAAAAATCAAAATAGAATAAAATTAATTAATTAAAAATGATATAATAAAATAAATAAATAAAAATAATAAAATAGTAAAAAAAAAAAAAAAAAAAAAAAAAAAAAAAAAAAGTGATTTTAGTAATAATAAAAAACTACAAAAGTAATTTCCATGCAGGAGAAAGGGAGGGGGATGAAGAGAGATCGTTGACAAGAGTATTACAATTTTTATAAATAAAATAAGCTTCGTGAGTATCTAAATGAGAAGGAGAGGCAGGATTAGAAATAATTCTGGCCATGGAAAAATTGAAATAATGACCGGAAGACCAACAGTGAGAAGCAATGGAAGACCTAGATAATTCCTGATTTTTAATGTACCTCTGATGTTCATCCAATCTTTTCTTCAACGCTCTTCTGGTCTGACCAATATAACCCAAATTGCAAGAGCAAGGAATAAAATAAACACCCCACCAGTTCTCAACAGGAATAGGATCTTTCAAAGACGATAATTTAATTTTATTCATAGGTTTGAAGATAACTTTAAAATTGAAACGAGAAAGGATTTTAGCTATTTTGAAACAAAGAGGAGAATAAAAAGGTAGAACTATAGAGTTAATATTAGACGAATTATTAGAATCAGTAAGAAGACGTTTAGGCTGATTAAATTTATACAGAGCTTTGTCAATCAAAGAGGGATTATAACCACGAGTGAGAGCAAGAGATTTGAGGTAACTAATTTCCTTATTTAGAGCAGAAGAGTCAGAAGAAATCCGAAGTGCTCTGTAAACAAAAGTATAAAAGGAAGCCACTTTATGCTGTGGAGGATGGTTAGAAAAAGCATGCGGAGGTAGAGATACAGCGAAAGGTTTTCTATATACAGAGGTAGAGAACCGATCAGGGTGTTTAGTGACCAAGACATCGAGGAAAGGAAGAGAATCATTCTCTTCGACTTCAAGAGTAAACTGGATGCAAGGATCAACAGAGTTGACAAGAGAAAGGAGATTTTGGAGATCCAGCTCAAAAGGAATTAAGATAAAAGTATCATCAACATACCTACACCAGAAGGGAAAATCAAATAAACTGAAGAGTCTTTCTTCCACAAAATGCATATAAATGTCACATAAAAGAGGAGATAAAGGATTGCCCATGGCTAAACCATCCGTTTGAACATAAAAGGAATTATTAAATTGGAAAGCAGTTTGCTTAACACAAATACTAACTAATTGCAGGATCTCGTCAATCTCGATGGAAGAGTAATGGAATTCGCGTAGCCTTCTTTCCAAACAGTCAATTGCTCCTTGAACAGGGACGTTAGTGAAGAGGGATTTAACATCTAAGGAAATCATTTTGTAATTACAAGGAGAAAGGCGTTTAATTTTATCAACAAAGTCAATAGAATTTTTAACAGTGTGAAAATTAGTGGAAGATAAAGGAGCGAGTAACTTAGAAAGGAACTTGGCAAGTTTATAAGAAGCAGTACCAATATTAGAAACGATAGGGCGAAATGAAAGAGTAGGTTTATGGACCTTAGGAAGAGCATAGAAACGAGCACAATTAGCTATAGAAGGAATGACCATACGTTTAGTGTTATTATTAAGAAAGACAGACTTATTAACGACCTCCTTGATATCAGAAAGGTGTTTAGTAGAAGGATCTTTCTTTAATTTAGAATAAGGACCAGAGTTTAACATAGATTCCACATGAGAAATATAATCAGACTTATTGAGAAGAACGGTTTGACCGCCTTTATCAGCCTTAGTAATAAGAAGGTTAGGGACAGAATTAAGTTCACTGATAGCAGATTTTTGAGAAGAAGAAAGATTAGATTTAACTGAAGATTTATTAGAAGAAATGACGTTAGCCAAAAGGTAGCGAAGAGAATCAAGTTGACCAGGAGAAATTTTACTATTTTTGAAAGAATGTTCAATCGGAGCGATTAAATTCGGAATAGAAGGTTTGGAAACGCGCGAAAAATTCAAACCAAGAGAGAGAACATCACGTTGGGAATCAGTAAGAGAATGAGACGATAAATTGACAACATAATTTTGCCGAAGAGGAGAGATACCAGGAGCAGGAGAATTAGAAGTCAGAAGTGACGAAAATTTTTTATCCAATATAGCACAGTGACATTTAGATTTGTAATCAACGTAGGCAAAAAAAAAAAAAATTTTTTTTTTTTTATGGTGATTTAACAAAGTTTTTATTTATTGATATAATCCGTATTAGTGTACTATTTATCTAGAGTTCATGGCAACATTATGAAAGTTAGGTGATTCTGCATGCGAGACTGGTGAGTCCCCAAATCGTTTGTTTTCATTTACCAGTGAAAAATTGTTGATTTGTATACTTTAAAGAAGTTATATTTTTATAAATTTATCATCGTGTTGTGATTTATTTCATTTTTGTAAGGTAAGTCAGTATCCAAATACATTTCTTAGCATATTTATTTGTCTTTAAAACTATATTATTTTATTGTTGTAATTTTAGATTAGTAATTTGTAATTAAATTATATTTTCATACTTATGAATCGCCATTTCATGTGTGATAGATATAATCAATCGATTTTGGGTATTCTTTTTTTATTGGATGGGTTAAGTTATAATTCAAAATTGTCTGTTTCAAATTCGTTCAACCGACTTCTAAAAAAAAGGTTTCACATTTGACCCATATTTGTATTTTTGAAGTTATAAATATGGAAGTCATTTTTACGTTCTTGGTTTAAAATTTAGTACATGTTTGATTTTTTTCTAGTTTATTTAACTTAACCTGTTTTTTTATGCATGTAATTTTACAATGGATTTTTAACCCAATTCCTGATAGGCTGGAGTTTTATAAATTATGTACGAAGGTGTGTTTTTGATGACAATGCAACATTTTAATAATTTTACAATTTAATTATAAATTAATATGGTCATTTTAAGCCATTTTTCAATTAAGCGGCCACATGTGATAAATCGCCAAATATTCTCTAACTCGTGCAATTGTATGGGAGTTAATTATGTGACAATAAATGCTCTCAGTAAAATATTCCAAAGCGCTATGGAATAGCAGCAGTAAAATACAGTAGACTCCCTCAAATCCGCACAGCTTGGGACCAGAAGTTATGCAGATTTTAGAATTTTGCGGATTTCTGGTTATTGCTTTGTTTATATTTTTTAAAAAGTAATTTAAATGTGACTAATAATGAAATCAAAAGTATATTGAATGCTTTCAATATACTAAAATATTAAGATAAATAATAAACTAAAATATTAAAAATTTAGATAATTTTTAAAAAGATTAAAATACTAAAAGCAAAGGCAACTTAATTATCAATAATGTACAATTAAATACTGGTTATAAAGATGAAATGTGTTTTTCCCAATTTATTCAATGAAACTTGTCTCATAAAGGAACATTACTGATTCACATCAGGATCATAAAATAATGAAGCTTTATTTCAGATTTAATAACTAAAAAAGCTTGATCAATGCATAAATATATTTGGTAAGTTAGTGATTACCAATGATACCAACAATATCTTGATTTTTTCAGAAATAAATTATTCTTTCGTCATGAAAAATCATGAATTTGAACCTTAACAAAGATTAAAAAATGTATGGAGGTGATTGAAAACTAAAAAAGTCAAATTTTGCACCTAGTTCTGAGCTGAATGTTTCATTGTTTACATTGATAAATTATGTGCGGATTTTAGAGAGTTGCGGATTTTAGGAGTGCGGATTTAAGGGAGTCTACTGTACTTTAAAAAGTTAAATGTGTAAAATAAATAAATAGCAATTGATTAGCAATAAAACTTGCATAGTATACTAATAAATTAGTGTATAATTATCTCCAGTGTATAATTCAGCTCATTTAACATTTTCTTTCTGACTGGAAAATAAAAGGGGCCTCGCAGAGCTGATGTCACCGACGCCCATGTTTCATGTAGCGCCGCCACTGGGAAGATTTTGTTGTGTATCTAGGAGTTCACTCTTTTTTTTATAGGAATGCAAATGACATTTCACAAAACACTGACACATTAAAAAAAAAAAAGTTAACAAAGAATCTACAGTTTTGTTAATAACTTTAGAAGTGTTGTATTTTTATATCACATTTCTAGAGAAATACCTTTGAAAATTCAGCTCATACAGTTATAAATCCACCTTCTTCTTTCATTACTGAATTATTTAATCATTTAGCAGATTATATGTAACATTCGTTAAAGACAACCCCATTTCATATACATTTCTCTATTTTTCGTTTATTGCAATGATTTGCAAGTACGTAACCAATACGATAAAGTGTTGATGTGACAGTAAAATGTCTGACAAGTGGGAATTTGTATTAAAAATAAATAAATTTTTAAAAAGGGTACATTATTCTTTAAAAAGACACTCTATCATCCTGTTCAAAAGAAATATTTTGAACTGGTAGAGTTCCCTAGTAAATTTTTGAAATATTTTCCCATAACCAGTTGATGAATTTCACAGTATTTTCCTCAGTTGATAGACAAATTTCACAATATTTTCCAAGACCACTCGCCAAATTTTTTTCTATCCTGATTGAATTTGATTGTTTTTATATCACATTTGGCCGAAGTATTCGGTCAACAAGCCTTCAATATTCGGCAAAAGGGCCGAATAGTGGCTGAATATTCGTCCCATCCCTAATTTTTATATCACATTTCTAGAGAAATACCTTTGAAAATTCAGCTCATACAGTTATAAATCCACCTTCTTCTTTCATTACTGAATGATTTAATTATTTAGCAGATTATATGTAACATTCATTAAAGACAACCCCATTTCATATATATTTCTATATTTTTCATTTATTGCCATGATTTGCAAGTACGTAATCAATACAATAAAGTGTTGATGTGACAGTAAAATGTCTGACAGGTGGGAATTTGTTTTAAAAATAAATAAATTTTTAAAAAGGATACATTATTCTTTAAAAAGGCACTCTATCATCCTGTTCAAAAGAAATATTTTGAACTGGAAGAGTTCCCTAGTAAATTTTCGAAATATTTTCCCATAACCAGTTGATGAATTTCACAGTATTTTCCTCTGTTGATAGACAAATTTCACAATATTTTCCAAGACCACTCGCCAAATTTTTTTCTATCCTGATTGAATTTGATTATTTCCCGAACTTACTGTCGAATTTAAAATGTTGCGGATTTGAAGGAGTCTACTGTATTAATAAATAATGTAGTAATATAATTCCATATTAAATCATAGCAATTATTTTATATGTCAAGCACGTAGAAAACCAGCAGATTTTTATTTTGTTCAATTTCTTTTGCCTTTTTAGACAATAAAATGGTGGTATGCAATGGGAGCAATACAAGAAAAAGTGGGGAAATTTGTCACATGACAAGAGTCACTTATAACTTGATAAGCAATTAATTTATCAAAAATCGAAAACTTTATTCAATCCCAATGGTTTTTGTAATCAGACATGCTAATTTTATGCCTTTATGTTTAAAATTTGATTGCTGATTTGAGAAAGTTTTGTATTGTTAAGCATGGATGAGAATTATCTAAGAGGCTATTTCAGTTAAGCAAAGAGACCTCTTTGCAAATGTTAATCTTATAAGAGAATTTCTTAAGATATCTCATTTGAATTTCATAATTTTTATATGATAATTTTTCGCATTGGATAGTTAAGATTGATCTGTACAAATCCATTTCTTACTTTTTCAATTTCGTTTACAGGTTTTTTTTAATGAAGTCAATTTGTTTTCAGAACTGGTTTCAATAAATAAATCCTCATTTAAAAAAAAAAAAAAAAAAAATCTGTAATCAATACCAAAAAAGTTAAAAACGGCCTTTGTACAGAACAGATCAACCTTAGTTATCTAATGCAAAATAGACATATATTTAAAAATATTGAAATGCAAATAAGATATGTTTATAAATTTCTTCCATAAGATTAGAAATAGCGAGTGGGTTTTGTTGCTGGACACATGATTGCAATAGGTATAGCTGCAAGACTTTTTGTTGTTTAAATATCAGTCTTTTTAAAGCAAAACAGCCTCTTTATTTATGATGGAACTTCTGCTATAAAATAATACAAAGACTGCTGTTCTGAAAAAGTGGTATGAAATATAACTTTTACATTTGAAAGATAAAAATGATTCTGTCATTTATTGTTTGATATCCAAACCCAAGGAGTCTTATATCTGCTCGAAATGTATGATAAAAACACATTGTAAATAAAGCATTCATTATGTTATTGTAGATGTTGAATGTAGTAATATATAATATATGTATTAATTCTTATTTTAAAATTATTCTAGGTATGCTGAGACCATAATTATTTAACATATTGGACTCTGAATTGAAAGTATTAAAAGTTAACAAGTTAAATATTGCTAAACTGCTGTCAAGAATAATTGAAAGGTATGATTAATGTGCATTTTCTTTCTTAAGCATTTTTGTTGTTGTTTTATTCTGAAAAATAATCATTTTTTTATTATTGCTGAAGAAATGTTACATTCTAGTTAAATTATATTATATTATCATTCATTAATATCATAGCTTATTTTACATATGAACAATATAACTTTTTTTGTTTGTTTTTATTTAAATTGAAATAAAGGCATTTCTCCTAGCTTTTATTTTCTCTGCAATATTCTTTTTAAAACACTCCCATAATTAAGGAGTCCCAAAGTAAACATTTATTTGATTATAGAGAAAAGGCAAGGAATAAAATTTGTTTTAAAGAAATGTAAAAGATACTTATTATTATTTTTTTATGCCTGGATGTATTTTACTCGAATTAATAAGTCAAGTGTTGATCAGTTTGAGTGTAAATTGCTATTAAACTGAAAATATGAAACACGTTTTGTTATTTTCATTTTTGTCACTGTGTTAAGAAGCTACTTCCGCAAGTGAAAAGACTCATTCGCTATGGAATTATAAAGATATCTTGGTTGTATTTCACAATTATTATTATTTATTTATTTTATTCATTGAATAGTTGAGATTGATCTGTACAAAAGTCATTTTTTACTTTTTGATTTTGTTTACATATATTTTCAATAAAAACACTTTCATTTTCTGAACCAGTTATAAAACAAAAAGTCTCCTCTTAAAAAAAAGGATAAAAATTGACATTCTCAACCATCCAATGCAAAAGAAAAATATTGAAAAGCAGCCAAGATATCTTTATAAATTTCATCCATAGAATTGGCATTAGTGAACAGATCTTTTCATGTGATTGTACCTTTAACATACGCAATAATTGTGACATTGTGTACATTTTTTTCAATGATACATCAGGAATTTTAATGTATTATTACTTATTGTGTGAATGATAAATATAATCAACAATGGGATTTCAAATGTATGAGGATGTTGCTATGAAACACTGTTATTGTGTCAATCTGCTCTAACTAAAATATGAGAATTCACATGTACTATCTCTGACAATAAAGTGACTAGTCCTGTAACGTTAACGTAGATGAAATATTAATAAAAGTTACCATACCATCCTTCAAAACAGTCACCTCCCATAACTATATACGGCTGAGATCTGCTATATATATATATCTTGGGAAATTTGCAAGAAGTCTTCTTTTGGGATGGAGTTCAAAAGTTTCGTCACGTTTCGTTGGCTGTCAGCAATATGGTCAAATCTCTTTCAAAGAGAGTTTGAGTCATGAAAATAGGAGGAAGTCTGGAGGATTGAGATCTGGCGAGTATGGTGGAGTTCAATTTGCACCACCCCTCATGAATTTCTTTTGGTGTCTTGCAAAGCTTAAAACTAAACTTTAAACTGATCTTTTGTTCATTCATTTTCCTGTTCTCAGTTAAGAACCAACACACTGAACAAGCACTTAGTACAGCATGTCTTACACAGAACATAAACGACGCTCAACTAAACAATGGTGGGTGTAGATGGTCAACAATTGCCTCTATGCAGGTGCAGCGTTTTGTTTTTTCCCCCATGTTGCCAGATAGGCCGTTCTGAATTTATTCACCAAACTTTTTTGTCAGAGGTATTAAAAATTAAATATCAATGCAGTATGGTAAGGAACGGTCCTTTGGAATAATTAATAATAATATTGGAATAATTAATTATTCCAATATTATTATTGGAATAATTAATATAATTAATTTACTGATTGAATAATCGTGTTTAAAATTAATCTAATCTATTTGTATCGTTTAAATGCTTGTTCAGTTGGGACTTTTATTTAATGAGGGGCAGTTAGGACTTTTGTATATTGAGGAGTATAGCATTGCTTGATAATGACATTTCTTTTTACAATTTGCCATTCTAACAATATTTAAAATAATGATTAAAGAAAAATAAGAAATCTTTAATGATGCACATGAAGTGCAAAAAGCTCTGAAGAAGTTTTGTTTTTTACTAAAATTAATAATATAGTGTTTCCATTACCACCTGTCATTTAAGTCACATACTGCAATTTTAGGCTACCAGTATTTTAAAATAGATAGATGTGACTTTTTTTTATGAGAGATATCTCATTAATATAAGGCTAAGCAAACCTTTAAAAAATAATGATGACCAACAAGTTTAGCAGTTATCAGTAACATGACTTACACTATAAAAATTCATGTAACTACTCAATAATAAACTTAAGAAATATGACATGAGAGAACCAACCACAATTTAATTTTGACATCATTATTTTATCGAGTGGTTGTCTTGAAGATTTCATTTTTCGTTATCAAACATAATTTAGCATTTTCCAGTGTATTCAAAATTGCAGAATTGTATTGATCAATAATCCTTATATCTAATATTTCGAAATTAAGATGCCATACTTCATTGTTAACGTCACAAAAAACGTTGATAAAAAAATAAGCATCATTAAGACTTTTAATGATAAATACATGTATATGATATATGTTTCGTATATGTATACATGTGTACGATTTAAAAAAGCATTTAACAATGTATGTTTAAGCAGTAATTGATCCTTGCCGGTGGCATTGGATGATATAAATGCCGTACAAAGTTTAACTACGAAAATAACTTAGGCAGTGCATATAATTTTAATTCACTTAAGATTTAAAAAATGAAAATTTAATTGAAGTTTATACAATACCAAATGTATAAATGATAAATGTCAAATTACATATTTCTCTGCATTTCTGTTATGCAGAATATTAAACATAAAAAAAGGAGTGTGTTAAATGATTTCCTGAAAAAAAAAATATTTATTCCTATTAAAAAATTATTAATTTCCTTGAAATATATCAAGTTTATTTACATTATAATAACTGATGTATTTTTTCTCATTTTAATTGAAAATATTTTAGTTGTTGCTTTGAACTTTTAAATATATCATCTATCTGTAAATTCACCATTCAATTTTTCTCGTTATATGTGTCCTTTTAACAAATAACAATTATAGTCCAACAATACAAAACTCTAAGGTATCATAGTTTTTGTCCTACAAACATTTCATTCATTCTTTGATTGATAGTTACTTCTTCATCTACATCGCCCATAAATTCAAAAAATGAGTTTTAAAAGAAGTGATATAAAATTTAAGTGATGCCTTGAAATGGCTTTAAAGGGTTTGTTTTAAAATTCAATTAAAATATATTTACACATCTAAACAATACTTTTAATTTTTTAATTCATTGTTATTCTGTACTATGCATCGAAATATATTTATTTCAATAAATTGACTTGTGTTTTGTGTCACACTAATCAAAATTGTAAGTAAAATTTATGTTAATGTTTTCTTTGTGTCATAGTATTTAAACTTAGTGAACTGTATGCAAATTGATAGTTTAATGCAAAAGAATCATTTTAGTGAAAAACATTACTGTATATACTATATAAATACTTTTATAGATACAACCAAACAATGTTCTCGCTGACATTTGACTAACGTTAGTAATTTGGCTAATTAAAAATTAAAAACATTCGCCAAATGAAAAAAGTATTAGCAAAAAAGATTCACCGTGTAGCACAAAAAAAAAAAAAAAAAAAAAAAAAAAAATTAATGTTCCCCTTTTTTTTCCCAATATGTTCTAAAATAACCTAAGTTTTAATAACTGCGACAATAAATATTATTTATCTAATTTCAACTATCTGCGACAAATATATTAAAAATATGTATGAAAAACTAAAAAGGAAAGAAAGGAAAAGCAAAAATTGAGCACTAGCACTTTGGCGAATCTAATCGCTTGTTTACTCGCCAAATGAAGAATTTAGTCGCAATTTGGCGCATTGGCGAGCGACAGCGAGAACACTGCAACCAAAGTAATTCAGACAATATCATTCAAAAAACCAATGAAATCAGTATTTTTACAATCATATAATTGAAAACAGTTGAAGTTTAAAGTGAAATAGAAGGCAGATTACCAAAATAATAAAGGATAAATGGACATTAGAAGGCTTTTTCATTAAACTACTCTTCAGGGGTGCATAATTCAATGAAAAAGCTTGCTTATAAGTCGACCCCCTAACTTATGTTGTTAAAAATAACAAAAAATTCTAAACCTGCGTATAAATCGACCCCCCCCCCCCCTAAAAAAAAAAAAAAAGGTTTATTATTTTTTTTTTTCTGTGCAAGAAAAATAATTTATACATACAAACAATAAACAGAATTTCCGCATAACAAGTGCTGCCATAGAAAAACTTATGCAAAACGGCATTGGCTAAAAAGTACTGAATGCATGTTGAATACTATGATGTTAAACTTTCGATTGATTGCCATGAATAACGAAATAACCGGTGATCTGATAATCACAGCTTATTGACTCTACAAAATCACATATTTTGAAGAATCAGCATGAGTGAGAAGTAATCACGCTCCAACGTAGTTTACTGTTGATTTGGAGAGGATTAAAACAACACTATGTCATGCTGCTTATTTTGAATTTACTTTAATGTTTATTTTAATCAGTATTTTAATTCAACATGACAACAGTTTTTAAGTATTGAAAATGCATTTTAGAAATCATGCACTTTTTTTGTTGTTTTATGCTAGGGAGTAGGAGGAATTATTATTTATTTGACAAACGAAAAGTATTCTGAAATTTGGAATCATTGAGGTCCAGATGGCTCCAGATTTTGAATTTTGTACTTGTATAAATATGTACAAATGCAATGAAGTGCTGCAGCACCGATTCGCTAGGAAACTATTTTCTGATATTTTACTTATGTTTTTTAAGGTCTTGTGTATAAGTTAATCTTAATTAATAAATTACTTAATAAGTTACTTTAAAGTTCATTTTTTTGTCAAAAATTTCTTGATTTATACGCGAATATATATGATAATTGACAGCCTAAAAACAAGGCATAATTTTTAAAATTAACATTGAATGTTTATAAAAAAGTGGCTTTTAATAAATTAATTTTACTCTCATTCTTATTATTAAAAGCTCTGACTCTGGTGTTTTTTTAATAGGACATATCTTTCATCGAGGATTGTTTTATTTTAACAATTATTTTTGTTAATATCAGCATCTAATAATGATAGTATGCATCTATACATTTATTATTTTGACTTCATTTATGTTTCAGCATCTCGTAATAATAGTAATCATCAGAATTTACTTAATTATTATTAAACCATTGACGTAATTTATGTCACTTGACATCAATTTAAGATATAAATTTCCATAAAAAAAATAGTAAGTTTTTAAGTCTGTATTATCTTGTTGTAATATGACATTGTTTAAACATCTGCAAAATTTTGTCATTATACTACTGCCATATGAAAAGTATGCAAAGTTACTACATTCATTACGTTCCAGTAAACATATTCGTTACATTTCAGCAAACCTTTACTCCTGTGGTTTGGCTAGCTACTTTTAATTTAATTAGCTTAAACAGTAACTGTTCCTCAAAATTAAAATTAAAATTCTATCGCTGTTTACTTGAGGAGTCATGTCCCACATCCCCGAAACATAAGCTGTAGAAAGATAACTGTAAAGTCAAATCATATCTGTTAACAGCGCACATGGAGCAATTGAGTAAAAAATTTAACAGAAATGCTGGTAAAAAGAGCTCATAAAATGAAAAAGTGCAAAAAGAAAGTTTAAGGACAGCATTACAAGAACAATATATATTTTTGTATTTTTATAAAATTGGTACATTTTTATGATTTTTTGAATCTTTTATAAGTTTTCTATAAATTAAAAAAAAAAAAAAAAAAAAAAAAGAAGAAGAGAAGTTAGTGAATAGTAGAAGGATGTAGCCTGTAGAAGAGTTTTAGGACATTTTGTAGCTAGGATCTGCTCTGGATGAAACCCGACATTAAAAAATACCCATCCTGAGATTATAATTCGTGTCTTGGAGAAAGAGCATAGGTGCCGAGAGCAACACTTCAACCAATGCTGACGCTATGACAACAGCTGGTCAACAACTTTCTTCAGAACTTTTTGTTGACTTTTTTAAATAGATCTATAGTTTTGTTTTATTCAAATGAATATTTAAAATTATTCTAAATTTGCTTGATATTATCAATAATGTATAAATGTGCTGATATACAGGGCATCTACTCTCAACGGAAGCTAATACCTAACTAATTCCTAAACCATTAGTCATAGATATGTAGTTCCAGTTATAAAAATGTTTTAAATAAAGTAAAGAAATATTTTAAAAGCAATTTGAGCCAGTAAAAACAATACTTAAAAAATTACAAAATTTAAATTTTTATACGGTATCCCAGTCCTATAAGTTATGTTTAGTAAATTTTTCTTATTACACTAACAATAAGACGAAAAAAAGTTCCATTCATATGAGCTAAAATTGACTGAGTTATAAAATCTAAAAAATAGATGATTCATACCACTTTCCTGCATTTTAAAACAAATGAGTTTGATATTAAGGGATTATATACAACGTGCTTACAGTATTTGAAGGATTGCATTTTGAAAAAAAAAAAAAAAAAATCATTCAAATATTACAATTGAATTTATTTTTATTAAGTACAGTAGAAGCCAGAAATAATGCTGTCCAATATACCACGAATTTGGATTTAACGCAGAAAAAAATATGTCCCCTGAAAAAAAAAAAAAGGATAAATTCTGCATTTAAAATTTCAGTGAAACCCAATAAAGGACTTGCAGTCTTCAGTTAGTGCTATGCATCTTGATATCTCTGTTGATGATTTAAATAACTGGACAAAAATTGACAATAGCGAACCAATTTCCAAGGTCATAACAGGATATCACTGGTGATGTAACACATAAAAATTGCAGTAAGCAAGATGATGATGATGAAATTGAAAATGATGTGGTGGTGAAAGACAGCGTCCCACATGTTAGTGAAATCATTTCACATTTAACGAAGGTAATTTTGTGGATGGAGAAACAAGACGATTCAGATTGTGTTTATCTATTCCATCTTGCTAGTGTGAAATAGACCTAAAAGAAATGAAATGCCAAACAATACTTATCAGGGTTGTTATGATTTTGGCCAGCCCAAAAAACCCAAGGTTTTTTTTTTTTTTCAAAATTAATAAAAAAATAAAATATATATGTAATTAATAAATTACATATATAATGTATTTATTTTACATATATAATGTATTTATATTACATATATAATGTATTGTAATATATTTCTTAATATCAGTACACAACTCATAAAATTTATAACCATCACCCCCCACCCCAAAGAAAAGAAATGTCCTAATTATACCATCACAATTTTTAAAAGAAATAATTGTTAGTTAATCTCTGTAGCATGTGTAAGAAACACAATCAAATTTTTTCCCATTAAAAAAATACTTTGATGTGCAATGTGTTCTATGTTATACAATAGAAACTCATAACAAAGTACCATATATGCTTAGAATCCTAATTGAATTATGTAGACATGTAGAATTACTTGGCTTATTCTATTATTTAGTAATAACAAAAAAATACTTTATAAATTATTACTAATAATCAATTTATCTAAAAGCAAAGCATAATTTTGATTACTGTCATTGATTTATATATATTTGTAATCAAATAGTTACTTTAAATTTAGTAATAAGTACATTTTTTTTTCAAGCATTCTGAACCACTTCCCATAACCCCCAAAAACCCTGAAAAAACCCCAAAAACCCTTAAAAAAACCCAGTGGGTTGGGTTTTTTCTGAAAAAACCCGGGTATTTAACTACCCTGATACTTATGGACTATTTTAAGATAGTGTAAGATTAAATCTGTGTTCATTGAATGATAAAGTTAATTATATTTCACAAAGAGGGTAAGTGTTTTCGTCATTTCGTACCATTTCTTTGAAACCATTCTGATATACCACAATTAAGTTATAACATGAGTGTAAAACCTGTCTCCCAACAACTGCATTATATCGGACTTCTACTGTAATTGTCAAAAATAATTATATTTCAACATATGTGTATTTTGTAAAGATTTAAGACTGATTCCTTTGAGTTATTTTAAAAAAAATCATGTCATTTTATAAATTTTTATTTAACTTCAACAATTGTGTGTATGTGTTTTCAGTTTGAAATTTGTACTCGAACTTTAACTCACTTTCAAATATCTGATCAAGATTAAAATTTACATACTGGCATAAATCTGGCAACAATCTAACATTATTATGATTTTCAGTGGTTACCATTTATACTTATTTTATAGAATAACACAAATTTCGAATAGATTACTGCTAAGAATTTTAAGAAAAAGTTTTGGATATGATAACACAAGATGACCAAGGGCGGCGCGAGAGTTTGCCCGACGTGGGGGCACTGTATCCCCGACAGGGGGGCCAAGTTTATAATACATATTAGAGGTACCCGCGTATTGGTCCGGGTTCTAAAAAATGCGTGGCAAAAATTTTAGGCCCAGGACCGATCCGGTTTGTACGAAATAGATTAATGTTCCGGTCGACATAAAATTTAGAAAATCTGCCTGATTATACAGTCTGGGAAATACAAATGCATACATATATAATATAACCTAACCAAAAAAAAGGTTAAAATCTCGGCCCGCCCGACTCCATTTCTACAAAACGTGAATTTTTACTTCGATACGGTTATAAAATATTTTGGATGAGGTGTGTCTGATAAAAAATAGTCTTTTTAAGAAGTGTTCTAGGCGGCAATATTTATTTATTTTGAATGAATATGTATTTGCATATAAATGTTTCAATTATCATTCAGTTATCGTTAATACTTATATCATGTATTGGAGACTAAAAAATCAGAAAAATGCCACACAGTAAAATTTTCCAAGACAAAGTCGCATAGTAACCAAAAGAAAAGAAAAAAAAAAAAAGAGCGAGTTATGGTCGAGTTGTTCTCGTAGCAGGTGTAATGTATTATATTCTTTTCACATGTATTAGTATATTCATTTTGAATCAACATATTTTGCGTTTAAGGGGACTCCTCACTCACTTGAGGACACACGCATTGTCATGTTAAACACAGATTATTTTCAAATTTCTCGTTTTAATTAGAATATTTTTAAACAATTTTTTTTCTTGCATGAGACACCTGAAGTTGCTCTTTAATATGACATTTTTTCGCTTTTTCGATTTCGGTAGCAGTTTTTTTTTTAAAGATACTTTTACTTTCAGGTACGGTTTTGAAACTGAAAGTATTTTTTGGGGGTCATAGGCAGGTTTTACTGTATTTTAATTTTATTGCCTAAAAATCTACTATTCTTTAAAAATAATAAATACTAACTGGAAATGATGAAGTTTGATAAAATTCTGTGTTTAACTTTTTGAGAAATAATTCTCCCGGTCTCACGGCACACCTGCCAACTTAAGCTTTTTAACAATCAAATAAATGTATTATAAAACAGAAAATTATTTAGAAAGGTAAGCTTTTACGTGGTACTTATTTCATTTTAATTTGATTTGTAAATATGATCATTTTGATTTTTGGAAAAAAAAAAAGTGTGTCTGATCTTTAAAATTGTAAATTTTAATTATTAAAAACAAAGCATAACAAAACCACTGTTTAGTGTTGCATGACAAATTTTATCTGCATTAATTTATTTAAAAATCTAAAAAAAGTATGAAATTTGATTAAATTTTGTGCGTTAGTTTTTTATACATAATTATATCGGAAATCATGAAGTTTCTATGTGTACTTCTATACATAATTTTGTACCAATTCTGCAGAAAATAAAATTGTAAATTTTATTTAAATAAAAATAGGTAAATAAAATAAAAACCCTTCTAAATACGCCATTTTCAATTTGCTAAAATATGCATTACCACAATTGCCAGTCTTAAACTGGGAAAAACGTGAAGGGAAGATACCTAAAAACATATGCATATGCGTTTTTTAAAGTTGTCCTATTTTCCGTATTTTTTATTAACCGGATCGGACTAGATCTCGATAGGTCCAAATAATCGAAACTCTACTGTATTTATTGCTGAATGCAAAAACATAAGTGAAAAACTTATATAAACATTAGTTAAATTATTATTATCAACAAAAGTACGAATTCTGAGTATAAAGCAATTTTAATATTAAAACACTCGGGTAAAAATAGCAAATGACATATAAACGCAAATAAATTAGAAATCATTTGGACTTACTCTTATAAAAGTCTTGAAACTTTTTATATACAGCAGCGACGCAAATTAAAGTTGATATCTTCGTAAAAAGACAGAACTCATAAAATGTTTATAACTAGTAGAAATGATAATTATAATGCAAAATTTGCAAAGTCATAAATTCTATTTTTTCACAAACAAATTTTTTCTTTTAAACTTCATTGCAGCATTGTTTTTACGATTACTGTCTGATTAATAATATGATTTTTGTAAAAAAGAAAAAAAAATGCATTAAACAGATGAATAATAATTTTAAAAATCTTATCTCTCTCTATATATATATATAAAAAAAATACTAGATCAGGAAAAAAAAATAACTCCTTATATCTGTGGTCAATGGACAGTTGACAAAAATTAAGTACTGCACCTTTTTAACTCTGAAATGTCCTTCCGGTCTATCACAATGCAGGTGTTTTTTGGTTTACAACCATTCAGCAAGAATACGTCTCCTGAAGCTAAACAATATTTATCAATCTCTTTATTCCGGTTGTCGAAAAGTTTGTTTTATATTAACTTGCACATCAGAATTTGAAAACAAGTCAAAAGAGAAGCTATGTATTTTCTTTTAGTGAATCGCAGCTATTATCTGCGGTATAAAAATCCTAGATTGAAATCTAAGTAAGAATACAAGTATAAAGAAACAGAATACTTACTAAGAACAAAACTTGTATAAAATTGAAATATCTTCATATCCTTTTTCGTTCATCTGAACACGTTTCTGTGCTAAAATATTAGTTTTCTTTATTTGAATTGAATATATTTGCCGGAGTGAAATTAATTAGTCAAACTATAATTTTTGAATTATGCACTTGTATTACTTTATAAGTACCGCGTTTTACTTTTTTCATTATTTTCTATTTTTGACACTTTTGAGAAAATGTAATTATTATTCCATACATTCTCAAAAAACATTTCGCCAAAAATAAAATATACAGACAATAAGTTGCCGGAACGCACACGTTATTGGAATGGATTTTTCTATTACTTGAAGAAATGTTGGTGTTTTCATTGTAGAATTTAAAAAAAAATTTGAGATTCGGTTCACGAACTTTTCATTATTTTAAGAGAAATTAGATATACGTAAACAATCAGTTTCGAATCGAAAAATCTAGTGCAAAGTGTTACTGCTCAGTTAACTGAACAATCTTTTGATTTAACAAAAATGTAACTTTAGATATTGGAGGATTTCAGGTAGTTTTAGCATTATTTTGATGAATTTTCTGCATTTTCCAGAAAATGTGTAAATTAAAACAGATTTTTTATCCTATAGTAGTAATAATAAAAGCAATGGGGAAAACACCTTCAATTTCCATTTTGTTTTAGACTGTATATTAATCGAATGCAGAAAGTGCGACGTATCAAATTTTGATAAGATACAAAACTTAAATCTGAAACAAAAACTTAAATACAAAATTCCCAAATTTAAAACAAAAGATAAATGTAAATGAAGTGAAAACTTGTAAAATAATTGGAAATCTAAAAGTGCGTTATTTTAATATCAGCAAAAAGCAACCCGCAATTAAAAATATATCACCGATCCGAACCACGGGTTATACAGGAGGTCTAACTGCGGGTTAGAAAGTCTGCGCGGGCCAAAATTTCTGGCTCGAGTCCGTGGCGACAATGCCGAAATAGCCCTGTGATTTGAAGAGACTTTTCTATTATTTTAAGCAATTTCTGCCTTCTTATTGGACATTTTTTGAAAATTTTGATCTTAGATTTTTGTTTTTTTTTAACGTATATTTAGATAAATCGGATTTATAAATTCTGTTCTAATACGAAAAAGTACTAAACAGCATAGCTGCCAAAACACCCATGTAAATTGACGAATATATTGCTTTAGATGTGAGTATTTCAGGTAATTGGTGATTTTTATGTATTTTTTGCGGGAGGGGAGGGGTAAAAATAGTAAAATTAAAGCGCTTGAAAGCAAAATTTAGAGCAAAATTTTCTGTTTTAACGAAATATCAAGGGAAAAAAATAGTTTAATTCACGGATTATTTTGCGAGCATAGAGTCCTCCCCAGATTGGGTTATACCCGAGCTGAACTGGTTAATTCTATATCCATTCAACCTGAACCAGTTTTAAAAAAGTAATTGACCCAATCTCGACAAACTTCGACTTAAAAGTATTCAATTCGAACTTAATCCAACTCGAAATGCAAGAGAAAATTGAAAAAAAAAAAATTTCGAACTTAATGGAAAAAGAGTCTACATTAATACCTCCAATATCAATTATATATTTTATGTAGAAAAATTAATTTATCTACTAGTATATATGCACTCATTGACATTCAAATAATATAATTTTACATTTTAAAATATATTTCAGCGATACTTTTGAGAAATGAGGTAGAATCGAACACATACGCTAAAACAATTAAAACTAACCCGACTCGAAAAATAGAAGTCAATCCGAACCTCTTCGAAAAAATATTAACTTTAGCCAGATCCGACTCAAATCGCCAGTCGAGTTGGGTTTAATTTTCCAAGGTGATGCAGAACTCTACCCGAAACGCAATCTGAGCCCGACATCTCTAAATTCCTATCTGAACCCGAAATATTTCAAACTCAACTAGACCCCAACCATAACTGATGAAAAAATATATCCATACTGTAATGCAATTATGTAAAACTATATCTACAACTATACCTCCAGTATCAGTTTTAATTTTTAAGGGTGTTCTTAAATCAAAAAGAGCAACTTTGTAACATATTCTTTAAGGGTATATTCGAAAAAACGCTTTTCCACTTCAACAGCTCGAAATTTCCCGATACAATTTCAGACACAATTTTAAAAGTAGAGACATGAAACTTGGTGAGGGGATTTTTGAAGTGTCGTATAAGGTGCCGTGTGATGTCATTTTACGCTCAATTCATTAGAATTTGATTTATAAACAATTATCCTCTCAGTATGACCCTTTTTTTCGTCCCCAGATCTCCCGCTTCTGAAAAATCCGTTCAAATTGGCAACTTTGGCAGCCTTTTTTGCAATGTTTTCTACATTTATCAAAGAATCGACCATTACGGTACCTTGAGTACTTTCCGAATAATACAATTTGTCAGTTTCATGCATTTGAGGGCAAAAATGAACTCAAAAATAAATCGGAAAATAAGCAGTTTGAATCGAAATACACCCTTAATTAATTTTTGTTCAGAAATGCTTGAAAATAGCAGGTGTTGTTATTCAGAAACTGTCTAATGGCACTCATTTTTCTGTTTTTTAAAAAACACAATAGATCTTTCATAACAAGCCTTCAAGGTGGACGTTTTTGAGCACGTTTCCCGACGAAAGCAGAAAAACCGGTCGAAAAAGAGGAGAAAAACAACGGGTAATCTCGTTATCGAAATAGCTTATAACTCGATAGGTAATTTAATTGTCATAAAATGGAAAAATAAGTTCGATTCGAAATCGCTTCCACAGTTAGGCATTCCAATTTTATATCTTTCCTTTAAAAAATGAGCTTGTAAATGTGTCAAAACGTTTGCCACTTGTTGAGCGGAGCAGTTGAGAACACCCTTAAGTAAAAACTGGTAATGTATATATAAACTCATTAACATTCAATACATAATTTTTCAATTTAAAATAAGTTTTGCAAATTCTTTTGAGAGATCAATCTTGAATCAGGAACCGTAAGTGTCAACATTTAACCCGAACCTGAAACAATTAAAGTTAACCCAAATGGAATTCGACCCACAGCGACAAAAGATTAAATTCAACCCGATCCGATACAGATTGCGAGTCATGTCAGATTCAGTTTCCCCGACTCGATGCAGCGTTCTATTTGTCATCCAAGACTGCCCGACAAAACTTTAGTGTAAATTTTATCTTTTTTGTTAAGAAAATATACATGTGTAGAGTTATTCATATATCACCTTGTGCAGTCATATATATAGATTTTTATTTTAAGAAATTCGATATTTTTTTTGGAAAGATCGGGTTTATCTAAACTTAATCTGCAAGAATCAAAATTCATTCAGAAACCGACTCGTACCTAGAATAATTACTTTATTCAATCTGTGTTTAATTAAAAAAAAAAACTTCATATATTGACCCAATTTGACGGGGTCGAATTTCAATAGTCAAAATATTTTCCCCGACGAAATCGAATTTTGACCCCGATGGGGGGGCCAGGTATGCCCGACGGGGGGGCATATGCCCCCCCGGCCCCCCCTCTGGCGCCGCCCTTGAAGATGACTATGTTTGTGTTTTGAATGCTAGAAACGAAAATTACCTTACATTTTAACCATCATTTTTCGAAAACCATAAATTGCCAAAGTAAAAAAAAAAAAAAATAACAAAAATCAAATATTATAAAATAAGAGGAGAGGGCTCTGTTTTGTAATTTTTAATATTTGATTTTTGTATACTTTTTAGCACTGAATCTGAAAATGAATCTTCATTTTTAACTATCATGATAGAATTTTGTTGTAAATTGTAACAGTCAAAGTTAAAATGTAGGGAAAATTTAATAAACTTTTATTAAAAAGATGTAAAACTTTTTTTATAAATTTTATTTTATTTTATTCAATAATTTATTAAACTTTTTTGTCTTATACTGGAATACTTCATTGAAGAGGGTAACGTGGAGGTTTAATTTTTAACTTTGAAATTTACAATTTGTGAAAAATCCTGAATAATGTTGTTAAGAATTAAAGTCATTTTCGATTTCAGTGGTAAAAAATACATAAATTATTATCAAAATTTAAAAACACATCTATTTTATAATAACAAGCTTTTGTTATATATTTTTTCTTTTTTTAACTTTAAAATTTATGATGTGTAAAAAATCTGTACTTAATGGTAAAAAATGAAGTCAATTTCAAATCCAGCAGTGCAGAATAATACATAAAAATTTAATTATCAAAAGTGAAAGAACACGACATAACCCAACTTTTGCATTCTAGTGTTATCTAATAGCATTTTAAAATAAACATCATTTTGTCGTCAATTAATTTTAATCATTTTATTTAACAAAAATTCTGTTTTTTTCCCCTTATATGTTTCTTACTAATTTATATATTTTGCATTCATATGGCAGAACTAGCGGCCTTCGCCCGCTACGCTGGTCGGTTTATCTAAAGAAATCTTGAAGAAGTAGTTAGATAAGGTTCAGACATACATTAAAAAAAAAAAAAAGCAAGTCGATCATTCAAAAAACGTTGGGAAATATCAAATATTTACTGTAATTTTATAAGAAAAACAAAGTTTCGAAAAAAAAATTAAATCGGAAAAAAAATTACACTGACATATTAATGCAAGGAAATTTTCCCAGAGAGAAAATTCGCCTTGAATACAATATTTCAAATTCTTTTAATTGCTTATAGGCGTTAATGCCAACATAGTGAAAAAAAATTCCATGCTGGGAATCGAACCCGGGCCATCAGTATGGCGCACTGACGTTCTACCGACTAAACCACATGGAACGACAGCCAGCTTGAAACTTTCTCATACTTAAGTAGACTGGCGAAAACATAACGATAGCGCGTTTTAAAATCGCACAGTGACATCTATTGGATTTTATATGTACTAAAAAACGTTATGTACTAAAAAACGTGAGCAGCGCACCTAATAGTTTCTTTTGTTTCTTTTTGTTACTTTTTTGTCTGTTGTCCGATTTTGATGAAACAAAGCCTATACACTGCCCGGGAGTGTGCATTCTTCATTAGTGAAAACCGCATAAAAATCCATTCAGTAGTTACGAAGATAACCTCGAACAGACAGACAGACAGACAGACAAAAAATTCAAAAATTTTTTTTTTGTGTTTCATTGGTTTTCTTTTATCGCCCTGACTCCATTTTTGTCAATTATCTTCAATGTACAGACACACCGGGTCCTACTGTTTTATTATATGTATAGATGATTAAAAATTTTAAATTTGCCTTCAATATTAATTTTACTCTCAATTATTTTTTAAATATATCTGACGAAATTATAATTCTGCTAAATTTGTGAATGATCTCTTATTAGCAGCAAAAAATATGCCTCCAACTCTTAACAATTATTACTCGGTCAATTTTAATCTTAGAATAACAGGAGTTTTTTGTCTTACTTTTCAGTGCAATAAGAAAATTTTACTAAATATAACTTATAGGTCCAGGTGGCCATTTAAAAATTTAAATTTTGTAATTTTTTAAGAAATGTTTTTATTGATCCAAATCGCTTTTAAAATATTTTTTTACCTCATTTAAAATATTTTTGTAACTGGAACTGTATGTGTCTATGACTAACGCGTTAGGAATTAGCCAGTGACCACCATTGAAAGCGGATACCCTATATAATATTATTAACATAAAAATAATAAAGAATTCAATTTTAATTAGTCTTTATTTTTATTATTTTTTTAAAATTATAATAAAAATTAATTTAATTTTTTCCTGTTGAAACGGTTATATTTAGCCACTGAATATTTAGTATTAAAATTGTCAAATCACTATTCTCTACATCACTTATTTCTAAAATAATATTATTTACTTTTCCAAAATACCAATTCATACATCTTTACTTATTTCCTTTCAAACATGCTTATCATGCTACTTTGAATAAATAATTTTATTCAATTTTCTCATACTTTTTTTCTTCTTACTTTTAGTAATTAATAAATAGCTAATTAACATTGTTATTTCTTCTTATATTTTTAACTTTCTTCTACTTTACTAACATGTAACAATTTTTCTTTATTCTACTTTCAGCTTTCAAAATCTTTTTAAGAAAGCTCTGTTACTGCTGTATACATCTCCTTATGCTTCTACAAACTTTCTACTGTTAATTTTTGGGTCAAAGTTATATTGTGTATAAACTAAAAGTCAATAAAAAATAAAGAGTTATTTATAATGATTTGTTATAATTTTATTTGTTTAGTTTTTTTATATCTTGTTATTACTATTCAGGGTAGTCACAGACCAGGAAAACATGGAAATATTGAGGAATTTTGTTGTACTTGGTAGTATCATGGGAAAATAAGGGAAATTCAGACTAAATGTGGTAATTTATTGAAACAAATGTTAATTTTTGTTACAATTGCAGTAAACTGGAAGGGAAAAATTTAGTTTGAGCTATCTACTCATACCATGCATGAAACCCAACTTGGATTCTATTTTTATTCCAATCTTCAGGCTCAGACCCATAATAAAAATTTTATTTATACAAAAATAAAAATAAATAAATAAAAATTTGATATTTCAGAAATGAGATAGTAATCTAAGTGTCTTACATTGTTTTGCAATCTTTTTTAAAAACTGAAAGTAAGATGATCTGTTATTAATATGATGTAAAGAGAAACATTCAATTTGGTTTTTAAGCTTTTGCACAATCAGTGTTAATAATATAAAGAAACCCTGAGATATATCTTTTTTGTTTGAAGTCTTCTGTTTATTAAAAAATAGAGCTCATTTTTTCTGCCATAGTTGAACATTGATATTTTATAAGAATAAAAATAGTGATTTTTAAAAATTTTTGCCATTGGTTGAATATAAAAAACAAATTTGCTATTTTAAACAGAATTTCAGAAGCATGCATATCGAGATTCTTAAATAAAAATATTAATTTTGAAACAGTTTTAAAATGTTATAATGATATGAACAAAATCTTGCTGTGCTTTGAATTTGGTTTTACCCCTGCTCACACCAGCCCACCCCCATCTCCAAATTAATCTGATTATTTTTATAAATATTTTTTTTTAAATTATATATCCTCCTGAGACCTAGCATCCATTAAAATGGATGTTTTACTTTTCCTTCCTCTTGCAAAAATTTTTATTTTTGAAATCAAGAATCGGCACGGTATTATAATGGATGAATCAGAAATCCCTTTGTAACTTTAAGAATCTGGCAACAGCAATTTATTTGTTTAATAAATGGCGGAGAACATGAGCCACGTTGGAAATCGACACTTTCGCGGTAAGTTTCACTTTTCATATTATTCTTATTACTTTTTAGTAATATTTTAATGTTTTTCTGATACTTTGATCTTTTGTTTTAAGATAAAATAAATTAATAATGTTAAATATGTTCATATTTTTTTAATTAGCTTGTTTTTAAAACATCCATTAAAATGGATGTCAGTTCTCAATTCATCTATTGCATAATTAGGCTTAGTACTTTTATTTCCAATGTAAACAAACCTTCTTCCCTTTAAAAAATAAATATCTTCTTAGTTTTAGAGTGTATTTTTTTTTCAAATTTAGAATTTTTTATGTCTTTTAAGAATAAATAAACATGTCATTTATGTATGTTTTAATATTTTGTAGGATTGACAGCACTAGAAGCGTTAGAATTAATGGCAAATGACGTTTTATCTGATATTGAAATTGATGATTGGAGTGATGATAATGAGATTAATGATCCTATTACTGATAAAGGTTTAAATCCAGTTTCGGTTTTAAGTGATTCTTCGGGGAAACAGATATTTTATCCGATCCTTTTTTATCCGATCAAACTTGATGCTTGTTTTTGATAATAATATTTCACAAGCAGAGAAAGAAAATAAGCTGTGGAAAAATCAACTGATTCATCAAGAATAGTATTAGATTTTGTAATCTATCAAGGTAAAGGGTCGTTTCCAATGCAGAATGCTGCAAAATCTCTTACTATTGGTGAAGCTGCAGTTTTGAAATTTTGTGAAACATTTGGTGCAGGAACTCGAGTATATTTTGATAGGTATTTCACAACTATTAATTTGCTTGAAGTTTTACACGAAAAGGGAATTGGTGCAACAGGTACAATAATGAAAAACAGAATATCATAGGCCAACAATTTATTACCAGACAAAATACGAAAATGGGAGATTTGTTAACAGATAGTGTAGTTTGAAGTGATGAAAAAATTAATATTGTGAAATGGCAAGACAACAAACCTATTTATATGGTATCATCAGATCATTCTATTGAAGATGTCGACACTTGCAAAAGATGGCTAAAAAAAGAGAAAAAGTATATTGATGTCCGTCGGCCAGAAATAATTAGAGAGTATAATTTGAACAATTAGTTATTACAGAATAAAAACAAGAACAAAGAAGTGGACGGTGAAAGTACTAATTCATATGATAGATTTGTCAGCAGTTAATTCATGGTTGCAACACAAATGAGATTATGAAATTAATGGATATCCAAAGAAAGACTTTTTAAAGTTTATGGAGTTTCGAATAAGCATTTCAGAGAAATTAATAGCAGATGATACAAAAAATATGCCCGTTGCTTCATGTGATGATCTGGATAGTGATGGTGAAGTTCTCTTACTATAAAAACGTAAGCAAGAAATTGCATTTCAACGTAAAGCAAGAAAAATTCGATTAGCCCGGCCATCAATTCCTTTTCGACAGAAAGAAGCAAAACATATGCCAGAACTTGCCAACATCAAAAACTCTGCGTATTGCGAAAATACATGCTGTAACACAAAAACTAAATTTCGTTGCACAAATTGCCAAATGTTTCTATGCATAACTGCTGAACGAAATTGTTTAAAAACATTTCATGGAGCTTAATTAAATTTTTTAGCACTAACTGTTAATAATTTACATTTACAATTTATTTTAATTAACAATAATTATTTTTGAGTAATAAATTTATGGTATCTTAATAAAAAATAAAATTTTGCCTTACATCTCTTCTGCATACATTTCTTATAGTTTTATAGTGCTTATGACCTCAACATCCATTCAAATGGATGTGCCCCCCAGCAAAATTTAAAAATTAAAATTTATTGATTTCGTAAAAAAATATTAGTTTTTAGGCCTAATTGGTCAGAAAATCTAATCTTTCAAAGAATATATGTATTTTATTTTGCTCAGGTCTCAGGAGGATATACAGCCAAGTCTCTATATAACAAAATCCATTGTTCCAGTAAAAAATTCGTTGTATAGAGAATGAAGTTAAAATTCTTATTTAATGTGTAAATTTTGAACAAATATTATTTTTGATGTGTTTAATTGACAATTTGAAATGTTTAGCTATAAATATTATCTTATTATTCTATTTTTTAATATTTAAACAGTTTCAAAACAGAAAACAGACATTTATTTGAAGCTTAATGAAAATCAACTAAGGAAGACATGCATTAATTTTAAACAAAAAAATCTGTAATTTTTTGTTGTTTTAATTACACTCTAGAAAATTTTTTCGAATTTTAGCAATTAACCCCCAAAAATTACAAATTCACCAGCAATTCAAAAATTACCCCCATTGATGCCACTCTTATATGTGTAACAATCCAATTGACATTATTTTGAGAAGGATGTTGAAAAGTGTGTGGGAGGGGGGGGGGGGCGGAGTATTCATCTGTTGGACTTAAAGAACAAGTATATTCAAAGATAGAAATAATATAAAAAGCTTAGCAATGAATGATAACTCAAAAATAAGTGATGGAAAATTGATTCCATGTAATTTCGAAGTTTTTTTAAAACTGAATAAATAAAGATAATTTTATGAAAATGTTCGTTATATGGAAATAGATATTTCGATACATAGAGACTGTTTTTAATGTAATCATAGGAAAATGGGACCGTTCCTACAAAAAATTCGTTATATAGAGAAATTCGATGTATGGAATTTCGTTATATAGAGACTCGACTGTATATAACTACCGATGTATTAAGGGGGCTCAGAGGTTGAAAACTTTTAAAAAAATCGATTTTTTTTATGATCTAATTTGATTATTGATTTAATTCTTAACTCAATGCAAAAAACTGCATAAAAATATTTGCATTTCTAACGGAGTTATAAGCATTTATGTATCAACACTTTCATAGCCGCATCCATATAATTTCAACTTTAAGTCGCATTTTCTCAAAACTTGATTTTTGATGACTAATACCAAGATTTAAAAAAATATTTATAATGGAAAGGCTTCATTTTTTTTTTTTTTTTTTTTTTTTTTTTTTTGGCATGCTCATAACATCATTATCTAGATTATGAATTAATATATTTTAGATAGTTTAATATTTTGAGTTTTTTTAATGGAAAAAAAGTTGTATTTTTTAGGGTTTTTTAAATTTTCAACTTTGAGAGATTTTTTAATACTGTTTTTATTAAGTGATAGTTATATCCTTAATTCATAATCTAGATTATGATGTTATATGCATGCAAAAAAAAAAAAATAAATAAATAAATAAATAAAAAAAAAATAAAAAAAAATAAGCCAATTTCATCAAATAGTTTTTTTTAAATCTTGGTGTTAGTCATCAAAAATCAAGTTTTAAGAAAACACCACTTAAAGTTGAAATTATATGGATGCGGCTATGTAAGTATTGATACATAAATGCTTACAACTCCGTTAAAAATGCAAATATTTTTATGCGGTTTTTTGCATTGAGTTAAGAATTAATTGAATAATCACACTAGATCATAAAAAAAAATCGATTTTTTGAAAAGTTTTCAACCCCTGAGCCCCCTTAAATCAGTTTTAATGAAAAAAAAATTAAATTTCATATTATTATCTTTTAAAAATTATAGTATATCTTTGGATGTTAAAGAATATAATTATTGAGGTGAAGCAATTTCTTGAAAAATAATTCCATAAATGAAGGGATAACAGATAGAATTGAGTGCTTCTCTCATTCTCAAAAAATATTTTTTCCCCTGCCCTACAAAGCCAAATTTACTTACACTCTCACTAATTCATTTTTTTTTTTTTTTTTTTTTTTTTTTTGCATATATTAGTACGTTTATAGACCATACTATGGAAAAGTTATCAATTCAATCAGTATTTTTCCTTTTTAATGTTGTGTTACAACATGAGTTAGAATCCTTTTTCCACTATGCAGTGTGTAGAGTAGTCTGAAAATTCATGCAAATATACTTGGATACCATTATCTGAAAGATCTTTCGCCTTTGTTAAAAAGTGAAATTCTGTTTGATTTCTTGGTGTCTAAATAGCATCTATAAATTTTATGCATTTACAGTTAAAAATGAGTTAAAGAATGTGTTAAAGATCAGACACTTTTTAACATAGAATTAAAAAAGAAAAGAAAGAAAAAGTGCAATCACTAGATTCTGCTTTATTCTAGCATGTTTGTCAAACATAAATATTAATTTTTATTTTAAAAAAATGTGTTCTCACTCTCGTTTGCCAAAAAAAAAAAAAAAAAAAAAAAAAAAAAAAAAAATGCATATGGAGTAAATTATTGAGATTTTCACATTATATGTTTGTTTTTGGGAAAATGTTTGATAAGAAAGAAGCCATTTTTAAAGTGTTAGAAAATTTGAAAAATCTGATAATGGTTCTGGAATTTTCAAAGGAAATTTGGCTGACAAATTTCATTTTAAGGCCTTTTCGACAATTTATAGTATAAAGTAAAAGAAAACAGTGCTGAAGGAAATTTTTCGACTTTCATTTTTTGTTTAGTATTATAATAAACTGTTCTTATGAGTATAAAATGTATTATGATAAATGGTAAGTAACCATATTGTTTACTAATATAGAAATATATGACTTATTACTTTTAATTTTGAAATAATGTTCTTTACAAGAAATCTCTAAATACTGATAAAAATGAAGTATCATTAGGTTGAAAGTCCCCCCTTTTTTTTTCATAGATAGCTGAAAAACTCATTGATTGCCATGTGCTGCCAACTTCTTCTTCCAGATCGTTTTATTTTGCTTTAAGAATCTTTTTGATTTTGATATTGTGAATGAAAGATTTGCAAAACTTTATTAATGTCGCTATTTTTATTTATTTATTTATTTTTCAGATTTAGTATCAATTTTATAAAATAAATTTTGTTTCTCACATCATACATAAATATATAACTCTTTTTCACAATACATCATCAAGGTAATCAAAATCTGAAACTTAATTTATAAACTGGGAGGAAGATGTACAGACCACCCTTTCATTGTGTTGACAGTTAAAACTTCATGATTATACAGAATTCAATTAGCATGTTAAAATGCAATTAATCTGTCAAGTCATAAATTGGTGGAAGCCAACTGCAAACCTTACTTTAGTGGTCGATCAGTAAATTTATCATCGTGTTTTTATTCGATCAAAGATATGAAAACAAGGAAGACTGGAAGGAGGAAAACAGAATGGTAAACTTACAGATATGTTACATTTCCGTAGAATTAAGCTTTTCTGGCAATGAATTTTACTATCCCTTGGATTGATGCAAATATGCATTAAAATTTGTTGGCATTTTTATGGGAGAGGGGAAGGGAGTAACGGATAAAATACAACAAAAACGCGAGTACAAACCACATTAAATTCATTTTTCCAAAAGATGAAAAAATGCAAATTTCTCCTAAAGATCGCAAAAAAATTTATAAATTCATCAAACGATCGCGGAAAAAATATACAATTTTCTTCAAAGAATTGTGGTGGATAACACAATTTCCGTCGAAGGCTAACGGGAAAAGACGCGATTTTCGTCAAAGGATTGCGAAAAAAAAACGCGATTTTCGTCAAAAATATTCGAATTTTGTCGAAAAATCGTAGAAAATACTCGAATTTTTTAGAAAGATTGCGCGAATTTCGTCGAAAGATCGGGGAAGTACGCGAATTTTATCGGAAGATCGTAGGAAATAAGAAAATTTTGACGAAAATCGAGAAAAATAAACGGATTTTGTAAAAAGATCGGAAAAATATGCGAGTTTTGTCAAAAGATTAGATAAAAAATCTCGAATTTTTACGAAAGTTCGGGGGAATACATGAATTTCTCGAATCTTCACGGAAAATACGTAAATTTTCTCAAAAGATTTCAGAAAATACATGAATTTTGTCGAAAAAGGGTGGAAAATCCGCAAATTTCGCTAAAGGATCATAAATAAATGCAAATTTCATTTTAAAAAAAAAACCGTGGAAAAAAGTGCGATTTTCGTCAAAACGCTGCAAAAAATGCAAAGTCTGTGAAAAATACCCTCCTCATAAAGATATCTTATGATATCATTTGCCTGACCCCCCCCCCCTCCACCCTAAAATGATAATGGTTATATTTTCACAACCCCTAAGGTCTCTTTGACCGTCATCTGAAAAAAAAAAAAAAGTAGCAATATGTTGGTTATAAATACACATTTGAATTAAGGAGTCTTCCCTAATTATAATTATAAATTTAAATCTCCATGTTTAATAACAAAACTTTTCTATCAATTAAAAGAGTGATCATTCCTGTCGTTAAGAATTTATTAAAAAGTTTTTCTCTTCCTTAATGACATAGAGAAAAATAGAAAATTAGCGACATCATTATAAATAAATCAAAAGCGCTCACAAAACTTTCGGGTACCAATCCAATTCAAATGAAATAATCAGAATTCCCACTCATTAAAAGTCTCAAATAATTATTTTATTCTAGTATAATCGCAGAAACTCTTTAAAATTTGAATGCATAATGCGAAACATTTATATTTGACTTGGCTCTCTTATGATGTTTATTTTTTCTTTCTTTTTTTTAAAGTATTTTTTGTAAAGAGTGGCACAGCTGTAGAGTTTTGGTTAATGATAATCTATACATTTTACAAAAGGCGAATGAATTTCACTTGTGATTGTTTCATTAAAAAAGAAAAGACAGCAGAACAAAAAATCCAATCACTACTTTAATTGGAAATCAAATTGCATTTGATGAAAAAGAAGGATGGGGAAGGGGGGGACATAAAGATTATTACATACAGCAAATGTAGTTTGTTTTGTAAAAATGGGATTTTCAATTTTTTGAGTGGATCATTATAAAAATAAATATAAATCTTGAATAGCCATCACCGAAAATACGCTTTAAAATATTTAAGACTTCATCAACAGAAGTGCGTATTAAAATATTTTAGTAGATTTTTAAAGATCGCATATTAAACAAAAAGTTAAGACGATTTTTAAAAAATAATAAAAAAATTACAAATAATTATAGATCGTTAGGAGGCAGCACAGACAATCACCTCATTGAGTTCACGGATGAAATATAGGATTAGTTAAATCTCCATTCCCATATTAAAACACAATCGGTCTACCTAGTCTTGCAGGAAAATTCCTAAAAGCCCGATTTTGGCGATTGACTTATAGGTTTTACCATTATGTTATCCTGCTCCCAATCCTCCATGTTTTCCTTCTTTTGGATGCTGGAAAGCACAATGCTAAACCTACGAGTCAACCGCTAAATTTGGGTTTTTTAGATGTTTTTCACCAAGATATGACTTGACAGACCGTTGACAGATTGTGTTTTAACCTCTTCAGACCTGAGGTACAAAAATGTGTACCTCCATTCTTTTCCTCATAAAAACTATACTATTCAAATTTTTTGCATTTATACTTTATTTCTATACAGCTGAGTGTTTTTTGCTTTAAAACAAAGCCAATGAATTTCAGTATTAATGAATATTACCTCATAAAATAAATATTATCTTCATCCGAGTTTCTTAAATACCATCAAAACATTGTGGCCGAGAAAGTAGGAAATATTTATGATTATTAAACTTAAATGATTTACAATAAAAAATTTTGAGGATTTGCTGATCATTTACTTGTTTAAAGACCTTAATTTTGTTATTGTGTAAATTTATATAACGAATAGTTAAACTGATGTTTTAAGGGGATTGGTATTTTTAAATCCATATTTGTAAACCTATATTACAAGTCCCCTAAAGTACTGATTTCATAAAAATGACTCTTTCTGTCATCTATGATGTCATTTCGATTATGCAAAAGCAATAAATATATATTTGTAGAGATATTTTATGCTCAGGTCTGAAGAGGTTAATATGTGAATCGAAATTTAACTAATCCTAGATTTTCATCCGTTAATTCGATAAGGTGATTATTTGTGCTGCCGCCTCTCGGTCTATTATAGATAATTAAAAAAAAAAAAAAAATTAAATTAAATAAAACTATGCCTAGATCATCAAAATGATTTGAACCATTTTTGTGATAATAAAAATAGAAGGTTGGTACATTGCCGAATTTAATCCGTAATTCCCTTTATTAGTTCCCAGTAACTCCTACGCATAACAGTTTTCGGTGTACACATATGCACACGCACATTAAACAAGTTGGAAATTGCACGTGAAGCGTAGCAAATGAGGTGCGTTCGTACGATAACGAAGTTTTAAAAATATTCAGATCTTGGTGATATAGTAGAGCGTACTTCGGATACAATATAGTAGTCGGAATCTTTGTGTTTCTGTAAATATGCAGGAAGTAATTTTTATTACACCTCAGCAACGTATATCTTATTCATAAAATGTGAAATAGTTGAATATAATTAAAACACGCCCCAAACAATGTTTCCCCATATAGCATTATGTAGTGGAACACTTTTGTGTGGCCCTTTAATTTAATAATAAAAATTCTTTGCATCACAGATTGTACAGAATGCATAATTTAGTATATACTTCATAGATTCATGCCAATTCTATTATGTTCGAATGAGTGTAGCATCATTAAAATGCATTTGAAACTTTTTTTCCCATTGACCGTAATGTAATGGAATACTTTTGATTGTCCATTTAAATGATCTATGCATCCTTTCATAACATTTGAAATGACTCGACAAAATTACGTAATAATTATATGTTTTAAATTTCAAACGATTAAAATGCATTTGAAACTTTTTTCCCCATTGACCGTAATGTAACGGAATCCTTTTGATTGTCCCTGTAATTGATCTATCCATCCAATTTTCATAAAATTTGAAATGACTCGACAAAATTATGTTATAATTATGTATTTTAAATTTCAAACGATTAGGTTGGCTAGTTTTTGTGTTGTTATATGCGGACAGACGGACGGACTGAGCGACAACAATAGGTGCTACGTATTTACATAATTACGAACGCACCTAAAAAGGAAAGAAAGAAAAAAATATAGAGAGGGACGGCAGCTTATTCTGTTATGGGGCCTCGTGAAAATGTATTAAATATAACAGTTATTTGCTTAGAGTCAGGCGCTTCAGTCAAGCGATTGTTTTTCAGTTTATCTACGCATATTGCTTTATTTTCAGTTTATCTACGCATATTGCTTTATAAAACAAAAAATTCTACTTTAGTGTATACACTAATAAAAGTTAGTTTATATATATATATATAAAAGAAATTTTATTTTATTTTAAGATGATTTCATTAAAATAAAATAGTGCGAAAAATTTAATGTATGTATGCATATTTTATCAAAAATTTCGGGCGGGACCGTTTTAATTTGTATACTTAAAAAGTAAAAAAGAAAAAGGAAAAATACATCGTATTCCCATTACTGAGGTGATAAATAAGTATTGGCACCTATTTTGATTTGCTAATATGAAATCTACGCGTGAAACCGGGATCTTCCCATCCTTGCACAATTGAACAAATAAATCAACCATCGTATCCGGAAGGTTTCTATAATATTGACATTGTGCTTATCGTCTGCTTTTGTATTCTATATGAATTAAAATAAAACGCAAATCGACTGTAATTTGTGTCTGTTTTTTATTTTCACCTTGAAAAATTATGAGTACATAAGAGTAATCTGATGACATTGAAAATATCGTTTTTCTGCTTTTTTCAATTTTTTCAATAACTTTCTGACTAAACTCAGTTGTCCGGGCAACCCAAGTATTTTTAAATCGTCTGTGTATCAAACAATTGATTATTCGAGAAATGCATTTAAAAGCTTGTTAGATGATGCCATATTAAGTTTGGTTGTGGTAATTCCAGTTTATTCTTCGGAATATGGAATTGCTGACAGTCTACTCGCAGAAATTTAACTGGAACCATGGTATATGTTGTCTCATGTTAAAGGAATCAATTTTTCCGATTTTCTCCTATTAATATAAAAATTTGTTTTAAGAACATTATTTATCGAATGTAAACTGTTTTTGAAAGAAGTAAGTAAATCTTAATATTTATAGTTCATTACTAGATTTTATTGTTAAAAATGTATTCTTAACTGTTTTAGCATAATTAAAAACTTGCAACGAATTAGTGCTGCTGCAGTATAAGTATCGTAGGTTATGACGTTATTTCGGAGGAAAAGTATTTTGAAGAACTGTATGCGTAATTCTTTAGAATAAAGTTAAAAAATCGTTACAAACTAAGGTTTCTGCATTGATAATAAACTGTTAAATTAACAGCGCCACTGCAGTTCTATTTAGCGCTTGGTACTAAAAATGTACACTTTTTTCTTTGGAACATTGGCAGTAATATCCGATGATATCAGTTATCCTTACTCAGATTATGTTGCACAATATCAAATTAGTTTTTTCCAGTACTTTGCCAATATAATGTTTACGTTTTGAAAATATCAGTCACACACTTCTATATCTCAAAGTGTTTGCAGAAAAATAATAAGACACAAAAATCATAATTTAATCAGATTTTTATTTTTAATTTAAATTGAACTTTTATGGTTTTTTCCTCTTCATTAAAATACTAAATAGCTACTTATAATTTTAAGTTTAAAAAACAATTAATTATCTGCTTACTGACGTACTCTATGTTTTTATGCTTTAATTAACCCTTCGTGGGTCAACAAGTCCGGTTTGAAAAATATTGACTCAGATGTTAGAATACATCATTTTAAGCTTGTAAAAAACAATAAAAAATTTTAAAACATAAAACTAAAATAATTATTAACTAAAAGGTACTTTTTTCACATCTACAATTAACAGAAATTGACTTACTTCTCATAAATATTGTCCATTTTCTAAAACAACATTTTAAAATATGTAAAATTATCTTTTAAAAAAATCTACTTTCTGACTTCTCCAGTTTTTTGGGTGCGTTCGTAATTATGTAAATCGTAGCACCTGAATCGTCGTTCTGTCCGTCCGTCCGTTCGCATATAACAGAGCAAAAACTACCCAACCGAATCATATGAAATTTAAAATACATAATTTTATCGAGTCATTTCAAATTTATGAAAATCGGATGCATAGATAATTACAGAGACAATCAAAAGTATCCCATTCCATTACGGCCAATGGGAAAAGGATAGTTTCAAGTGCAGTTTAAAGGTGTTACAGTCTTTCGAACATAATAAAATTAATATGCATCTATGAAGTATATACTAAAAGTTGCATTATGTACAATCTGTGGTGCAAAGAATATTTGTTATTAATTTACAGGGCTATACAAAAGTATTCCATTAAATAATGGTATATGAGAAAACATTATTTCAGGCGCGTTTTAATAATAAAAAAACTATTTCATATTTTATGAAATTGATGTATATTGCTGAAGTTTTCTACGAGTTACTTCCTGTGTAATTGAAAGCAGATAGTATTTACAGGGTTACACAAAAGATTTTGGATACTCTACTGTATCCGAAGCACCGTATACTATTGCACCAAGATCTGAATACTTTTAAAACTTCCTTACATTATGAACGCATCTCATTTGCTACGCTTGATGTGAAATTTCCATCTTGTTTAATTTGACAAAATTTACGGTACTACTAGGTTATTCCGTCGACCAAAAAGTTATCGCCAATTTTTAAGACCCTATAACAGCTTGCGCATTCCACTGGCCATGAAAAAAGAGGTGGCATTTAACCCCTTCGCGACGGGAACCTTTTACGAAATTTTTAATGTTTAGCCACCGGTTTTAGCAAACAGAAATTTGTTCCTTGTTGAATCGAGAAAATGCTCCGATTGAAAAACACAAATTTTACAGTATAATTTTACCGGTGGGAATAAACAAGGATTCTTAAGCCTTTTTACGGCACGTATACGTGTCGCTCGTCCCCAAGGGGTTAAAAGCCATGCATTAGCACTTTTAAAAAATGTATATATAATTGAGGCAAGTTGAATGCGCTTTTAGTTACAGAATGCCAAAGTCTGAAAAACGTCATTTTTGACCAATATTCAAACTGGCATAATTTCTTGCGGCAACAACATTTTGAAATAATTCTTTTGCCCTTGTTTTATTCTGTTATTGCCCTTTTCAAAAAAGTAAACTCCATTGAGGCAAGTTGATTTAAAAAAATTAGATGTTTTTTTAAAATATGGCCTTTTTCAATAGTCACGGCTATTTTATTATTTGAAACAACTTGACTGGATAACAATATTTTATACATTTGTTTATCTATATAAATTGATGGTCTAATATATTGTGAGATATATATGATGTTGATGGCATTTATTTAATTTTAACCCTTTCGAGTCCAATTTTTGTTTTCAATTTTAGAAAAAATTACTTTTATTTTAATAATGTTGACACTAGCTATCTTAATAGATTAATTAGAATTTAATGAATATTTCATTGTCTGAAACATAACGAATGTTGTTGTTTTCTGCACTATTAAATTCATATTCATGCAACAATAGGCTAAGGAAGAGTTTCCGCAGAGGGTTTAAAAATATTATATTTCAACAAGTTAGTGACATTACAACTTTCTAATACTTTTAGCGCTTTATTACATATAATTCTTTCAGGAAAGTAACTTTTATTTTAAATTAAGAAATGTAACAGGATGACTGCCTTCCCTAAATTATAGTATCTGTAGGTGGCGCTGTTGCCACCTTCGGCAAAATATCCTGAGATATTTTGCCTTCTTTTCTAAAAAGACATGAAATGAAGTGAAGTAGTTTAGTTTTCAGTTAAGATGTAACATTGGGATGTGTGTTCGATATACATCTCTCTTAGAGATGTTCTTTGTGCTAAGTAATTTTTATGAATATTCATTTGATTGAGTTGCGCTCGTCTTGCGATTTGTAAATAATGTGATATGTGTTGTGTCGTCTACAATAAAATGTGACTGTAACATCTCTGTTCTATATTTTAAGTACCGAATAACATCCCACAGAAGGAAATACATTTAAAATAAAATAATCGCAAACAATACAAAGAAAATTAAGCAAATATTTATTATTATTACGAAATGCCTTAACATTAATGAAGTCATATAATAAATGCACAGACACATACTAACATTGCTACATGTAATTAGTAACAAAAGTATTTCTTAAAAATAATAATACTCAAAAGACATGTATTATTAATAGTACACCAGCTCCGAAAGGGTTAAAACGAATATATTTGACATTCACAAATTACAACTTGTAATGCAAATTTAACCCTTTAAGACCCGAAACATTTTCATCATTAAATATTAAATTCCTCTATTTATTAATTCTGTACTAACCCTAATGACACCTAAAAAAATAATTAAAAAAAATTTCTTCACCCCCTAGAGCGTGAAAAGTACCCGCACGAACGTGCGGGTTGGGCTTTTTCTGTGAAAGCCACACCTGTACGATTGTGCGGGTTGGGCTTTTCCTGTGAAATCATTACTTATTACATGTTAAGATATATACATTTTCTGGCTCTAAATGGATAGAAGAGAGAAATTGAAACAAATTTTTTTTATACAAATATGGTAATTATTGATGTATTATTTTTTATTTTATGGACTGGTTACTTTTTACTTACCCATCATACGTAGTATAGGGTAAATTTTGCAATCGTTTTGAAAATCGAAAATTTTTTTTTGACGGATTTACACGTTTCGGACACTAGAGATTCCGAAAAACATATTTAAAAAAAAAAAAAAAATTGCCGTCCGTCCGTCTGTGTGTCTGTGTGTCTGTCTGTCTGTAACCGCTCTATCTCCCGAACAAATTGAGATAGAGATTTGAAATTTTGTATGTGCTTAGTATGTAAGAATGGAACGAAGCCTATTTAATATCAGTAAACTCGATTATCCGGAACTATTTTTTTCGGACTCTCGAAAAATTCGTTCTGATGAAAGGTATATAAAAATTTTCGAATTTTTTTGTTTTAAGGAGTGGACGTAAAAGGCAATAAAATAACACAAATTTTGCATAAAAAACGAAGGCAATCGGATAATTAGTTGTTGAGATATTTCTAATCCTATTTTCCACATTCTTTGATTTTTCATGACCCTGTATTTCATTCAAAATTCAATTCAAAGATATCTTTTAATTAGAAATGAGATACTTAATTCGATGCAAGAAACCGTTAGTGAATATGATTATTATTTTTGGAGTTATAAGGATGTTTCTATTACGCAATTCAGTGCTACTTTAATAGTTTGGCGTTTCATACAATTTATCGAAATTGGGTCATCCGAAATTCATTAATAGAGCGTGATTATGTGTTAAAAATACTTAAATATACGTTTATATTTTATTTTGGAATTGTAATGCATTTTATAAATTGTTTACATGTGTTATGTTTTCATATATTGTGCTATGCACATCCATGATGGGTAAGTATTACGATGGCCTCCAACGATTAGTTTACAATGGAAATCTTTAAAACATGTTTTTGTTTTTGACATACACAAATGAACGTTGCATTTTTCAGAACGTGTTTTTGAACTTTTTTCGCAGTTTTCAAACCTGCACTTGCGGGTCCTTGAAATGTCATCAACACATGGGAAATGGTTGCCTCTAAAGCCTAAAAAAGAAGGGAAAAAATAATATTGGAGATGTACTTATCGACTTAAAAAAATATTTTAATTAATTTAAAAATGTTTGTCATATTTTTAAAGCTTTTATTTATTATATCGATTTAATTTCTTCTATAAGTCTATAACTTTTTTTATTACAATTTAAGAAATGAAAAATATACCTACAGTTGCGTGAAATCTGAAGTTCCAGGATGAGGTACAGAAATGAACTTTTTAACAGTCCGCTTGTATTCCTTTTTTTCTTTTTTCATTCTTTTCGTATTTTCCGAAATTGCCTTGGAGGTAGAACTTTGGGAGATGAATTCAGGAAACTTTGAGGAGGAAGAATAATCCAAAATTGCCTTTTTTTCTTCATCGAGCTCATCTGAACTTTACTGTCCTTCTAATAAATCTGCTTGAAATGTTTTGTCCGTAATGTCGTCATCATTCGAGAGATCACTAAATTCAGAATCTGATTTATTCATCAATTGAAATATTTCTTCTTGAGTGAGAATTCTTTTCCGTTTAGAGATCTGAAAAAGTATTTTATTTTGCTTTATTAAAAGTTAACAAAGTACTGCATAAAAAATTAGAAAAAGTATTTGAAAATGTTAATTATTAAAAAGAAAAAAAGTAAAAATTAATTTTAAAAAAAGGTGGGGGATATCTATGACAACACCCAAGAAAATAATATAGTATTAATTATGTAACAGCATACTTCGTTTTATTTTGGCTGTCATCAAAATTGTTGAAAGAGAAAACAAAATGAACATTGAAAAACACTTACCTTTACAGTCGCACTGACTAACGTAACGCCCAAGTTGCACGATCGTGCGGGTGACGAAATCTTGAGTCCTAAGAGCAAAATAAATAGTGTATAATTAATGTTTTTTATTATATTACACTTATTTAGACATTAAAGCAAAAGTTTTTATCTAAGCAATTAAAAATATATTGATAATTACCTTTTTACGACAGATAAAATGATGAGCTATATCCGTTGTACTTGTAAACAAAGCTAGACATGCCGCCTGAATGTAAAACATGGACTACTACCGCAATCTGTTGATAAAAAAAGATACTTTACTCTTTCAGCTAACCAGAACAATCGTTCGATTTGGGTTTATATTACATACGACTGTTTCAGAAGCAAAAATTTAAATGAATGTCTAACCCGCACGATCGTGCGAGCTGGGTCTTAAAGGGATAAATACAATCAGCCAACACTGTTAGAATTTTTACACAGTTTTATCACTACGAGAAAAGAAAATCAAAAATATAACTGTTTCTTGCAACATATCTGAAGATGCCTTTTAACAGTTATGGGATTCTCTTTCAACTTTATACAATTTTTTGGTGCCAATCATTTTACAGTTACATGCTTAACGCATTCGTGGCTGCTGTACTATGAATAATACTTGGTTTTTATTGAGTATAATTTTATCTTAATTACTTTTCTTATTATCTGCAAGCAGTAAAAGTAGTACATTTCTATGCATTTTTACTTTCTTCTATCTTTACAAGAAGAAAGTATTGGATTCATGAAAATTTTCGACTTCCGGTTTTCGACGGATTTATACGTTTTAGAAGGTCTTGAACACGTTTTGATTATTTTTTAAAAATGTCTGTCCGTCTGTCTGTATGTGACAAAATATTTGTGGACGCTCTATCTCAAAAACTAATGCTCGAAATTTAATAAAATTTTATATTCAGTTAGACCTTGATATGAATTAGTGCCTATTGGTTTTTGGTGAAAATTGGCCTGCAGGTGGCGCTGCTTACTACATTTTTCATGATTTTCAAGATTGCTATATCTCAAGAACTAATGCACAGAATTTCACCAAACTTCAGATTCTGTGACCCCTTAATATACTTAGACGCTGATTAAGTTTTGGTGTAAATTGGCCAGCAGGTGGCGCTGCTATGCCACGTTTTTCATGATTTTCATGATAGCTGTATCTCAAGAACTAATGCACAGAATTTCACCAAACTTCAGATTCCGCGATACCTTGAGATACATAGCCGCTGATAAGGTTTTGGTGTGAACTGCCCTATAGGTGGCGCTGCTATGCTACATTTTGCACGATTTTTGCGATAGCTATATCTCAAGAACTAATTCAGAGAACTTCATCAAATTTTAGATTCTGTTACACTAGAATATATAACATAATTAGACGCTGATTACATTTTGGTATTAACCTGGCAACAGGTGGTGCAGCTATGCTGCATTTTGCACGATTTTTCCGATAGCTAACAACCAACGCACAACCAACAACAACCAACGCACAGAATTTCATCAAACTTCAGATTTTGTTACAAAATGACATATAACATAATTACACGATGATTACGTTTTGTTATAAATCCTTCAACTGATGGTGCTGCTGTGCTATATTTTACACGGTTTTTTTTTTTTTAACTAGCTATATTACAAGAACTAATGCACAGAATTTCATAAAACTTCAAATTTTTTTTACACCATAACATAATTAGACGCTTTTTTACGTTTTGGCATAAATTGTCCAAGATATGGTGTTGCTACGCTACGTTTTGCAATTTTTTTTTGTTATAACTATATCTCAAGAACTAATGGACGAAATTCCAACAAATTTCAGATTCTGTTAGGTCTTGACATAAATAGATGCTTATTAGGTTTTAGTATAAATTACCCAACATGAGGCACTACTAAGCTCATTTTCTCAGAATATTAATTAAATTTTGCGTTTTAGTCTTTTCGGATACCAGAATCTCATTAGGCTAGGTCAAATGTTCGTGGAAATTCGATAATGGGTAACTTTGGGATCACCACTTTTTTTTTTTTTTTTTTTTTTTTTTTTTTTTTTTTTTTTTATATTAAAATGTACTTATGAGATAGAAGAAAATTTTGGGATTGACACATCGAACTAGTTTTATAAAAAATTTGTTTTGGAATTTTGTAATAAAAATAATAAAAAAAATTTAAAGTTAATTTTTTTTTTTTTTTTTTTTTTTGCTGCTTTGTTGGCAATTTTTTTAAATCTTTAACTTGTTTTTCATTTTTAAATTTAAAATGTAGGTTTCTTTTCTGAGCAAGTCATGTGTGATAAACAATATATATATATATATATTAAGTTGAAATATGATGTTTTCCAAATGCTCAAAAACTCATCCTAGTCTATTTTCATATGAATATGAATAGTATATAAAATAACTACTTTTAATAGATTTCAGAGAAGGACATATTCATTAGTAATCTATTCATGTATTTCAGTTAATATATTTGGATAGCTATTAATGTTAGAAAAAATTTATTTTTCGCATAAGTGAAAAAAAAAAAAAAAATCCATAAAGGGTTAAAAGACATCTTGAGATATCCTGAAAGAAATGGTTATATCTTTGAATTTCTTTTCTCGTAGTGATAAAACTATGTAAAAATTCTAACAGTGTTGGCTGATTGTATTTATATTTGCATTTTAATTACAAGTTGTAATTTGTGAATGTCAAATATATTCGTTTTAACCCTTTCGGAGCTGGTGTACTATTAATAATACATGTCTTTTGAGTATTATTATTTTTAAGAAATACTTTTGTTACTAATTACATGTAACAATGTTAGTATGTGTCTGTGCATTTATTATATGACTTCATTAATGTTAAGGCATTTAGTAATAATAATAAATATTTGCTTAATTTTCTTTGTATTGTTTGTGATAATTTTATTTTAAATGTATTTCCCTCTTAATTTAAAATAAAAGTTATTTTCCTGAAAGAATTATGTGTAATAAAGCGCTAAAAGTATTAGAAAAATGTAATGTCACTAACTTGTTGAAATATAATATTTTTAAACCCTCTCCGAAAACTCTTCCTTAGCCTGTTGTTGCATGAATATGAATTTAATAGCGCAGAAAACAACAACATTCGTTATGTTTCAGACAATGAAATATTCGTTAGACTCTAATTAATCTATTAAGATAGTTAGTGTCAATATTATTAAAGTAAAAGTAATTTTTTCTAAATTTGAAAAAAAAAAAAAAATCGGACTTGAAAGGGTTAAAATTAAATAAATGTGATTAACATCAATTTATATAGACAAACGAATGTATAAAATATTGTTATCCAGTCAAGTTGTTTCAAATAATAAAATAGCCCTGCCTATTGAAAAAGGCCATATTAAAAAAAAAAAAAAAAAAAAAAAAAAAAAAAAAAAAAAATTAATTTTTTTAAAGCAACTTGCCTCAATGGAGTTTACTGTTTTTGGAAAAGGGCAATAACAGAATAAAACAATGGCAAAAGAATTATTTCAAAATGTTGTTGCCGCAAGAAATTATGACAGTTTGAATATTGGTCAAAAATGACATTTTTCACACTTTGGCACTCTGTAACTAAAAGCGCATTCAACTTGCCTCAATTATATATAATTTTTTTAAAAGTGCTAATGCATGGCTTTTAAATGCCACCTCTTTTTTCATGGCAAGTGGAACGCGCAAGCTGTTATAGGATCCTAAAAATGGTAAAAAACAGCAAAAATGAATCTTTTTGTGACCTTCTGTGACCTTGCGACAAAAACTTGCCATGAATTTTTCATCTATTATATAAAGTTCAACCCTCTTACATTCCAGATATAAAAAAAATTTGGTGGCAAGTTGTATGCGCAAAGAGCTGTGAGTCATAGCAATATCCATGTCTTAAAAAAACGCTTATTTTTTTCACGACATGATGACATTTAGGGGGCCTTAAAAAATGAACGACTGAACTTTGGAGCAAAAAATTCTGAATTTGGTCTATTAACAAGATAAGTAACAACTGGTAATTTTTTGGAGAAAATCTGAGATGGCATGAATCACCCCATAATGCTAGGTGTGATACTTTCTCAGATTCTTGGTCTTAAATACGATTCACATGCTTAAAACGTCATTAAGTGATTTTTATTTCGACTTTTTATTTGTATTTTTATTAATATTGTACTAAATATTTGTTTTTCGTTATTTAAAATAAAAATTATGTCAATATGTATAATTTGGCTATTAGTTTGGCGATTTGTATAATTTTGCGAAATTGGTCGACGAGATAACATAGTAGTACCAAATTTAATTTACTAAGTTAATTTTTGCGATATCGACCGAAGCTTCTCAGATGATAAACAAAACTTTCATATGATAAATTAACTCAACATTATCGAGTGTTTAGAATTCCCAATGATTAATTTGTAATAATTGGTGTGTCGAGAAATAGGAACAACAAATACAATCGTGTTTTAAAGCTTACTGTGTTAGCACTATTGACTTTTGTGTATGTTAGAGATCTGCAACACGGTGATAAAGGGTTAATGAAAATTATAATTAGTAGTTGAGTCATTCCATGCCAAATCAACAACCTGACCCTTTCAGATTTTGATGAAACTCTCAGGAATCGTTCTGCCTGATGACAGTGTTCTCGCTGACATTTGACCAATGTTAGTAATTTGGCTAATTAAAAATAAACATTCGCCAAATGAAAAAAAAAGTGTTAGCAAAATAGATTCGCCGTATCGCAGAAAAAAAAAATCTTTAATCTTTTAATGTACCCCCTTTTTTTTTCAATATGTTCTAAAATAACCTATGTTTTTATAACTGTGACAATGATTGTTATTAATCTAATTTCAACTATCCGCTACAAATATATTAAAAATATGTATATATTAAAAATATGTATATATATATGTATAAAAAATGAAAAAGAAAAGAACGAAAAAGCAATATTTGAGCGCTAGCAATTTGGCGTATCTAATCGCTTGTTTACTCGCCAAATGAAGAATTTAGTCGCAATTTGGCGCAAAGGCGAACGACAACGAGAACTCTGCTGATGATATAAATGAGAATATATGTTCATAATTTCTTTTTCGCATCAAAATTTTATGTAGTTAATTATTTAAATTTTGAAAAATCATCATTTTTTTTTTTTACTTGCTTACATGTTTTTAATTTTAAATTTGTCAAATTCTATCAATTGTAAAAAAAATTATGACCACTCATTTTAAAAAGGAGTTTATAGGGTTTACTTTAATATGCAAATTGACTATACAGAGTTAAAAAAAATTAATTTAAAATTAAAAAATTTATTAGATAGTTATTTTTAAAATTTTTGAAAAAAAATATATGTATATTGTAATATTATAAGCTTAAAATTCTGAAATTTTTAGAGTGGCATCTGAATGGGATAAGGAGTTATGAAATAAAAGCTAGAAATTACCATTAAAATAACAATTTTACTCCCTCTATTTTGATATTTATTTATAATTTGTATTTTAATTTTAAGTTTTTATTTCATAACTCCTGATCCCATCGAGACCCCACTGTAAAAGTTTCCGTATTTTAAGCTTATAATATTACAACAAACATACAATTTTTTCAAAAATTAAAAAAATGACTAACTTAAAAAGTTTTTAATTTAAAATTTTATTTTTTAACTATACATCGTCGACTTGCATATCAAATTAAACCTTATAAACTGCACTTTAAAATGAGTGGTCATAAAATTTTCTACGTTTGAACTTGAGTAATTCAAAGTATTTATGCAAGTCAAAAAATGATGATTTTTCAAAATTTAAATAATTAAATGTATGAAAATTTAAAGCGATAAATAAAAATTAAAAATATGCTCAAATTTATATCATCATAGAGAATGATTCCTAGCAGTTTCATTGAAATCTGAAATGGTCAGGTTGAATATTAAATTTTTTTGGTAGATTTGACATGGAATGAACCAGTTACATAAATTATGAAAATTGCAAATTATTAATTTTATTAGTTAGTAACATCAACAATGTTATACACATTAATAGTTTTTAATAATTAAGTAAACTTATATAGAATAGATGTTCCAGTAATGGACCCCCTTAAGGAATTTCTTTAAAAAATAATTTTTTATTAATAGCTATAATTATTATATTCCTAATTATTATATTATATTAATCTTTCAGCAATATTTAACTAATCTCATAGTTACATTTTCCAATAGAAATAAAAATTTTATTTTAAATAATAAAAATATGTCAAAACACCCAAAAGCTCAGTAATGGGCACCTCTTCTAAATTTTTTAAAATAATAAATAAATTTTTGTAAATGGTATACGAAATTCAAAGTTTTATATAAAAATAAATAAAGAAGATTAAATAAGTAAAATCAGCTCTTTGCAAATTCATTAAGATTTTCAATGAAAAACATGACACTTTATTTTCTGCTTCCTAATTGCTTTGGTGAAAAGTTTTAAAAAATAATCCAGATTATAAAGCATGCACAGAAGAGTTGAGAAAACTATAATAAAAGCTTAACTATTATTTATATATTTTTTTTATAAACCAAAAACTGTGAGACAGCCCATTACTGGCACATCTACCCTATATATTAAATACTGCTGACATTTACATTTATTAAAATTATTAGTACATTTAATGTTAAATTGTTTGCACCAGTTAAAATAAATAATTAGTTAACAGTTAACTCTCTAAATAGGAATGTGATCTACATTTTTATGAGTAATTAATGAAGTTATATTTTTAGAGGAATAGTAATAAAATTATAATTTAATTATTTACAGAAGTAATAAAAACTTCTTAGGAAAATTTCTTAGGAGCCAGTTTGAAGAATCATTTCTCTGACATTAACGCATTCATTGCAAAATAAAACGCTGGCTACCCATAATTGAATTTGGCTATTTTTGAGTGATATATGTCATTCTTCAGTGAATAAATTAACTATCCAATAAAAAATATCAAACTGAGAATTTTTTTTAAATAATACCACTTTTACACTGTAAAATTTAAATAGCAACAAACTATGAAATTAAACATTAAAACAGTATAGACAAATTAACACCCTTATCTTTAATTCCCAACAAAACATTATATACATAATTTTTTTTTTTTTTTTTTTTTTTGAAACACACATTTTGTTTTAAAATACCATTTGTCAAGAAATACCATTTTTAGAATTGAAATCCTTCAAAGATGGTTCTTTTAAATATATAAACGATAAACTGATAGTTTAAAAATTTAGTCGCCAAGAGAAATTTTTTAGTCGCCCGGAGTTTGTCGTAACCTGAAAATTAGTATTGAGCCTATGGGAATAAATTTCGGTCCATGAAAAAAAATGGTCGTTCAGGGAGGTGGTCGCTCAGGGCGGTTTCGTTGTAATTAAATTCCTAAAAAAACCGACTAAATTTGTTAAAAAAAAAAAAAAAATAAATAAATAAATTTTAGTCCAATTTCCTATCCATCAATTTTACCATTTTATATAATTTTTGTAATAGTCTAGATTTATTTTCATTAAACTAAACTGACTTATACCAGACTAAATTCATTTAATTTGGCTGCGTGTTTAGAAAATAAAATCCTTTTGTTCTTGGCTAGATGTTTTTAATTGGTATTGATTTTCATCAAGGATGTTTTCCTGCATTCAGTTTCGTTCTTAACAACTAAAATTTGTTTAAAGCAAAACGTGTACTCGTAAATTATTATGCACGCTGGACGATATCATTTGGTTATAGATTATGTTTTACAAATAACGCATCATTATGTCAACATGATACTGGATAAGAATTCTTTAGTTTTCTCTTAGGCTTATTAGAGAATCATTGCATACAAAAAACATATGCAAACGATTCCCTTGACCTTCAAGTTAACTAATTACAGATTAATCTTTAAATAATGTACGGTTTCAACAAAGGTGTAAAGTCACATGAAATTTGCTCATGTTACTCAAACTTTTAATTTTTTTATCGTGTCTGCGAAAAGGGTTTTATTATTAAATCTAACACGAGGCTCCATCTGTTGAGAATAAAACATTTTAAAAGAATACCTGGAATTGTGGTTTTTCGAATACAGTGCAACAATATTTAATCGTTTCTAAAAATACATATAGCCGAAAAAATGTATTAGCGAAAATAATTTCAACGCACTGAATCATAGTAAGCGGCCGCAAAACTGTGATAGATTCTAATGCATTCAATGCTCTCTTTTTTAGCACTTTCCAACAAAGTTGAAAAGTGCCTATGCATTCGGTTTGTCTGGCCGTCTGGCCGGATGGTCGTCTGTCCGTCTGTCCACGCTCTAACTCCCTTAAATATACTCGGATTGCTATGAAATTTTTATACGTTATTGATGTTTACCCTAGCACGAACCCTATTGAAAATGAAGTATCTACCATGATTAGTTTATCTACAGAGAGAATCAAAAGTTCCCCATTACATTACGGCCTATGGGGAAAAATCATTAATATGCTCCGATTGCCATGAAATTTTAGGACGTTATTGACGTTTACCCTAGCACAAGTCCTATCGAAAATGAAGTTTCTACTATGATTAGTTTATCTACAGGGCGAATCAAAAGTTTCCCATTACATTACGGCCTATGGGGAAAAATCGTTAATATACTCGGATTGCCATGAAATTTTAGGACGTTATTGACGTTTACCCTAGCACAAGTTCTATCGAAAATGAAGTTTCTACCATGATTAGTTTATCTACAGGGCGAATCAAAAGTTTCCCATTACATATTTTAAATATATTAAGCTTTTTCATGTATAATAAAATTGATATATGTGCCTGAAGCTTAATATAAATTATACGCTACTGTCTTGCATAATATGAAGTACATAGCATTTACAGGGCCACACAAAACATTTCAAATGGTATATTTTTTCCGAAGTACCGTATATGTGTCCGATGATGGCTGATGGAGGGATGAAATGCATTTTAATTATGATATGCGCGTTTATATTTCGCTAAATATATGCACATTATATAGTGTGTATAAATGTTATAGTTGATATACAGGGCTACCCATAAAGAGCTCACCAACGTTACTGAATATGAGCGTAAATTATTTAAACGTGGTTCTTAAATAAGCTATGCATTTTTACGCTGAGCTTCATTCAATTTACTGAGAAATGTTTGCAGAATATAGATAAAAGGATATACAGGGCCACGCAAAGAATTCGGTACATGGATGCGTATAAATGATGATTTATGAGAATGTGATTTTAGTTGTTTTAAAAGTGTTTTAGTTTACAATAAATTTTAGCCTAATGCTGACGTGTAATAAAGGTACAATGTAAACTACAGGGCTGAACAAAAGTATTCAAGTATGTTTCCATCTAATAGTATGAATTGCTGAAAAAGAAATCTCAAGCTACTGGGTATTTTCTTGCTAAGCTAAATTTTCCCATTATATGAACTGACATATGAAATACAGGGCTGTTCTAATGTACTGGAATACATATTTTGGTATATTTGGCTATACACTATTATTTCCCTAAATAACCAAGTTTTGTTAAAGATTTCATTAAGTGTTGGAAAGTGCTTCATAATCTATGCTTAACGCATGATTTTTCATACTTGTTTATATCTGTTTGGCTAAGATAATTTTTAAACAAATAAAATGAAATGATAATTTAAATTTGTTATGTTGTCACATAACACAGATGTGCATTTAAAACACGGAAAATGTGAAAAATACTTATTTTCAGTTTAAATTTTGTGTTAACACATTGACATACATTGATTAAATATTGCTTTTCATTAAATATACATTTTTTAATATGATTAAACATGTAAATAGAGCCGGGATGGAGCTCTCTCTCCTTTCTGCTAAAATATTTCTTTTTTCTTTCTTTCTTTTTTTTCTTACTTTAACTCGGAATCACTTTTGCGAATTTTGACACTTATACATTGAAGATCTTCACAGAATTATATCATTTTCAAATCTTTTATGTATCTGATTACAAAACTTGCATTTCTTTTTGTAAATACATATTTTCAAAAATATTTTGTATTTAAAAAGTAAAAGGAAATTATCTTATCTTTATTTCAATTATTTTTGTATGTTTTAGTGCAAATGATGTAATGTTTGAGTATTCAGAGAATAAATATTAAAAATATTAAAATGTATAATTTATAAAAAATGTGTAGAATTGCTGAAGTGATAAAATTTGATTCTTAATGGGTGTTTATAGAGTTCCTAAAAATTTTAACTAGTTTACGACTAGTATCTACCCTTGTTGTGATACAATATTTTTTATTATTTATTTATTGCTTTAGAAAAAGTTCTATTTTCTTAAATTTTTATTATATACGAAATTTATTCCCATGGTACCTTACTAAATTGAAACACGTTATTATTCCTTAGAAATTCCCTAATAATGTGATGTTTTAAGTAGGGATGGGACGAATAGTGATTTGGCCGAATAGCCGAATACCGAATATTCGACAAATTTTAGGCCGAATACCGAATATTCGGCGGCGAATACCAACTTTTTTTTCAATAAAGAAAATAAATTTTGATTATATATAATTTAAAAAATAGGAGCTCGTTAATAATTATTACTCTTAATTGTGCTTTTAAATGTATTTTGAAATTTGAAAAACTTATTTTAACGCAAAAAAATTATGAAATTGCATTATATTCTTTAATCTTAATGCACATCAAATGGATTTTCAGTAAGTCAGGATGATAAGATATTTCCATTAAACTATGAAGAGTGTACTTCACTTTTACCATCAAATGAAACTTTTAGCCTTTCTACCATCCAAAATTAATAGCATTCTTAATCTCTCTCTCTCTCAGAACTCACGAGGAGATATTTTCTGAAATAACATTTAATGAAGTAAATTTGATCATTTAGAGATTGTGTCCCTAATGATAAGCAAATTTTTAAGAATGAGACTATTCTGAAATCAGTTGCTAAGCTTTAAATTACAAATTACGTTAAATAAAAAGGTTATGCTTAAAGTAGAATGCATATCATGTTAACAGAATCTTTGAATTTGAATCGGTGTATGAAATATTCAACTTTAATATTCCACTTATTCAACAAGCATTAAAAGGATAAACAGAAATTGATAGCAACATGAATGAAGAAAGATGTACATTAAAAATGTATACATAATAATGTTACATATTTAAGTCAGTAATTATGCAAGTAATTATTTAAAAGTGGAAACTATAGAATTTAAAAAAATTTTGTTCAATATTTAGAGTTTATGTTTAAATATTTTTAAAACTATTTTCATAAAGCTATCTAATTTGACAGCAGTTCTATTTTCAGATGTACCGTTGTATTTGGAATAGTGATATTTTATTTTGAAAATGAATCTTCATTAATACACCTAGTGAATGATTTTTTTCATTTCATACTTTATCGAAAATAAGTTATGAATTTCATAAGAGCCTTTTTTATATGTGCATGGAATTTGCAGACATTAATAAATATTGGAATATTTTAGAATAAAACAGTGTTTAGTGTTTTTATACCTTGAATTGTAATATATCATTCTCTAATGAAGACATTTCCCGTACAATTGAATCTACAACTTGGGCAGCATTTTCTAAAATATCACTAATTTTTATAGGAAATACAGAAACGCTGTATGTTTTTTAGTATTTGAATAACTGTATATTTTGTAAGCAAGAATGAGAATGACTTTATGAATGAAGTAGCTAATTTGGATTAAAGAAAAAAAAATTGCAAAATTTAAAATTCTTTAAATTCTAAATTTATTTTGCAAGATATCTTTCACTATTCGGCAAGATTTTAGCAATATTCGGCAAGATATCTCTAAATATTCGGCTACAGGTATTCGGCCGAAGTATTCGGTCAACAAGCCTTCAATATTCGGCCAACCGAATATTCGGCAAAAGGGCTGAAAACCGAATAGTGGCCGAATATTCGTACCATCCCTAGTTTTAAGTACCTTTTATAAAAATTAAAAGATGTGATAAAGTTTCTTTGAAATAGATAAATCAATGTAGCGACTGTTTTCCATACGTGTTATTCTATATATTTTTTGTACGCGTATTTAAATTGTCCTTGAATAGTACTTGAATTTTGTTTGTTCCCGAGCATATAAACCGTGTTATAAATATCTTTAATTTCTAACACTAAACATTATTAATCAAATTTACTTCTAATAATGTCTTTTCTTCCGCCAAATGAAGTATTTTATAAAATTTTCAATACTATTTCAAATATTGAATAAACTGTCAAGTACGAGTATCACTCGCGCTCATAGGATTCCGTGCAATAAATATATGAATTAGTAAGATATTATTAACCTCTTCAGACCTGATACATTTTAAGCCATCGTAAAAATTATTTAACACTTTGTTCCATCTATTTATACGTATAGAAACATAATTTTGTAATAAAAAGTAAAATAATTATTATTAGCTTATATTTACTACCAGGTACACATATGTGCACCTCGGGTTCATACTGAAAAAAAAAAAAAAAAAAAAAAAAAAAAAAACTTCATTTTTCAAAAATTTATTTAAACGAGAAATTTGGTGGACAATTGATACATGTAAGCTTATTTTACGTGCTATTTTCGAATTTTTTTTTTTTTTTTTTTTTTTTTTTATATAGAGAGATATACACTGGTGTCCAAAATTTAAGCATAATTGGTAATTAAGTAATTATTTTTAAGTAATGAAAGAAATATGAATCGGAATGTGCTGAAACTCCAGGTGTGTAAACAAAATAGTACGCGTCACATATTTTCGCGAAGAGTTTTCCCCGAAATCGAACAGGGGACTGTCAATAAATTGAAAAAGAACGAAGATCTTTTGGATAACCCTGTCAAAACTAATTTAGCAAAAGCGTTCAAACTGCACATTATGATTAATTGGCTTATTGTAATGTACTGTGTTAATTTTTACAAGGATAGCATGTATACTCGTAGAGAAATTAAGGTTTTTATAAAAGCAGTCCTAAATATTTCCAAGTTTTTTGATTATAATTTGCAGAATTCTTATTATAAAATAATGTTCTTTTCTGAAAATATGACAAACATCATTGTACACAATACCCTGTCATTAGAATTTAAAAATAATAAAAATTGTATGAAAAATGAGTATGTTTAGTAAATAATTTTTCATTGCGCATGCGTCAACGATATCAAAATGTCATTTGCATATTGTGTTAGCTAAATGTATAGAACAACTTCTGTAAAAGTTTCAAAAACATAGCTTGAAAATTCTGAAAATGGGAGCCTATAGAATCAACTCAAAATCCGTTATTCCTAAAGGAAGCAAAAAAATCAGGGGTTTTACCTAAATATAGTTGTACGTGCAATATTGTGTAGGCACTGAACAATGGAATATGGATACAGCCCCTCGTCTTTTTGCTTCCTTTAGGAATAACGGATTTTGAGTTGATTCTATAGGCTCCCATTTTCAGAATTTTCAAGCTATGTTTTTGAAACTTTTACAGAAGTTGCTCTATACATTTAACTAACATAATATGCAAATGAAATTTTAATAGCATTCACGCATGCGCAGTAAAAAATTATTTAGTAAACCTGCTCATTTGTCATGCAATTTTTATTATTTTTTAATTCTGATGACAGGTTATTGTGTACAATGATGTTTGTCATTTTTTCAAAAAAGAACACTATTTTATATTAAGAACTCTGCAAATTATAAGCAAAACACTTAGGACTGTTTTTATAAAAACCTTAATTTCTCTACGAGTATACATGCTATCCTTGTAAAAATTAACACAGTACATTACAATAAGCCAGTTAATCATAATGTGCAGTTTGAACGCTTTTGCTACATTAGTTTTGACAGGGTTATCCAAAAGATCTTCGTTCTTTTTCAATTTGTTGACGGTCCCTTGTTCGATTTCGGGGAAAACTCTTCGCGAAAATATGTGACGCGTACTATTTTGTTTACACACCTGGAGTTTCAGCACATTCCGATTCATATTTCTTTCATTACTTAAAAATAATTACTTAATTACTAATTATGCTTAAATTTTGGACACCAGTGTATATTGCATTTTGTACAAATAACCCTTGTTCTTGATTTGCAGCCTTCATACTTATGTTTTGAAGCAAAGTTATCATTTTTGAACGAGGAAACTTCAATTTTGTCATATCTAATGTAGTAAATTGGCTTTTAAATACCCTTACGTTGTTTTCACTGTGGTTTATTTGCGGAATCGTCTTCAAAATCGTTTTCAGAGGAATAAATTTTGCGTGGCTCCATGGTCGTCGTTCTTCACTTACTTTGCTCTTATATTTCACCAATACTTATGCAATCTCTAAAAATACCGCAGGAGAGATAATCTGTCTTTTCGAGGAACTTCACCTGTTTTGCAATTTCTGATATACATTATCCAACAAATGGAAATAACCAAATCTATAAAATGTATAAAAACTCTTGTTAACTACTTTTTTGTGTGAATAGAACAACGGTAGTAAGCTAAACATTTATCCTTTAAATCTGCACCACCCATACACGTTTTGTATTCACAATTGCAGGTTCTGTTACATTAATTTTACATTTTTGATCTTTAGACCACCTAACACAACTCCTCTCGGGATAACTATCGATGCAAGTCGAAAGCAAAGTTACACATTTGCTATCTTTCCAGTTTAGTATACACATATCCTTCCCTCCCTTAGTCTCTCATCTCAGTCTCCGCGTTACAAAACTCGATCATTGATTTTTTTTATCTGTTCCTCCAAATCTTTTGTTCATAATCATTCCAGTTTGGTAGATATTGTTCCTCAATACAAAGTCGACACATTTTACACTAGTAAAAAAACTGTCCTTGTAAATCACCCGTGTGTTGTCTTTTGGTATAAATTTAAAAAACAATTTGACGAAGCCTCCACCTATACCTAATCATAATTATTTTGAATCATCAGCTGGTACAATTCTTTTTCCATGATATATTTGGCAGTCAAAGGCATGACATCCCTGGCGGATAAAATAAAGTTTTTTAATCTCAACGGATTAGGTTTTTAACGGCACATAATGTCTAGATACACAACGTCCAGCAAATGGGATCTAGTGATCTCTGTTCATCTAGTTATAAAGATTTTGGCTTGGGCAGGGCAAACATTTAATTCTTACTGCATTCAAGATTAGATTTATTTTCCATAATTTTGTAATCTGCTTAAAGATCATTTGATTTATCTGCAAAATGAAGAAATTTTCTAATTTTAAAAAATTGAACACGTGACTTAGTAGCTGCAATTCTAAGTACTGACAAGTCTTTTTTCCATAGAAGCTTGCTTGGTGTGTGCGCCTGCAATTTTTATAATTTCATATTTAGATGCATTTATTGAGCGACGGTTTCGTGTTTGAACAGAATATAACGGAATTGGTTTCATATGAAACTTTCCCCCCAAAATCTTCATTTAACTAATCTAGAAATGATTCAAAAGGATTTACGATGCTGGAAAATCTGCTTTTAGATAATCCTCATCAATCAATGATCCTTGAAATACTATTAGAAGAAAAAAAGATTAAATAAATGTTTGCGAAAAGATAAAGTTTTATTCTCAGCATTATTATTCTACTGTGCTGTAACACAAGTTTTAAAAATTTACTTATTTTCAGCTTTCCATAACAAAGGCTTTTTAGGTTAAACTTTATTGTTACATGGATTCGGGATAGATACTGGAGCAATATCTTCAATAGTTATATCTGTGTCATCTAAATTTTTATTGCCAGAAGACTCACCATCACCATTGGCCTCATCAGTTTATTTATTCTTACAAAGATATAAAAAATATGATTTTTAAAAATTAATGTTTAATTTAAAACATCAACAAAATGAATTCTTATTTATAATTAAGTATAATTTTTTAATAATTCCACAACTTTAGCACTGAACCAATTAGATATCATTCAGTACAATTTTTTTTGTGTGAGATGACTTCTTTCCGAAAACACAGAATTGAAACCGGAGGTGCACATATGTGTACCTTACAAATTACAACTAATTTAAACAGATATTATGATCTAGCTAAAAAATTTAAATGATTTATGCAATACTGAAGAGTTTATAAGCATTCTTAAAAATTATTATGAATAAATATTAATTTTCTAATTATAAAAATGTACTTATTTTTTCGACATTTTATATTTTTCGCCATTGCACGTATTTTTCCTCCAAAATCATATGAATTAATACTGCTAGCGCCATTTCTTGCTGAAACTAGAAAAAGCTAACGTACACAAATAACACCCACTCGTCTCAATAAAAAAATTTCAAATATTAAGTCAGATACGCAAGTTGAAATCAGAGGTACACAAATGTGCACCTCGGGTCTGAAGAGGTTAAAAAAAATCGTTGCTAAAAGAATTATAAGACTTTGTAAAAATAAATATACAGCGTAGAGTGGGTAAAGCTTATATACAACAAAAGAATGAATGGGTATACCATAAAAGTAACAAAGAGATATGAAGTCAAAATAATATCAAATATTGTTATTCTGTGTAACTATTTCAATCTTATCTTAATCCTTATATATATATATAAATTTACTGATATATATGAACTTCGGTACTGACTTAAAAGTAGTGCATATTTAAACTTCATTTCGCATTTCATAAAACTAAATTCAGCGTAATAATAATCTTTTGTTTTTACGGTGCAGCTAAAACAAAACACTTGCTCAAACTTATATTGTAGTAAGCGCGTTTCAAAAGGAGGTCGCAAAGTTGCAACTCCACCTTAGTCCATGCTGCGTTTTTCCAAATAGATTTTTAATGAACTTTTAAAGACACGGGAAGTGTATAGAGACATCTACTCAATGCAAATAAGTCGCGAATGCCACAGTTTTTATGTAATTAATTCTAATTAAACTAGTCTGTTTTTAACAATTAGACGTTTATTGCTTTTATACTGTTATTGGATATTTCATTTATAAAATATATCATTAAAAGTTATTATCTAGGCTTTAACAACCGATGGTACATGGAGTGCGCCGACCCTGTCATTATGTATATGTCAAAACCGTTCGTATTTTTCAGGGTTAATAACTAGGCTAAATATCGACGATTTTTTTTTTTTTTTTTTTTTTTTTTCGAAATCCATTATTAACAATGCTTTAATACTTCTCCTACGATAGGTACTACCTCCAGTGTTCGTCAACACCTTTGCTGAATGTCCGCAAATCCAAATTTGTGTGTAGCGGGAAAATGCATTTTTCTCAAAAACTATGTGATCTAAGGTAAACGCTATAACGACTCTTTCTCTAATTTTCCTGCAAGGTTTAAATTAACATCTACTACCTCTAACTTTTTCATAATTTTAATTTCAGTAGATTTGGAAATAGATGGAGGGGGAAATATTTTCACACTACATTTTCAACCTATTTGTATATTTCACCGAAAATATACTACCAAAAATTAAAAGAAACGTATTTTTGAGTTCAGCTTTATGAAAGTTTTCACGCGATTTACAAAGGCATTTTTTTTATTTTTTCAAATATCTTAATTAGCCTCTCTATCCCTAAGTTTTTAATATATTTGTGAATATTTAACTATCCATAAATATATGGGTCATATTCTAGTATTACTTCCCACAATTTGAACTTTCTACGTTCCTTAGTTTAACAGCAAAATAGCTGTGACCGATAGGCAGACAGAAACAGGAGTCATCTACTTATGTACATAAAATACAAACGAAAATTTCGTGTTTTCCGCCTACTCCTCCAATTCTACTGAAGGGATTTTGAAGTAACTTATACCATTAGATAGATATTATTTTAAGGAAGATTTTTGTATATAATACATTGTTCTGTGTGTATTAGTTATAAAGTTATGACGGAAAATTATTTTAATTTGGTCAAAAGGGTTATTATTTGGCATATTTTGTCCATTTGGCGCGGCATATTAAGCTGTTAAAAAATTGAAATGTTTATATTAATTAGAAATGAAGAGAAAAATCGAACATTTCTAAAAATAAAATAAAATAATTATTACTGATTTTATTTAATATACAAATAAGGAAAAAAAAATCAATTATATATAATATAAAATAACACTATTTTATTTAAATTTGAAGGCAATTTTTATACGGCTTAAATGATATACACTGATGTCCAAAAGTTAAGCATAATTGGTAATTAAGTAATTATTTTTAAGTAATGAAAGAAATATGAATCGGAATGTGCTGAAACTCCAGGTGAGTAAACAAAATAGTACGCGTCACATATTTTCGCGAAGAGTTTTCCCCGAAATCGAACAGGGGACCGTTAACAAATTGAAAAATAACGAAGATGTTTTGGATAACCCTGTCAAAACTAATGTAGCAAAAGCATTCAAACTGCACATTATGATTAATTGGCTTATTGTAATGTACTGTGTTAATTTTTACAAGGATAGCATGTATACTCGTAGAGAAATTAAGATTTTTATAAAAACAGTCCTAAATTTTTCCAAGTTTTTTGCTTATAATTTGCAGAGTTCTTATTATAAAATAATGTTCTTTTCTGAAAATATGACAAACATTATTGCACACAATACCCTGTCATCAGAATTTAAAAATAATAAAAAGTGTATGAAAAATGAGTATGTTTAGTAAATAATTTTTCATTGCGCATGCGTCAACGATATATAAATGTCATTTGCATATTGTGTTAGCTAAATGTATAGAGCAACTTCTGTAAAAGTTTCAAAAACATAGCTTGAAAATTCTGAAAATGGGAGCCTATAGAATTAACTCAAAATCCTTTATACCCTAAATGAAGCAAAAAGATGAGGGGCTGTATCCATATTCCATTGTTTAGTGCCTACACAATATTGCACGTAAAACTATATTTAGGTAAAACCCCTGATTTTTTTGCTTCCTTTAGGATTAACGGATTTTGAGTTGATTCTATAGGCTCCCATTTTCAGAATTTTCAAGCTATGTTTCTGAAACTTTTACAGAAGTTGCTCTATACATTTAGCTAACACAATATGCAAATGACATTTTGATATCGTTGACGCATGCGCAATGAAAAATTATTTACTAAACATACTCATTTTTCATACACTTTTTATTATTTTTAAATTCTGATGACAGGGTATTGTGTACAATAATGTTTGTCATATTTTCAGAAAAGAACATTATTTTATAATAAGAACTCTGCAAATTATAAGCAAAAAACTTGGAAAAATTTAGGACTGTTTTTATAAAAACCTTAATTTCTCTACGAGTATACATGCTATCCTTGTAAAAATTAACACAGTACATTACAATAAGCCAATTAATCATAATGTGTAGTTTGAACGCTTTTGCTACATTAGTTTTGACAGGGTTATCCAAAAGATCTTCGTTCTTTTTCAATTTGTTGACGGTCCCCTGTTCAATTTCGGGGAAAACTCTTCGCGAAAATATGTGACGCGTACTATTTTGTTTACTCACCTGGAGTTTCAGCACATTCCGATTCATATTTCTTTCATTACTTAAAAATAATTACTTAATTACCAATTATGCTTAACTTTTGGACACCAGTGTATGTGTTGTCAAAGTCGATTGATTGAATCAATATCTGGCAATTTATCACTTTTTTGCCTACGTATTTGGCTACGGAATAACAAAAAGTTATCTAAAATTAAAAATAAATAAAATATAAATGACACCACTTTTTTAAACAGAAATTTTTAAGTATGCCAGGGTTAATTCAAAGAACTGCTGGATGTATTTTTAAAAATTACTTACATCATTGAATAGGTTGGTGACGTATTCGTAATACAACGATATATCTATTTTTTTTTCTTTTTAACAAATTGAGATTTTTTCCCCCGCAAAGATTGTTATTATATTTTTCAGCTGCGCAGATGATATTATGCTGTTGTTGATTAAATAATTATAACTGCTATATTAATTGGGGAAAATATGAACAAAGAGAAAAAAAACTGTTAGAAATTTTATTTAAATTAATATACGATTAAAAAAAAAGAGAGAACTTACGATTATTTATATGGATATTTATGGGATATACGCATCGGGATACCTAATTATCTCCAAAATGGCGTTATTTCATCTGACGAGGTAACCTGGATATATTATTGTTAATTTATTATAAATTGTTTATCTACTTTTATTTATTTATTTGATAGAAAACAAATATAACGTTTATAATATAAAAAATTAAAAATAAAGTTTTTCCAATACCTTGATAATTTTGAGGATATTAAAATGGCCATTTTGGATTTCTTCGACAATCACGCTAATCAGAAGAAGACGTGGAACTTTTCTTTTATTATTTTTTATTTTTAATGAAATGTGAAAGACGTGTATTTTAAATAGTTATGTAAACAATATTTGGTAATTTATTACATACGCCTAGCTAACAAAAAATGTGACTTTTCGTTACAATTTTTGTAGCAACCTATACGAAGAATAATGAAAAAAATATGCTGGTAACCAAAAATGACAACTGCGTGCATTTTTGCCGATCCCACCGAAGCTGGCATAGGGGAGAAAATACAGGCAAGTTTGGTTGAATAATTTAGTGTTGGTTCACTTTTGAGTTTACAGCTATAAAATCATCGATTTCTGTTTTAAAACCTTTTTAAAGACAAATTTTAATAAATTCCCTTCTGATTTTACATATTTATTAACAGATAAAAAAAAATATTTTCTGGAATTTAGAATTAAATAAATAATGTTGATGTTTCTCAGTTGATCTGTATTACCTTTAAAGAATAATAATAAAAATAAAATAACCATTCCTTCCTATTATTTTAACATAATATGCACATATATGCGCCCTAATACGCACATAACATTCAGAATAATTTATTTACAAACAATAATCACATTTTTTTTACGGCACCAACTACGCGATATTTACAAACCGAATTGTTTTATGTTACTTAAAAAAAAAAAAAAAAAGAAAGAAAAGAAAAGAAAAGCATTTCGTCTTATTATTATTATTACTTTTACATGATACATCTATATACGTACATCTGCATTCTGAATGATTTATTTGCAAACAATTGCTCTTAAATTATTCAACCAATCAGAAGCCCGGTTTTTCTCCCCTATGCTAGCTTCGGTGGGATCGGCAAAAAAGCCAGCTGCGTGGGCAGTTTATTATGTCGGAAATATTGCTAATATTAAATATTATGATACTAATATTCCGCAAGTCAAACAAAAATACCATCGCAATGACGCATATATTTGCATCGGAAAATGTCTAGCTGTACGTCTTTACGTCTAGCTGTAACAGCTGAATATAAAATCAACAAAATTTGAAAGTATGGTTTTAGTTTATTACATATGTATTAATTAAGTTGGTAAAATTAAATAATCGATTCTACCGACGATTGGCGTAAGTCCATTGGCATGGTTTGGTGTATGGTGAAATATAAAATAGAGGGTTAAATTGATCCGACGCAACGTTTTCCATAATCCAGTTTACAGAAAATTGGCGTAATTTGGAACCTAATTTTTTGGATACATTTTGATACTTTTCTGCTACAAAGGCATCGTGCCAAAATGTATATTAAGGGTGTGTTCGAAAAAATATTTTTCCATCCTGAAGAGCTCAAAAATTTCTTAGACATTTTTAGACTCATTTCTAAAATTAAAAACATGAAATTTTTTGATATGATTTTTGAAGAGATGTATAAGAAGCCGTGTGATTTCATTTTTCGCTCAATTAATTAGAATTTTATTTATAAGCGATTATTTTCTTAGTATGACCCTTTTTTTTTTTCGTTCCCAGATATCTCGCTTTGGAAAATTCGGTTAAAAAAGCCAACTTTGGCAGCCTTTTTTGCAATATTTTCTGCATTTATATATATATATATATATATATATATACATAATTGACAAATGCGGCACATTATACAGCTTCTAAATAAGAGAATTTGGCAATTTGATGCGTTTCAGAACAAATAATAATAATAATAAATAAATTAGAAATTAATCAGTTTGGATTGAAATACACGAATCGTTATTTATTTCAATTCAAACGTGCAAATAATTTTTATTTCAAACATTATAACCTGCTATTTATTGAAAACGCTTTTTCTCTTAAATTATTATTTAACCGCAAGCATGCAAAACTGTTAAATTTACCATTTCTGAAATCAAAAATATATTTTTATTGGGTTATAACATAACTTACATTTTCCCTTGATACAAAAATGACCATGTTTACTGCAGTGCTAAGAAACAGTTACAATTTCAGGCCTGCAGTTCAGATGGAGATAGTGAAAAAATATTTTATTGTAAATACTTGTTTTTTTTTTTTTTTTTTTTTTTTTTTTTTTTTTACTTTCTATATATTCTTTGTTTAATAAAATAGTACTTGGAACTATGCAATTTTGAGATGCTATATTTTAAAAATGATTAATTTCGCTCTAACGATGATAAATAGTTTGAATATTTTGTTTGGCGTCAACTTTTACTCTTGGCGAAAATGGAATGATATAACGTAAACGTATCGAACTTTTAAATTGCAGCATTTATAATGTCACTTATAGCAGCGGCAAGGAAAATACACAATAAAATTACTTGCAAGCTACTGATATATAGCGTGAAGCGGCAGTGATGTCATATATGCACTACATTGGCGCGAAATTTCTTCTGACGCCAGTGTCATATATGCATCAGGGTATTTAATTGGCGCCAAAGTGTTATTATTTTGCTTGATGTAGTAACCTGGATGTTGTGGTTTAGTTATTAATAAACTGTTTATTTACTTTTTTTTAATTTTTAAAAATTATGTATAGTCGACTCTCGTTAGTTCGAATTATGAAAAATACTTAATATGGTACTATTACAAAGGTTATAATGTTTTTTAACTTATTTCGTCTGTTATCATTAGAACATGACCTAATATTAAATTAGAATGTATAAATACATAAACTAATTAAAAGATTAGAAACAAGCACGATGGAAGAACAATTTAAAGCGTCACTGATAGACAGACGGGGCTCTAAAAAAGTGGATATGAAATGCATTGTATTATATGTATACTCGTTCGGAAAAATTTTCACAAAAATCAAAGAAAGAAAGTTATTCACATGATCTGAAATGAAATCCGTGAGAAAGAAAAGAAAAATGAAAAATCGGATTTCTCGTTAATTCGAATTAAACGAAGTCAAGAGAAAATGAGTTCGAATTACTGAAAATTTTTAACGTTATTTTGCCATTGAAAATTTCGGGACTTCATGTTTAGTTCGAATTAAGCGAAGATTCGAATTATCCGATTTCGAATAAACGAGATTCGACTGTATATTGTTTTCTTCTACAGTTATTAATTGAACTTTTTAAAATTAATTATTATTATTCCCTTTTGAAAAATATGTATGTAACTGGTATTAGAAAGCAAGTTTTTGCCACATTGGCGTCTAAGAAGATTGTGCCAATGTTGTGCGTATATGACATCTGTGCCCTTCAACATAGCACTTTTAATAAAATAATTTCAAAATTAAAATGAAGAAAATTCTATAGTTGGAATACGAGTCTAACTAATTCAGTTATGCGAGATTGCGTTGCACAACATTAACTGGAGTTGTTGTAACTATAATCGTAAATCATAACATTTGTGCATTGAAACATCTTTAAATTTACGTCATTATGACTCAAATACGGCATTTATTGAGCAAAGATATTTAAAAGTAACATTCTGTTTCATAAATTTTTAATGATCAATATTATTATGTTGTTACATTTGTCTATACTTTCACTTTAAACATAAACTGCAAATTGGTATTTCGTTCCGATTGTTGATAACCTGAATTCTGCTTAAAGTATCTTCATGGAATAATTTTTTGGAAGCATCTAGCATGTTTCAAATTGTTTTACGTTACTTATTAATCGAATTACGGGAGAAAGTTTAATAATCAATAAAACTCATTGGTGGAATATTATTCATTTTTAAAAAATCTACTACACGTATTTTGAAGGAACTTGCATTATAAGTTGATAATTTTTCAGGGGTGGTTTTAGTATATTGCATATTGCTCTGCAATGCTGAATTATAGAGTTACTCAGATATTTTGACATAAATTTCTATAAAGAAAGGGCAGCTGTCATCACTGTGGGCAAAATTACTGTGGATCCACAGTAATTTCCTTGAAACTCCAACTGTACACAAGAAGTCAAGGCCAGTGTTGAATTCAGACACTTTTCTCCGGGAGGGACTTCTGTGGTTCTGGGGGGGATTGCACTTTTTTACCATTGAAAACACAAAATTTCAAATTTTCCGGGGGGGACATTGATAGCTCCGGGGGGGTGACCCCCCGGGCTACCCCCTGAATACAACACTGGTCAAGGCGATCTGATTGGTTTGATTTGTCTGCTATTAAGAGCTCTGTTGTATGATTGGTCGACGTCGCCATGATGATTCCTTTAATGATTGCTAAAGCAAAAATGTAATTGGTAGATTGGTTGAAGGAAGCGTTTGTTTGTAAATATGCCCTTTCCTTATAATCAGGTAAATCCGATTATGAAAGATTAGTCTTTACAAAATTGACGGATTTTGATGAGACTTACACTGTTGTTAGACAAATTTTGAATGACATACTTTTTGTAAATTGCATAGGGCTGTGTCGTTCTATAAAAAAATCAAAGATTCATCTGGATATGCAGACCAGCGTAGCGGGCGACGCCTGCTAGTATGTGTTAAAAATAGAAACACTTCTGCAGCAACTTCAGCTGCGAGTAAGTGGCCAAAATTCGCTATCTTGAAAATACACAAATTCGTCAATAATTCCGGTTTAAAAGTTATCAGTTATTCTGATTTCAAATTCGTCAATTACTCCGGTTTAAAAGTTATCAATTATTCTGATTTCAAGTTCGTCAATAACTCCATTTTTAAAGTCGCCAATAACTCCGGTTTTAATCTTCTAGATCAAAATTCTAGAAATTTCTTTATATGATCGGGAAAAGATAGATTCAAATGAAATTGTTGAAATAGCAATCACTTTATATTTCTTTAGTTTTTTTTTTCTTTTTAATATTTAAAATGGATTAAGCCGAAATAGAGATAAGGTAACTTTCCTTTAGAGTTATCAGAAAACAAAGGTCCTTATACATCCATACTCAACTTGCGACCCGAGGGTGCGCATGTGGCCTGGCGATGTTTTGTTTGTGGTCGTGGCATATAAACATTAATGCATATTTATACAATTAATTCAGATACGCATTAAAAAGTATTTAAGATCTTCAGCATTGTTATGTATATATATATTCACTGGAGGATTAAATCTGTCCTGTTATTTATAAATAACTTAAAATTATGCTAAAAGACGTTTTTGTTTGTTAGAAGTTATTTTTGCATGTAGCCCTATTTGTACTACATTGATATGTACGTGTCTTAATCTTCAACATTAATCAAATATAATTCCAAATTAAGTTTGAATTATAATTTCTACAATTACATTTTCTTTCATGAAACAAAATATGGATTTATTAGTAAAAGGTGGAGTTATTAGAAAACTTCTCTAAAATTCTGCGTTGTTGTATTGTCACGTTTTATACTTCTTATCTACCTATTACTGGATTTTCGGATTAAATTTTGTCGCAGAAGAAATTAACACCAAAACATTCTGCAACACTATTGCAAATCAACGAACTTCGTGGCATATTTTTACAGCATTTGCAATAGAAATGTGTTATGAAATTTAACAATATCAAAAAGATTAATTTGAAAATTAATCGTTTAATCCTTTTATAAGTATGTTGCGCCCACCTAAATTCGTATATGCTTGCGGCCCGCGAGAAAAAAGGGTTGATCATGGCTTCCCTAATAGGATAACTTCGAATTATCATAATGCAACAAACATTGCCTAGCACCAAATAAAAAAACCGTTAAATGTATCAGGATATGGAATTTCCCGTTATTTTTTATTTCATTTCTAATATATATGTATGTTTGTTTGGATATATATATATAAAAAGTCAAATGCAAGAAATGATGATTAATTCTTATCATAATTATGTTGTGTATGAAAAAGTCCCGAATCTGATCTTGCATTACGTTACTTATTTTTCTGAATATTCAAGATGAAGAACACAGAATATTTCTAAGAAATGGAAAAACTGTAAATTATTTACTAGCATAAAATTCTAAAAATTAGAATTTAAACTCTCTCCTTTCATGGTTTCGTTGCCGATATGTAGGGGAAAGTTAGATAAAACCGGGTAGGTGGATGAAACAGAGAACCAGACTTTATGGCTTTATTTGCGGCGGTATCTAGCCGAAACTTTTAGAATAGCTTTTAGGCGAGCGGCATGCCAGCTCCCAATAACTAGAAGTCGTGTAAACGAACTCAGTTTGCAGTGGTGATTTTTTTAAAGATTTCACTTGAAAATCTTAAAAATTCGACGTCTGCAACATTACTTTACCAATCCTAAATACCTAAGGATTTAGATTAGGTAAGTATAACGTATGATAGTCTATTATTTACTCGTTATTTTAACGTTTTATATTGGTTTCTACGAGTTATCCGAACAATGCTAGAGTAAAATTTCATCAAAATGGTGTGGTCGGACAAAACCGGGAAGTTTCCGGTTTTGGAAAACTCATTTATTTGCATGATTGAAATAGAATTAACTTGTTTATGCATTGTTTACGATCTATAAATATTTAAAAACCATACAAAAATTATTATTTAAATTAAGTTGTTATAAAAAAAAGAATGCTTTTAGTCATTTCTATTGCAATATCTATCCTTATTTCAATCCCTTAAAAATCAGAACTCGAATAAGAAGAAAAAGAAAAGATGGAAAAACAAGACAATAAGAATTTAACCCTGAAGCGAAGCTTTCCATGATGACAGAAAAAAGTAGAAAAATTGATGCGAGAAAGAAAAGTCCTATCAAGGAAGGTCTCCATACTGGGCATACTCAGATTTTTTTGAAAAAAAAAAAAAAAAAAAAAAAAAAAAAACACTAATTAAGCTAATCATGTTTGTAATAAAGGATCAGTGAAAATTATCGGCGAATTGCGGAAAGAAACATGTAAAAAAATAAAATACTTTCGAATATTTGGCGTGAAAAAACAAAAGTGTCACACGATTTGGCGAGCGGAACTTTTCCCCGCCAAAAGCAAACGACTTTAATGCAAGTGAAAACTTTTGGATTTTTAGAATCAGCGTAAAATGGTGTTTGATGAATTTAAACAAGAACAATAAGAGAGTTTAATATATTTTATACATATATATATATTAAATTGCATATGTATATATTATTTGTTGCTGTAGTTATTTAATTTACCCCTGAAAAAACTATTTTCATATATAAAAAATTCTGATTCAGTAAAATTATTTTCATATATTTAAGCCTATTCAAAAATAAAAGCTAGATGTTTCCATAGCAACAAAATCGAATTGACAATGCTCAACTGGACTTTGAACTTGAAACAATTTTAATTAATTTAAATTTGAATTTCGTTTAAAATCTCAAAATTTGATGGTTAAATTTGAATTAAATACATATAAATATCAATATAACGAAATTATACTTAAAACAAATTAAAACTGACAAATACAAAAATATTTAATTTATCTAAATACGTTGAACATGAAACTTTTTTCCTTTAAAATGCATTTAACATAAAAAAAAATTTTGAAATTGCTTTTCATCGCCAACTGATGATAAATCGCCAAATCACGAAATTTTCGTTATTTTTTTTACGAACAAGAAACGGAGGTTCCGCCTAAAAAAATTTTATAAACGTATATATCCTCATGAGAAGAACCATTCTGCAATTTTTTCAGATTTTTCAAAGTATGTCCTTATGGAGACCTTCCTTGTAAGGGAAAAAAACCCTTGACATCAAACGAGGAGGAAGATGAAAGTGAAGCATGCATCTTTTTAACAGCTTACATGAACAATCTAAACCTAAGAAGAGTTGGATACAGTGACTTCATTGCAGAGGGTGGGCACATGAAGCATTCAGCAATGCAAATGAACAAAATCGAACTTTCTTTGTGATTTTTGTGCCTAACAATTTTAACTCTTAAAGCATAACTTAACTAATTTTTATTTTATGTAGATTTAATATAGATTCACATTCTATAAGTATAATATATCAATTTTCCTTTAATAAATAGTATTATTTCAAAATTACAATGTGCCTTTAATTATTTTTTTTTTTTCATAAATATATACAGGACAGTTGCACCATAAAAATTAACTAATAAGAATGTATTTATGAAAATACAGCACATTGCTCATTGGTGCACAAAACAAGAATTTTAATATACACTTGTACAATTAAAATAAAATAGAAATATCAACGTTTCGCGCCGTCTTCTGCGGGTGTCTTCAGGAAAATATGATAATGGAAGGACTAAGTTTGCATCTTGATCGAGAGATAATATTTCTAATAATATATTTTTTCAGTTCCCGGTTTTATCCGCCCTGGTCGGACAAAACAAGGACATAGCACACTTCTAAAAAAAATTGTTGTTATAATCTCAATTTCTGTTTTTCGTGACTGAATGAATACTTCTTCCTTCCTAAGGAATCAATTTATCGTTTTAATACAAATTTTGGCTATTTTGTTCACATAGTGCACAATAATAAAAAGGTCCCAGTTTTATCCGACTTTCCCATACTCTTTTTAATGCATTTCTTGTACATACAAACAGGGATGTAGTCGTAAAAAATACAAAGGGACTATACCATCTGAGGAGAGGGTATACGCTCAAGGCAGAGGGTATACCTTAGAGTGTAGATACTATTAGCTTTCTTGAGAAACAGAGGGTATACGGTGTTCCTTAAAAAAATCCAGAAGGCATACGGCGTACACCCCCTTAAACCCTCCACTACATCCCTGCATACAAAAAATATATTAGTTACATGAAATGATGAATAATACTTATCATAATGATGCTGTGTATGAGAAATTCCCAAATCTGATCTTTCAATACTGTACTTTGGATATTCAGGATGAAAAACGCATCAGAATATTCTAAATAATGGAGGAAAGAGTAAAGTTGCATATCCATGAGTGTTAAAAATTATAATACTTTTAAACTTTAAATTTCCTATTTGCTATTTTAGTTTCTTTTTAAATATATTTAGACAGATTTATTTATTCCAAGATATAATGATTTATCTGGTATGCTATTGTATGAACAAATTCTTGATATGATTTTGGATCATGTTGTTTACTTTGTTTAGATATTCAGATTGAAAATCGCAGAGTTTTTGTAAAGAATGGAGAAAGGAATTCAATTCAAAGCAGCGTTGAATTTACAAAGTGGCGATATGCCCGCCACCGGAAGAATTGGTATTTTATGCTTATTAAAGATCTAGAAGTAGAGTTCACCACAGTACCCTAAACTGTATGATGATCCTTTTTCTTGAATCAGCAGAAATCCATCGTGCAAAAATATGTCTGATTTCAAGATTGGGAAAAAATTTTAAAAATTATAGTTCAAATTTCGCTTTTATAGCTTGCTTCGAGTATAATTATTTTTTTTAACTGCGTTTCTGATGCATTAAGATAAGTAGATTATAAATAGAAAAGATTATGATTCATCATATTCCCTATCATATATTGTGCAGTGCAGGAAAAATTCCCGAGCCTACGTTTGCATTCTTGTCTTATTTTAACTTTTTAAGTACAGAACCCTAAAAATCACAGAACGCCTTAAAATAGAAGCTTCATGGCTGAATTTTAAATGCTAAATTCTCCAAGAAAAAACGTACAAATGAAATTAAAAATTTACATGATTTCTATAAACGAACCGCTCCACCAGTAGCCGAGAGGTTCTGACCTCTCAACTGATAGACGGCAGGTGCTGGGTTCGAACCCAATCGCGGCTGTCGGCCTAACCGTTCGGAGTTTTCGTGGTTTTCTTCGAACTTTGCGTAAATACGGGTTAAATTCCCTTAGAAAGACTTCCACGAAGGGCACTCCCCCCTGGGCCTATATCCCTAGTGTAGATAATCGGCCTACAAAAATAAACCTAAACCAAACTTCTATAAATGAACCATTTTAATAATACAACGTGATGGAGTGATTTATGACTCACACTGAGAAAACATATGCTCCACTCTATATGTGATCATATTCGACTATCATTGTTTCAATACAGTAAACTCCTTCAAAACCGCACAGCTTGGGACCAGAGGTTGTGCGGATTTTAGAATTTTGCAGATTTCTGGTCATTGCCTTGTTTACATTTTAAAACAATAATTAGATTGTAATTAGCAATGAAGTCGAAACTATAATGAATGCTTGCATATCAATAAAATATTGAAATAAGTAATAAACTAAAATGTTAAAAATTTAAATGATTTTTAAAATGATTTAAATATTAAAAGCAAAAATCAAGTTAATAATCAATACTGTATAATTAAATATTTATTAGGAAGATGAGACGTATTTTTCCTATGAAACTTGTCTCATAAAGATATATTACTAATTCAACATCAAAATCATTAAGGGAGGAAATTTTATTTCAGGTTTAGCCAAACTTAATAACCAATAAAGTTTGATGAATACTTAATATATTTCGTAAGAAGATTATTGTTACCAGTGATATCAACAGTATCTTGAATTTTTTCCGAAATAAATATATTACTTCATGAAAATACATGAATTCAGTAATATTAATGAAAATAACAAATTAAATTATATATGGAATTGATATAAAAATAAAAAAGTCGGAATTTTGCCCCTACATTTGAACTGAATGTTTCATTGTTTACATCTGTAAATTATTTACGGATTTTAGACAGTTGCTGATTTGAGAGAGTCTACTGTAATTTGTATGTTTTTAATATTGTCATCCAAGTTTAATTGTGATATTATGAGTTAGAATTGTACTGAATATAGCGAGTATAGCTGAATACCGAATATTCTGTTAGCATGTTACTCTTTTATTTAAAATATTCTGTTAAGGCCACACTGGACTTATACTTCTTTATTTATGTTATTCTTACAAGAATTTTTCAAAGAAGCATATTAGTACTAGAAATTCGTTTTAATATTTGAAAATAATTTCAAATTTACCAAATTTTTTCAAGTTTGCTATTAGTTTTATTTTTTCCCAATGTTTTAAATGATTCCATTCGGTAAAATTCCAAAATATTTGCTCCATTATTATTATTATTACTTTAAAAAATGCCATGAATCAATTTTTAAATTCTGCATACAATTATTTAAAAAAATGTGTATATATACACTAAACGGAACTAAATTTATTTTAAATTTACTTGTTAAAATACTAACTTGAGAAACTATTTTAATAAACATTTCAAAATTTATGCATATGCATAGCTTAGTTGTAGTATATATCAAAAGTTTCATTTAGATATAAAAAATTTTAAACAAAATTTAAAACACATGGAGCATTTTAAAATATCCAAAATTTTATTTAAAAAAATATGTGAAATACGTTATTATATACTATTATTTCATTGCAATCGATTTTAACAATACCTTTTTAATGATATTATAAATAAGGTTGTAAAAATTATTTTATTCAGTAAATGTTTAAAATGTTTGATAACATAAACGAAATCTTGTTTTACTAACCTACTTTTCCTAAAATGTGTCAGGATTAATGTGGAACGACTTCTTTACGCATCAAAATCCAACCCTCTCTCTTTTATTTGTAGAGTTATCTTTCGCGTAACATGTTCCCGTGAGTTTCAGTTATCATTGAAGAGTTGAAAGAAGCCTTATTAAATATGGAATTAAAAACATTATTAGCTTCATTAATAGTTGTTATTGAAAGTTTCGATAATCGATTTAGGCGCTGGCAGCGAGAATGATATTTTGAAATCTAGAAACTAGGCAATTATCTATTACTAAATGAATTCAATTTTTTTTTTTAATCTTAAAATATTATGTGTATAAATATTGTAATAAATTGTAATTTTATTATCTTTGTGTCATCTTTATATTAAGTTGTAAATTGTCCACTAATATCTTAAATATTGCACTCTATCTTAACAATAGCTTATTTTAATTGATATTTTAGATAAGGCTGTAAAAGTTATTTTATTCAGCAAAGGTTTAAAATGTTTGATAACATAATCGAAACCTTGTTTTACTAACCTACATTTCCTAAAATGTGTCAGGATTAATGTGGAACGATTTCTTCTTTACGCATCAAAATTCAATCCTCTCTCTTTTATTTGTAGAGTTACCTTTCGCGTAACATGTTCCCGTGAGTTTCAGTAATCATTGAAGAGTTGAAAGAAGCCCTATTAAAAATGGAATTAAAAACATTCTTAGCTTCATTAATCGCTGTTGTTGAAAGTTTCGATAATCGACTTAAGCGTTGGCAGCGAGAACGATGTTTTGAAAAGTAGAAACTAGGCAATTATCTATTATTAAATGAGTTCCGATTTCTTTTTTAATCTTAAAACTTCGTGTGTATAAGTATTGTAATAAATTGTAATTTTATTATGTTTTTGGCATTGTTATAATCTTAAGTTGTACATTGTCTACTATAAGATCTTAAAAAATTGAATGAAATTCATTAATAATTGCTTTAATTGGCATTATATATAAAAAATGTGCGTTTTTTTTTTTTTTTTTTTTTTTTTTTTTTTAATTTAGTGAAAATTACAAATGTTTTTAATGCATTTTATTAACATACTTTTCGGGAAAAGTGGTGAATTAATGTGAATGACTCCTTTACACCTCAAAATCTAATATTAATTTTCTCTTTTGTTGTTAGAGTTATATGTAGATTTCTTCCGAAAATCTGGTGTTATTTTCGTTTTCAGCCCCAAATTCGAGTTTCTTCAAAAATTCGTTTTCGTCAAAAATGCTTCCTAAAATTTGCTTGGACCGAAACTATCTGTATTCTAAAAATCTCGCTTCTTCCTTGGAATATTTTCAAAATTACTCATAGACTGGGAGGGCATCAGCGCAAACCTCATCGAGTTCACGAATGAAATTCTAGGATTAGTTAAAACTCGATTTGCATATTAAAGCGCAATTGGTCTGCCAAGTCATATCTTGGTGGAAATCACTTGAAAACGGATTTTAGTGTTTGACTCGTACACTGTAAAAAAAAAAAAAAAAAGTAATATTACAGTTAATCTTGGTTTGTAAAATAACTCATGAAGTTTAAATATACACCTTGGTGGTTCCTTCATTTAACACATTTTTAAGGGGTTTAATGTATTAAAAATTGTGTAATTCTACACCTTTAACCTTTTGGGGACGGGCGACACGGATACGTACCGCAAAGAGACTTATGAATTTTTCTTTATCCCCACCAGTAAGATTATACTGTATAATTTGCCTTATTTAATCAGAACATTTGCTCGATGTAATAAGGCAAGAAATTAAGAAAAAAACCGGTGACAAAACATTACAAATTTCGTAAAAGGCTCCCTTTGCGAAGGAATTAAAAAAGTTGCGGAAACTTTACACCAAATTAAGAATGAAAATTGTAAACAACATATCAGTGCGGGGTCATTCCATGTCACTTCATCTAGACCATGTCACCCACCGTCACGGATTTCTATGAAATTTTATACATAAAAACAATGACTAAAGATATGTTGATTCGCAAAATTTCAGTTTAAAATAATGAATTTTTCATGAGTTACAAGCATTTAAAAATACCCCTATCAGCCAAGTTTTTGCTGAGAATGATCGTCCGTTAAACATGTAATGTTGGATAAAAATGCTTATTTTTCTAAATATTATTAATAAAATTAGATGTAATTTTTTTAGATATTCTTAATAATGTATTTTATTAAAAGAATGCTCAATAAAACTTTTTAAAATTCAAATGTTGTTTTAAAAAAATATTTTATCAAAGGAGTTAAGAAAAATATGAAAATATGTAATTCATTTTTTTTTTTTTTTTTTTTTTTTTTTTCACATGTGCCACCTATTTGATTTGACTGAATTTTTTCATATACATAGTTTATAAGGAAACCACGTAATAATAAAAAAAATTAGAAAGGTGTTTTTTGAAATTTTTAAGAATTTTTTTTTTTTTTTTTTTTTTTTTTTTTTTTGTTAATTTTACAGACTATATCTAAAGTATTGTTAAAGTTCAAAATTCTTCAAAAATGCATGTAATAGTAATAAATAAATATTATAATTAGGCTGTAATTTTGTTTCTAAAAACTTGTTTTAATGTTATTTTAATAAATTAAGTATAAAATTTATATTATACTAAATTAATTTCCTGTATGCATTGAAATAAATCTTCCATTATACAAACTGAAAAACAATAAGATTACATATAAACTGATTTATAAAAGTATTCATTGAAACAATTTGAGCTTTGCATCTTTAAAAAAATGTGGAAAGTATAAATATATACCAAAAATAAGCCCCTTCAAACATCACTCCCCCTTTCATATATTTTGCAAGCTGCATAAATTCTGAGAAATTTATAAATTCCAAACATATCCCCCCGCTTTCCTAATTTTACCTATCTATTTCACAAAAGTACTAATTATAAGCATCCCCTTTAAAATTATTAGAATTTCCAGTCTGCTAAAAGTTTGGCTTGCTATTGGTACTTTAAATTTTGTTTTACCTATAGTCTTCATAATGATATAAATAGTAAAAATAATATAAACATAAACATTATAACAACCATATCCTTTTATTTAGGATCTAAAACTGTTTAATCAACAAAAAATAAAAATTCACTGATAAATAAATACATTTTTAATATAATTTAAAAAAAAATAATTTAAAAAATATTTTTCATAAAATTAACTTTATGATTATTTTATTGTAGGACACGGCTTAAAATCTTGTGTGCAGTATTGCAGAATCATAATCAAATATTCAGAGCATATGTGTAACAAAAAATAAGTACAGTAGAACCCCGCAAATTCGGACCCAGTTAATCCGGATCGATTTAGTCAATTTTTTGTTTAGAGTTTGAGAAACGATTGGCTAATTTCCATAACATTAACTTGTTTCATCGTCGTATTCTGAATAAAAAAAAAACTTTTTGACATCTTTTCGGGAGAATACCTTAAGCTTTCTTATTTAAACTCTTCGATGTTATCTTTCAAAGAAACAACAATGCATCACTAAGTTTGACAATTCCAATTTTTTCAATTTTCTATTTAAACCACCTTAAAATGTCATTAAAAAAATCACTACACAATAAATGAAGCAACATCTCATTTCGAACAACTAATGGTTTATTTTGAATGTCCGGCGGAAACTACACTCAACGAACTACTTATGCTCAAGCGGATGCGTGACCGTACGGCTTTCAAAAGGTATAGAAAACTGGCACAGCCGAAAATTACAAACTTTTTTTTTATTACAAACTAAACATTTTTACTGTCTGTAAATATTCAATAAGTTTAACATAAAGGTGATTTTCTGTAAGTATGTTTTATTTTATTTTTTTTTCTCATTCTCCGGATAATCCGGATTTCCGATAATCCGGATTGAGTCTGGTCCCAATTAATCCGAATTATCGGGGTTTTACTGTATTATTTTTTAAAGAATATATAGAGTAGATGGGGGTAAAGATACACACTTTCCGAAAATTTTGATTTTTGACAAGCAAATTGGTCTAAACTTATGTGACGAATGATTAAAATATTAGAACATTAGGCACGTGCCACCATCAATCAGTATTCAAATTGTAAATTTCAAAAAACACTGGTCAGTGTATCATTGTTCTGTTGTTTGGGGTAAAACTATACAGTGCAAAGACACGCAGTGCGTATTGTTATATTGTTTCTCCTAAAACAAATGAGTTATGCAAAAGTATGAGTAAATTTTTAGTATTTATAGTTAAACTGAAAATTATAAATTAAACCATGGAAAAAATGAAAAAATAAATAAATAAATAAAGCAGTATGCAGGGATGTAAGACCTGCGCCAGACTGCGCCGAAACCGCTTTACTGCGCCAAACTGCTACAAAACAGCTATTTTTTTTCAATTTTGCGCCAAACCTGCGCCAAAAGGCACTTAGTGCCAAAACGAAATTTAGCGCGATTTCGTCGATCCAGGAAACAACAACAAATAACTTTTTTTAGGCTGTTAATTTCGTCAAAAAACAAAAAAACATTGCAAACGATCTCGAAAAACGCGCACAATTTCGCCGAAAAATTGCGAAAAACATGCGCATTCGGTCACGAAAAGCACGCGATGTTTTGTGGAGTTTTATCGTGGCTCCGCAAACAACCGGAAGTTGTTTTTCCCTCGAGTCATCGTACGTTCATTTTCATTGCAGCCGATCGCAGAGTTCGGAGCGGGACGTCATGTGATTTATAGCGCGAGCGTTGGGGAGACGAATGAGAGCTGCTTCAATATGTTTATTCCCAATTAATGAGAGTTCGCTTCTTATGTCAGGGGTAATTCTCGTCCGAAATTTCCGAAAATTTAACGCATCCTTTTCCGAAAATTTGAAATTGGGCTATCAGTTCCACATAGCTGCCAACTTGTACGGTTTTGCGCGCGGAGAAATGCAAATTTCGTGAAAGGATCGCCGAAAAAGCACACATTTCGTCAATATTTTGCGAAAAAACGACGATTTCGTCAATGTTTTTATCAACGAACTTTGCCAAAAGATCGCTGAAAAACGCGAATTTCCTCTGCGGATCGCAAAAAACGGCAATTTCACCAAATATCGCAAAAAAAAAAAAAAAAAAAAAAAAAAAAAAACCGCTGATTTTGACTGAAGCTTGCGGGAAAACGTCGATTTCTTCTAAAGATTGCAGATATAATGCCGATTTTGTTAAAATATCGCTGAAAAAAACGCCGTTTTCGATAAAAGATAGCTTTAAAATATTTTGCCAAAAGATCATTTGAAAAAAAAAAAAAAAAAAAAAAAAAAAAAACGCGGATTTTAGCAAAAGATTACGGAAAAAACGTTGATTTTGTCAAAAGATCTCGGGGATAAAACGCCGTTTTCGAGAAAAGATCGCGTATATATACAAATTTTGTCTAAAAATCGTCGAAAAAACGCCGATTTTAGTTTAAAAAAAACATTGGAGAACGTCGATTTCGTCAAAAGGTCACGGGAAAACTGTCGATTTCGACAAAAAATCGAAATAAATCGCCGATTTTGCTAAAATATCGCAGATAAATCGCTGATTTCGTCTGAAGATCGCGGGAAAACGCTGATTTCGTCTGAAGATCGGGGATACCCCCCTTCCCCGCCACTGATTTCCAAAAATGCGATGTGAATTTCAAAAAAAAAAAAAAAAAAAAAAATACCCAGATTTGCCCTTGTTTTATGTATTGAACATATTTTCTGCAAATTAAGTATCTTCCTGTTCTGCGTCTTTCCCGTGTCGGTGGTGAATTATTTTGCTCCTCGGCGAATCCTGCCAATAGACAGCAAAACTGAAAGCAGAATGAAAGAGCTTATGAAAATCCGCTACATATGTGTCAAACATTTACAAAAAAAAAAAAAAAAAAAGTAGAGTTTTGTCAAAAAAATTTGCAATTTCGTCAAAAAATGAACAAAACGCAGTCAAAGGAAAATAGTGTTGAATTTAGACACTTTTCTCCGGGAGGGACTTCTGTAGCTCCGCGGGGGACATGATAGAGTTCCGGGTAGGGGGAATTGCACTTTTTGATCATTGAAAACCCAAAATCTCAATTTTTTTTTTGGGGGGGGGGGATGTCTCCCCGGGCCACCACTTGAATTCAACATTGTAGGGAAAAACCGTAAATCTCGGCAAAAAATCGGAAAAAATGCTCGAATTTCGTCAAAAAATCACGGAAAACACAGGAATTTTGTCGAAGCATCTCAAAAAACATACGCGAATTCTATCAAAGGATCTCGAAAAAATAAAACGTGAATTTTGTCAAAGGATTGCTAATTTCGTCACTCGAATTTCACCAATAGATCGTGAAAAACACTCTAATTTCATTAATAGATCATGAAAAATTTGTCTACAGATCGCAAAAAGCATGCACATTTTATCAAAAAACACTCGAATTTCATCAAAGGATCGCGAGATTAATATGAGTTTTGCTGAAGGATCGTTATTATTAAAAAAAAAGTGAACAAAACACAACCAAAAGCTCGCAAAAAAAAAAAAAAAAAAAATTGCAAGTTTTTTTAAAGGATCCTGAAAAACAATAGATAAACATAGATAATGCAAATTTCGACTGTAGATCACGAAGAACACGTAATTTTTATCAAAAAATCACAAAAAACACTCGAATTTCATGAAAGGATCGCAAGAAAAACATGAGTTTTGCCAAAGAATCGTTAATATCATAAAAAAAGAATAAAACAAAGTAAAAAGATCGTAAAAAAAACGTTCATTTCTGTAAAAGATGGCGAAAAAACCCCTCAAATTTCTCTAAAGGATTCTGAAAAACAAGCGTATTTCGTCAAAAAATCACAAAAAAAATGAAATTTTGTCAAAGGATATCTAACTTCGTCATAAAAAGAACAAAATGCGGTCAAAAGATCATGAAAATAACCCGTGAATATCTTTTAAAGATCGTGTGAAAAAAAATGAAAATTGCATCAAAAAGATCGTAAAAATCGTAATTTTTATCAAAAGATCTCAGAAAACGTACAAATTTCATCAAAAGATCGTAAAAAAACCCGTAAATCTAGTTAAAAAACGAAATAACAGGGTCAAAAGATTGTGAAAAAACGTGAATTTTGTTAAAAGATCGCGAAATCTGTTTGCAAATTTCATCGAAAGGTCTGAAATGTGTGGAGAAATTTAATCTGAGTGTTTATTCTTTCAAATGTAAAAATATTTTTCAATATAGCAATTATTGTAATTGTTAAGAGTTTATCCGCATTAGAATATTTCAATCTGCTCCTAAAACAGCTTTTATTGTTACAAAATTACATTTTTGCTGCTACAAAATCCGATATTTACTGCTACAAAATCTGATTTTTGCTGCAACAAAAATAGATTTTACTGCACCAAAACTCGTTTTTTGCTGCTCCAAAGCTGCTCCAAAATTCGTTTTTTGCTGCTCCAAAGCTGCTCCAAAATGGCTTTAGCGTACTTTCATCCCTGAGTATGTGAGATTGCAACTAGCAATTAACTTCTAACTGCCGCAACAAAAATTGTTCCATAAAAAATGTGAGCTGTCTCAGAAATCACTTGATCGTAGAATGAATAAAGGGTCGACTGACTTATAAGATACTATTTTTGTGCTAAACTTTATGTTAAAACTTATTATTGTAATAAAAACTCTCATTCAGAAATGTTTAGCGATACTACTAAGCTACTAAACGACTCAAAATTATAACAACAACTATATATAACAACAATAACAACACTAACTATAACGATATAAAACAACAATAACTATAACAACAATAGTTTAATGAAAATTACTAGTTAAATTAGGAAAATTAAATACACCAGCATGTCTGTCAAGCCAGGAGTTACGGGTTAAGGATTAAAACAAATGCGTTTCATTAAACAAGAATATTGGTTTTTAAAAGTAGATTGGTAGATACCTACGTTCTACATTTAAAAAAAAAGAAAAAAAAATTAACTAGAAAAATCAAACGGTAGTTAACTAGGTTATAATTTTTAAATCCGAACAATCTCTGGTTCCAGGCTATGTGGATTTGAGATTGTAATTTTATTTCGATTTATGAAGATTAGACTTGATGTTAGTTTTAATAATGGATACTTTTATATTATATATTACATTAATAATTAAAATTATTTTGGTAAAAATTATAAAGCTGCCCCCCACCCTCCAAAAAAAAAGTTAAATCTAGATTTGTTAGAAAAATATGGCAGTTATGTTTATTTTGACAGGATATTGAAGAATCTGTCTAAATGTGTATCTCAGGAATCTTTGAAATGTAAGAGTAGTGGGGGGGGGGGGGGGACATCCACTGTGTTATCAATAATGGAATAATTTACGAGTTGACTGAATATTAAAGTTTATCAGTTTCCAGATCATCTTTATGCTAGTTTATTTCTTTATATATCTTTATGTGTCTTCAAAATATATGTATATAAAAAAATCTGAAAGAAAAAAAAAATTTTTCAAATTTTTTAAAAACATTTCACTATTTTTTTTTTCTTTTGAGAAAAGATTCATTAATAAAAAGCTTATCAAAATATTTAGCAAAATAAAATGGGTGGCACATCTAAAATAATAATAATAATAATAATAATTTTTAATTAACAGAGGAAATGTCAATTTTACATAGATATTCAAAAAGTCTCAAAAAAATTTTTTTTTTCTCAGATTTTTCAAAAAACACCTTTTTAATTTTTTTACTGAGAAAAGACAGACTAATAAAGAACTCGTAAAAAAATATTTAGCTAAATAAAATGGGTGGCCCATTTAAAAATATTTTTTTTTTCAATTCATATATTAAATGTCAATTTTATATAGATATTCAAAAATTGAAAAATAAAAAATAATATTTATTGTAAAAAGAAAATAAAAACTGGTATAACTTTATGAAATATGTAATATAAAAAATGTTCTTCAAAAAATTTAACCATTTTAATTATTTGGTGAAGAGTTATGAAGAAATTTGTGCAACCAAACAGAAAATCAACACACTAAAAATGTCGATAGAAAAAAAAAGTGTCACATGTTCAGATGCCTATAATTTAAAATGTTTTAATTGGATTCAATTAAAATTTCACATGGTACCATTTTATGTATGTATGTTTTCATGTACCAAGTTTCGTCAAAATCCGAGATGGTGGGTGACATTGTTGGATGATTTGACATGGAATGACCCTGCGCCATTTTGAAATTCCTTTAAATTAGCGAAGTTCTATAAGAATGACCTGAGATTTCTGTTATGTTCTCAATAATGATATCGAATATGTTAACTTATTTTCTGTTGAGATTTTACCCAATTCTGTATTAAAAATACTTATCAACAAAATCTAAAAAAAAAAAAAACGTCTTTTGATGAACGAAAGCAAACAAAATACAAAATATCATATTCAGGTATATATGTTACAGGCCAAACCCGATTTTAGGCCAAACTAGATTGGCCTAGGCCAAACTAGTCTATCCTAACGCCCATCGGATAAACTAGTTTTTCCTAGGCCAAACCGGTCTATCCTAATGCCCATCGGATAAACTAGTTTTTCCTAGGCCAAACCGGTTTATCCTAACGCCCATCGGATAGACTAGTTTTTCCTAGGCCAAACTAGTCTATCCTAAGGCCCATAGGACAAACTAGTTTTTCCTAGGCCAAACTAGTTTGGCCTAACTCTTATAGGACAAACTAGTTCAGCCTGCTGTTTATTGGTCTGAACTAGTTTATCCTAGGCCGATCTAGTTTATCCTAGGCCAATTCAATTTGGCGTGATTTTATTGAATTCAATGACTGCCTCAGCGCCAACATTCTAGTTTCTCCTAGGCTGATCTAGTTTGTCCTAGGCCAATGTAATTATCCATATTTTTAGCTCACGGGCGTCAAAGCCAGCGTAATAAAGGACTCACAGGTTCTGTATGTATGTACGTACGAATGTATGTACGTATGTACGTACGAATGTACGTAACGCTATAACTGTTGATATAATTATCCGATTAGCTTCAAATTTTGGATGTAGGTTCCTTCTGATAAGATACTTTTCTGATTAGTTTTGGAAATTCACTGAATAAGAATAAAGGGGGCGAACGGGAATCTAATCCCCCACCGTTAATTTAGAGAAATGCATTTATCATGCAGAATTACCAGTTTTCATTTAAAATGTTAGATATAGGATTATTGTGACAAGCCGCCTCCGGGATTAGTTGTGGATGTTTATTGTTTAAGTGTTAAAGAAATGGCAATGTAGGTACCCCCCCCCCACCCATAATTTAGATAAATGGTTTTTAACGCAGAAATTACGGATTTGCTACACATTTTGGTTATAGGTTCTTATAACTATAAGCTATATTCAAAATTTACGGCAAATCGGATAAAAGTGCATAAAAACCCATTTATCTAATTTAAGGAAGGCGATAAATCGTCCACTAACCCATTATACATAACTATAAGAAAAGACCCAAATTAATTAAAGAAGCACCTGATCAAATGAATTCATATCCAAAATTTTAAGCAAATTGGATAATTCTGTATTATAACAAATTTATATATTTTAAGGAAGGAAATAAATTGCTGGTTCAGACCAAAAATCAAAGAACCACCAAAATTAATCAGTGAAACGCTTTATCAGAATGAACAAATCTAAGATTTGCAGGAAATCAGTTAATTCTGCATGAAAAACCCATTTAAGAAAATTAGGCGGGATTCCCCCGTTCTTCATCTGTTCTTATTAAATTAATCCCCAAAACCAATTAGGGAAACGCCTTACCAGAATGAATCTATTTCTAAAATTTGAAGTAAATTGGTAAATTTTGCGTGAAAAAAGCATTTACATAAATTATGGGGCGTTACCCCTATTCTCCCCTTACTTTATACTTAAACAATTGACACCCACAAATAATGAAGGCGCCTCAACAAAATACTCCTACATCTAAAATTTGAATAAAATGTGCTAATAATCCATATAAATCCATTTATTTGAATTAAGGGAAGGGGCGAATCAGCCTCTCGTCCCCCCCCCTTATTCTTCTCCAATGACCTCCCAAAATTAATCAGAAAAGCTCCTCATAAGAATAAACCTACATTGAAAGTTTGATGCAAATCGAGTATTTCTATAAAAAATTATTGCGTTACGTACTTACGTACATACACAGATACAGAACCTACGGGCACATTAGTTCTCAGTCTTTGGAAGCTGATGAGATAAAAACATGTCAAATTACATTATTTCTATCAAGAGTTATCGTGTTACGTATATACGTACGTATAGGTGGGGCTTGTTGAGCTTAAGCCATTTGGTAGGCCTCCCCAGCTAGCTGAAGCTGAAACTATACGTACGTACATACGTACATACCTGGGTACATACATAAATACAGAACCTGTGAGCCCATTTTTTCTTTGTCTTTGACACCCATGAGCTAAAAACACGTAAAATTACATTGGCCTAGTATAAACTAGATCAGCCTAGGACAAACTAGAATTTTGGCGCTGAGGCGGTCATTGAATCAAATAAAATCACGCCAAATTGAATTGGCCTAGGATAAATTAGATCGGCCTAGGATAAACTAGTTCAGACCAATAAACAGCAGGCTGAACTAGTTTATCCTATAAGAGTTAGGCCAAACTAGTTTGGCCTAGGAAAAACTAGTTTGTCCTATGGGCCTTAGGATAAACTAGTTTGGCCTAGGAAAAACTAGTCTATCCGATGGGCTTTAGGATAAACCGGTTTGGCCTAGGAAAAACTAGTTTATCCGATGGGCGTTAGGATAGACCGGTTTGGCCTAGGAAAAACTAGTTTATCCGATGGGCATTAGGATAGACTAGTTTGGCCTAGGCTAATCTAGTTTGGCCTAAAATCGGGTTTGGCCTGTAACATATATATATAATCAAAATGAATATTTTAATTACTATTCATTAATCTATAATTAAAATTATTTATCAGATATATATGTTACAGGCCAAACCCGATTTTAGGCCAAACTAGATTGGCCTAGGCCAAACTAGTCTATCCTAACGCCCATCGGATAAACTAGTTTTTCCTAGGCCAAACTAGTCCATCCGAAAGCCCATCGGATAAACTAGTTTTTCCTAGGCCAAACTAGTCTATCCGAACGCCCATCGGATAAACTAGATTTTCCTAGGCCAAACTAGTTTGGCCGAACGGTCATTAGGATGAACTAGTTTAGCCTGCTATTCATTGGTTTGAACTAGTTTATCCTAGGCCGAACTAGATTGTCCTAGGCCAATTCAGTTTAGCGTGATATTTTTTAATCTAAAGACCGCCACGGCGCCAACTTTCTAGTTTTGATCTATTTTATCCTAGGCCGATGCAGTTCGACGCGATTTTAGCTCACAGACTATGAAACCCTGAGAGCTAATGTTCTCGCAGATTCTGTGTATGTGTATGTAACCATTTACGTACGTATGGCCGTATGTACGTACATGTATATACGTACGTATTGTACCATTTACGTACGTATGGCCGTATGTACGTACGTGTGTACGTAATGCGATAACTCCTGATAGAAATATCCAATTTGCTTCAAAATTTGGACATAGATAATGATAATGAGACCTGATAATGAACTTTCCTGATTAGTTTCAGGGGTTCATTGAATAAGAATAAGGGAGGAGAACAAAAGGCTAATCCGCACCCCCCCCCCCCTCCTTAATTTAATTAAGTCAGTTTTCCATACAAAATGATCAGATTTTATTAAAACTTTAGGTATAATATCATTTTGATAAGGTACATCCATGATCAGTTGTGGGTGTTCATTGTTTACGTATAAAGAAAGGAGGAATTGGAGGTAACACTCTTAATTCATGTAAATAGGTTTTTCACAGAGAATTTACCGATTTGTTCCAAATTTTGGATGTAGGTTCCTTCTGATAAGGCATTTGCCTGATTAATTTGAGGGGTTCTGAGTTTAAATATAAACATAGAACGGATTTTTTTTTATCGGATAGAAACTTTCGGTTTATGAAAAGATTTTTAATTCGCAACAGATATTGGTTTTTTGCACACATCACTTCAGGCGAAATTGTTCATATTAAGAAACTAAATATCCGAATCCTTTTAAAAATAACAAAACGCTTAAATAAAGCATGACACTTGAAATTTAAGATGGGGGGGGGGGGGGGGGGTTAGAGTAAGAGGACGCTAGATTTTAAAGCTCAGCACTTTTTAAGGTTTTAGTTGCTAATTAAATATTACCATTATTTGAAACTTTTAGAAACATAATAAAACATGATGTTAAATATTTAAGAAAAAAGATGGCGCGTCAAATACCACTATTTTCTATTAGTAATTTTTGTAAAAATGTTAAATTCTTGTTGGAACTGTTTGAAACTTTGTGATAGTTTATAACACATGATAAAAATTGTAAAAAAAGTCCCATTACGAACGGGAAAAAGGGGGGGGGGGGAAGAAAATCAGGAAATATAACGGAAATTCTATGTTGATCTAGTTGAAACTTTAAGATAGTTTATGACACATGATATACATTTATAAAAATATGTTCCGCGTTTAATGCCACTATTGACGAATAGTGATTTTTGCAAAAATCTTAAATTCTTGTTTTGCAGCACCGCGACATCGAATAACATATCTACTGATCGATTGTTTAACGGAGTTTCCTTCAGATACAGTTTTGTTGGCAATAGAGTGCGCTCCCTGGTGATGGAATGTGGAATTAATATAACGCGAGCACCCTGGTGTTCGAATTTGGAACTAATACAACGTGATCTAGTTCAAACAAGCTGGCTTCGTCTGCTATTGGGCTTTATATAAAATCTCAAAACGGACGTATGTTAAGCGAACGAACCTCAAAGAGAAGGAAACATGATGATAAATATTTAAGAAAAAAGATTCGGCATTGAAATATCACTATTTTCTAATAGCAATTTTTGTAAAAATGTTATATTCTTCTCGGAACTTTTTGAAAAATCTGTAACACCGTCTTTCAAATTCGAACTCAATCTGAAATTTGATGAAAATCTATGTATTAGTACTATTTGAGATAGAATTATCGCAGAAATCATAAAAAAACTGCATAGAAGCGCTATCTATTGAGCCATTTACTCTAAAAACAAAAGAATATTAATTTATATCAGGGACTAACTGAATTTGAAGTTTGATGAAAATCCGTGCAATGATTCTTGAGATAGAACTATTGCGATAATTATGAATGATGCCACATACCAGCGCCACATGTTGCACCATTTACTCCAAAAACTAAAAAGTACTTTTGCAATTTTTATATCAAGGACTAACATAATCTGGAGTTTGATGAAAATTAATGCATTAGATCCTGAGATAGAGCTATTGCAATAATCACGAATAATACCGTATAGCAGCGCCACCTTTCGAGAGATTTACTCCAAAAACTACAGAATACTAATTTTTATCAGAGACTTACTGAATCTAAAGTTTGATGAAAATTCGTCCATTATTTCTTGCGACAGAGCTATTTCAGGAATCCGGGAAATTGAGCACAACAGTGCCACCTATTGAGCAATTAATATAAAAACGTAAACAGAATTAGTTCATATCACGGATTTACTGAATCCGGAAGTTTGATGAAAATCCGTAAATAAGTTATTGAAATAATGTTGATGCATATCGGTAAAAATGCAGTTTAGAAGCGCCATCTGTTGAACGATTTACATGAAAATGTAATGAGAATCAATTTATATCTGGGATTATCTGAATGTAAATGTTTATTAAATTCCCTTCATTAGTTCTTGAAATACAGTTATTGTAAAAATTGTTAAAAATGCAGCATAGCATAGCCATGTTGAGTGATTTACTTCAAAATAGAAACAACACCAACACATCTCATGGACGAACTGAGTCTGATGTTTGATGGAAATTTGTGTATTAGTTATTAAGATAAAGCTAATGCGTAAATCATAAAAAATACAAAACAGCAGCTCCACCTGATGAGCGATTTACACCAAAAACTAATCAGCACCAATTTAGATTAGAGACTACCTGAATATAAATTTTTATTACATTTCGTGCATCAGTTCTTCAGCCGCGTCCCTACAGCTTGCGACTGCGTATAGCAGGTGTGCTGCACACGTACTGCCAAATGCCCTCTTCCTTTTCGAACGAACTTCTAAGCGAACGAAATTCAAATCGTAGCAAGCGTGCTGAGCACGCACCTCTGAATGTAATCCTCCTTTTCGAAAGAGCCTCGAAGCGAACGAATTTCCAACCATATCCCCGCTACCCACGCCAGTCAGATAGCGGGCGAAGCCAGCAAGTTTTAACTAAGACATGTTATATTAGTTCCTTATTCCAACACCAAGGAGCGCACTCTATTATTAACAAAACTGTATCTGAATGAAACTCCGTTAAACAGCCTATTAGTAGATATGTTACTTGAGGTCGCGGTGCTTTAAAAGCTAGAATTTCCGTTATATTTCCTGATTTTGTTCGCAACCATACCCTCTTTCAAGCCGAAATGGGACTTTTTTTATAAATTTATATCAAATGCCAAAACTGTCACAAAGTTTCAAAATGTTCCAGCAAGAATATAACATTTTTTCAAAAATTACTATTAGGAAATAGTGGTATTTCGATGCGGAATCTTTTTTCTTAAATATTTATCATCATGTTTTTTCTCTTCGAGGTTCATTCGCTTCAACATACGCCCGTTTCGAGATTTTATATAAAACAAGGGTTTCGATAGCGGGCGAAGCCGGCTGATTTGAACTAAATCGCATCCAAATTCCAAATTCCAACATTTGGGTGCTTGTTTTATATTAATTCCACATTAGTCCGTTATATTAGTCGCGATATATTAGTCCGACATACGTACGTACGTACATAAGTATGTACATACGTACGTACATATATACGTACATGGTTACATACACACACACAGAATCAACGAGCATTTATAGCTCTCAAGCTTTGATAGCATGTGAGCTAAAAGCGAGTCAAATTGCATCGGCCTAGGATAAAATAGATCAAAACTAGAAAGTTGGCGCCGTGGCGATCTTTAGATTCAATAAAATCACGCCAAATTGAATGGGCTTAGTACAATCTAGTTCGGCCTAGGATAAACTAGTTCAAACCAATGAATAGCAGGCTAAACTAGTTCATCCTAATGACCGTTCGGCCAAACTAGTTTGGCCTAGGAAAATCCAGTTTATCCGATGGGCGTTCGGATAGACTAGTTTAGCCTAGGAAAAACTAGTTTATCCGATGGGCTTTCGGATAGACTAGTTTGGCCTAGGAAAAACTAGTTTATCCGATGGGCGTTAGGATAGACTAGTTTGGCCTAGGAAAAACTAGTTTATCCGATGGGCGTTAGGATAGACTAGTTTGGCCTAGGCTAATCTAGTTTGGCCTAAAATCGGGTTTGGCCTGTAACATATATATATAATAAGTTATAGCATTAATACTCACATAAATATACAGTTTGAGCAATTTATTAAGATCTAGTTATTTAATAAAGTTTCACCCACTTTTTCGTGATTAAGCCCATTTCTATAGCATAGCAATGCCACCTATTGGGTGTTTAACGTCAAAATTTAATCAGCATCAATTTATATCGAGACATAACTGAATATGAAGTTTGATGAAAATCTGTGTATTATTTCTTAAGATAGAATTACTTCCAGAAATGGTACGAAATACAGCGTCCCATGTCGGATGATTCATACCAAAAATTAATCAGTATCAATTCATATCAAGAGATAATTAGATATAAAGTTTTATTCAATTCCGTGCATTAGTTATTAAGATAGAGCGCCCACAAAATTTGTGTCACATACACACAACAGGGCTCCCAAATGGTCCGCGAACTGAACACCAGTATTTTTTAATAGAATATTGCATAGTAGGTTTCTGCAGGTTTTGTGCAAAAGCTAACCTCCGAAGGCAGTTTCTGCGCAATCTGCAAGAAAAATATAAAACGAAAATCTCTCTAAGAAAATATTGGTGTTCAGTTGGCGGACCATTTGGGAGCCCTGACACTGACATTTTCTAAAAACTGTTAAATCGTGTTCCTTATAAAGTACTTTCTTTTGGATATTTGAATTTATGCAATAAAGATTAATCACACTTAGTGTTCTGACAGATAGAAATCGACATTTTAGATAACAAAGATTCCAAGTAAAATGTTTTGAATAACCATGGGAGAGAAATTATATTCATATTAATACATTGATTATTTATTTATTTAATTATAAAAGATTCTTGATAAAGATATCCAAGATATTAAGATTATTTGTGTACAGTGGTTTATTCTCTGAACATAAAACAAAGCTGTTGCTAATCTTGTTTAAATTGAAAATGAATTGAATTTTCTTCATAAGAGACTAAACTTTTTAAATTAAATTATTTTCAAATGTTAATTATTGCTTAGTCAATACCCGACAATGTTTATTCTTTTAAATAAGTTATTGAATTTTTTTTAAGTTTAACAAAAAAAAAAAAAAAAAAAAAAAAAAAAAAAAACTTTTTAAACACTTTTTTAAGCTTAAAAACAACAAAAAACAAAACTTTTTATTTTATTTATTTATTGATAAACCCTGTATAATAAAATATTTCACTTTCAAGAATATATTTTTTTAAAGTTTATTTCCCTACCCTCCTTAAAAAATAAAACTTTTTAAACTTTTTTTAAGTTAAAAAAAAACTTTTTAATTATTATTTTTATTTTCAAATTTTGTGTAATATAACATTTTACTTTCAATGTTTTCTTTATTTAATAATAATAATAATAATAAAAAAAATCCTTAACCCTGTGGCAACCCCAATATTTCAAAAATATTTTTAATCCAGTTACTATTTTAAGAACTAGCTGACCCGCCCGGCGTTGCCCGGGTCCGTTATAATAATGTTAAACGAACTTGAAATTTTTATGATTTTATCTTCAACTCAAAATATGTGTTAATACACTGTTAAGAATTTGACCCTTTTGCTGCATCGTCACTCCACCGCTTTTATAGAAAATGATTACTTCAGCCTATTTTGGAGCATTGTCATAGGTCAAAAGAGATATATTCTATAAAAGCGGGGGAGTGATGATACAGCAAAAGGGTCCAATTTTTTACAGTGTACATTATATTAAATACGTGCCCCCTGACTGTGTCAAAAATTGGTTTTTAAAAAAAACTAATATTTAGCTGCAAAAATACCTAAAATGACTGCAATGGGAAACGCAGGAGGGAATATGTGTCCAACGATTTCGTGTTGATATTTATCCTTAAAATTACTGTTAAGTGACTTAATTAAATACTTTTTTCACATAGATATCCCAAGTGAAATATTTTGAATTTCAAACTAATTATATATCACTCTTAAATCTGACTATACTGTGAATGAAATCGATTCTCGATGATTCGCTAAAAGGTTAGTATATAATATTATAAATTCAGAGCCATTTTACAAAAATAGGTGTATATTTTTTATCAAACATGCGTAATGTTCATTCTATGAACAAAATCCTAACCGTAACCTAATTGTATCGGAATCATAACTTGTCTGTAACTTAGCTGTATCTTAACAGTAACCTAACTGCAAGTTAAATATACCATAAATGTAACTTGGCCGTCACCTAATCATAACCTACCCATAATCTAACCACAACCTAACCGCAACTTAACCTTAACCTAACTGTAACTTAACCATGACCTAACTGTAACCTAACCGGAAAATAAAATAACAAAAGGGTCACCGGAACGTAATTGCAACCTAACTGTTATCTAACCGTAACCAAGTTCTAATTTAACATTAACTATAAACGAAATATTTTAACCATCTCGCGCTAAGTACTTAGTTTCACTTTCCACCGCTACGGAGCGCATTATGTTTTGTAGAACATCCGAATTTTAGGTTCGGATTGGATTCATGTTCATGGAAATTATTTTGTCTTCTTCGGATACGGTTATGATTGTTTGGAATATTTGTGTTCAGTTTAGATTCGGTTCAATTCAGATTTCGTGGGTTTTTTTTTTCCCTTCAAATGGGATTTTTAAGTTCGGGTCGGGTTGTACTTATATGGAAATTATTTTACCTAGTTCCAATGAGGTTATACTTCACTGAAATATTTTTGTTAGGTTCAGATTAAGTTTGGTTCAAATTTCGGGATTTTTTTTTCTTTTATTTATAAATTTTTTGGTTTGGAATGGGGATTATGTCCATGGAAATTATATTGTCTTGTTCGTATCCGGTTATAGTTATTTGGACTATTTTCGTCGGATTCAGATTTGGTTCGATTCAGATTTCAGGTATTTTTTTTAATTGATTTTTAAGGTTCTGGTTGGATTCATGTCCAGGGAAATTATTTTGTCTTGCTCGGATCGGGTTTTGGTTCTTTGGAATATTTTTTTCGGGTTCAGATGTCGTTCAATTCAGATTTCGACTTTTTAATGGAATTTTTAGGTTCAGGTTTGGTTGCGCATCAACGGAAATTATTCTGCATTGTTCGAATAAGGATATTCTTCTCTGGAATATTTTTGTCAGATTCAGATTTAGTTCATTTTTTAGGTTCGGATTGGGTTCATGTTCATGGAAATTTTTTTGTCTTGTTCAGGTCCGGGTATAGTTCTGTGGAATATTTTTGTCGATTCAAATTTCAGGTATTTTTTTCAAATGGAATTTTAGGTTCCGATCGGTTTCATGTCTACGAAAATTATTTTCTCTTATTCGAATCCGGTTATGGTTCTTTCGAATATTTTGATCGGATTCAGATGTAGTTTGCATAAAACTTCAGGCTTTTTTTCAAATGGAATTTTTTAGGTTCGAGTCAGGTTTATGTCATGGAAGTTTTTTTGTCTTGCTCTTATCAGGTTATAGTTCTTTGGAATATTTTTATCGATTTCAGGTTTCGTTCTAGTCATTTTTTGGGTTTTTTCAGAGAAAAATTTTAGGTTCGGGTCGGGTTGCATATACACGAACATTATTTTTCTTTGATCGAATTGGGGTATGCTTCATTTGAATATTTTTGTGGGATTCAGATTTGATTCGGGTCAAATATCAAATCCATAGTTTTTTTTTCAAATGGAATTTTTAGGTTCGGGTCGCGTTTATGCTCATGAAATTTTTGTCTTGCTTGGATCGGAGTATAGTCTGTTTTTTTCTGGTTGGGATCGGGTTATGTGTTAATACGCCTAAACATTATGTTTTGCTACTATTCTTTTAGTGACTATTTTTTATATATAATTTATTTTGCTATTTGATAATTTATTACTGTGTATGAATCGTCTGCCTATTCGAACAATTGTACGTCAAAGAGCCATTTCATTTTTGTTTTAAAAACAAATTAAAGTCTTAATAAAATTTTAACTTAAATAAATGCATTCAAATTTAATCAATGATTTAAAAAAACTGCTAAAAAAGCCTCATATATACATATACATATATTAACTGCAACATAGCCAACCACAAATACATTCTAATGTACGAAGTACCAACGATCTGACGTAATAGCTATGTTCAAAAATCCTAAGTTAAACTGACATTTTGCCAGTCTATGAATTTTAAAGGTCTTTGGGAAAAAAACAGTCACTTTTGAAATGTCAAAATCTCAAATTGGTTTCTTTTATAGAGTAAAAAGAAATTAATAGAATGGAGGTATTATCTCTGGAGATGATGCTTAAGATGTAACCCTACATTAAGTCCAATTAAGTACCAACAAAAGCACGTGCTTTGACACGCCTATCAATGGACAGTATTCTCGTGACGTCACAGTGGGAATCATGTGGGTAAAAAAGCGGCTGCTAGCGAGTTTGTTTCGTTTTTTCATCATTTGATGAAGCCTAAAAAACAGATAAATGCATGTGTAAAATAATGCAAATTTATTCTGTACGAATAATTTTCGATAAATATTTATATATACATACTAATAAAAATCAATATTTGCTTATTAATTAAAATTTAAAATTTTTATTTTATAAATAAAATGAAAAAGATGAATGCAATTGCTTTAAAATAGAGAAAAAAATTCATATATAACTCATACATGTCCCTGAAAAAGTCTAAAACTTCATATAAAAATAAAATATAAGCATAAATTTTCTAATCACAATGCTTTTAAATGGCGCGATTAAGAATGTTATTCCCAAACAGACGAATTCTTGTAGCCTCGAACCAAAAGGGAGAATATGGTCCATTGGCGAAATTTTAAAATGAAGGGCCAAAATCACAGTCAAGTGAAATCCAGCCACCCCATTGGTCGTGTGGTAAGGGTGAAAATCACGAACTTGTTTCTCCATTTGAAAAAGGTGAGGGGGAAAGTATTTTTTAAGCGATTGTTACCGTCTGTTCTTATTTAAGATGAACCATCGAAATTAACTCAATTAAGATATTTTGATGCCATTTTATAAAATGAGAGTGAAAAATTTAGATTATAAATGAAAAGACATAAGATTTACTTCAAAACTGCCGCTACGATTTTTTCTCGGAAAAAGGAGTATGACAACATTTACCCAACTGCTAAGAGATTGTTCCCTGAAAAGGACGCGGCTCAATGACCAATGAGGTATTTGGATTTCACCGGACTGTGATTTTGGCCCTCCATTTTAAAATTTCGCTATCAATTGAAACAGGTTTAAACCTGTATTTTTTTTTCTCTCGTTTTTAAAAAAAGAACTAATTTATCGCTTCACCGGTAAAAATTTATTAATTATTTTATCATATGTGTTTTAAATATCAATATAGAAAATTATTTTAACGTTTTGCTTGAAAATATAACATTATTTTGTTAGTACATTAAAATCGTCTGCAGTCAGAAATTTATATTTTAGATTAATATTTATTACTTAAGTTTTCATACATGATTTTAAAAGAATGTTTTCATCATTATATTTTAAATATTTATTTACATGCAATTATTAAGTCATAAACATTTTTTATCTACGTTATAAAGTATTGAAAATTACATTAATGAAGGAAACTTTTAGTTATACAATTTTTAATTCGTATCAAATGTTTTCAATATCTTATTTAATTTTAATTTGATATATAATTATTGCTAATTTTCCAATTTCCTTCATTTTAAAAGCGAATATTTATTCTAATAAATAATAATAGAACGAAGACTATTTTAAAAATTTGCTATTTCCTCTTGAAATATGCTTCAACTGTAATTCATTTCTTTCAATTCGTCTTATAATACAAAATCTCTTCCACGTCCTTTTGTTTGCCACATTAAATTTGAGCGATAAATGGTTTCATATCGCAAACCTTTTTTGAGCTTACTTCACCTCCACTTATCTTATTCCTCCATGGGATTCTTTAATTCTGTCTCAGCTTTCTTATTACTTCTGCGAAAATTTTTACACAACCAACCAACCGTAAACAAATGAAAGAGAAAAAAATTGGGAAAAAGATGATTTTTTATGAGAGTGACCTCTTGATTTTAATTAATTACTCAGTTAATAATTGGAGTTTTGAAATTCTGAAGCTCAGGTGCATCAGGAGAGATATTGGGCTACTCTCAAAAAAATTTTGAGCTTTGTACGTGCTGTAGATTTTGCTAGCCATCGCAGACACACACACAGACAGAGCGTTTTGTTCTTTTATTAGTATAGATACTTGAATATAGTGTAAGTATAATTAAGTTCTTATGAGTATGATTGAACACCATGACTTTTTTGTTAAATATTTTTCTTTCATGAAAATATAAAATATGTTAGTTTAATTAGAAAGTATAGAAAATCTTTTCATTGATAATAAGAAAAATATTACATGTATTTTTTTTTTTTTTTTTTCATTTTATAAGCATTTAAAAAATCGTTTAAAGTAATTAAAGATTACTTTGAAAATTAGCGAATTTAAAACAATTCAAAATTGTTAAAAGGTACATTTAATGTCTTTCTAAAATTCGTCATACATTTTCTCATAATTTTCATTAAATTCTTTAACTGTTTCGTAAAATCAAAGACAATTGACTCTTGTTATTTTATTTTAGTGAGCGTAAGAATGTTCTCCGAAAGAGTTTATTTAATTAAAAACTTGTCATGAAGAACTTTTCTTTAAATTCTTAATTTGGAAATCATTCAAATGCTCGTTTAGATAAATAAAGTGGTAGTTATTAGAGGAAATAAACATTTTAAATTAATTATTTTAAATTAATATTTTATCGTTGTTTTTAATTAGTCATTTATAAATGAAAAGGGAAAGTTTTTTTAAATCTTGCATTCACTTAAAAGTAGTATTCAACTTTACTTATGTGTTTTATTTATTTTATTTATTTATTTATTTATTTATTTATTTGAAAAGGAGAACGATACTAAAATGAAATTTGATTCCTTTTAGTAATTCATGGTAAAATTTCAAGCAATCTTTTAAAAGTAATTTGATGTATTACAACTTAAAAATATTTTAAAACTGTTAAAAATGCCAAATATTTTTTTTTTTTTTTTTTTACTTAATGCTCATTTAGTTGGGATGAAACTGTAAATTTATAAATAAGTATTTGTCAGTTTTAAACAACTAGCATACATAAATAATAAACCTTTGTATGAATCACCTTATAACAAAAGATTCGGGAGGAAAATTTTCTGCCATCAGCCAGCGTAAATACTTGTTCGTAAGGGGAAATGTTCACAAAATTTTTCCAAACTGGGTCACGCCATTTTATGACTTTGTTCCCTTATGGACAGGTGTTTACATAGCTGATGACGATAAATTTCCATCCCAAAACGCGTCTTGTATGTTCTTTTTTTATATGGTGATTTATTTCGATAGGCTCAATACTAATTTTGCCTCCATTGAAAGAATATTCCAGTGAAATTCCCTCCATGAGCGGTCTTATTTTATTTAAGAAATTGAAAAGAAATCCGTTTTTTCCGGTCACTTGAAGTAGGCTTTATTAGAAAAATGATTCCGGTGGTCCCCTTTTTTCATCAAGCTTCAAAACTAAATTTTGATTTTTATGTTTTGTTAACTTTTAAGTGCTTAATCCCTTTTGTGTCTTTTTAGGCAATGACTTTAACTCTGATGACGAATTATGAATGATGGTCAATAAATTCTCCTGCTCTTTTCTGTCAGGAAATCCTCAAAGAAATAAATAAAGCAATGAAATCGTCATTATTTGTTCCCGTCCAAAAATTTGCATTTATTTACTGAACTTCGAAAATATCTGGAAATAAAACTTATAATAGATAGAACCGTAAAATCAAAGCAAACGTCAATATATATATATGTATGTATATTTAACTCTGCAGTAACTAACTTATGTAATTAACTTTTGTTTTGACACTTAAATTTTTATATTTTTTTTCTAATAGGAAAAATAAATTTTAGTAACATTTATTGTTACCGTTTTTCAACAATTAAAATCTAAATTTAAACGCAATCTCCATTAAAAGACCAACTCTCAGAGCGACCGATTGGTATTGGAACGGAAATGGTCGCTTTAGGGAGGTTTTACTGTAGTTAGTATAGGTACTATTCAATTCATATTAATAAGACAGTAGGCTAAGTCAGCGTTCGAAATCCTTGGTGGTCCGCTGGTCCAAGACCACCGATAATTCAATCGGACCACTAATTTGAAAAATTTAGTGGTCCGCAGGACCAGTGCCTTTTTTCAGGCCCTGAGAAAACTGCAACCGATCGCACATAAGATTTTTTTTATTATTATCAGCGATGCCGCGGACGCGCTATAGCGCGTAAATTACTTAAAAATTCGGCAATGGGACGCAAAAAATAGCTCTTACGCGTCCCACGGAACGCGTAATTTCGTTAAAGGATCGCGAAAAAACGGCAAATTTCGTTAAAAAATCGCGAAATAACGACTAATTTACGGCAAATTTGTCAAACAATTCTTGAAAAAATGGCTGATTTCATTCCAAAACCCGAAACAAAAGGCAGATTTCGTCGAAAGATCGCGAAAAAACGGCAAATTTCGCCCAAAAAAATCGTGAAAAACGGCAGATTTTTTCCAAAAATTGCGGAAAAATTTCAGATTTCTTCAAAAAATTGCAAAAAAAAGAGGATTTCTTCAAAAAATCGCGAAAAAAGACCAATTTTCATCCGAAAATCCCGATAAAACGCGAAATTTATCAAAAAAAAATCGCGAAAAACGACAAATTTCCTTAAAAGATTGCGAAAAAACCCACAAATTTTGTTAAAAAAGCGCTAAATAACCACTAATTTCCGGTAAATATCGTAAAAAAGTTGGCGAAAAAATGGCTAATTTTATCCTAAAACGCGAAAAAACGGCAGATTTCTTCAAAAGATCGCGAAAAACGGTATATTTCGTCAATAAAAATAAAAGATTTCGTCAAAATAATACAAAAAAACGGAAATTTCGACAAAAAATCACGAGAAAAAAAAAAAAAAAAGTGAATGCCGGGAGAGAATTTTTGTTTTAAAAACTAATTTTCCTGCTTCAAAATTGTTGTTGCTGCTCCAAAAACTGATTTTCTTGCTTCCCAATCGGTTTTTTATTGCTCCAAATCTTTCTGAGTGAATGTGACTCTTGAAAGCACCATTTCATTAAGCAAAGTACCCATTTACTCAACAAAAATATTCCTTTTTTCAGCAAAAATGTCTTTTTCAATAAACCTGTCTTGCCCCATTTTAAAAGAAATGCAAACAGTAGTGATACTTGTTATCTTCTACACTTAAATAAGCATTATTTTATAATTAAATTTGTATCTTGCACATTTATTCTTTAAAAAGTACAGAAAATTAACTCTAAGTGTTAAAATTATTTAATAGAATTTTATGTAGCGGACCAGTTATGATGTCTGCGGACCAGTAAATGCTCATGCTTATTGGTCCTTGGGTCCAGTGACTTTTTTTTTAAGAAATTCTAACGCTGGGCTAAGGAAGAGTTTTTGGAAACGACATTTGAAAAATATTTTATTACAACAGAGTTTGAGAGTAATTTATAATACTTTCTGCTTTTCATGACACATGATACGTTCGGAAAAATAACCTATATTTTAAATTTTAGGAATGAAATGTATGTTTAAAACATAAGAATTACAATTAGTGCAAAGTGAATTAAACAAACTTTTATTATTATTATTATTTTAACTAAGTGCTGAAGTATAAATTGAATCTTAGTAAAAAATGCATTGACACATACTACCGTTATTTCATGTCGATAGTTACAAAAATAATTGTTAAGCCAAGAGAAATCTCAATGAAAAGATATGTACTATTACTATATATATATATAGTATATCAAATCCAAACGGGCTTTTATGTGCGCCTAGCCGTTTGTCCAGGACATAACTCGCGAAATATTCCTGGGATTGATTTAATTTTTATATGTTAATCAGTTTCCCCATAGAAATTTGGTATTAAAAATGAACAGTGTGGCATTTATAGTTCGTTTACAAAGACATACAACTTAATTTCTTTACATTATGGTCTACGGTGAGAAATAGTTTTCTATGCATTTTATTTAAATTGCTTATTTATTCATTTAATTTCATTAAATTGGGAAAGGGGTGATTTCTTTATTATATTCTGTTAATGTTAAAAAAAATTTTACTTAATCTATCTCTTTTGATCTTGTTTATAATTAAAAAAAACTTTTCAAGTTACTTATTTCAAATTTATGTTTTGTCGCAATATTTAATAAGGCATTCTTAGCTAAAAGGGAAAAGATTTTAAAACTCGTGTATTTATTTAAAAGTAGGTCCTTAGTTATAATTAACTGTTTTACTTTTTTGCAGTTTTACAGAAAGAAGAAGAAAAAAAAAACTCATATGAAAATTAATTCCTTTTTAGTTGTTTATAGGAAACTTTCACGCAATCATCTGTAGTTTTTTAAAAACTAAACTACGCAAAAAAACTAAGGTTATTCAAAAATAATTAAAAGTGTAAATTAAATTTAGTATGTTGTATGAGGACAAATTATTTTAGCTTTTAAAAAAATCTAAATTAGTTCACAAATAAGAATTTAGTTTTTAGTGGAAATAAGAATTTAACTATTTTTTAATTTTTTTAAACCAATTATAAATTTGCATAATAACACATGCATTTAAAATTAACATATGTATTTAAAATTAATAATTTTGTCATCTTTAATTATATCTGTAATTATAAAGGGAAAAAAACTTTTTTCATTCTGGCATTCATTTTAAAATAATGGTTTGTAGCTCATTTTAAATAAAGTTTTGTACCTACAGTTGTTACTGCACAAAAACGTAATAGTGTATTTATTGAGACAATGTTTAATTGAAATTATTTTATCCCGTTATGTAAATATATTTTTTGAATCAAAGCTTTTTATTAAAAATAATTCTAAATTTGTTTCGACTTTGAACTATAAAATTAACATAATTATTAGATAATTTATGTAATTAATTTAGTATAAAACTGTAGCTCTTGAACTGTAGTCTGCATATCCCAAGGAGTCCACAAAGGTTTATCTTGTAATTGAGATATCAACATATAACGTGTACAAAATTGTACACGTTAAGGAAATATTTAAGAAAAATACTATAAAGTTAGTTTACAAATTCTTTTATAATATTAAAAAAAATAGTAAATACTACAGATTTTAGAACAATTCAAAGTTTCTGAAAGCTACTTTTAATTCCCATTAAATTTGTCTTTATTATTATTGTTATTATTATTATTGTTATTATTATTATTATTATTATTATTCATAAAATCAAAGACAATTGACTATTTTCTTACTTTATTTTAGCCAGTGTACGAATATTTTCCGAAAGAGCATATTTTATTAAAAATTTTATACAAAGTATATTCATTAATTCCTAATTCTGGAATCAATAAAATAATCGTATAAGAAAAGAAAGTAAGAGTCATTAGTAGAACTAAACATTTTTAATTAATTAATTCCAATTAATATTTTATCGCTGTCTTTAATTAATCATTTGAGCATAAAAAGTAAAAGTTTTTTTAAACTCTTTTATTCACTTAACTGGAAAAAAAAAAAATAGTAAATACTACAGATTTTAGAACAATTCAAAGTTTCTAAAAGCTATTTTTAATTCCCATCAAATTTGTCATAGTTTTTTGTTCCTTCGTACAAACAATTACTTTATATTAGCGAGCATAAGAATAGTTTCCGAAAGAGTTTATTTAATTTTTTAAAAAAAATTTCAAAGTATTCATTAATTCCTAATTTTGAAATCAGTAAAATGATCGTATAACAAAAAAAGTAAGAGTCATTAGTAGAACAAAACATTTTTAAATTAATTAGTTCCAATTAATATTTTATCGCTGTCTTTAATTAATTATTTGGGCATAAAAAAGTATTTTTTTTTAAACTCTTGTATTCACTTAACTGAATTATATTCACTTAACTGAAAAAAAAAAAAAAAAAAAAAAAAAAAAAAAAAGTAAATACTACAGATTTTAGAACAATTTAAAGTTCCTGAAAGCTACTTTTAATTCTCATTAAACTTATCATAGAGTTTTGTTTTTCCGTAAAATCAAAGACCAATTGACTATTTTGTTACTTTATATTAGCGAGCATATTTTTTTCCCCGAAGGAATTTATTTAATTAAAAATTTTTAGAAAGTATTCAATTAATTCTTCATTTTGAAATCAGTTAAATGTTCGTATAAGGAAAGAAAGTAAGAGTCATTAGTAGAACTAAAGATTTTTTCATTAATTAATTCCAATTAATGTTTTATCGCTGTCTTTAATTAGTCATTTGTAGACATGTTATTTCGTCGAATTTTGTCAACAATATGAATAAAAAGACAAAAATTAAGAACCTTATAATATATCTGGAGACCAAAGACTGATAAAATAATTTAATAAAAAAGGAAACTAATTAATGAATAAAGAAATGAAAAAAGAAAAAACGAAATCCAAGACTTAAAATTTGCCAGAAAAACAAATTCAATATATAGATCATATTATATTAAATGTAAATCTAAATAATGTTAAAATTTATGTTCATTCTTTTTCTTTTGTATCAATTAAATAATTAATGTTTGATTCTATTACAATTTGACTTTTTCTATCCTTTTTCCAAAACTTTTCATCAAAATTTGCACAAACTCGATTATTCGGGTTATTCGAGACATTTTCCGACCATCCCGGTTAATCGAGAGCCTGTTGTATATAAAACCGTATGTTTTAATCTCCAAAATCATCCCAAAAGGGAAAAAAAGAAAAAAAAAAAAAAGAAAAAAAAAAAAAAAAAAAAAAAACGAAAATGGCGTAATAGAACGGAAAATGTGTTTTTGAAATGTGTGTTACAAAAAGGAGTTTAGGGGGCCGTCTTCATGCTGACATAAAATTCAATACGAACGCCTACTTTTAAATTATCATTTATCTTTTTTTTTTCTCGGGGGGAGGGGGTTAAATTTATTGTAGGATACTAAATGGGAAATCATCCGGTCAAGTAGTTTATGATTTATGAAGATTTAATACCTGAATATATATATATTTTTTATTTTCATTTGTAATGTGGGTAGCTTATAAGACATAACTCTAGACCTTTTTGACAGAATGAGCTGTAATTTTGGATTCGCATAATTGAAACTTCTAGAAATTGGTTTCTATTCAAAAATTCATAGGTTCAAATTTTCTTTAAAATTAATTTCAAAGATATATGTACTTTGAAATTAATTTTCAAATATATATATATATATATATATAAGTTGAAAATGAATTTTTACTGTTTTTGTTATTATTTATTTAGATATTTCATTGCATGAAAAAATGAAATTTCCTATTAGTGTAGCAAAATATTTCACAATTTATTCTAATGCATGATTATTTATTCATGCTAAGTTATATTCCGACGCTCTTATTTTTAAAGCAAATTTTACTTTTAATTCACCGAAGAAATCTCAATTATTATTATATTTTAATCTTCAAAAATGAATTAAATTATACTGTTTTTCTACTTAAAATTTTGTAACATTCACTAACTATGCTAATTTTTTTATTAATTTTAATGTAATGGTTTTAGTTACATCTTGACTTGTTTATGAATTGAACTTTACCTTTAATTTATGTACTACACAAAGCTTTCTAAAATATTTTTTTATCCCTTTACGCTAAAATTCTTTTTACTATAACTTTTAATTATTTTATAGCTATGAAAAAAGTTATCCAGAAGCTAAAATTATCTCATTAAACAAAATAGTCTGCAATTATACTTTCATAATTGAAAAGAAAAAATCATTGTCATTTGCATTATAATTTTTTTTCTTTTAATAATTAAAATGTTGCTTTTTCTTATTATACTTCTGTGGTTAAAAGCTTTTTATTTTTTTTTTTTCATTTATTTAAATGCGATTTAATATATTTTTAATGGCAATCATCAGTTATATTTTCATAACTTATGATTATAACCTATATATTAGTCCGGAAGCAAGTGACACCGTGTTTGTGAAATCTCTGTATTCTATAAAAGAAAGCAACTAGGGGAGAGTAGGGAGGGATGGGACATTAGCAATAATTTTTTTTAAAAAGCTTTATTTTTAATTTGTGATTCTTGCACCTGATGAGATAACCATTGCCTTATACTTGTTGCTTGCAACTAAAAATATTTTTAGTTACAAGCAACTATGAGTTTGTTACTTGAAAAGGCTATTTTGTAATATCAAAAGTAAGAATTACTCCGATTTTTTATGTATATTTTCAATCGTATTCTTTGTTGCTAGCTTAATTGTTTTTATATATTTTGTAAACTCAACAATATGCCCTATATAAATAAACAGTTAAGTTAAATCTAAAAACCCCATGCTTGTTTTAAAACCTATTTATTTTCATGTTACTCAAAGTGAGGGATGGGACACTATGGCTCAAGGAGATGTGGGACGTATCCCATTCTTCCTAAATGAAATCTCTATCCAAATAATTATGCTTAATATCATACAATTTTTTGGTATTTTATATTTATAAGACTATTTTGTTTTGAAATTGAATAGTGTAACAAATAAAATGTATTATTATGTTTATTGAAAAATTAAAACACTTTTTTAAATCTTTTTTTCTCATGGACTATTTTGCAATATCAACATTTAGTATTAAATATTTATTTTTATAGTACCAATTCTTTTTGTTTTTTAAGCCTTTATCTGCCGCATTATAAATTCATAAAAATTTTACATTCTAAAACATTTTACGTAAATTATATAAACTAAATTAAAAGATTTACATAATCATTAATAATTTTTTGAAGGATTTTAGAAGATTTGAAGGATTTAGAAGGATTAATTAAATTTGAATTTACTGGGATTTTGTGCAATATTTATAACCTCACTCAAATCTTTTATTTTAAATATTTTTCCTAGTATTCTGTAGAATTATAAAATGTACAAATATGATGTTCTTACAATATAAATATAGAAATATTTCCGAATTGAAAAATCCCCATCCCTCTACCTCAGCGCCAAGAAAGCTGAAAAAGATGCAAAGACAAAAGAAATCATTCTTTAAAAAATATTTTTGTTATATGTAGCCAATAATGCTTTTGAAACAAAATAAAGTAATGTATCTGCAACTTATTTTAAACAGTATTACAAGTAATTGACGTATTAAAAGAATATTATAATAAGTATTTTTAATGGTACTTGTAAGTACCGTCGGTAGATAAAGGGATAACCATATATGAATGTAAAGAAGAAAATAGAACATAAAAATACCTACCACGGGGATTTTTTGGGTATGCCTCGTTCTCTGCTGAAAAATTCTTAGTCCGTCTTTCCTAGTGTTTAAATATTTTAAGTTTAAATATTTATTATTTTGTTTTGTTTTGTTGTGAAAAATAGAGAAAAAAAAGATTTAATAAAATTCAAAATCTAGGAATAGGTGTTCCTCTTTTGCACTCCCATCCCCTCCTGCCGGTGCCTATATTCCTATTTATGCTTGTTCCACACACACACACACACACACAAAAAAAAAAAAAAAAAAAAAAAAAAAAAAAATGTGAATAAGAAACCAAAATTTTTAGATCCTTTTTCCTTAATGTTTAATTATTTTATATCACTAGTAAATTTTTTTTCCCAAAAATAGAGAAAAAAAAAGTTTTATTTAAAGTCCAAAGAAAGAAAATGACCCTCCTGTACCCCCACCCCCCTCCGCCTCGTCCTATCCCTGTAAATGCCTATGTTTCTGTTTATATATATAAAAAAATGAGAACAATAACAATGTTTACTGAAATTGTCCTGTTTCTCTCTTTTCAGGAAAAGGAAAGCATCAACCGGTAACTCTTGTCATCGCAGAAAAACTAAATGGGGATTCATTGTCATTCGTGCGAAGTTAGAATTTAAATTCATCTCACTAGAAATGATCTCCTATCGCCTGTCATTCGTGAATAAGCATGACTTCATTTGACACACACGCCTAACAAAAAAGATGTTTTAAATACTCGCGGAAGTCATTCTGCGTTAAATCTTTGCACCGGCGATATGGATGGGTAGTGGCCCGCAACTTCCAGTCCAAATCATAACAAAAACAATCCCCCTCCCCTGCCTCCGATGGAGAATCTTGGAACGATAGAAAAATTCGACGGCTGGCTATTCTGGCGTTTCGAACTTCCCGACGTCTCCGAAGACGAACTAACTGCGTTCCAGTCCGGCTCGAAGTGCAATCCGGCCGCTATGTCCGATCCGCGCCGGATCGGCGCTTGCGTGGATCAACGTTACCTTGGCAACGGCGGGCCCACGTATTTCCAGTGTAGAGCTGTGGCTTTGAATAAAGGCGGGAATCCAGAAAATCGAACGCCCGGGAATTCGTCCACCCCTGCTGCCAGTGGATGCTCCAGAAAAATCGATTACTCTGAATACGAGTACGGCGTCCATGATGAAGATCGTTTTAAGTGCGAAAACGGTGGGGAGTGTTCCGAAGACGCTGTTAGCGATGGCAGGCACGTGAATCCATGTGCAGGCATGGGCAATCTCAGCAGCCAGCCCGGTGAGAAAAAGTCCAAGGGGGTGCCAAAGGATGGTGAAGGTAAAAGTGGTCCTTCTAAGTTTCGTTTCGGTAAAGGTGATAAACAGAAAGCTAAATATGATAAGAGACTGTCAGCACAATCAGCTGAGTACGATGGCGCGTCTCAGGCCAAACGCAAACCTTCGACCGCAGAATATGTGGTGCCGGATGCGAATCCCAGTCCTGGGAGTTCCATGTCCAGTTCGGTGTATGTGGATACACATAGCCACTTGCCAACACCTGTTGAACAAGCGACTGAAAATGACTCTATCATGGAAGGAGATTCTCAAATATTGGACGATGGCACTACCACTTTGCAAGACGCTTCACCGGGCAGTCTGAGTGACATAACGGTCTTCTGCGACGAAAGTAGCAAGCAAGAAATTTCATCTAACATTGTCAAAAGACCACCTTCTGCTTCATCTACTTCTCAGTCGCTACCAGGTACACCAGGTGACACTCACCTCGAGTCCAACTTTTCCACCATGGGATTTTCTTCGATGTATGATTCTCGATACAGGGTGCATGCCGAGGAATCCTCTTCCTACAGCAGTGGCGGCAGAGATTTGAGTACAAGTTCCTCCAGCAGTAGCATGGACCTGCTGGAACATTTCCACAAGCAGCGTGGTTCTGTGGACTCTAGTGTTCCTCCCCCTTCAACGTTGCCTTTCACAATTACTCAACACAGGAAGGTAGTTCTTCCCCCGCACAAATTTGCCGGGCCTCCTCCGGCAGGTGTCCCGAACGGGAAAAGTGGGATATCGGGCTCAGAGGAGTGCTTGAGACCGGCAAACCTGTACGGGAATAATGCTGACCATCAGTCCTCACCGTCCAGGAGACACTCTTCGTACGGTGATGTTCCACCTCTGGACGGAAATGTGCTAAGGAAAGTTACCTCTTTGACCTTGGACAAAGCCACTATTGACTCCAAAGTGAACAGGCCGAAGTTTGTACCTGAAAAATTGGATTTCAGCCTGTACGAAAAGTTTGAAGGTACGTTATGTTTAGCACTACCTTTTTTATTATGGTTTTTCAACTGCTTTCTTAAAATGGTTTTTCAGTTACTTTCTTAAAATGTTTTTTTAGTTATTTTTATAAAATGTGTCCAATTAAGGAATCTTAAGAAATCACAGGAGACCATGAGCACCCACAAAGGGGCAGGGGTGGTTATTGGCTGGATTCTGGATTTTGAAATTGAATTCTGTCTATCTTTCTCTCTTTTTTTTCCCTTCTTTTTATTTTTTATAAGTAATTTAAAATATTTAAACAGCAAAATAAAGGAAGCTAACTTTTTTTAAAATTTCTTATTTTATTTATATATTTATTCATTTATTTTTCTGTAAAGATGGGAGATACGCCTTTTGAATCTTTCATGGAAGGCAGTAATTAGTTTTATTTTATTTTACATTCATATGTTTATAAATGATCTTAAATGGGGATGGTGTCTCCTAACTAAAAAGATAATGAACTGTTTTAATTCTTCTTATTATTTTTTTAAGGCTGTAGAATTTATTTTTTAATTTTCAATTTTTGTTATGTTGATATGTGTCCAAATTGTCCTGCTATTCTGACTGTTTAATCTATATTTACATTCTTCATTTTTAAAAATGAGCCTTCTCTCCTAGACATTATTCAACAAAGTGCTCGAAATGAGTTCCGATTGAAACTGTCTTCCTTATACGTATATTGTCACTTGTAATGTATTATTTTCACCGTGACAAGGAAATTTTCCATTTAAGACAGGTTTCTTTTATTTACAGGTTCTACAGTTTTTATAAAAGTTCAAAGAAAAAATAATCATCAATTCCTTATCTCTTCATTTTTGTTGTAAATGATATAATGATGTCATTAAATAATAGTAAAGAATAATTAATCTATTACACCTGTAATAATTTATACACAGAGAACAATTCGATCTAGTTAAGAAGGAAACGATTCGGTTCCTTCGGATTACCGAATTCTTTAGCAAGCACAAATTTACAAATTATTTGTTATCTTTCAAAATTAATTTGTAAAATTTTGCAATTTTTTTCTCTGATTCACCATTTTACAATTTCATTTTTCTTTAGTTCTTGACCGGTCATTTGATGCATTTATTTGGAAAAAAAAAAAAAAAGGGAGGGAGTGCTTATAATATAGTACCATTCCAAATAGTCCTTTATTACTTTTAATTAAATTAAAAGAAATCTTATAATTCGATTATTTTAGCACAATTAATTGATTGATAAAAATAATAATCAGTAAAAAAAAAAAAAAAAAAAAAAAAAAAAAAAAAAAAAAAAAAAAACTTTTGAAAATATGAATTTTTTAATAAAAATTGCATTTTTTTTTTAATTTTTACTTTAAATATTTTTAATTTATTTTTTAATCATTATTTTTAAAAATTCTGTATAAAAATTAAAATTTAGATATTTCTATTTATTTAAATGTAAAAGAAAAAAAAATGAAATTTTACAAATAATATTTTGAGTTATAACGATCTTAAATTACTGCACATTTTTAATAAATTTTAATTTTTTTAATTAAAAAAATATGAGAAGCGTTATCGAGTAATTTTTTTTTACAAATGATATTATTAACCATTACAAATATACATATATATATATAATAAAAAACGCAAAATTTTAATTTAATAAATAAAAATTGTTTTAAAATGTGTGCCGGATCCTCTTAATTTCAGTAATACGGAAGTAATAGGACTTCATCTTAAATATTACATTATCTCCATGGCAACCTAGAATCACTTCCTATAATGAGGTATCACTGAATTAGTTACATATGACAGATAATAGAATAATGATCATGGCAACCTAAAATCATTATCTATCATGGGATAATATTGAATTAATGACGTATGATAGGATTTAATAGAATAAAGAACATTTTTATTTGTATCATTTAAGTTCTGATTCTATCTTAATAAAATTTGTAATGACTCGACAACATTCTGTGACCTTTATATATGTTAAATTTCAAACTATTCGATTAAATATTTCGATTTTTTTTTTTTTTTCCAATTGATCGATTTTTTTTTTTTTTTTTTTTTTTTTTTTTTTTAAGGATTTAACAGTTTTATTTGCTGAATTTTCTCTTTGAACATTTAATACGTTTGCCTTAAAAGTTGCTATTCTGATATATTTTAATTAATATATTTTATTGTTTATAGTAAAATGTAATTATAAAGAGTCGCTTATGTATTTAATGATTTCATTTCTTCCAATTAAGTCTTAAGTGAACATCCAATATCTTTATGCTGAAAATTTTGATTCAATTTGAATTTATCACGTATCATTTTTATTAGCAATTATTTGCAGGTTTAAGTTTTTGGAATTCTCTAATTAGATAGCATTTTTAGTCACAAATATTTAACATAAATACACATCTAGTATTTAATTAAAATTTCGTTTCAATCAGGTGTTTAATTAAACATTTAATATTCAATATGTTTACCTTTAAAGCTACTATTCTGATACATTTTAATTAATATATTATATTGTTTATAGTGAAATGCAATTTTAAAAAATCGCTTATGTATTTAAGAATTTCATTTCTTCCAATTAAGTTTAAGTGAACATTCAATATCTTCACCTTCAAAAATTTCATTCAATTTGAGTTTATCACGTATCATTTTTATTAGAAAGTATTTGAAGGTTATTTGAATGTTTAAGTTTTTGGAATTCTCTAATTAAGTAACATTTTTAGGCGCAAATGTTTGAGATAGATACGCATATAGTATTTAATTAAAATTTCGTTTTAATCAGGTGTTTAATTAAACATTTAATATTTATATATTTGTCTTAAAAATAATTCATTTATTTAATAAACTTTGTTTATTTTTAACTATCATATTTAATCAGAAATAATTATTGATAGTCATTATACGAATTGAATAGTTCCAACTGAGCGAAAAATTGCCCAGGCCGGGAATCGAACCCAGATACTTGGCTTACAAGGCCAATGCTTTACGTGTTAAACTAACTGGGCGATAGCCGACTGGGATTTTTCGCTCAGATAACCTTATTGGTCATAACATCTGGTCTGGCATTTAGCCAGCTCGGCAGAATAAACCTCAGGTAATGATGGATACGTAGAAATGCTATTGTTTGATAGTCATCAATTTTAATTCAATAAATTAAAAAATATATAGAAGTTTTTGTATCTCCCAGACTTAATATTATCCAGTGATTTCGAAATGTTTTAAAAATACACAATTAAAACATTATAATTTAAAATTCTCAGGTGCTTACTTCATTGTATTCATTGTATCGTTCCATTAGGCATAAATATGTGAAAAATATAAAAATGTGCTGAACATGTGTATGATGTAACTCTTAAATATGAATATATTTCATATCAATCTATATTTCGGAATATTAAATTTATGAACGTAATACTTTATTCATATTGGTAAACTGCTTTCAGTTAATTGTAAATTCAAAAGAAAGTATAACTTCGATTCTTGAAAATTCATCTACGCAGAGTTAGGTGGTGTGCAAATATAACGTCATCAACTTTTTGGTAATTTGGAAACCCCCCCCCCCCGCCCCGGTAATAATATCGTTATCAAAGTGTTTTTTTTTTTTCGCTTTAGAATTTGTTTTATTTGTTTGCAGTCATATACAAAACTGGTTGCATTTATTTTTCACATACTTTATTGATTTAAATGATAAGCTGTCAATAAAATATAGCTTTATTCAAATGGCACTTAAAAGAGAGACATTTTCTATTTAACATTTATTATAATATATTTTCTATTTTATAATAGCTTTTTGTTACATAATGCATTCAACAGTAATAAAGTCTGTTGCATTTGCCCCGAACGGAGGAGAGATACGGTGCAAACAGAAATTCTTATCAACAGTAGAAGATGACAACATTCTTTTTCTTTTATTAATTAGTAAACACAAACTTCATTTAAAATATACTTCACATATGATTTCTTGAACCGTGTTTATATATGCATACATACACATATAAAGAAAAACAGGGATGTCAAACGCTAGAGTATCCCCTAATTTAGAATTAAATAATTTTTTAATAATTTAGTGATTTTAATAATAACTTTTCATAAAAAATATATAACAGACTAAAAAAAGATAACATAATATTTTGAACCATAGACCATGTTACAAATAAAAAGACAAAATTTTGATTGGATCAAAAATGATATATCGATATCATAAAGCAACCCCCCCCTCCCCCCTAAAATGATAATGTTATATATGCACAGCCCCTTAGAAATTAGCTGCCATTAATCGTCAAATGCTACTAAATAATTACATTTCACAACCACAAAATTATGTCTGGTCGTTAAATTTAACTCCCAGCTTTCTTTGATTTTAATTATTGTTTAAAAAACTTTTTCATTCATTTTAATATAAGATCTCAAGTGCTTGTACTTCAAAAGTAAATGATATTCTATTATGCTGTTTTTGATAAAAGATCGAATAACAATATGTGTCTTGCACTCTCTTGCACTTGTCAATCACCTCTGAGCAGAGGTGTAGTCGTAAAAATAACAGAGGATATACGGTCTAAGGCTGCGAGCGAACAGCACTACTTTTTATTACACTAAAAGAGCAATCAATCTATCTTTGTTTCGGAACGGAACAAAGGTGAAACCTCTTTAAATGATTTTTGAGGGACTGACCCTACCAAATTGATAAAGGAAGGGAAAGTGTTATCTACCCCATCTTCAGTCGTAAAGCTGTCAACTGATTTCGAGTTCGATTTCTCTCTTGAAGTTCAAAAAAGTTCACTGAAAAAGCAATTTATACATCAAAGCGCCGACACGAAAGATAAAAAATAGCGACGCCTGACCGCAAGAAGTTAGTGCTATGTGTCTGGTCCTTAACCAGAGGTTATATCTTAAGGACCGGGCAAACATAACTACTCTGAAGTTAAACTTTATTTTTGGAACTGCCTTTTCTTTTCTCTCACTTGCTGTTTACTGACAATGGGAAACGAGGGAGATACAATGGTCACGGGAGATCACTATCTTAACCCTACTGAAGGGAAAGATTCCCGTGCTACTCTTGGGTTGAAGTTGAACTGAAAAACTCATTTACATCAAACGCGCCGCCTGCGGACATAAAAGGCGCCGCCTGCAAACTGCAAAAAAACTTTGTGTGTGCTCGCTGCCTAGAGTATTTATACTATATCTTTTTCGAGAAACAGAGGGTATATATGGTACTCTTTAAAAAATCCAGAATCCCCCTCCACTACATCCCTGCTTAAGTATACACTTCCTTTCAACTAGAGAGAGCTATTTTAAAAACTAAATATCTTGGTTTATTTTTTTTTTTATTTTTTATTTTATTTTATTTTATTTTATTTTATTTTATTTTATTTTATTTTATTCTTTGTAATTATGAGATTGTTTAAAACTAACGTTGAACGAAAAAATTCTATTATCGTGTTTTTTGTTTTAAACATACATGCAACATTTTTTTATTACGTAATATTCCTCCTTCTTTAAATGTTCTCTAACATTTTTCTAGAATCCAAATATTGTTATAATGTATAAAGATATAACACAGATATAACATTTTTACAGTTTTATAGAAAGCCATTTTTTTATTTTGTTTTAGTTGTAATACAAGTATAAAGTGTTTATAATGTACACACACATCTGCCGCCCTTAACATACAAAAATAGAAACAATATTATTGTTAACATGATTGTGAAAATATATATATATTTAATGTAGGGATGCACCGAATAGTGATTTTGGCCGAATACCGAATGCCGAATATTCGGCCGACACTTGAACCGAATACCGAATATTCAGTTGGCCGAATAGTAATTGTTGAGCCGAATACCGAATATTCGGCCAACTGAATAGTTAACTATTCGGCTGAATACCGAATATTCAGCTTTCCAAATACTTTTTATATTTCAAAGTTTAAAGGTATTAAAATGTTACTTTTTAAAACAATTTTACATAGTATTTAATAAAAGAAACTTACATTTTGATAAACAAGGGTGTTTTATAAGAAAATTTAGTATTGAAAAAAAATCTGCCTTTAGTTATTTAAGAAGCACAATTGAGACTTTTTGAATTAATAAAATTTTAAATTTCATGGTTTCTTCTACGAATTAAAACAAACATTTTAAAATCAAAGAGAAATAATGAAAACATGGATGAAGTAAAACTTTACAGTCTCTTAATTGTCCTTTTTCAATAACTCAAGGCAGATTTTTTTCAATATAAAGTACAAATACTTTCAGTTTAATTCTGAATAAAGGAATATCTAACTCATAGTTATTTTCATATGAATGATGGCATTTTCCACCCTTCCCATCATATCATATTTTACAGAAATTAAATCAAAGCATGTAAGTTGAAAATACAGTACGGTATCTTATTTATTGTTAATGCAACAAACGAAAACATAAGTTTGATCTAAAGTGAGATGAAATACAATGTATTTATGAGTCAATAAATTGATTATGGTTTCATGAACAAAAATTGCCTTGATAGCTATTACTATTCTCAAAAGTTTTTCTTTCTTGTTTAAGGTCTTTTATTTGGGAAAAGCAAGAAACGGAATATTTACTAAACAAAATTTAGGAACTTTCATTTGCACATCATTTATTCTTAAGGAGAATCCTAATAAATCACCATTTTAATCCTTCTCATGGTTAATTTTCTTAAGTTATACTTTATAAACAACAAATAAATAATGTAAAAACATTCTATTTTATTTAAATATGACTTTCTTTTTAATTATTTTAAATATATTTATAAATTGACAGTTAAAAGTTGAAATTGTGAAAAGTTTTTAAAAATTTGTTTAAAAAGGTTTCATTGAATATATAAGATTTGGCCGAATACTTTGATATTCGGCTAAACCGAATATTCGGCAGGCCGAATAGTTTGATATTCGGCCAAGCCGAATATTCGGCTGAACCGAATAGTTTGATATTCGTCCTAACCGAATATTCGGTAACATGGCCGAATAGGCCGAATACCGAATAGATACCGAATATTCGGTGCATCCCTAATTTAATGTTACATGATATGATATAACATAAAACTGAAATCATGAAATGAAGTTTGGCACTTCGAAAAAAAATTATAGGCATAACTCGACACATCTCTTAGAATGCCTAATTTCTGATTTTGCATCTACGTAATAAAGTTTAAATTAACTTTTAAAAATTAAATGGAGATATCATATTTTAATAAAAACATTTTAATAAAAATTTTAATTTTACTTAAGAAAGATGTTATAATAAAAATAAAAGACATTGACATGTTTCGGAACCGTCAAATAAGTTCCATAATCATAATATAAATAAAATAAAATTATAATATAAATAAAACGAAGTCAGGAGATATCATAATTTTATTACATGTTTAAATTCAGCTCATTAAATGAGGAACAAAACCAAATGTTTAATCAATTTTGAATCATTTAATAGTGTACTATAAATGATTGAAAGCTAAATTATTTACTAACGAGAAATGTCAGTTATTTAGACATACACGCATAAATATTTTATATGTATTTTATTATTTATGTTTTTCATATTTACATCTATTAATTAAACATTTATATTAATTGTTGTTTAGTTTTAGCTGATGTTTATTCAGCAATTTTTGTGTAAAGTAAATTATTAAAGCTTTTTTTTTCTTTCTTTTTTTCTTAATATGACTTACTATTCAGGATTCGGCGATATATATCAATGAATATATACTTGGATATCTATCATAATATATGACCAATATATTTTTTTTTTTCAAAATATCACGATTTTTCATATTTTCACACAGTTTTTTTTTTTTTTTTTTTTTTTTTTTTCAAAATATTATTGTGTATTCTTTTTATATTTTAAATCTTAAGCTTTTCTTGTAAATGAAATTTTCATAGATAATTTAAACTTTCGCTCTGCCAGTTACTTTTTTAACCAAGTACAACAATCAAGGAAAAAAAAAAATCTGAATTTTAAAAGTTGAATTTTTAAATGTAGGACTAATAGGACAATATTTAAGTAAAACAGGCAATGAAAGATAAACTTGTCCAATTTATGTAACCAATTATTTGCATATTCATTGAAAATAATCTTTTCTCAAAACAAAACAAAGCAAACTGGAAATTGCACGTCAAGCATAACAAATGTAGTGTATTCGTAAGGAAGTTTTAAAAACATTCAGAACTTGATGTGCTATGTGCTAGTATACAGTACTTCGGATGCAGTAAAGTATCCGAAATCTCTTGAGTATCCCTGTAAATATTATCTGATTTCTATTATACAGAAAGTAACTTGTAATAAATCTCAGCAACGTATATCAATTTCTTTAAATGCAATAGAATAATTTGGTAAGCCCTGTAAATTAATAACAAATACTCTATGCACTTCAGATTGTACAAAATGTACATTTTAGTATATACTTCATTGATGCATATCAATTTTCTTATATTTGAAAGAGTGTAATATCATTAAAATACACTTGAAAGTATTTTTTCCCATTGGCCGTAATGTAACGGAATACTTTCGATTGCCCCATTAATTAAATTGTGTATTCGATTTTCATGAAATTTGTAATGACTTGACAAAATTATGCAACAATTATATATTTTAAATTTCAAATGATTCGGTTGAGTAGTTTTTGCTCTGTTATATGCGGACAAGCGGACGGACGAATTGAATGACGACTATGAGTGGTACGTATTTATATAATTACGAACTAACCTAAAATAGAAACATATTTAGAATACTGCTTTTTTTAACATTTAATAATAAGTGCAATAAGATTTAATTCCTAATCTATATTAAGCCTGAAATAATTTATAATAATCTGTTACTTGACTATTTTGAAAATATCTGATATATATATATATGTATAAATATGAAATACTTTCGAAAATATTATATTTACTAACTTTGTTACTAAATATACTCACCCTTCCCTGCCTCTTATACTCTTCTCTGTTTATTTTTGGGCTGATATTCCTCTACGTTTGACATTTTTGCCATTTTTGTCAGTTGTAAATGATTTCTTCTTCCCAGTGGATGGATTATTTTGATTAATATTTTCTTCTGCAAATAAATCAGCCGACCTCTTTATCTCTTTAGCATATGTGCCGTTTTTATATCTGGTGAAAGATTTCTCTTACCATAAATCGTTGAATTATCTTTGGGTAGTTTTTCTCCGCAAATAAATCAACCAACCAGTAAAAATTACAGCCTCTTTTTTATTATTATCTATACATAACCACACGGTTGCTAAGAGTAAATATTAATATGTGCTGTTTATTTTAGTTTATTTAGATGTAAAATCAACAAAAATCATAAGAAAATACATAAAAATGTGTACTTTTTCGAAAAGGGGGAATATATTTCCCAATGGATTACAAAGATAACACAAATTATAGATAAGACTTATTATGCAATACCTTTTATTTATCGTTTTATTATAGCGAAATATTAACTAAAATAACTATATTACTATACAAAATGATGTGCTAATTATCATATTCTGCGAAGCAATTTATTTTGGTTGTGAAGCAAAGATGGACATTACACATAGTACACGTATTATACATCCTATTTTCTATGTGGCATTTGGTGCAACTTGTATATAAAATTTAGATAAAATTATAATTCTGTATAAAAAATATAGATAAAGTTATAATTAAATACGACAATCACCGATTTTAAAAGTAGGGGGGGGATTTTTCCCTTAGTTGAAAAAAAAAGTTAACTCTTTCAGGGGCAATGTGATTTTATTCGTAAGCACTTTGCTTTTATTCGTAAGCTGAAATGCTTTAAAACATCAGAATTTACAAAAAATGTTTAATAAAACCTTTTCTTCATGTACATAATAAAAGGAAAATTTTCATTACAAAATTCTGGTGTCGAATGGCATTTAAGTTTTAAAATAAAGTGGTTCAAAAATGAATCACTGGCTTTAAAGGGGTTCTTTCGTGTTGCCCGGATTACATTTATCAGGGCAATTTGCATTTGGTGCAACTTGTATATAAAATTTAGATAAAATTATAATTCTGTATAAAAAATATAGATAAAGTTATAATTAAATACGACAATCACCGATTTTAAAAGTAGGGGGGGGGGGATTTTTCCCTTAGTTGAAAAAAAAGTTAACTCTTTCAGGGGCAATGTGATTTTATTCGTAAGCACTTTGCTTTTATTCGTAAGCTGAAATGCTTTAAAACATCAGAATTTACAAAAAATGTTTAATAAAACCTTTTCTTCATGTACATAATAAAAGGAAAATTTTCATTACAAAATTCTGGTGTCGAATGGCATTTAAGTTTTAAAATAAAGTGGTTCAAAAATGAATCACTGGCTTTAAAGGGGGTTCTTTCGTGTTGCCCGGATTACATTTATCAGATGATGTGAGTGTGAGATCATTTTAATTCCTTTGCATATTTTTAGAAAGAGTATAGGAAACTGAGAAAAAAAAATCCAAATAACGTAGTTGAAATTTCGAAATTTCCAAAATTTGATTCCAAAAATCGTATCAGTAATCGTAAAATATGGTACTGTAAGCCGTAAAACTCGTTCTCTGCAAGCAATCTACAAAAAGAAAAATGTCAAATAAAGCATTTTGTGCAATCAGAACACAATCTTTTCGAAATGTTTTCCGTTCTGTATAAGATTTTTACAGCTTACTTAATAAACAAACCATTTACCGCATAATTCTATGGATCTTTGTTTTTGATAAATTTAATCTTGAACTCAAGGTCTTATTCGCTGGACACCCTGTATGTATATCATTAAGGTAGCCAAATAAAGTTTCGAAAATTTATTAGAAGCTAAATTTTCGTATTGGCCTCGTTTAAGGAGTTAAAAGCCAAGAAAATCTTTAAAAATTACTGTTTACGGTCAGAAATCTTAATTCCGATAGTTTTAGTGGTTTACATGTCGTAAATTTGTGTTTTACTTGTTTTTCATTATTTTATTTCTTTATTGCGGACCAGTAAACTCAGGAGCGTGCGAAGGAAAAATTGCGACCGGGGCAAAGCTATAAGTTAGCACCCCCCCCCCCCCAACATTTTCTTGTGACAGGCCAAAAATAATGTTCGTACACTGTCAGAAAAATTCGTCAATATACACTAAGTTATCGTTATTTTTTCACAAATAACTTCTGTTCTCCCAGAAAACGTATTTGTTCTGTGAGTTCATTCCGAAAGTCGAAAAATGAGGAAACGATTCCGTTTATATCTAGCACGCATGCGCATTGGGTCTGTTAGTAATAAATTCGAATTTATTTTTATGAAAAACAAAAATATTCTATCGATTAAAATGTCTAATTTAGTTTTAAAAGACAAAAATGTTTTCGAATTTAAAAATAAATAACAATTGCTTTCTTTATTCGTTCAAAAATTCTCACAATCTGTTATTCAAAGTTGGATAAGTTGAATAAAGTTCAATATACTAAGTTATTTCTATGATAAATATTCGCATATAAAATATACTTTAAGTGAAGACATTTAAAAAAATATTTTAATTAAAAAATAAAATGAAAAAAAAAAAAAAAAAAAAAAAAAATTGATATTATTAAAAAAAATCTTATCGAATAAAAATAAAACATCCATGTTTTTTCTCTGACAATCTACGTTATATATTTAAAATTCACATTTTTATACTATATTAATACTAAACGTAAAGGAAAAAAAAAAAAAAAAAAAAAAAAAAAACAGCCACAGTTTTATTAAAGATGAAAACTTTCCGAGATTAACTGCAAAATTAAAAGCTTTTTAACGAAATACACCAAACCACACCCATATGAAATCAACGCTTCTATTTTAAAGCAAATTCTTCGTGAGCAATCGTGGCGCTGTGGATAAGTGTTGGCCTTGTAATCCTGGGGTCCTCAGTTCGATCCCCACCTCTTCCGCGTTGATTTTTTCCAAACTTTTTTCAAGTGACGGATATTTTTCCTCTTTTGACGGAGAAAAAAATAAACGGAAAATCGTCAATGTACAGACAATGTCTGGCAGCAGTGCTGCCAGTATTTTTTCCGTGAAAAGACGGAAGTTTTTTTGAGAGTGTAGTATAAATTTGATGTCCCTTAAATTTCCGGCCCCGGGGCGACCGACACCTTTACTTATCCCCTTCGCACGGCGCTGTGCTTATTGGTCCTTGCTTGGAACCAGTAACTTTTTTTCATGAATTCTACCGCTGACTATATGTAATGAAGCATGTGAACAAAATGAATATTTAAACTACGTTAAAAAACTTTCGCATGTGTGGGAGGAAAAAAGACATCCTTAAAACAATATGTTCATCTCTATAAAAAGAAAAACAAACAAAAAATGAAAAAGATAAAAAAAAAAGAGTCTATGTACCACTGAAATTTCATTACTATATTATTACAATATATTTTTAAAAAAATAATAAGTCAGGAATAATGATGAATAGCCAAAATATGCGGCATCAAAACATTATCTGACTTTTGAAACAAATAAATATTGACAGACATGGAGACAAAAGGTTTTTTATTCTTGCCCTTGAAGAATACAATGGACAATTGTGTAATAAGCTTGGAATTTTATATTTTAAAAAAAGTATTAAAAAAAACCTTTTATTTATTTGCTTAATTAAATATCTTGAAGTGCTTTATTTGAATATTCGAGATAAGTTATCGTGTTTGAATGAATAAATGAATGGATTTTATTTTTAGACAATGCGATTTTACATCGTGATTTTTTTGTAAATTACTAGACTATTAATGATGCCCCCCCCCCTCCCACTCTTCCCTAACGCAGAATCATTTATTTATTTATTTTTAAGATTAGATTAATACATTCTGTAAAACTCGGTCACACTGAGAAAGAAGTTAATAATTAAAATTATTGGTAGAACCGGCTGTATTGTTTGTAGATTAACAGTTTGCAATTAAATTACCAATACATTTTCTGATTATGAATTTGAAACTCTAGTAAAAAGAAGAAAAAAAAGAAAAAATAGATACTACTTGTTTAACCCGTCGACCAAAAAACGATCGCCAAACTATAATATTAAATGCCAATAATAGATGATCGTGAATGTCACATTTAATGACATTAAATAGGATACATGTGTTTAAAGCGTCATTAAGTTAATTTTTTTTTGCACTTTTATTAATATTCTACTAATCGTTTTTTTTTCTTTCTTTTTTCGTTATTAAAAAAAAAAAGAGTCAATATGTATAATTTGGCTATTTGTTTGGCAATTTGTATAATTAAGCGAAATTCATCGACGGGATAACAAAGTAGTATAAAAAAAAAATACAACTGATTGTCATTTATTTTTTATTAGCAAACTTTATATAAAAAAAAAATAATTTCCTCGTTTTTCTGTGGTTTCGTTCATCTGGCGAAACTTTATTTGTCTCTATTCTCTGTCTGTCCATCAGAGAGTCCGTACACAAAAACTGTGTAAGTTAGAGACTTCAAATTTTGTTTACTTACAACCAGGGCTGTAGCTAGAAGTGATGTATAGGGGGGGGGGGCTCAAGGGATTGTACGGGGGGCTCATAATTTTTTTCTCTCTCTCTGACTCAGAAAGATAAATTAGTGCATTTTCTCATTATAGGTACTATGTTTCTTATTAAAGTGTTGTAATAACTTCATTTTATACTAAGAAAAGTATATGATGATGAAAATTTTGAGTGTATAACTGGAACAGAATTAAACATCCATATTAGCTTCATATGTACATATTAGCTACATATTAGCTTCATATGTACAAATAGGATGAGGGAGTGTTAAATTACTTATTTTAGATGCAGTATTTCTGCAAAACTGTGAAAGAGTCTCAAAACTAAATTAGATTTTTGAACAGAATTTCATTTGAATTTTCAAGACAGAAATGCATTTAGTGACCTTGGAATCTTTTCCAGGGGGGGGGGGGGGGCTCAAAATATTTTAGGGGGGGCTGAGCCGCCCATAGCGCCCCCTTAGCTACGGCCCTGCTTACAACTGAATATCTTGTGCCACACGACAAGTTATAAAATTTTGGGGGAAAAAAACCCTAATATATTTTAATTAAAAAAATTCTTTCAACGTCATCCATTCATTTTTGCGATTTAAGTTTCAAAAGAGAACCTTAATTTCAACGTTTTGCCTGTAGGCATCGTGTCTCGGAGTTACAGCATCTCGCTAGTAAACAGAAGATTCTTAGTTCGATTCCCGATGGTGGAACTTAAAATTTTCATCCTAAGATGAGTTCAATAAGAAGAAATTTCGTATTTCTGGCCAATTTAAGGGTTTATATTATTAGGTTTCATTCATCTGACATTCATGATATTTTTAAAAATTCAATTTTCTTTCTATTTAAAAAACTTTTGTGATTAATTAATGGTTCAGTATATTAATTTTAATTTTAAACAATAGAAGAAGCTCAGAAGGTTTTAAACTTCTCTTGCAATGCGGATTTTGAAAGGTGTTAGGTTTTAAATAATCTTAAAAAATCATATTTAATAAGCTATTTCTTTAAAATCGATTTTTGCACAGTTTAACCCTTTTGCGGCGGGAGCCTTTTACGGAATTTTTAATGCTTTGTCACCGGTTATTAAAAACAGAAACTTGTGCCTTATTAAATCGAAAATACGCTCCAATTAAATAATGCAAATTTTACAGTAAAATTTTACTGGTGGGGATAAACAAGGATTCTTGAGCCTTTTTGCGGCAAATATACGTATCGCTCGTCCCCAAGGAGTTAACCCTTTATCTACCGAATTATTTATCACGAAATTGATCCACCTCAATAATTACCTTCTTTAATATCTGAAGCAGTGTTCTCGTTGTCGCTCGCCAATGCGCCAAATTGCGACTCAATTCTTCATTTGGCGAGTCAACAAGCGATTCAATTCGCCAAATTGCTAGTGCTCAATTTTTGCTTTCTCCTTTTTTCTTTTTCGTTTTTCATACATATGCATATATATTTTTATATAAATATTTTTAATATATTTGTAACGGATAGTTGAAATTAGATTAATAACAATAGCTGTCACAGTTATAAAAACTTGGGTTCTTTTAGAACGTATTGAAAATAAGGGAATACTTTAAATTTAAAAAATTAAAGGCTTTTTTTTCTTTTTTCTTTTTTTCTGCTACACGGCGAATCTATTTTGCCAATACTTTTTTCATTTGGCGAATGTTTTTATTTTTAATTAGGCAAATTACTGACGTTCGTCAAATGTCAGCGAGAACACTGATCTGAAGGTATACTAGAATTTTTAGATAATACTAATGTGGAATTTAGACATTTTTTTAAAAATTAAAACTGATTAAACACATCGGTAGTTATATTTTTTTATGAAATATTTGCAAAAATAATCAGATTAATTAACCAGGACTACTCTTTTGAAAATATTACAATTCTTAAAAAAGCAATGAATTTAAATGCATCCTGATCCTCTGTATAAATGGAAACACTTTTGCAGTTGAATATGTTTCATATGATTTTATTTAAAGAAAGAAAAGAAATACCTACAAACAGTAGCGTCAACTTTTGAAAAATATTGGGTTGGATCCAGGGCCGTAGCTAAGGGGGCGCTATGGGCGGATCAGCCCCCCCCCCTAAAATATTTTGGGAAAAAGTTCCCCCCTGGAAAAAGTTCCAAGGTCACTAAATGTTCCGAAAATTCAAATGAAATTCTGTTCAAAAATCTTGTTTAGTTTTGAGACCCTTTCACAGTTTTGCAGAGTTATTAAATCGTATCTAAAATAAGTGTTTCAACACTCGCTCATCCTATTTATACATATGAAGCTAACATGAAGCTTAATTTTGCGCCAATTATACACTCAAAATTTTCATCATCATATACTTTTCTTAGCATAAAATGAAGTTATTACAACAGTTTAATGAGAAACATAGTACCTACAATATGAATATGCATTAATTTATCTTTCTGCGTTAGAGATTAGAAAAAAATTATGAGCTCCCCCCCCCCTATAGTTCACTTCTAGCTACGGCCCTGGTTGGATCAAAAATGGGTGGTGCTTTGGGTGGGTCTAAAAAACATTGGGTGGGCTCAAAGATATTTTGGTAAAATGGTACAACTAGTTTTTTTTTTTTTTTTTTTTTTTTTAAGGATGGACAGCTGGTGAGAGATAAGATTTTTAAATCAGGTTATCATGTTTTAAGACAGTTAAATTTTTTTTTAAATCATATTCTTATGCGTTTTTAATCATAAAGACGGTAATATTTATTGTAATATCATCATAGCATTCCCATGACAACAAATTGAAACAGCAGAAAGTTAAACATTTACATTTCAATAATTTTGGATTCATGGATTTCAATCGGAAAATTAAAAGTTGTGGTCATTGACAAAATAAATTTTGTTCTCGGGAGAAAAATGAATAACAAAAAATAATGAAATAAATAACGAAATAAAACAAAGAAAACTGGTACGCTAGAGATCAAAATTATTGGGTGGGCTCATGCCCCCAGGAGCCCATATAAGTTGGCTCCACTATTTACAAAAATGAATAATAAAACTACCATTTTTTGAAATATTTAGCTTCGACTGTTTCTCTATTCTATCTAAATTTGATAGAGAAGAGTATTTAGTGTGGAAAGAATAAAAAAACTGTTATTAATAGACAGAATAAATAAGTTTTATATAAAGTTTTCTTCAATGGTACTTTAAAGTACCATCGGTGCATAAAGGGTACCGGTCCCCAGTTGTATCAATAATCTCTCCACAAGTTATGAAGCAGGCACTTATCAATGATGGATAATACAGTCACTTGATGCTGAAAATAAGTATATGAAGTACATAATAGTATCGTGCATATCCTTTAATACAATATTAATTATTTCAACATGATGCGTGTTGTGTCATTCCAAACATAAACGAAATTAAATTTCCCTGAGGGGCCACGATAGTAATGTTGCCACGTATTTACATAATTTATAATGTCAAAAACAAAAGGCGTTGCAAAAAATTCTTTTTCTTTACGGGATATATAGAAAATAGGTAATTTATTATTTAAAAATAAGTAACTTAGGGAATAATATATTTTTTATAGTAGTAAAAAGAAGATAAATATTTTTTCCTTCATTTAATGTGATTAGAAAATATTTTTCTGTGGATACCATAGATGGTAACATTTATTAATTATTTCTTAAATTTTATTTAATCAAACGAAATCTAAAATGTGCGTCACATATATATATAATTAAAAAAAAAAAAAAAAAAAAAAAAAAGATTTCCTTATATATATTTTCCGGAATAATTAAAACTTTGAGTGCCATGTCAGTCACCTGTCATAACGCTGAATTTTACGTTTAGGCCGCTTCAGTCATCGGTGACATGACACTGAACTTTCCGATCAGCCCGCGTGGAGTCACCGGTGGCTGACAGTCTAAAATTTTATGTAAAATTTTAAAATATATATATTTTTAAAGTAAATACTGAAAATTTATATAAAATTTACTTAACTTTTATTTATTACATAAGTTTGTACTTTCTTAATATCTTAAAACAATATAATTTTGTTAGTTTTATATCGTATTTTACACTGTCAGTCATCGGTGACTGAAGCGGGCTAAATGGAAAGTTCAGTCTCATGTCAATCACCGTTGCACTAAATGTGTTAAGAGATGTTGGCATCTATTGGATATCACCATAAAAGATGATAATAATTACTATAATAGATTACTAGTCTGTTTAAGAAATAGTATTTTCTGTATGCTAATATTCTGTTATTCAAATATATTAATTATAACTTTTATCATTGAATTCTTACTTTAATTACAATGCATTAGTAGTTTTGGGGATAAATAAATAAATATATATATATATATATATATATATATAATACCATTAAAAGTAGACAAGATTCACCAATGGATTTTATCAACAAAACAATAAACCAAAACGAAGAATTAAATTGAATTATAGTAAACAATATTAACCATTTGAAATTAACCATTGAATTTAATAACTTATAGCACATTGAACATTGAAGGAAAAAAGAATAATATGAATACAAATGAAATTTGTAGAACCAAAGCAGAATCTTCAGATCCCAAATACTTTGGAACTACAAATGGAGTGTGTGGTTTCATCTTCGTATTTGCCATGAAAAAGCAAAACAATACGAATTTGGGACTACCATCACACAAAAACCAAATTATTAAACAAGGAACAAAGATATTTTACAAAAAGGAGTTAAAAGTAAGTAAAAATAATAGTTATCCATAACAAACAAAAAAGATAAAGCTGAATGGAAATATAATTGAACCGGAAAAATAATTAATAATCGATATTAACATTAAATTAATAAAATGATTAAAATTAGAATTAAGAGATAACATTCATATTAACATATAACTTAAAATACATTATTGTTACTTTAATCAGTTACATTTATTGTGACTTTACATGGTAAAAACTCATTATCTTAATATAGGATAATAAAAATTAAAAAAAAAATAAAAAAAAATAAAAAAATAATAATAGTAATATTATTATTAATAATACCAAAAATTATATCAATAACATTAAAAATAATTTGATAATTAAAATATAGCTATTTAACTATAGATATAACTAGACAAATATCCCTATATTGGTGTAAATTAAACAGTTTAAAAATTATGTTAAAATAAATAACCCACTCTCAATTTTTTTTTTAAATAAATAATTAACCTTTGCGTTTTTATCCAGACAACACCACCCTCCTCCGTACTCTAACATCTACCCACCCAACCAACCTATATATATATATTTTTTATTACTTTTTAACATTTTTAATTTTTTATTATTATTTTTATGTTTTATAATTTTTTTATACATTTTTTACGCAAGGAATTAATTATAAGATCATGTAATATCTAATTATAAATTAAAGCATATATGAATTTTTTAGGATAACCATTATTTATAGCATCATATACAAGCTTTTTAATATTAGTATTAATTAAATGGGAAGAACATAGACATTTTATTCTATAAAAATGGTTAAGTATTATATTACGATATACAGAATTATGAAGACATGATTTAAAATTAGTAAAGGTATTAACTTTAAAATTAAATTCTTTCCTTTTGTCATAAATATCAGTTATAAATTTGTTCTCTTTTAATATAATTTTAATATCTAAGAAATTGATTGTATTATTAAAAAGTAGGTTTTTTGAAAGTTCTAGATTAGAAGGATAATCAACAGGGAATTGAGATATACAGGTGTTATCAGTATCAATTAAAATTACATCATCTATATATCGATATAAATGTATTGTATTATTTAAATAATGACGTTCATAATAATATAAGTATAAGTCAGATAATACACTAGATGTACTACCACCTTGTGGTATACCAACATGTTGAATATATATATTTTTATCATGCATGATAAAATTATTATAGATAATGAAATTAGTTAAGGTATGAAAATAATCAGAATCGATATTATGTGATATGTCCTATATATATATATGTTATAACCTAATTCTAATTTAATTATTTTATTAATTTAATTTTATGTAAATATCGATCATTAATTATTTTCTCCGGTTCAATTATATTTCCATTCAGCTTTATCTTTTTTGTTCGTTATGGATAAATCATAGCAAATTTTTTTCTTCTTTTTCAAATTATTTTTTTCGTCATTTGGCGCGCATGACATTCTATTTAAAAAAAAGAGCAACCCTGCTGTTCCTGCTACGATCCGATGCTTGAATTTCTAACAAACTGGTTTTTCTACGTGATACTGTTTTAGCTCGTATAGTAAACTATTGCTTCTTGCTTTTATAATTTATTAATAATTCTATTGCGCTGTCCTCTACATCAATGGTGATAACCAGATAAGTTTCTTTTTTTTCTCAATATCTTGTTTTCATATTTTTTATCGAAATTATATATGCAAGTAATGTTTATCATTTCCACGTGCATAAATAGGGTTAATTTGTACTCTTGTTACTGACACTATTTGCTGCACGCTATTGTTTCAATATATGTATATTTTCATTTTTTCAACTATTTATTTCTATGTTCCTTGTTTAATAATATGGTTTTTGTGTGCTGGTAGCCCCAATTACGTATTATTTTGCTATTTCGTGGCTAATACGTGGATGAAACCGCACACTTCATTTGTAGTTCCAGAGCTGACGATTCTGTTCTGTGGACTACAAATTTCCTTTGCATTCATTTTATTTTATTTATTTATTTATTCAGATATACTCGTTTCACTAATTTATTTATTTATTTATTTATTTATTTATTTTTTTTTTTTTATAATTCAATTCTATTCAAATCCTTCGTTTTGGTTTATTGTTTTATTGATAAAATTTATTGGTGAATTTTGTCTACTTTTAATGGTATTATATATATATATATATATATATATATATATATATATATATATATATATATATATATATATATATACAGTCGAGTCTCTCTATAACGAAACTCCATACATCGAATTTCTCTATATAACGAATTTTTAGTAGGAACGGTCCCCTTTTCACATGATTACATTAAAAACAGTCTCTATATAGCGAAATATCTATCCATATAACGAATTTTTTCATAAATTGGTCTTAATTTATTTAGTTTTAAAAAACTTCGAAATCATATGGAATCAATTTTCTATCAGTTATTTTTGATTTATCGTCAGTGTCGAGTTTTTTTTTTATATTACTTCTCTCCTTATTCTTTAAATCCAACGAATTCATTCCACCTCCCACACACCTTTCCACATTCTTCTCAAGACAGAGTTAATTGGATTGATAAACACGTAAGAGAGGAATCAATGAGAGGCACATAAGAGAGGCATTCAAATGGAGGAAAATGTTAACTACAATTTTTTCATTCCTTGCTAAAAATTGAGCTTTTTTTTGAGAGCGTAACAATTTTAAAATCAAAACAACAAAAAATTACAGATTTCTTTTTCTGAAACTAATGCAAGTCTTCCTTATTTGATTTTCATTAAGCTTTCAAATAAATGTCTGTCCTCTTTTTTGAAACAACTTAAATAATTAAGAAATAAAATGTTAGGTTAATATTTACTTTTAAATATTTCAAATTCTTAATTCAAAAGATCAAAAATAACATTTGTTCAAATTTCACACATTAAATACGATTTTTAACATCATTCTCTATACATCGAATTTCTCTATATAACGAATTTTTTACTGGAACGGTGGATTTCGTTATATAGAGACTCGACTGTATATATATATATATATATATATATATATATATATATATATTTATTTATTTAAATAGAGTTTACATTTGTCTTCATTATTTTCTAATTTCGGTTTCACGTATTATTTGAACGATAAAAAAAAAAAAAAATGCATTTGAAATGTATTTCTAACCAAAATTTTAAAATCAGCAGATACAAAATAACATTTCTTTAGTAAATAAAAACAGAAAAAAAAATCTTTTGAAAATTCAGTTCTATTCTTTTTTGATAAACCGAAACACATTTCGTAAAGGATTCTGAATAATATTTTGGCACCTGAAGGATGGAAATAGTCGAAATATCATGAAATGAAAAATGCATAAGAAAAAGGAAAAATAGATCCAAACGGAATGTGAATAGAGAGAAAAATGCGGAAAAATATGGAACAGCAACGTCTTGAAAATGAGGAGTAAAAAGCAAGGAGTTAAAAAAAAAAAAAAAAAAAAAAAAAAAAAAAAAAAAAAGGGGCAAGAAGTTAAAAAAAAAAAAAAAAAAAAAAAAAGGTAAACAATCTTGGATGCGTATAAATTTTCATCATAAAATGGTCAGTGCTCTCGTGTCACAATTTTCTGTAGTGTCAGATAATACTTTTCTTGTAAAACGAAATCAAAGTTTTTAAGTTCAAATAACTAAACACGATTTTATTTTATTTTTTGTGAATTTCTCTTTTCCTTTTTATTTTCTTCTATCTTTAGAAGAAAAAAGTATTAGTATTTATGGTGATGATATATATATACATATTATAACCATTAATTGTAAAACAATATATATCAAAAAAAAAAAAAAGTTTTAGAAGGAGTATTTGGAATTTGCAGAACTATAGTAGACTCGTCGAACCCTAAATACTGTAGAACTACAAGTAAAGTGTGTGGTTTCATCTTCGCATCAGCCATGAAAAGCAAAATAATACGAATTTTGGGTTACTAACACACATAAAACCAAAAAAAAACTAGTCGTTGGGGGCCACCGTAATACTTACCCATCATGGATATGCATAATATAAAATATGAAAATAAAACATGTGTAAAATATTTATAAAATGCACTGCAATTCCAAGATAAAATTTAAACGCAAATTTAAATAGTTTAATATACATAGTCATGCTTTATTAATGAATTGCTGATGAGCCAAATTCGACAAATTATATAAAATGCCAAAATACTCAAGTAATACCGGATTGCGTAAAAGAAACATCCTTATAACTCTAAAAATAATAATCATATTAACTAACAATTTACTGTGTCGGATGAAGCGTCTCATGTCCAATTAAAATATATCTTTGAATTGAAATTTGATTAAAATACAGGGTCATGAAAAATCAAAGAATGCGGAAAACAGGATTACACATATCTCGGCAACTAATAATTCGATTGACTTCGTTCTTTATGCAAAATTTGTGTTATTTTATTGCCTTTTACATCCACTCTTTAAAATAAAAAAATTCGAAAATTTTTAGTTACCTTTCATCAGAATGAATTTTTCGAGAGTCCAAAAAAATAGTTCCGGATAATCGAGGTTACTGATATTAAATAGGCTTCGTCTCATTCTTACATACTAAGTACATACAAAATTTCAAGTCTCTATCTCAATTTGTTCGGGAGATAGAGCGTTTACAGACAGACAGACAGACGGACGGACGGCAAAAAAAATTTTCAAAAAAATATGTTTTTCGGAATCTCCAGTATCTGAAATGTGTAAATCTGTCAAAATTTTTTTTTCGATTTTCAAAACGATTGCAAGACTTACCCTATACTACGTATGATGGGTAAGTAAACTAGTCGTTGGGGGCCACCGTAATACTTACCCATCATAGATATGTATATGAAAATAAAACATATGAAACTATTTATACAATGCATTGCAATTCATAAACAAAATTTAAATATTGTTAATATACATAGTAATGCTATATTAAAGAACTGCTGATGTACCAATTTGGACAAATTATATAAAACGCCAAACTACTCAAGTAGTACTTAACTGCGTAAAAGAAATATCCTTATAACTCCAAAAATAATAATTCTATTAACTAACAATTAACTGCGTCGGATTAAGTGTCTCATTTCCAATTAAAATATACTTCTGAATTGAAATTTGAATGAAATACAGGATCATGAGAAATCGAAGAATGTGGAAAACAAGATTACAAATATCTCGGCAACTAATAATCCGATCGACTTTGTTCTATATGCAAAATGTGTGTTATTTTATTGCCTTTTACGTCCATTCCTTAGAACAAAAAAATTCGAAAATTTTTATGTACCTTTCATCAGAACGAATTTTTCGGGAGTCCGAAAAAAATAGTTCCGTATAATCGAGGTTGCTGATATTAAATAGGGTTCGTTCTATTCTTACATACTAACTACATACAAAATTTCAAGTCTATCTCAATTTGTTTGGGAGATAGAGCGTTTACAGACAGACGGAGGGCAAAAAAAATTTTCTAAAAATATGTTTTTCGGAATTTCCACTATCTAAAACGTGTAAATCCGTCAAAAGAAAAATTTCGGTTTTCAAAACGATTGCAAGACTTACCCTATACTACGTATGATGGGTAAGTAAAAGGAGAAAAAGTGTAAAACATTATTAAAATGGATAGATAAGGAAAAAATTTATCATACACTAATGTTTAGCTATGTAAAAAGAGGATATAAATGTTTCCGCGTATTATTTGAACGACATAAAAAAAAAAAAAAAAAAAAAAAAAAATGCATTTCTAACCGAAATTTTAAATTGCAGCGAACACAAAATAACATTTCTTTAATAAATAAAAACAGAAAAGAATCTTTTGAAAATTCAGATCTATTTCTTTTTGATAAACCGAAAGATATTTCGGAAAGGATTCTGAATAATATTTTGGCATTTGAAGGATGCAAATAGTCGAAATATCATGAAATGACAAATACGCGAAAGGAATGAGAAAATGCATAAGAAAAAGGAAATAGATCCAAACAGAATGTGAATAGAGAGAAAAATGCGGCAAAATATGGAAAAGTCGCGTCTTGAAAATGAGGAGAAAAAAAAAAAAAAAAATGCAAAAAGGAAATGGGGATTTAAAAAAAAAAATAGAAAAAAGAAAACAAGGAGTAAAAAAGGCAAAAAATCTTGAATCCGTGAAAAAAAATTTCATCATGAAATGGTCAGTGATATTACGTTCTCGTATCGCATTTTTCTGTAATGTCAGAAATATATATATATATATATATATTAGATATCTTATATATATATATATATATATATATTAGATATATTAGATATAGATATATTCTGATATATATATATATATATATATATATATATATAAATATGTATATTTCTTTTTTTTTTTACACGAATTCAGAGTTACCAAGTTCAACTAATCAAACATGATATTTTTCTTTTTTGTGAATTTTTTTTCCTTTTTACTTTCTACTAACTTTAGAAGAAAAAAGTATTAGTATTTATTATGATAAATGCATACATGTATAATGGTTATATAAGGTACCCTGGGGTAATAACGCCACGTTAAGATTCTACCAATTTTCACGGCTCAGTTTTAGTTTGTATTTTTCAAACAAATATACGATTTGATACAGCAACTCATTGATCTATATCTATATAAAAAAAATAATTTAACAGATATGCATTCATAAAATGTAATGGCGTGATTTCTTGACCAATGCTATTTGGCGTTATTACCCACCTATATGGGTAATAACACCATGCAAACAAAACTATGAAATAAAATGGAATAATTGCATGTAGTTTGCCCAATTCTAAAAATACAAACTCAACAAACTTAGAAATTGACAAATTGCATTCTAAGCTATTGAAAATGTTCAATTTTTTGTGATAGTGTAAGAAAAATAAAGGTGTAGTGTGGGGGAGAGGATGAGGCAAAATAATATCAGACCGTGAGCTTCTTTTTGCTTAAAAAGGACCGCTTAAATAGAATTATTAGAAACATTGCACAGTTTTAACTGTGTTTAATTGAATCAGTATTTAGGATGTAGCTCGGCCACTGTAGGAAATCAACCGGGGTATTAATGCCAAGGATTGGCGTTATTACCCCATTGTAGTTATTGCGCTGTACATTTTAAATTACAAATTATCTCGAGAAGATATTCAAAATCTTCAACAACATTTTGAAAGGCCATGAAATGTACTACAAATTTATGTAATTAACAAAGTATTTCCGGATAAAAAAAATAGTCTTCACATCACTAAACGTATCTCGCAAATTTTAGATCAAACGTTAATTTTAGTTGCTTGTAAAAACAATAAGACCTAAAAATGAAACAAATTAACTTAAAGCTGTTTCTTGCGATTTATATGACTCAAAACCCTTCTGCGCAGAGCACATGGGTGTCATTTACCAGATTATTTCATAATTATGCAAAATATTAGCACTTGGCGTTATTACCCCGCCTGGCGTTATTACACCCAGACCACCTTATATATATTCAGTCGAACCTCGTTAACACGAACCTCAAGCGGAATAAAAAAAAAATTTCATGTTATGAGTATCAAATCTTTATATTCGTTTTTATAGGGGACTGTGAAAACAATTCATGTTAAAAGTAATTCATGTTAAGCGTGTTTATGTTAACGAGATTTGACTGTATATATACATATTAAAAAATAGTGCTTACATTTGTATTTTCTAATGTGGGTTCCGCGTATTATTTGGAAAAAAAAAAAAATGTATTTCTAACTAAAATTTTAAATTGCAGCGAACACAAAATGAAATTTTTTTTAAATTCCGAACTATTTGTATATGTATAAATATATAAACTGAAACACATTTCGGGAAGGAATCTGAATAATATTTTGGCAGCTGAATGTTGAAACTGTCGAAATGTCATGAAATGACAAATTTGCGAAAGAGACGAGAAAATGCATAAAAAAAAATTAAATAGATCCAAACAGAATGTGACTTGGAAGAAAAATGCAGTAAAATATAGAAAAGCAACGTCTTGAAAATGAGGCGTAAAAAAATTAAAAAAGAAGACGAGGTATAAAAAAAGGCAAAAAAATTTGTATTCGTGGAAAATTTTCATCATGAAATGGTCAGTGATATTACACTCTCCTATCACATTTTTTTTGTAGTATCGGAAATACTTTCCTTTGTACAACGAATTCGGAATTGCCAAGTTCAAATAACCAAACATGATTTGTCTTCTTTTTTATCCTCTTTACTTTCTTTTATTTTTAGAAGAAAAAAAGCATTGGATGCGAAAATTTTTTCGATTTCTGATTTTTTCTCGTATTTACATGCTTTTGGGCGTCAGAGATCCTGTAACGCATGTTTTTACAAAATGTTTGTCTGTTTGCGTATATTATGTATGTGACAAAAATTTTCTGGGCGCTGTTATGCTGCATTTTTCACGGTTTCTGCTCTAGCTATATCTCAAGAAATAATGCATGGATTTTCATAAGACTTCAGATACAGTTATTCCGTGATGGAAATTGGTGCTGATTACTTATTAGTATAAATCGCCCAACAAATGGCGCTGCTGTGATACATTTGCCACGATTTTTGCAATAGCTGTATCTCGAGAACTAATAAATGAATTTTCATCAAACTTCAGATTCAGTTAGTCCCCAAGATAAATTGATTCTTCTTAGTTTTTGGCTTAAATTGCTCAATAGGTGGTGCTGCTATGCATTATTTTTTACGATTTCCGCAATAGCTCTACCTCAAAACATAATTCTCCAAGACTAAGACTATTTTACTCGAGAAATTCTGGACATAATACACACATTTTATTTTCTTATATCACTATATCACTATTCATTTTTATGAATAAGATCTTGGATACTAATTAAATAAAAATGATATGTAAACGGACGAAACTGGTTAATTAATATTTTCGAGTTTTGAATTTGAAACTTATTAATTCCTTTAAAAGAATTTAATTATGAAATATCTATGACACGATTTTAAATTATTATTTTTTAATAATTTGTAATAAATCAGATTTCTTCAAAAGGCAATAATGAATGCATCTTTGAACACTCATTAAATTTTTAATTATGTTAGCCAAAAAAATTATTCCATTGAATTGTTTTAAATGAAATTTTGCTATATTAATTATTTAAATGTTTGATGGGTTTTTTTTTTCAAACTTTATTTTAATTTAATTTAATATATTTATTTTTTTTCTCTAAAAAAAAATCTTGATTTAATGCTGAAAATTCACTGATAAAGCAAAGGAAATAGTATATTCATTAAATTCCCTTAAATTAAAACTTAGTAAATACGTATGTTTTCTTTTGTATTTGCATGTTTATAAATGATTAAAAATTTCGATATTTTAAAGTATTAATGTTTTTAATATTTTCATGGTTATATGTTTCATATATTTTCTTTAAATATTATAAATTTACTCAAATATAGATTAGGATCACTTAAAAAATCTCCCACAGAAGGTAATCCCCTCTCGTAAAATACATCAATTTACAATATTATTTATCTTTTATTAATAAATACCATATTAAACACTATATGTGTAAAATAAATTACAATTGGTTAAATTTGTTTTAAATCTAAAATTTTGGCATTTAAGTTTACTTTATACAGGGTGCGTAGGAAAGTCCCTTTAACCCAGTGATGGTAACTCGTGGGAAATTTCCCTTTTTGTGGGGAAAACAGAGGCTTGTGGGTAAAAGGGAATTTTTGTAATTTTGTGGGAAATTTCGGCGTTTTTGAGATTTTACTTCCACAGCTTTTGTATCAGCATACATTTTCCCCCCGAAATAAGTGGAATAATATTTTTGCTGATGAGATTTACTGTGCACAATTCTTAATTCTTCATAGTATGAAGGATTGGTTATAGATGTTGGATGATCATTGCCACAGCAGAGGTAGGTGGGACAAGCAGAGTTAAAGCAATTTAGAAGCCCCCCCCCCTCTTAACTGGACTGATAAATTATATAACTGAGAAATGTTAACTCTAGAAGGGTGCAATAGATATATTGTATCCTCATAAGTGCTAACTTCTGCTTCTCTCAAATCTGTTTTTGATGCTGAATGTGATCTTTTACAAAAGACGGAGGTAGAGAATTATGGTAGGTAGGAGGAGGTAGAACATAAAAATATTTCCTTCGTTATGCTGCATTCAAATTTCTGGGAAAGCCATAGAATCGAACTAAAATTGATTAGGAAAAAAAAGTCTTGAATTACCTATGTCTAACATATATTGTAAAATTATATTTCGCTGTTTGAAAGTGAATCCTCGAAGAAAGAAATATCTTTTTCAAAGAGATAATACAACGTATACGACATTTTAAAAATATTATGTTAACAGATGTAATACACCTATTTCGAGCAGATATATTAAATTTTTTTTTAAAAACAAAAGTTTGAATTTATTACTGATCGCTGAAAGAATGTGCTTAGTTTATATAAATCAAGTTTCTTTTTTTCATAATGTTGATTCTTAAGTGCATATTCTGCTTTTTAATAAATAAAATAAGAAAATTCTTGGAAAATTTTTACTTGCTTACTTTTACTATATATTTCCTTGAAAAACCCTTTTTAAATGTTCAAAAGTGCAAAAGAGGAACGATAATATAGGAAATAATGTTGCTCGAAAGTTTTTGAGTAAATGAAGCACCGGCAAGCTTAATTGTGAGGGGAAAATCAGGCCGATGTGGGAATTTTTGAGGGAAAATCAGGCTGACGAGGTTACCATCACTGCTTTAACCTGAAAATACTTACGAACGGAGAGAGCTACTGGGTTATTTGAAGTGAAAAACTTTTATTATTACATGTATATGAGGTCATTCCGCGGTAACTTACGTTACATTTAGAATAATTTACTGCAGTAATTTTAGTAATATAACACTAAAAAATATTCAAATGTAAAATTATCATGATTTGTCAATAAAACCTATCTAAGAGTCAATTTGGATGAAAATTAACTAAAAAATGATAGTGAAAATTACACTTTATATAATAACTTATATTCCTTTTCCAGTAATGCCCGTTACCATGGCAAATAAAACTATCAAAATTTAATAAATAACATTAAAATTTATATCGAAATTGGGCTTTGAATAAGTTTAATTAGCAAATCATATCAAATTTATATTTTGAATATTTTTTTGTGTGTGTTATATTAATAAAATTACTGAAAATTATTTAAAGAGTAATGTAAGTTACCGTGGAATGACACTGCAGCAATTGAGGTAACGGCATAGTCAAGTAACTACGCCCGAACTAATGCAAACGCTCAGCGCCCCTAGTGGCGAAATTCGAAAGATAGCTATCGCAAATCGAAAAACGAAAGGAGATAGAGCAAAATTTCCAGTTAGAAAGTTTTAGAGCACCACTTAATTAGTCCCGAACGATATTCAGTTCAAACTTATAAGATAAATCGTTGCCTGTATACCCAAAAATATTCGAAATCGATGCACATCATTTTGTGTACAAACGTTTGAAAAAATAGCCACAAGTATGAAAAAATACGCAGAATTTATTGCATAAACACATACTTATATACATTTCGATAACATCGCACAAAAAACAAATTTTATAATAAAAATTCGGGCACATTCGGGTTAAAATTATCGTCTGCCATCGAAAAGTTTATGCTATGAGATTATGGTGTTTGTATCAAGTGAGCGCTGTAATACCTTTTAAACTAAAAATTTAAATGAATTGGAAAATAAAGTTTTAGAGACTTTTTAGTACGGTATAATGTCATAGTTTTCATTTGCGCACTACTACATTTCCAAAATGTGAATATGCAGTGTAGAATCGTCGTGCATAGATTTCGGACATTTTTGGGTATACAGGCGACGGTTTATCTTATCCGTGTGAACCAAATGTCGTTTCGGACTAATTAAGTGATGCTTCAAAACTTTCTAACTGGAAATTTTGCTCTTTCACTTTTCGTTTTCTATTTACAGTGGCTATCTTCCAAATTTCACCACTAGGGGTGCTGCTGTCGTTGGCATTAGTTCGGGAGTTGTCACTTTCCTATACCGTTATCTCACTTGCATAGCTGTAGGTCTCTCCATTCGTAAGGGACTTTCCTGTCACCTGTATTAAGTGTCTTTGGAGTATTTAAATATTAAATTTGTTTGTATTATTTTTTTATCGTCATTAATATTTTTTAAATCACTTTTAATCACAGACGGAGATCCCACGGAGGACAACCCTCCCCTCCCCATTTCTTCGACAATCCAACTTGCTTACAGCATTATTTAAATTTTATTACGTAATAACTACGATCTTAGAAGTAATTAAAAAATTAAATGCATATGCTATATATAATAAATTAGCGTTCTCCAGATTTGTTTCAATCTGAAATTTTGGCATTCTTTATCAGGGTTGGCATGTTTTAAACCAATTGGATTTAACCATGGTTTACCCAGGGTTTAAACCAGTTGTTTTTTTTTTCCTCAAAATAAACGAATTGGTTTTTTTTTTAGAAGAAAACTAGACACATTTTCTCTTTTTTCTTTAGAATTTACTTGTTTTAGATTACTGGATATAAATAATTTCTACTTTTGACACTTCATTTCAGCAATGAGCATTAGATATAGTGAATTTAGGTCTTTTCTTATGTATAGGATTAAAATGAGTATGCATTAGTGAACATATCTATTGCTCTAAAGCAGCGGTTCCCAAACTTTCTTGGTACGCGACCCACCTTTCAGTGGAAAAAAATTTCGCGACCCACCTTTCAGTAAAAAAAAAAAAAAAAAAAAAAAAAAAAAAAAAAATTCGCGGCCCACCCAAGATAAAGTTGTATATCAGTATAGCAATTTTTGTACGATCGCTATACGCTCGACTATCCTACCCTACGAAAAACGCAAATTTTCGTTCGGAAGATAGATTATCAACAAAAAACAAGAATCAGTAATCTCAATGTGTGTAAATGAATAGTAATTAGAACAATGCACAAACTGCAAAGATAGTTAAAAATATAAAAATAAGTTCAAGTATTATGAAAACATAAAATCTCATTGATTATAAATCAATGAGATTTCTGATACTGGCGTTTACCATTGTAGAAACATATATTAACACGCAGTTTGTCTCAGTACTTGTCTTTCAAAAACAGCAAAGTGGAAAAAACATGTTCTCATAAACAGAAAATTTTGAATTTCATCTAAGACCTCAAAGATGATTTAAATATTTTTGGATATTCTGTTCGTATCTTAAACTAGAAGGAAATTAAGGATTTTTCCTTGAAATATTATTTCCTGTTAAAATTGTCATATCTTTTTCAGCAGATAAAATAAAAGCTATATTTTGATGACAAACCTCGATTGTTCCGCGACCCACCAAAACAACTGCCGCGGCCCACCAGTGGGTCGCGACCCATAGATTGGGAACCGCTGCTCTAAAGAAAAAACCTCAGACATATGAATTGATCAAAAATAAAATAGATTGCAAAATATTCAATATTTAGTATAAAAAATTTAATTTAAAAAAATGTAGATTATTTTTAATACAGTTAATAATATAACACGATCTTTAAGATTTTGCTCAAGCTGTAAAAAAAAATAAGAATAAAAATAAAAAAATAAAAAAAAAATAAAAAAAATAAAATAAAGATCTTGATTGGGGAGATTTTTTGAAGAATTAAAATCAAAATATGAAGTTGAATAAGAGTCAGGGTTGGGTTTCTTCTGGAAGAAACTGGAAGAAATGGAAAAAACTGGAAGTAATGGAAGAAACCACTAGAAACCAAAACAAATGCTTTAAGTTAAAGTATAGTAACTATATTAAAGAATTAAAGTATAATTACATGAAATGTAAACTAGAATTTTTAATTATTAAAAGTATTTTTGCAAAGATAAGTTATTTTTTTTTATAACAAACTTCAGGTTCAGCAGATATTTTCAGCTGATGGAGTTTTACTACTCTAGAGCTAGAGGGATTTATTATTATTATTATTATTAATTACACTATTTATGTAACAAGAGAGGGAAAAAAATGCCTACAAATTGTTTATTTTTCATATAAAAATAAATATTTTTATAAAAAAATGTTTTATTTTAAACTGTGCAACACAGTAAATAAATAAATTTGTAATAACTTATACTAACATTTAGCAAGAATATATCAATGCTGATTTTAAAAGATTAGTGTTCTAAAAATATCTATGGGTATGTCAAAATGCTTTTAAACTATCCTGAAGTGTAGGACTTGGGTGAAAAAAAAATCTTCATTTTTTTTGCATTTTGTCAAATTTAAGTTGAGAAACTGATTGCAGCATGCTACTGCTAAAAAACTTTTTTGTTATACTATACTGCATTGTATTAAGAAAAATTAGAATTTTAATGATTTTTTTTTTTTTTTTTTTTTTTTTTTTAAATACTAGAATCAACCGATACAGGTTTCTAAGGCAAAAACCAAATTTCGATGAATTCCTAGTTTCAGCCAAAAACGAAAACACCCACAAAAAATTTAAGTTTTAAAGTAATTAATACATACATAAATATTCATAATTGTAAGTTAATTATATGTATAGTATTTATTAATTATGCACAATTGTTAAATAATTCATCAATGATATAGGAAGATTTTCTAATTATATGAATTTCATTTAATTAAAAAATTGTTTAGTTTTAAGTATACGCATCTTGATATTTCTTTTATAATGATCTTTGTAAATGATTATTTGTTATTCTAGAACTTTCTCAAAGAATATTTGAAACACTAATGCGGTTTAAATTAAAATTTTTCTATAAGATGAGTGATAATTCATGACTGATAATTATAAACAACGAAGTTCACTGCAATACACTCATTAGAGCTGATACAGTTCAAATAAATGACGAATGTTGAAAATTTCTGAAGGAAGAAACAAAATTTTTGGAATACTGAGTTTCAGTCAAGCCAAATTTCGAGCCACGTTTTTGGCAAAACTCGGATTTTGGGCCAAAAATGAAACCATACTTTTGATCAATCTCTATTTAATACAGTAATTATTATATATTACTTACATTAATAAAATTGATGTAAATTAAAAGCTTTTATTTAAATGGGTTTCATTCTACCATTGGTAAAGAACCCTATTATTTACTACTAGTTTCAGAAATTTAAATAATTAAAAAATATGTTGGTTAAATTGAAATGAATAACATTTAATTTTTTGTATTTTGGATAAAATTTCTTTTCAGCCAATGGTTGATCTTTAGACAGGTATTGTTAGTGATCTTGGCTAAAAAACTGAAGAACTACTTATTATTAATTTAGCATATATATTTAATTAAATTTGTTTTGATCAAATGGAATTAATTTATATAAGATTATAGTAAAAAGATATTTATTATAGCTTACAAAATTGAAAGTATATGGTAAATTCTTGAAAAAAAAGACAGTTTCTTCCATTTCTTCCGGCCGGTTTTTTCCATAGTTTTTTCCGTGGATTTTTCCACTGCGGAAGAAACTTGCCAACCCTGATAAGAGTATTCAAAGATTGTATGCTAGTTATTCCATTTTAATAATAATAACAATCTTTTTTTTTTTTTTTTTCCTGTTATCTGCTGTATCTAATGACCAAAAATGTTGATTTCAAATTATCACTCAAAAAACAAAATCCCAAGAAGTAAAAATCCAAAATATGTTTTTTGAATGACTGTGGAATTATATTTATCAAACTGCATCCAAATGTTTATAATTAGTAATCAAAAGAATGTTATAAAGATTTTCAGGGTATCAATGTTTCATTATGTAGAGCAGTTTATTCTTTGAACATAAGATTGTTTGAATAAATAAAATATGAATTTTTTCACTTTTCTACTACATTCACTGTAATTATTCAATTTAAATTATTTTAAAATGAAGTTACACAACTTATAATCCAATAATATTTATTTTTATCAAAAAATATACACGGATATATAAAAAGAAATTATGTTTTATAAAAACCCGGTTTAAACCGAAAAAACCTGATTTAAACAAAAAAAAACATTTTTTCGAAAAAAAAAAAAAAAAAAAAACAGGTTTTTTTCTAACCCTGTTCTTTATTTTACTTTATTTCTATTTATTTTTTTATTTTTTTAATATTAAGTGCCTCTAAAGAATTTAAATATTAAATTTGTTTGTATTACTTTATTTTGTATCATTAATATATTTTTTTTTTATAATTCATGTTTACTCAGATTTCTTCTTTTATTTCATTTCTTCATTTATAATGTAACTTTAAGTGTTAATTAAAAGCTAAAGTTTAAACAGAAAATACTTCAGCTGATTAATTTTTTAACTTGAAATTTAATAATAAAATTATTAGTTGATTGCGTAGTTGAAATGTTTTATTTATTAGTTTAATTTTTGATAATTTGCACATTAAAACCGTTGTAGCGGTGAATTTGACCGCTACCAAATGAAAATATTTCGATTTGAAGCAGTAATGTCTTTATAAAATAAGTTCGTAGCGTACTACATTGAAATAAATTAAATAAGCTGAAAGGTTCTTAATAAAAATTCTGGTGTGTAATATTTTTAGAATACTTGGATAAAATTTCAGCAGTTCTTGTGTTAAAACTCTTCATAAATGATTTAAATGTAAAATATTTAAATATTACGCGGTTAAAAAAAATATTTAATATTATTCTGTTTAAATATTTTGTTTTCTTGCAATATTTACGCAAAGAAAATAAATAAATACAATATACTTACTGTAAGTACTTAAGAAAGAGTAAGATTGAAATTTATTAAATTCTGACAATCTGAATTTTCAACAATTAATTGAGAATTTGTTAAATATTTTTAAAGAATTTAAACATTTAGACACTTAATTATTGCAATACATTATGATATAAAAATATTCTTTAATTCACATTTCATCGAATTGAATAATTACTAACATTAGACATTAGAGAATTAACTTTGTAAGTAAAAATAAATTATTTTCATTAAATCTTTCTAACAAAAGTAATTCATCAAGTTTTCAATTAAATATTAAATTATTATTTGAAGTTTAAGTGTATAAATGTTAAGGGTTGGCTGCGTTTATGATGGCCAATTATCTGCACGAGGGATATAAGCCGTAGGGTGAGTGCCCTCCTTGAAAATCTTTCTAAAGGAACCTAACCCATATTTACGCAAGGAAATCCAAGATTCTAAGAAAACAACGGAAAAAGCCGAACGATTATGCCGACGAGTGCGACAGGGTTCGAACCCATCACCTCCCACCTACCAGTTTTGAGAGCAGAACCTCTCGGCCACTGTTTTGGCATAAATTTTAACGGGTTTTTATGCATTGGTCTGCTTTAAATTCTGTTTAAACTCTCTTTATTTCTTTTCTTTCGTTTTTTCCCCCTTCTGATTTTTTTCTTTCTTTTCTTTTCTTTCTTTCTTTCTTTTTTTTTTTTTTTTTTTTGTGTGTGTGTGTGTGTGTGTGTGTGTGTGTGAAAATGTAGATGCAAACATTAATTAGGTAATTAAATACTTATGCAGAAGAAAACAATGTTAAACTGATCTTTTTTTCCAGACAGAATATTAAATCATAAATGATTTAATATATAAATATTTATTATTTAGTTGTTAATTAACGGTTTAATGCACAAATAGATGAGAATGGAATTACTTCAAAAGTGAACTGGTAAAATTTAAAATTATTTTCAGTTTGGAATACCTTGATGTGACAAGAATTTAAAAGACTGATATGTATTTTTTTAAATGTCTATATAATATCAGATCTCCTATTTAGAGTACAAAGATTGCTTTTTAAAAAATAAATGTAAATTTCTGCACTTAAAAGATTGAACTGTGTAGATTTTTTTATTACTATATTTAAATGTAATTGATATTACATAATTCAAAAGCTTTATTTTAGTTATTTACAATTTGTTTTAAAATTCATTTAAAGTTACTTGTTTTTTATGTAAGGATTTTATTTTTATTACCATTATTATCATTAATTAATAAAGATTTTTGAAAATGTGTGTGAGTCGTAAATGACGTTTACTTCGAGATTAGGTTTTAATTTTCAAATTAAATATTAGGGAATTTTAGCCTCTTCATTCCCTGTATCCGCTTCCACATATATATTTCATGTATTTTCTTACAATATTATAAATTTGCGTAAAAATAGATTAGGATCATTTAAAAAACTTCCAACCAAAGGCAATCCCCCCCCCCTCCTCCTCCTCAGCCTCTATCCCTTATGCGTATAATCGGTCAAAAGATACATCAAATTATAATATTAATTAATTTTTAATTAATAACTTGCATCTCAAACACTATATATGTAAAATAAATTACGTAATTATATGCTTCAATCTTTCCTTTTTTTATGTAAACATAATTGTAATTTCGTTCTTAAGCTTCGATATCCAAGATTCGAAATAATCCAAATAGACTAAAACAAAGTGGAGAAAAATAATTCAGTAATAATCAATAATGCTGCATTAATACTCAATAATGAAGAGGTTAATGTCAACTATCTTATTTCTGACATTGTCATCTATTGGTGTACCGCACTGAACTAAAACATATAAATAATAATAATTACTTTATAACTTTTTTAAGATAAAAAAATATTTCTGGGTGAAATAACTCAATTTAAAAAAAGTTAAATTCGCATAAAATTAAGAGTCATCTTAATTTAATACGAATTGGTGTTTTTAGGTGCGTTCGTAATTATGTAAATACGTAGCACCTATTGTTGTCGTTCAGTCCGTCCGTCTGTCTGTCCGTCCGCATATAACAACGCAAAAACTACCCAACTGAATCGTTTGAAATTTAAAATACATAATTATTACATAATTTTGTCGAGTCATTTCAAATTTTATGAAAATCGGATGCATGATCAATTACAGGGACAATCAAAAGGATTCCGTTACATTACGGTCAATGGGGAAAAAGTTTCAAATGCATTTTAATTGTTTGAAATTTTAACTACATAATTATTACATAATTTTGTCGAGTTATTTCAAATTTTAGCAAAATCGGGTGCATAGTTCAATTACAGGGACAATCAAAAGTATTCCGTTACATTACGGTTTAGGGGGAAAATGTTTCAAATGCATTTTAATGGTGTTATGCTCATTCGAACGTAATAAAATTGATATGCATCTACAAAGTACATATTATAATATACATTTTGCATATTCTGTGGTGCAAAGAATATTTGTTTTTGATTTACAAGGCCACACACAAAAGTATTCCATCGCATAATGGTATAGGGAGAACATTGTTTGGTGCGCATTTTAATTGTAATTATTTACAATTTTATGAGATTGATATATGAGAGTGATATTTTTAAAACTTAGTTATCGTACGAACGCACCTAATTTGCTACGCTTCACGTGCAATTTCCAACTTGTTATTTTTAATGAAAATCGTTTATCAGGTTGTTTAAACGTGCGATAATATTTCTTATGTTGTCACCTATTGAAAGAAATAACACGTTGAGCTAATTTTTAAATAATCACTTGATACTTTTCCAAGTAAAGAAAATTTCTGAGTAAAATTCAGAAAGTTTTTCCATGTAAACTGCGTTTTCATCAGAATTTTCAAGTTCATTCTTTTTGTATTTGACGCCCTTTAAAAGCGAATGATAAAAGGTAAGATCAAATTTCTTTGTGCTGAATGAAAAAACTGATACTTGAGATAAATCGTTCTCGATATTAAAATGTTTCCTTAATGTATCAAGTATGTATTCAAGAAACTACTTCTCAACAACTTTTCCCCGGAATTGCTTTTTTTTTTTTTTCTCCCCGCAGGCATCTTTTATTACAATCATTTCTTATGTTGAGATTTAATGAAAGTAGAATCTCTTGCACGTGTCAGAAAAAGAAAAAAAAATTAAAAGTATTTCGTATTATTTTGAAATGCAGATTCTTGACTCGTTAGCTGACCATACAGCCAAACCTCGACTGATGGGATTTTCCTCAAATCTTAAAGTTCAAGGGAAAAAAAATCAGGAAAATGATTTTTTTTATTTGCATTTTATTGACTTTTTCTTGTATTTTCAATATAATGAGTTTTTGATTAACACATATAACCGTCGATCTATAATTTTCGTTACCGATATGTAATTGCCGTAAATGTTTAAAAGGTTTCCAGTATCTTGGGTAGGGGGCGCTTTTTTAAGCTTGGCACAATTTGGACTATATTTTTAACCCCTTAACTGTGGCGTTGTTTTCGACAACATAAATTAAAAATAGGGGTTGTAAACCATATTTTCCATACTAAAATAGTTGCTTTACTCAATCGAAAAACATCTGCCAATCAATAAAGATAAATTTTCAGTTAAAAATTAGTAGTGTCAAAAAACTTTAAGTAACGAAGCGTACAAAGAGTTCCTGCCCGAAGTCAATTCGGGCAACACAGTTTTAAGGGCCTAAAAAACCGATTGCACCATTGCTTAGAAGAAGGTTTCAGTTTAAAAAACATATTTTTGCTTTGTCAATACCCTTTTAATTGCTCCCTGGAGAAACAAAACACCCAGGTTTTTACTGATTTTGTCGAAATTTTCACACGTTTTGTAAAAAAATATTTCTACCCGCCCAAACATTTCAAAATGTTTATAGGTAATGTAAATCTGTTTTATTGAGATACTGTGAAAAGGCTGTGTTAAAATACGGACATTTAATTACTTTTAGCGTAGAAAAAATATCGTCTCCATGAGGTGCAAAGTGACTTGCGCTCGAGGGTGTATTTGAAATATGTGAAAAGTCATACTTTTTAAAACAGATTTCACCCTCGAATAGAAGAAAGTTTCAGCTTTAAGAACATAATTTTGGTTTGTCAAAACCTCTAACATTGCGCTTTGATGGGACATTGCAATAAAAGAGAATTTTTTTTTTCGGAAAAACTAACCTTTTATTTGAAAAGCTTAACTACTTTTTTTTTTTTTTTTAATCTTTATCGAATTGATTGTAACATTTGAGACGCAAGATTACGATTTTTCGGTATGTAATTTTTACTTTTGACTGTACCGAGCAATTTTATCAAAAAATCGAAATTAAGTCGAAAAAAAGGATCTTCCCTATAGTCTAAGAGCCCGTCACTGGCAGACCTTCGTTATTTTATAAAAGCTGAAACTTTCTCAGCGCAGTCTTCCAATAGAGATAGGAACGATGGGTAATTATGAAATTTGGATCATGGTGGCTTTGGCAGTGACCAGGGAGCAAAGGTGTAAAAAATACCAACTTACTTTCGTCATTTTATAAAGCGTAATTTTTTTTATATTTCCTTTGGAATGATGTTAGAAATCACGTCCTCCATTGGCAGACACTTCCTGTGGTTCCAACCCCCGGCCGACAACCACTAAACTTCAATAATAGGAAATTCTACTTTCGTCATTTTATAAAAGCTGAATTTTATATATGTTACTTGGGTAACTACCAAAAGTTATTTCCTCAGTTGGCAGACAGTTTTGGTGGTTCCAACCCCGGCCGACAGACATATACAGCGGCTTCTCAATACACTAAAGTCTGCGCGAAACAGACATTTTCCCGTTTTCCCTTGGGTCGGAAATTGGCGACAGTTATTTGAGGTTGCTGCATTGAAGAGAAAACGAAGAAGGAAAATCCCATACATTTCACTATTTTAAAAAATATATGTGCAGATATTTTTAGTTAAAACTATGTACATCTAATGCATTTTGCTTTTTATAGTATTTTCCATGTTAATTTTGACACCGTAAAACATGATTTGCATCCTAGTTTCAATAAAAACTAATTTTTAAAATTCTCAAAAAAAAAAAAAAAAAAAAAAAAAAAAGATGGATATTGTTTTACGCGCAAACGGATATTTTCTCACAGTACTTATTTTTTCATTTGCTTAGCATATAAATCACGTTGAATTTATACTTTAAATATTAAAAGGCATTCAAATGTAAAACTTTCATTGCGAAATATCTCATTTTCTCGTATTTTTCTCATATTCAATTTTTCTCTTAAATTATCAATCGTACAGGTGCAGTTCTTTGGGCTTCTTTTATGTATTCCCAACGAGGAATCTGGCTGCGCAGAGTTTGGGTGCCATTTTTGGGACACCACGTATAGAATTTTTTAACACTATGTATGTATAAACAGTAAAACTCTAATTTTGTATTAAAGTGGATATTAAAAATAAAGTTCATAAAATATCTAAACATTATTTTTCTAACGTATTTCATTTATTTTTAAAACAAGTATCAAAATTGAAATCATAATCAATAACATTATAAACCATGCAATTTTTTTATTGATAAATAAGTACATAATAAAACAGCAATTTCGGCATGTGCCAGGGGGAGGATATAGCTTTCATATTCGTTGTTTTTGTTAAATATAGCTTTTTTGCGACTTGATTATGATCTCATTGAAAATTTTACTGAAATTTTAAGAAGATCAAATGCTACGAACCCTATAAAAAGAAATTTCGTAAATACTGAATTTGAATGAGAATTGTGCCAAATTAGTAATCTATAGCCAAATCGGCAATATTTATGATTTATTAATTTTTGTCTTCAAATTTGGCGATATTTTTAAATATTTGGCTATAAGTGTTTCCAAGCTTGGACAGAATTCGAAGCTAACGTTCATTAATACTCATAAATAAATAACTAATTTTTAGTAATTTGGAAAATAGTTGTTATCCTCGGTAGAGAACTAGGGAAATCCGAAGTATATCTGAATGTTTTTATTGGTTGATTTCCGCATTTTATTCATTTTCTGATTGGTCCATGTTTAATGCCCAAAAATGGTTTACTTCTGTTGCCACAATGACAAAAAAGTAATAAAAACTTTAAATAATAACAATAATTTGAAAACAAATTGTCATAAAAATTTCAAACGAATTTCATTCAAAAGTGCATTTTTTTCTCTATGTAACGGTATAAAAATTTAAAATGTGCAATGTTTAGAAGTTTAAAAATTTGCAGTTCAAAAAAATTGTAAAACTGAAATTTCATTTAAAATTTTTATAAGATGGGTCCAGGAATATTAATGTTTAACCCATGTCATACGTAATAAGAGGCAGTCAGCCTGATTAACTCCATCAAATAAAAATGCACATTTTAAACAGTTAAAGTTATATAACAATAGACTACTGGGGTTTTTTTTTATTTATGGTCTAGGAATATTAACGTTTAATGCATGGCGTACGTAATATATGACTCGTTATGGTCATCCTAAAAATGATGTTTATTATTATTATTAAGTATAGAATTCCTTTTTAAGTCTTTAAAATTTTAGTCTTTAAAATATCATTTTCCAAATAGTCGTTCTATTTTGTTAAATTACATTTTTTTCTTTCATTGTGGTCTTTTTCAATATGTCAACAACCGTAGAATTACATGCAACAACCTCAAATAACTGTGGCCAATTTCCGACCCAAGGGAAAACTGGAAAATGTCTGTTTCGCGCAGACTCTAGTGTATTGAGAAGCCGCTGTATATGTCTGTCGGCCGGGGGTTGGAACCACCAAAACTGTCTACCAACTGAGGAAATATCTTCTAGTAGTTACCCAAGTAACATATATAAAATTCAGCTTTTATAAAATGACGAAAGTAGAATTTCCTATTATTGAAGTTTAGTGGTTGTCGGCCGGGGGTTGGAACCACAGGAAGTGTCTGCCAATGGATGACGTGATTTCTAACATCATTCCAAAGGAAATATCAAAAAATTACGCTTTATAAAATGACGAAAGTAAGTTGGTATTTTTTACACCTTTGCTCCCTGGTCACTGCCAAAGCCACCATGATCCAAATTTCATAATTACCCATCGTTCCTATCTTTGTAGGAAGACTGCGCTGAGAAAGTTTCAGCTTTTATAAAATAACGAAGGTCTGCCAGTCACGGGCTCTTGCTCTACTAGCTTCAATGCGTAAATGAGTTAGTGCGCGTGTGGGAGTACTTTCTTTGAACAGGATCAAGTAGATGACTTTTTGATCAGAGTGAGCTGCGATGTTTAATTAATAACTGAACTAATTATTAGAAATTTGAAATTCTGAGTCTCGGGCGCATCAGGAGACATTTTGGCCTAGCCTCACAAAACTTTTTAGCTTTTTTCCCTGTAGATTTTGCCAATAATTGACGATACACACCATATATACACAGATCGTTGCAGTGCTCCCCTTGATCAGTTTTTCGAATATCTGTATTTCTAGAAAAAAAATTTCTTGTTAGCTTTCACAATATTTGAAAAAAAAATGGTTTTTGGCTAAATTTTAACGATATTTGTAAGAAATAATCTAAAAATAAAATTTATTGTAGTAAAAAATTGTATTCAAAACACAACAGAGTAAGAAATGTTTTTTAGTTAACACTTTCTAAAGAAGTTGAAAAGTGCTTATGCATTCGGTTTCTCTGTCCGTCTGTCCACGCTCTAATTCCTGTAAATGTACTCGGATTTCCATGCAAGTGATAAAGCTTAATAGGTTCACCAAAGCAAATGTGGTATAGAATATTAAGTATATGCGATTAATGGTTCATTTACAGGACACTCAAAAGAATTCGATATGGGAAAAAATCGTTTGAAGAATATTTTAATGACATTACGCTATTTCAATTGTATCGAAACTGATATAAATCACTGAATTTCACTATGATCACGTTAAAACAAAACATTCATAGCATTTTTTTTTTTTTTTTTTTTTTTTTTTTCAGGGACACACAAAATAAATCGGTTTTGCGCAATAATTCCTGTGCGCTTTTAAATTTAATTAGTTTTTTGCATATTACTTACTCTTTATACATAAATTCTATTCCGCGTATACAGGGCTTCACAAAAGTATTCGCATACAATTCTTCTTATTAGAAGAAATTGCTGAGGATGAATTTTCAACTAAAATATATGTATCTCTAAATAAACTAAATTTTTTTGGAATGTATGTTGTCAATAGATACAAATCCCTATATCATATACAAGGCTGCTAAAAAAATTCAGATTATTTAACAATTTTAAATATGAACAGCTGAAATTCGGTTTTGACATTTCCATATGGGGAAATGAGACATAATATTTAAATTTATTTAAACGGTACAATTGTGTTACATTAATCTGAATGTGTTGGAAAGTGCTTCATAATATATGCTTGACGCATGATTTTTTTCAATCTTGTTTTATTATTATTTGATTAATTTAAGCGATACAATACATTCGATCAATAATTTTAATGATTCAAACTAAGTCAATTTAAGAATTGTAACAATTTAGTCTAAAATCGAACATTTTAAATGTATTTCACTTACAATTAAATGTCTCATCAGATTTCTTCACTAGCGATAATACTCTTGATATTGTCAACCTTGCTTGAAATATCACATTAATCTGCATATTTACCGAATAGTTTTTTTTTTTTTTTTTTTTTTTTTTTTAAAAAGAAGAAAACTTCCGAGGAAAGGCTCTTAACTTCGGGAAAATTTTCCTTTCAAACAGAATTTTCCGAATTCTTCTCTCCCACCCCCTCTCCCTTTTTGCACACGCCCTTTGAAAACGGTGAATGAAAAGTTGGATCACGTTTTTATGTTTTGAATGGGAGAAGCTGGCACTTAAAACACGTGAAAAATTATTCTTGATATTAAAAATTTTCCTTTATGTCTCAAGTATTCCAGAGACACGTCTCAACAATTTTTCTCCTGATTATTTTTCCCCCCTTGTAGGCGTCTTTTATTTCTTTCTACGTTGTATTTTGATATTTAGTGAAAGTATAGTCTTTCGCACGTGGTTTGAAATTTTTATTTTTAGGGGTCATTCACCTATCCCGTTTTTTGGATACGTGCGTAATTATATATGTTGTAGCACTTATACTCATTGTCTAATTCGACTGTATGTCTACATATAACAGCGCGAAAACTATCTAGTCGAATGGTTTTAATTTTAATTTATACATTATATGGCCAAAGGTAATCGGCCACTTGTGATTTTAGACATTTTGTGAAATATCTAGAAAAATAGAAAATGAATTTTCCTCAAAATTCAGGTGTGTAAGCGCAATAGTACAGATCATATATTATCGTGAAGATTTTTTTCCCGAAACTCCATAGAGAACCGTCAACAAATTGAAAAAGAACGAATATTTTTTGGATAACCCTGTCAAAACTAATGTAGCAAACGCTTTCAAACTGTGGGTTACGATTAAGTGGATTATTGTAATAAACTGTGTTTATTTTTGTGTGGATAGCATGTATACGTGTTGAGACATTCAGGTTTTTATTTTTAAAAAAAGTAACAAGTTTTTTGTTTATAATTTGCAGAGTTTTTAATATAAAAGAATGTTCTTTCCAGAAAATATGATAAACAACATTAGACATAATACCCTGTAATCAAAATTAAAAAATAATGAAAATTGCATGAAAATTGAGCAGGTTTACTAAATATTTTTTCACTGTGCATACGTGAAAGCTATTAAAATTTCATTTGGATATTGTTTTAGCTAAATGTATAGAGAAACTTTTGTGAAAGTCTCAAAAACAAAGCTTGAAAATTCTGCAAATGATCATCGATAGTAAAAGCTCAAAATCCACTGTTTCCTAAATAAAGCAAAAAAAAAAAAAAAAAAAAAAAATGAGGGGTTGTCAAAAGCACGAAAGTGGTCGTCGACGCACGAAATTGAAATAAACTTCGTTAGATAGAATATATTTGCCGATACGTTGGTGAAGGCTTACTTTGGCGACACAAATTTTTTTTGGATTCTGTCTGTCTGTTCCGCGACAACTGACGCAAAAAGCATTCGATTCTCTTGAAATTTAGTGGGTATGTTGGTGAGACACTGGGATTAAGCTGTATAGTTTTTTGTTAGATTTGATTTTTTCATTCGGAAAATATAGAATATTTTATTTAGCGCAATAATGCTTTTCTACGGCAAATCCAATTATTTTCAATTTTTTTTTTTTTTTTTTTTTTTTTTTTTCCCCTTGAGAGAGAATGACACATTTGATTAATGGAATTCAATGATAAATGAATACTAAAATTTACCAGATAAATTATTCGTTTTGTTTTGAAATTTTGTCTACGCATTTGTCAGATTTTTAAAATTATTACTGTAAATTTTGGAGATATTTTATAAATGTGTTCCAATAATATAAACTAGTAAATCTGCAGATCAGGAGCCTCAACGTCAGCTTTACATCATTTTTTTAAAACACACTTTGGGCAAAATTCACCTTTCTGGAAACTGTATTTTCAAATTACGTAATTATTTATAAGAATAAAATAACAATAAGAAATTTTCAGTCATCAAATCCGTTAAATTATAATTTTAGTTATGTCAGGAAATTCTGAAATTTTCATGATCTATTATTTTTGTTTTTTTATTATAACATAGTAGATCTCTTCAAGGGGGGCTCCGCCCCCCTGAACCCTCCGTAATCTCATTAAATTTAAATTTTCAACTTTCTATTAATTGTACTAATGGTTATAGTATATCTTGCATTTCTTTATACATTTTGATTTATAAGGATAAGTTACAGTTTGGACAAGCATTTTTCATTAACCTCATACTTCTACATGCCTGCCAACCACAAACACCTAAATCTGATGTATAAGAAACTTTTTAAAGTGTAAAATTAGTAATCTAGAGCTTTACAATTTTTTTTTCTGAAAACAAAAGTTTGATTGCATTTTGCAGCAATTATCGCGGAACAGACAGATAGAAGAACAGACTGACAGACGGAATAAACAATAAATTTCGAAATATTTCATGAACAATAAATTTCGAGTCACTAAAGTAAGCCTTCACTGAAGTTTCGGCAATGACATCATTATTCACGAGTTATTGATATCCATGTTTCTTGTATTTTCAACAACTACTATTAAATACCTGTTTTATTTCAATTATGACGTCATATTTTACCAAGTGAATTGTTTGTTAAAAATATAACTCTTTTTTATTTCTTTTACTTCTAATTATGTCTCCATTTTTGTCAGAAAAATTCTTATTATCGATACAAATATCCATGTTTAATCTTTAACAAAAAGTACTACAGTGAAACCTCCAAATAAGGGACACTCCGAATAAGGGACACCTCTATTTAAAGGACAAAAATTCCGGTCCCAGTCCCTTGGTATAGGACATGTAATGTACTTACCTCTGAATAAGGGACACTCGATTTAAGGGACACTTGAAACTGAGATTAAAAGGACTGGTTTTTGTATTTCAGATAATAAAGTAGTTTGTGGTGAAAATGAAAATACAGATTTTTGTGAGCTCATTAAACAGACAGACAGTCATGTTTATACAGAGGCATATGACACAATTAATGAGCATTTGTTCACCCCACAATTCTGATTTGATATCAGAGCATTTATCCACATTGAAATTATTGCTGAAAATTATGCGGATGATTCTGAAAGTGGAGAATAAAAGAAAACTGTGAGATAAAGAAATTTACTGATGCTTTTAGACTTTTTTCAAATCCAAAAAAGACAACTTTTAAGACATGAATTTTAATTTATTTTTATTTGGAAATACTTGAAACTAGCAGGTGCTGTTGTTCAGAAAACATGTAATCGAGCTGTTTTTTCAATTTTCTGCAAATGCAATAGATCTTTCAGAAAATATTATCAAAGTGGATGTTTTGAACCGAATTTTCAAGCAAAAGAAAAATAACTACTCAAGAAAGGGTAAATAACGTCTTTGTCACGTGATCAAAATCGCTTATTATTCAATAGTTAATTTATTTATCAGAATATTGAAAACACAGTTCAAGTAAAATCGCTTCTATAGTCCAGCGTTCTAATTTTTTATACCTTTCCATTAAAAATCGAATTTGTATTCACGACAAAATATTTTTTGTTTACTGAGCAGAGCAATTGAGAGATTTGCTGTCTTAAAATACGCAAAAAAGTTCAATACTTTTTTCTTTTTGTATACTGCTGGTAATGAAGAACTAAAATTTATAAGTATGATAAACGAACACTTTGAAGGTTTGTAGTGAAAAAATTGAAATTTGCAAAACAATCCCTTTTGAATGATTACTTCAAGTAAAATTCTTTTAAATGTTTTCATACTGTTTGCATGTACACTATTTGCATAAAAAATATAAATCAATAATTCTACAAATCATTTAATGATTTTGTAATCAATTGAAAATTTTAATTAATTAATTCTGTTTTCTTCCTTTTGTGTCTGATTAACGTAATATATACACTTCGGATACATTTAAATTTTATCTTTAACGCTTTGTTATTTTTATATTCTTCTGAACGATAAATTAAAAATAATATAAAAAACTCCGAATAAGGGACACCTCTATTTAAGGGACAAAAGTTCCGGTCCCATAGGTGTCCCTTATTTAGAGGTTTCACTGTATATCTATTTTTATTTTAATTCTGACGTCATATTTATTTATTTTTTCTTAGTTTAATTTCTCGAATGGAAATTGCTCAATTGAAACTTATTGCGTTGAAAAATAATTATTCCAGATTTTAATTATTTTGGCAACGATAAAGGAAATTGGTTAAATTGTATCTAAAAAGTCTCTATTGATTGTGTATGAAAAATAATGAAATTTTGAATTATTAAGGAAAATATTTGAATAAAATTAATAAAACATAACCTATGTTTTTTTCTGGGCTATGTTATATTTATACGCAAATATACAAAGACATTAATTTATTCATCAGTTTTGATGTAGACTTCATTTAAATTTTCGTGCACGCTTTCAAATTATGGATAAGAAGTAGGATGAATGGATGCTTAGCAATCAATATGAGAAAATAAAGAAAATGAAATAAATACATTTGAAATAAGTAAATCTCTAAAACAAATTAGTCTATATTATTGGAATACATTTATAAAAAATCTCCAAAATTTACAGTAACAGTTTAAAAAATCTGACAAATGCGTACACAAAATTTCAAAACAATACGAATAAATTAACGGGTAAATTTCAGTATCCATTTATCATTGAATTCCATTAATCAAATGTGCCATTTTCTCTCAAGAAAAATATATATATATATATATATATATTGAAAATCACTGGATTTGCCATAGAAAAGCATTATTGCGGAAAATAAAATATTCTATATTTTCCGAACGAAAGAATCAAATCTAACAAAAAACTATACAGCTTAATCCCAGTGCCTCACTCACATACCCACTTAATTTCAAGTCAATCGAATGCTTTTTACGTCAGTTATCGCAGAACAGACAAACTGACAGACTGACTGACAGAAACAAAAAAAATTCGTGTCTCCAAAGTAAGCCTTCACTGACATTTCGGCAACTAATTTGTTTTAGAGATTTACTTATTTCAAATGTATTTAAGTAAGTGTACTGTAAGTGTATTGTAAGTGTACAATAACCATTAGCACAATAATAGAAAGTTACAAATTTAAAGTTAATGAGACTACGGGGGCGGAGCCCCCCTGAAGAAATCTGCTATGTTATAATAAAAAAAACAAAAATAATAGATCATGAAAATTTCAGAATATCCTAACATAACAAAATTTTTAATTTAACGCTTTTGATGGCTGAAAACTTCTTATTTTATTCTTATAAATAATTATGTAATTTGAAAATTTTAAATTACAATTTCCAGGAAGTTGAATATTACCCAAAGCGTGTTTGAAGCAAAGCTGATGTTGAGGCTCCTGATCTGCAGATTTGCTAGTTTTGTAATATGGAGATTAATTTTTTTTTATTATTATTATTGATATTGAAAGTCAAGGTTCGGCAGAAAATTTCGTTGAATAGAAAATTTTGTTAAAGAGAAGTTCCAATGTATATATATATATTAGGTTTTCATATTTATTTTTCATGAAAAATAATACCTTTTGAATAAATTATCTAAATTTATTTAATTGTATTTCCTTATTTTTATTTTTGAAAATACTGGCATATGCAATTCCTTTTAAAAATCACTAAGTAATTGCAATTTTTCCGCAACCTTTATTTGCAGTAGCCTTTCAAAGGAAAAATACAATAAAAAATAAAAATAAATATGAAATGTGTTCTATCTGCGAATCTTTAGAAGCAATATTCGCTGAGTTCATTCATTTCCACCCCCTAGAGATTGGGGAGAGTTATGAATGAAATTGCTTTTTAAATAGTTTGAAGTGAGATCGCAGTGGGTGGGGCTGTTTCATTATCTCTCTTTTCCTGCGTGTTTAATTTGTTTCGAGAGGTAGCAAGAACTCATTTGCGCTTGTATACAGATTACAAAAGATTTATTGCAAAAAAAGAACATAGAACGGAGCACAGGGGACTGGGTTAGTTATGGAATATGTAAATTTAAATTCTTTTGTCTGTTTTACTGTTGATACATAATGGGATAAAAATTTCTAAGTTAATTGATATATTTTTGTAATGCAAATCGGAATTATTTTGGATTGTCGGTTTTGTCCTTACTGTGAAAAATAATTAACGCTTATCTTTTATAAACGTTCAGTGATGTATATATTTTGCAGAAAAAACAACATAATCAGTTTGTAAATATTTAACATAGTTATAATTTGTTTGAATGGTTTCAGAATTCATTCGCGTCCGTATATATTGCATAGAAAATCTAAAATTAAAAATCTAAATTATTTTGTCTAGCCTGTTTGACTCTTTTACTTCCTGTCGTGTGCTCAGTCGTGTGCTTGAAACTGTACACGTTATAGAAGTTTTATTTATTTATGTAACGTAAAGCTAAATTTATCCCTGGCTGCCTGTTTACTGCATATTGTGAAAAGTGATGATTATATATTTTTTTATTTTATTTTATTTTATTTTTATCGAAAATAAATGATGTAGTTTTCATGTAGAGTCAGCTTATAGCCAATTAATTTATTTTTTAAAGACATTAAAACGCATTTTCGTTCGTAAACATTAAAAAAAAATTTCGACAAAACAGAACATAAAACAGAACCTAGTGGGGTAGATTAGATTGTGTGTTATTATGGGAGATGTAAATCCAAATTATTGGTTTGTCTGTCGTCTTGTTTAGTGCGCAATCTGGCGAAAATTCATACTTTGTTATATTTTTTAAATGTAAGTTTCAGTTACTTTTGTTTGATATGTCTGCTTGCCTGTTTGGACATATTATGAAAGGTAATGACCATTTATTCATATTTTAATAAAATTAAGTGATATATTTTTCTTGTATAGTATGTGTGTAGGGCAAATCCATGCAAATGTCAATTTTATTTTAAAAAAATAAATAAATAAAATAAAAAAATAATTTTTATAAATAAAGTTTTGAAATATACACTGTTAAAAATTTGAAACTTTTGCTGCAGCGTCACTCCACCCCTTTCATAAAATATCTCTATTTTGACCATAATGAGAATGCTCCATAATACAGTGAAGTAATCGTTTTCTATAAAAAACGGTGGAGTGACGATGCAGCAAAAGTTCCAAATTTTTAACAGTGTTATGCCTTTTTTTTTCAAATTAATATTTTAGATTCAAAGCTTTTATTTTATTTGCAACAATCTAAATAAAATAACATGGCTGAAAAGTAAAATGTTTGCAGTTATGTACAAATAGTAATTTTGGAGAATACACGAAAAAAAAAACAATAATTGTTGTTTTTTTTTTTTTTTTTTTTTTTTTTTAACTATTTTAATTATGTTTTCTGTTGTAGTAAACCTTAATCTTATTTCATACAAAATAAGTACACGAATCATTTTTATTGTTATACTCACAAATGTCATTAAAACACATAGTTAAAGTTTAAAATAATATTGAAATATGATTTATAACGCAGTGCTTTGTTTTTAAACTGCAAGTATATTTTTACATAATATAGCGTGATATGTGACGAGAGGAGAGGGGGGGGGGGGGGGTAAAGTGAAGTGTGACACTTTGTAACAAAGGGGGGGGGGGGGAAGGGGAGTTTAAAATTTGGAAAAACGCATGGCATCATTTATGGACGGGTTCTAATGTAATTTCTAACGATCATTTTTTTTTTTTTTTTATGTTTAAGAAACTTTCTGTCATTCCGTCACGTCAAATTACATTTAATATCTTAAACCTTAGTACAGACAGGTCGCTCTAAATTATAGCTTTGTACTGCTTACGCATCATATTTAAGATACGTATACGCTTAAAACTTGAATGAATTCCTAATTCACAAAGGTTACCAGATTTGAATAGCATGTTAGGTGTTTACAAAAATATCATTCTGTCACACAATAAAAAATTACTCAAAAATGAAAGAATAAAATACGTAAAAAAATATATTTCAGATATTTTCAGCGCCATGCGAAAGAGGGGGGGGGGGCAGTCGCCCCGGCGGCCGCGGAAATTTAGGGGGCGCCAAATTTATACTACCAGCGTCATTTTTGGGCTGTTACAAGAAAAAGTTGTTAGAGGGGGACGCCAAATTGACACTTTGCCCCGGGCGCAGTTTTTTCTTCGCACGCTCATGGATATTTTGTTTAGTCTTTTGCAAACTGAAAAATCAGATTTTGTTTGAAAATAGCTTTCGGGTAATATGTTTTAACTTTATTCTACAACACAAAATGTTATTCTGTCACATATGAAATTGCTCTATAATGAAATTGTTAAATTGTTGAATTCAGATATTTTTCTCTTGGAGGAATTTCTCTTTTTCTAAAGAAACATTCTCGACATTCTCGAGCTCCCCAGAAGGAAGGGGATTGCATTTTTGTCCATTGAAAAGCATAAAATCTCAAACCTTCCCTGGGGGGGGGGGGGGGGTATTTTATTTATGCCAAGAGGGGAAATATCCCCCGGGCTATCACCTAAATTCAACTCTGATTTGGGAACTCATTTGGGTTTGTAGATACATTTTATAGAAGTTAAATGGTACTTTATTTACCAAAAAATGAAAAATTCATTTCGATACCAAATCACTTCAGCAGCCAGAATTGCTGATTATGCTTTTATGTTAAATTATGTCAGGCAGCTTCGGGTTACTAAGCAGAAATTTTAAGTGGAATTTGCCTTTAAAAAATTTTTGCTATATTTTTGTGGAGTAATTCTAAATTATTTTTATGTGATATGTGCCTGTCTGCCGGTTTGTTCCACATTATGGAAAGTAATGAAGAATTATATTGTATAGAAGTTAAAGGAATAAGTACATATCTATACTAATATTATAAAGAGGAAAGATTTGATTGTTTGTTTGTTTGTTTGTTTGTTTGAATTGAATAGGCTCCGAAACTACTTGACGGTTTTGAAAAATTCTTTCACCGTTGGAAAGCTATACAATTTCCGGTGAACATAGGCTAATTTTTAATTGATTTATTCAAATATTTTCCTTAATAATTCAAAATTTCATTATTTTTCATACAGAATCAATTAAAATTTTTCCGATAAAAAATAACCATTTTCTTTTCAGTTGCCAAAAAAATCAATATATGGAAAATAATTTCTCCTCGGCAATTAATTTTTAGTTGAACAGTATCCACGTGAAAAATTAAAATAAAAAAAATTTCAAAGGAAAATAAATATGACGTCATTTGTTATATTATCGGAAGTTTTGTTTGCACAGATATCATATACACACCGAGGTAACCTAATGGACACTAAATTGATGTTATTTTGCCTGGCATGGCACCCCGACTATTGTTTATTTAATTATTAATAAAATGTTTTTTTATTTCCTTTCTCTTCTTTAAAATTATGTAAACTGTTTTGTCATATACTTATTATTTAAATACTAATTGTTATTATTTTTTAAATAACAGAAAATAATTTAAATATATATATGAAACTGGTATTCGAAAACGATTTTTCCGCCAAATTAGTGTAAAAAATTATCCTGCCGACCTCGGCGCGTACATGACTATTGCGCTGTTTTGTTTATGTATTAAGGATACTTTTAGATCATACATCCGATTACAGAAAATTAGTCAGATTATTTAATTAGAAGTTATTAAATTTATGTTTTTTTATTATGAAACAGACGAAGAAAAGAAAATTTACTATTGCTGCCCGACTGGAGAATTAACCTTGATGTTATTTTAAAAAACTATCGAAATGGCGATTTTTTAATTATTTGTTTACGTTTTTTTTTTTTTTTTTGTTTATATTATTGCAAACATTTTTCCACTTTTATACACGCATCACCTTGGCGTGATTTTTTTTTTATGATGCCAATTTGGAGAACACTGCGTTTTCAAATACCAATTACATTTATATTACTTATTTTTATTTTCTATTTTTTTAAAAAGGAAATAATAATAATAAACTAAGTCAATAAATAATTATGGAACAAAACAATTTACATAATTTTAAAACAGAAAAGAAAAATAATGAAATAATTTACTCAAAAATAATCAACTATTACCGGATTACCACGTGAGGCATAAAATCGCAATTTGCTGCAATCGCGCCAACGGGATCCGTAGATGACACCTGCACCTACATGTTATTGGCAATATTATTGTTTATACAATTTGTTTATATAATTTGGTAATACTTGATAATCCCATCGACCAAAAAACTATCGCTAAAGTATAAGGTTAAATGTCAATGGATGATTGTAAATGTCACATTCATTTCACATTAAATTTGTTATATGTAATTGTTACTTCATCAACCAATTTTAATTCGATGTTTATTTGTATTTCTATTAACATTTTAGTAATTTATTGATTCTTTGGTTATTTAAAATAAAAATTATGTCCATTTGTATAATTTTGCGAAATTGATCGACGGAATAATCAAGTAGTCGAACAAAAAACTATCGTCAAATTATAACATTAAATGCCAATAATGGATGATCGTAAATTTCACATTTATTTGAGGACAAACATGAAATAAGTCTGGTACATTTGTAACAATATCCTTCCTAGCACTTCTAATGTTTGACACTAAAAATCATAATGGAATCGATTACAGAAGGTAGAAAGATTTTATTAGATGCAAACTAAAGACTTATTTTTCTACAAAATTTAGTCATCAAGATTATTCTGATTTAACGGCTACATGTTAGCAACTGTTTTATAAAAGGAAGAGGTAGTGAAACTGATGTAATTTTAATGTTATTCAAATAATAAAGCTTTAAAACACACTTTTTATGCTTCATTGTTCTACTAAATATATAAGTGAAACAGCCTTCTTCGTCTGCCACTTTCACGGAGGGCACCCTTTCCTTAGGACCTATATCCCACGTGTAGATAAATGGCCGTCATACATACAAACAAACAAAAACTCTTCTTTATCTGTAAATAATTCTTTACATTTTTTACTCTATTATTCTTGCTGGAACAGATTAAGGCAGATAGGAAACTACAGTAGACCTGCTAGCAGAGGACGTTTATTAAAAAATGTAACATGAAATGACATTGTATGTAGGCTACCAGAACTACACATAGTGCAAGTTCAGATGTCAGGATTTTAAGAACTAAGAAATGATAATGTACAATCCGAAAGTTTATAGAGTTTGATAATCAATGTCACTAATCATTGCAATGCCCTCTAATGTAATAGTGTGATGACTCGAGAATATTTTGATTCCTGTTGTCATAACGGTCTCATGTTCATACGAAACTCTACTATAAATGATAAAATAAAAGAGATGGTGCTTTATTGCCCAAATTTTCGCCGACTTACAATAGTACAATATCGCAATGGCGTTGGCATGATTTTCAGCAATACGGAAGATCATTCCAGGGTGGTCTATACTGCTTTAAAATAAAATTTTTAAATCACCATTTTTTTTTTTTTTTTTTTTTTTTTTTGAGTCAAGGTTTGTTTGGAAATATGGACCAGCGAAGCGGGCATAGCCTGCTAGTATGTTTATAAAAATAACGAAACGCATTTTACAAAAGATTTTCGATAGAAAAAGTATGTATAGAAGAAGGCCAATTTATATTACATGAAAATTAAATTATATATTTTCCTTATACAGAATATGTGTTTCAATATGTAGCAGAACTCATGTACGTCCGTACCGGCATGTTAATAAAAAGTTTCGATTTAACCCTTTATCTACCGAATTATTTATCAAGAAATGGCTTCACATCAATAATTGTCTTCTTTAATATCTGACGATATACTGGAATTTTAGAATAATAATAATGTGAAATTTAGAGATGTTTTTTCATTAACCCTTAAATGCATATTGTATCATTTTCGATACCATAAGTGTTCCCGATTTATTGGGGGTTTTATTCACATATTCCGTATTCTCACCAGACATTTAAAAGAGCAATTTTCACTTCACTTAATGACAGACCATTCGTAATTAAAGAAAGAAAAATTTACTATTTAGGTTTTTCTGGTATGAATTCTGATTCTTTGAATTGCGCATTTTTTGGAATGCGTTCTATCCTGAGCATTTAAGGGTTAAACCTGATTAAATATGTCGGTATTTATAATTTTTTTTGAAAAATATTTACAAAAATAATCAAATTAATTAACCAAAAATACTCTTCTGGAAATATTACAATTCTTATAAAAAGCAATGTATTTAAATGTATTATAATCCTCTCTATAAATGGAAAGGCTTTTACCGTCGATAATATTTCAAATAACTTTTTTTCAAAGAAAAAAAATATAGGTTAACATCCCCAGTAATTGGCATATTAAGGTTTTGTCTTTAAACTTACTTCTATTTCCATTACCAAGAAATAAAATATTTCCTTGCAAATATTTTTAAATCAAAGAATGCATATCTGTGCATCTATTTTGCACACTAAAAGAAAAAATATTTGAAAAAGTATTTTTTATAAAAATATATTTATAAAAAGTTGCTGTAATCACCAGTAATTGGCACTTAGACTTTTACACAATTAAAGTAACCCTTTTCAACTAAACAAAACTGTTGTCAATTAAAATTTAAAATATTCTTTAAATCAGATAATAATAAATTGAAATGCATGCCTTTCTTAAGCCAGAGAAGAGGCATTTGCAACAAAAATGGCTAATTTTATACAATCTATAATTTTTTCTCTTTCCTAGGCACTATTGTCATCTAGTAGCATAAATCAAAGTTATAATTTATAAAGTAAATGAGCATATAACTGGTATATGGTCTTGCATTTTTAAAAGACTGGCTATAAATCTTATTTTAGGACATTTTTGTAGGATGTGCCAATCACTGGTGCCTGCCAATTACTGGGAATGTTACCCTACCTATGAAAATTATTAAGAAAATTACCTCTTTTTTAAAATATTTAACTTCGACTATTTGTCAATTCTATCTAAATTAGATTGGGTAAAGTACATTGTGTGGTAAGAAAAAGAATTTTTATTAATAAACTGATTAAATGCGTTTTTTTTAAATTAAATTCTCCACATTGGTACTCATAAGTACCGTCGGTAGATAAAGGGTTAAGATATATATATATATATATATATATATATATATATATATATATATATATATGTATATATATATATATATAGAGAGAGAGAGAGAGAGGGGGGGGGAGGGGAGTGTTGAGCCTTGCAAAATGAAGGAAATTGTGTTATTATAGAAAGTGTAAATTCAAATTACTTTAGTTGGCAGTCTTCTTGTGTGGTACATTTGATTACAGAGCAAGATTTCCATAATTTTCCATGTGGCCTATACTTTATATTTGTAATGGAAATGAGCTGAAAAATGACGACAATCATCTAAAAATGTGAATCTTCTGTCACTTTTTCCATGCAACAAAAAAATCACTGTACCTTGGGAAATTTATTTCGCGCACGTATTTGTAAAGAGCACAACTCAAAAAACGAAACTTATAGGATGTGAAAGTGAAAATTATTTTCAAGCACGAATGCAAGTCTTTTTACTTACCCATCATACGTAGTATAGGGTAAGTCTTGCAATCGTTTTAAAAGTCGATTTTTTTTTTGACTGATTTACACGTTTTAGACACTGAAGATTTCGAAAAACATATTTTTAGAAAAAAAAATTTGCCGTCCGTCTGTCTGTAAACGCTCTATTTCACGAACAAATTGAGATAGAGACTTGAAATTTTGTATGTACTTAGTATGTAAGAATGGGACAAACCCTATTGAATATCAGCAACCTCGATAATCCGGAACTATTTTTTCCGGATTCTCGAAAAATTCGTTCTCATGAAAGGTATATAAAAATTTTCGATTTTTTTTATTTTAAGGAATGCATGTAAAAGGCAATAGAAAAACACAAATTTTGCATAAAAAACGAAGTCGATCGGATTATTAGTTGTCGAGATATTTGTAATCCTGTTTTCCACATTCTTCGATTTTTCATGATCCTGTATTTCATTCAAATTTCAATTCAGAGGTATATTTTAATTGAAAATGAGACGCTCAATCCGACGCAGCAAACTGTTAGTTAATATGATTATTATTTTTGGAATTATAAGGATATTTCTTTTACGTAGTTTGGTACTTCTTGAGTAGTTTGGCGTTTTATATAATTTGTTGAAATTGGTGCATCAGCAATTCATTAATAGAGTATTACTATGTGTATTAACAATATTTAAATTTAGTTTTGGAATTGAAATACATTGTATAAATAGTTTTCACATATTTTATTTTCATATGCATATAAATGATGGGTAAGTATTACGGTGGCCTCCAACGACTAGTTTATATTTACCGTATCCTCGTTTAAGTCGACTCCTTAACTTTCAAATGCGAATTCTACTAAAAATCTAAAACCCGCTTTATAAGTCGAGTCGACCTTCAACTTTTACTTCAATTTTGAATAAAATCAAACCAAAGATTTCATTTGATAATATAAACAAGTTGGAAATTGCACGTCAAACGTAGCAAATGCGGTCGTTCGAGCTATATAGAAATTTTTAAAATATTCAGATCTTGGTGTAATACTGTACAGTATTTCGGATTCAGTATAGTAGCCGAAATCTTTTGTGTGTCCCTGTAAAGACTATCTTCTTTCTATTATACAGAAAGTAACTTGTAGTAAACCTCAGCAACTTATATCAATTTCATGAAATGTGAAATAGTTTAATATTAAAACGCAAACCAAACAATGTTTCTCCCTATACCATTATGTAATGGAATACTTTTGTGCTGCTCTGTAAATTAATAACAAATATTCTTTGCACCACATATTGTGCTGAATGTATACTTTAGTATACACTTCATAGATACATATCAATTTTATTATGTTCGAAAGAGCGTAACATCATTAACCCTTTATCTACCGCATTATGAATTTATGAAATTTTTACATTCTAAAGCATTTTATGCAAATTGTTTAAACTAAAAGATTTACATAATCATTTAATAAATATTTCAAGAATTTTAGAAGGATTAATTAAATTTGAATTTACAGGGATTTTTTGTGCAATTTTAATAACCCTACACAAATCTTTTATTTTAAATTGTTTCCTTAGTATTTTGTAGAATTATAAAATCTACAAATAGGATGTTCTTACAATATAAATATAGAAATATTTTTGAATTAAAATCACCATCCCCCTCCCTCAGCGCCAAGAAAGCTGAAAAGATGCAATGACAAAAGAAATCATCCTTTTAAAAATATTTTTGTTTTGTGTAACCAACAATGCTTTTGGAACAAAATAAAGTAATGTATCTTTAACTCATTCTAAACAGCATTACAACTAACTGACGTATTAAAAGAATTTTATAATAAATTATTTTAATGGTACTTATAAGTACCGTCGGTAGATAAAGGGTTAATAAAATGCCCGAAATAAAAAATTCCTGCATTTAAGTATCTTCGTATCGTATATATTATATTTTTAATGTATTGTTTACATTTTAATGTTTCTTAAGTTATAATATTTACACGTTGAAGTTAAACTTTTCAGAATATTTCAGTTTTTGTATTGGTGTTGAATGAGTATGGAGGGCTATGGGGATTGCTGTTTTTGACCAATGAAGGCACAAAATGTCCGGTAAGGATGTCTCCCCGAACTACCCACTGAATTCAACACTGGTTTCTGTAAAAATCAAGTTTTTTCCAAAAAAAATATGCAAATGATTTGTTCTACCCTTAAAACATGAATTATTTCATAAATTTACATAAATTACGTTTAACCCTTTGAAGACGAACGTCACGTATACGTGCCGCAAAAAGGCTTCAGAATCCTTGTTTTATCTCCACCACAAAAATTTGCCTCATTAAATCGGAGCATTTTCTCGATTTAATAAGACACAAATTTCTGCTTTTAAAAACCGGTGACAAAACATTAAAAATTTCGTGAAAGGCTCCCGTTGCGAAGGGATTGATAATTTTTCATCAATATATACAAGTAGCTTTTATCATTCATTAAAATTCATTCCTCTTTCATTAAAATTATTTTAGTGTTTGCTATCCTCTTATGAAATGAACATATCAAAATAAAATGTTTTTCCACACGCGGGATTTTTTTTTTTTTTTTTTTTTTTTTTTTTTTTTAAATCCCAAAAATACATATTTCTTCCCTTACCTAGGGGACATTTAAATGTACAAGGCAGATCAGAAGCGTCCTCAAAAATTATCTCTTCTTTCAAAAGAAAATATGTAGTTGGAGTAGCTTTTTTCCCCATCGTTTGTGGAGATTGATTAATTGCCAGTTATTCCATTTAAATTGCCATTAATGTCATTCATTAATATAAATTCAAACCGCGTTGAATGTTTTTTTTATGGTTGCTATTTTTCTAAAGAACTTGACTGTCAACGAGTTTGACTTCAGCCATTCTAATGTTGTAAGACATAAACAGCATTGATGTTCTAGTTGTTTCGTTTTGTTTTATAACTCGTTTGTATAATTTTTTCTAGTTTAGTTATCAATTGAAATGAATTCAGTTTTTATTTGAATGAACACCTGATTGTAGGCAAGGGTGTAGTGGAGAGTATACACGGTACATCTTCTGGATTTTTTAAAAGAACACCGCATACTTTCTATTTCTACATTCTCAAGAAAACTATAGTTTATACACTCAAAGATATACTCTTTGTCTTAAGCGGATACCCTCTGTTTTTCTACGACTACACTACTGATTGTAGGGACCTTTTAATTAGACCAACAGACCGTTCCTTTTTCTTTAACTATATCTAAATGCAGCTTAAACAAAAATGAAAAATATCGAGCTTATATATACATATCGAATTCTGACATTTTACTATTTGGGGCTTAAAGCAGCACCACTCGGGATATTATCGTCTCCCATAATTAATTATGTTGTTACTCAGTGGCGTAACTAGAAAGGGAGACACCCGAGACGGTTGTAAGTGGTGTCACCCCCAAGCATCATGATGTCACCCACCCCCCCAATCCATAATTTTTTTTCAATCACAATTTTACATTATTATAACAAATGACAATACCATTCCTTATTAACCTTTTGTGTCCCTGCATTTAAAAAAAAAGAAAAAAAAACAGGATCGACTTATCATTTATTCTATAGTCCGCATAAGTCAATTCGGTGTCTATCTATACAAGAAAAGTTTTTCTTTTAAAGTTTGCTTTTCGTTATCCACTCGTTGGATAAATTGGTTTTCGTTCCCTGGTGCATATCTTTATTTAGACACACATTCTGTATAAAATTTCACATTCTCAAAGAAAAGAAAACTAACTCTATTGCGTTGAGCGCTAAAAAATTAATTTTATTCCAGAACTTTTTTAAGATTATGTATAAAATTGCAAATAAAGATTGGGTGTCACCCCTTATAGGGTGACACTCGGGGCGGACCGCCCCCTCCGCCTCCCGCTTGCTACGTCACTGTTGTTACTGAAAATTTAAAAAACGAAAACTATCGATCATATGCATCGAGATCCGATAATTTACGATTTTGAGCTTACATCTGTCTCACTCGAGAGCCATCGTGTCCCACGACTAATTATGTTATAGAAAATCTAAAGGACAAAAGATACCGAGTTCCGACATTTTACGATTTTGGACTTACAGCTGCGTAACTCGGAATACTATCGTTTTTCATGATTACCATTAACTTTGTTACTATAGAACATCTAAAATAAAAAAAAAATCTCCCATGATCCCTCTCAGCGTCTTTGACAAATGTAAGTTTTAACTTAACAATAAATATGTTTGATTCGAAAAATAGAAAATTAAGATGCTTTGCGAGGTTGCAATTAATAATACTAAAATGAGTCACGTTCAATAAATAGCGAATCAAATAACTATATTTGGCACGGATTACAATAAAAATCCCTTGCAAGGTCAATGTTGAAATGAACGGCGCATTAGGATACATTTTGGCATGGTGTTGGTGATCAATATTTTCAAAGTGAAATGAGTTTCATTTCCGATTCCGAGCTGTATTTCCTTTCCCACACCAATCTTAACCCTTAAGCGGTAACCATGGGTCACTAGTGCCTCGGTCAAATTTTCTTTCCTTGCTAGCTTAGAGGAGAGAGTGGGGAGCGGGACTAAACTACCCTGAAAAAAATAGTATACTAGTAGGCTATTAGCTCCCGAAACGCCGATGTTTTAGTGCGTTCACAGCCGACGTAAGAGCCAGTCAAAATTTCGAAAAGGCACGAGTGACCCAGGGTTACCATTTACGTTGACGAAAAGTGTAAGGTAAGAAAAAATTTGTTTGGTTAGGAATTGATGTTTTTTTCATAAAAAAGAAAGCGATGTGCATTTTGTGACACAAAGAAGGACAAAAAAACCTTTATTTGCTGCAGCAAGTGTCACAGACCTGTGTGCGAGGAACACAGACTTCAAATCTGTTTCGATTGTTTATAAATGATGATATCAGTGTTGCTGTAATTTTTCATTATTATATTTCTTGTTTAATTAAATAAAGTTTGATAATTAACATCATTTTCATAAATAAAATTGATTAAAAACTAATAAAATTTCTATTTCATTGTAAATTGTACCTATTTATAAGTTAAAAAAAACGTCATTTTTATGTTCAAAACTTAAACATTTTTTAAATTTATACCGGCTATTTTTTTTTTTTTTTTTTTTTTTTTTTTGTGAAAGTACCATTTTTTATCTTCAATTTTCCGTTTGAAACAGCAAAAAATGTCAATTCTATCCAAAGTTATGATTTTTTAAAAAATGTGCATTTTTCACATTTTTATTTGTTTATTTAAACATAATGTTTAAACAAATTAATAAATCAGCAATATTGTGACTGATTCTTGTTCAAGGGTAGTTGATGTAATATCATGAATTTTTTTAAAATTTTTAAAGCACTTTAAACCACTTTTTACAACGCTAAGCACCAGTGACCCATGATTACCGTTTAAAGGTTGAAAAACACGTTACCGGTTAAGGGTTAATTTTCTGTGCCAACCCTTTAAACCGTAGCCGTTAATGTACAAACAGATTAAATTAAGGAATTCATAATGCAAAAAAATTAGCGTCAGTACCCCCCCCCCCCCCCCCCCCCCACACACACACACACACACACCTTTTTCCGAAATTTCTCCATTTCAATCCGAATCTCTTCTTTTAGTTTTCCCAAACATCTATTTCGTTTTGCTGTGATTTGTGTTTATTTATTTATTTATTTATTTTTCATTAAATGCATTTTAACCGAGTTATTAAATGGAGATATATGCTGGGAAATGAATAATATAAATGGGAAGAAAAAAAATTACAAACATGTAAATATAAAAAGAAATGCAAACATGTGTTGAAATTGTAAGTCAAACGTGGCAAATCAGGTGCGTTTGCACTGTAGCTAGTTTTATAAATATTCATATCTTAGTGCAATAACTGTTGTACTCTTATGCAAAAATGCGTGAATACAAAATTTATGACGATTATGTATATTTAATTCAGTAATGCGGAAATTGTAGTACTCCATCTTAAATAGGACGCCATCACCATTAGATTCATGAGATAACATTGAATCAGTTACGTATGATGTTGTTTAACAGAACGAAGAAAACTTTTATTAATATCTTCGTAAGTTTTCATTTGATTTTCATGAAATTTAAAATGACACAATTCTGCAACAGTTAATATCTATATTATAAAGGCCAAACGTATCTGTGCGTAACGCATACGTCATTTTGCGAATGGCAACACTTTCCGATGCAATTCGGTTTTGCACTTTTTGCTACTGCAATTTTTATACACCTTAACATCGCACATTCTCAATTTTTACATCAGCGTTTAGAGAAAAAAAATGTACTTTTAAATGCAATTTGCTTGAAAGCTGTATCTCAATTTATTTTTGAGATATAAATTTTTTTTTATAGTTTTTAGTACCAATTTTGTAATTGTGGAAACAGAAATGCTCCACTTTCTCTTAAAATTGAAAAAAAAATGAAATTAAAATTCCGCATGTTAATTTTGAGATGAAATAATGACGGGTTTAGATTTCACGGGAAATTTTATAATTCTGTCAATTTGATTTTCTTTTTTTTAACCAAGTATAAGATCCTCAATTGATAATTTCATCATAATAATTTATCTTTAACATGTAAAATAATATTTCTTTTAGAGTTAAACTGCCCAAATAAGATGCATTTTTTACTGTAGCTAATTTTGTACGTTGTTATAAATCAATGAAACAGTTCCTTCTAAAACATTTCCTTTTGTCGAAGTTCGACGGGTTCCACCTCGTATATTTAATTTCAGATTATTCGGTTGGGTAATTTTAAGCGCTATTATATCCAGACAGGCAACAGTCCAGACGGCGACTATAAGTGCTACTTAATTATATAATTACGAATCCACCTAAAAATAAAGAATACTGCCCAGTTAAACTGATGGCATTGAGCTCACAGGCTACAAATACTAATTGTACATTAAAGCCTTATATTTTCAAGGGTTAATTCCGTTCGAAAAAAAATTAAGAAGGGAAAACAGCTCTCCCCTTTCCTCTTTTTTTATTTTATACTTAATCATTGAACCTCCTATAATATCAAATACATGCTTTATCATATAAAAAATCTATATCCAAAATTCAGAGCAAATGAGATAATTCTTAATAAAAACTCATTTAGCATTTATATAATTTAAAAGGAATCATCCCCCTCTTTTATACTTAACCGATAAACTTCCAAAACTATTCAGAGATTTGAACGAAATCTGAAAATTCTGCTTGAAAAACCCATTTATATAAATTAAGGGGGGGGAGGCATTAGAACCCCTGTTCCCCCTATTTATACTTATTCAATGAACACCTAATAACAGTCACGGAATCGCCTCATCAGAATTATCCTAATCTAAATTTTGAACGAAAACTTAATTCTGCATGAAAATCCCATTTATACCAACCAAGGGGAGGGGCATCAGCCCCCCGTTCCCCCTCTTATACATATCGAATGAACTCCAAAAACTAATCAGGGAAGCGCCTTGTCAGGATATATGTACATACAAAATTTCAAGTGGATCGGATATTTTTATCATGAGTTATCGCGTTACGCACGAACGAACATACAGAACGGACGGGCACATAAGCTCTCAGGCTATGATAGCCTGTGAGCTAAAAAGTCGTTCAATAAATAACAAATTACAATGTTAGGCACGGATTACAGTAAAAGAACCTTTACAAGATCTAGTATTGAAATAAATGGCGCATTAAGATACATTTTCGCGTGGTGTTGGTAATCAGTGTTCCTTTTCAATCTTTAAATCGAAATAAGTTTCATTACACATTCCGCGAAATTTCCTTTCCCACACCAATCTTACTTTTTCCTGCTATCCCATTAAACCAGAGCCGTTAATACAAGCAGATTAAAATGAGTTCGTAATGCAAAAAGATTAGCGTCAGTTTCGGTGGATTTGTCTCTCCTTCCGAAATTACTACATTCCAATTCCAGTTTCTTTTTTTTTTCTTTTTTTAGTTTTCCCAAACGTTTATTTCGTTTTGCTGTGATCTATGTATATTTATTTATTTATTTTAATAATTGAATATATTTTAACCGATTTAGAAAACGGAGATATGCTCGGAAATGAAAATAAATGTGGAGGAAAAAAAATACAAAAGTAGTAGTTAAGTTGGGAATTTTACATCAAAATGGCTTCTTAAGTTTTCACAATGAAATCACAGTGATGTGCATCAAAATCACCAAAATCACAATGATGATATTTTCATCAAAATCACCAAAATCACAATGATGATATTTTCATCAAAATCACAATGATGTGAGTTCGTACTAAAATTAGTTTTATAAAATTTCAAGTCTTGGTGCGCTCTTATGCAAAAAATGCATCAATACAAAATTTATTACGATTATATATATTAAATTCGGTAATATGGAAACAATAGCACTCTATATTAAATAAAACGTAATCACCATGGCCACCTAGAATCATTACCTATCATTGGATCTGATTGAATTAATTACGTATGATAGGATTTAATATAATGAAGAAAACTTTTATTACTATCTTTTTAAATTTTGATTTGATTTTTATAAAATTTGAAATGATGATTCGACAAAATTCTGTAACGGTTATTTACGTATGTTAAATTTCTAGTTATTCGGTCGGGTAGTTTATGTGTTTTTATATAATGAAAAACATACGAACAGACCAGATGACGGCCATAGATGCTTCTTATTTATATAATAACGAGTGCACCTAAAAATGAGTCGTGTTCATTAAATAACAAATCACAATGTTAAGCACGGATTACATTTTTAAAAAATCCTTTGCAAGTTGCAATATTGAAATAAAGGGCACGTTAAGATACATTTTAGCATGGTGTTGTGTTGGTAATCAATGCTCCTTTTCAATCTTTTAATCGAAATAAGTTTCATTACCGAATCCGAGATTTCCTTTCCCACATCAATCTCACTTTTTTCTGCTATCCCATTAAACCAGAGCCGTTAATACAAGCAGATTAAAATAAGGAGTTCGTAATGCGAAAAGATTAGCGTCAGTTTGGGTGGATTTTTTTTTTCCTTCCTAAATTACTACACTCCAAATTTCCTCTTTCCCTTTTCCCAGACGTTTATTTTGTTTTGCTGTGATCTATGTTTATTTAAATCAGGGATGCCACTTTTCCGCCAAATGGCGGATTTCCGCTTTTTTTAATTTTTAAGAATCCGCGATTTTTGTTAAGCGATCACAAAATAAAATAACTATTTTCGTCAAACGTTCGCGAAATAAACATCGATTTTCGTCGAACGACTGCAAAGTAAAATAGCGATTTTCTTCAAACGACCGTGAAATAAAACGACTATTTTCGTCAAACGATTGCGAAATAAAACGGCTATTTCGTCAAACGATTGCGGTATAAAATAGCGATTTTTGTCAAACGATCGCAACAGAAAACGGCGACTTTCGTCAAACAATCGTTATGTAAAATGGCGATTTTCGTCAAACGATCACGATGTAAAACAGCGATTTTCGTCAAGCGATCGCAATGTAAAACGGCGATTTTCGTCAAATGATCGCATAGTAAAACGGCAATTTTCGTCAAATGGTCGCGAAATAAAAAGGCGATTTTCGTCAAACGATTGCGGTTTAAAGCAGAGATTTTCACCGAACGATCGCGAAATAAAACGGCGATTTTTGTCAAACGATCGCGACAAAAAATAGCGATTTTTGTCGAACGATCACGAAGTAAAACCGCGATTTTCGTCTAACAATCGCGATGTAAAATAGTGATTTTTGTCAAACAATCGCGATGCAAAATGGCGATTTTTGTCAAATGATCGTGATGTAAAACGACGATTTTCTTCAAATGATCGCGATGTAAAACGGCAATTCTTGTCAAAGAATCGAAAAAAAATCATAGTCTTTAGATTAGTTACCTAAATTATTTTAAAATGATGCAGTACATAAAACTCCTCATTAAATCTGTTGCTGGGTTACCTTAACTGGTCTAAAGTTTTGTGAACTAAAGAAAATATCATTTTTATTTACACTTATAAGTTTTTATGTACAATGAATTAACAGTACACATCAAACTTTTTGACAAATGCACATTTAGAAAGACTTTTGTCAAAAGTTTACAAGAAGGGGGGAGGGAGGGAAGATGGTTTCTTTCTTTTTAAAAAATAGTTTATTATAAATTTAATTCTTTATTTAGTTTGTTATAAGCAATAAAGTTTACAAAATTCTCGCATAAATGTTTTGAAAAATGTAAATTTTACTTTACTCATAATTTCCTCTTTTCTGTTAATTTCTGAGTGGCATCCCTGTTAAATACTACATCTTTTTAATGATTAAATTTGTTTTAATCGATTCAGAAAACGAAGATCTACTGAGAAATGAATATAAGTAAACAGGAAAGAAAATTCGTAAAGAAACAAGAATTCGTAAGTCAAACGTGGCAAATGAAGTGCATTTGTACTATAACTAGTTTGATAAATATTCAAATCTTAGTGCACTCTTATGCAAAAAATGCATGAATACAAAATTTATTGCGATTATATACAGTCGAGTATCTCTACATCGAAACTCCATACATCGAATTTCTCTATATAACGAATTTTTAGTAAGAACGGTCCCCTTTTCGCATGATTACATTAAAAACAATCTCTATATAGCGAAATATCTATCTCCATATAACGAATTTTTTTTTCATAAATTGGTCATAAGAAACAGTTTTAAAAAGCTTTGAAATCATATGGAATCAATTTTCCATCACTTAATTTTGATTTATCGTCAGTGCTGAGTTTTTTCTATATATATTACTTCTGTCCTTGTTTTTTAAATCCAACGAATTCATCTCACCTCCCACACACCTTTCCACATCTTTCTGAAAAGAGCGTCAATTAGATTGATACAAATGTAAGAGAGGAATCAATGAGAGGCACATAAGACAGGCCTTCAAATGGAGGACAATGCTAACTACAATTTTTCATTCCTTGGTAAAATTTGAGTATTTTTTTGAGAGCGTAACAATTTTGAAAAAAAAAAAAAAAAAAAAAAAAAAAAAAAAAAAAAAAAAATTACATATTTCTTCGTTCGAAATTAATGCAAGTCTTCCTTATTTGATTTTCATTAAGCTTTCAAATAGATGTCTGTTCTCTTTTTTGAAACAGTTTAAATAATTAAGAAATAAAATGTTAGGTTAATATTTACTTTTAAACATTTCAAATTCTTAATTCAAAAGATCAAAAATAATATTTGTTCAAATTTCACACATTAAATACGATTTTTAACATCATTCTCTATACATCGAATTTCTCTATATAACGAATTTTTTACTAGAACTGTGGATTTCGTTATATAGAGACTCGACTGTATATTAAATTCGGTAAAACGGAAATAATAGGACTCTATCTTGAATAGGACATAATCACCATGTCAATTTCAATCATTACTTATCATTGGATTTGGTTGAATTATTTAGGTATGATAGTATTTAAAAGAATGGGGAAATTTTTTATTACTATATTTTTAGGTTTTGATTCAATTTTCAGAAAATTGTAAATGACTCGAAATTTTTATGCAACGGTTATATATGTTGAATTCCAAACTATTCTCTTCGGTAGATAATTTGCTGTTGAATATGGCAGACGGCCAGATCGGACAACAACTACAAATGCTATGTATTTATATAATTACAAGATAAAGTAAAAAAACTAAAACCCAACTACGACAAAAAACTACGCTGAAAAAGTATAAAAGTACCCCATGAATACAGGTAAAGTCACAAGCAAATGCTAGTAATATATAGATATATTCAAAATGTACAAGTAAAGCGCTTTTGAATGATACCAAACACGGCATATTTATCTTAACTTTATTTTTTGACGTATGACGCTTCCAGTATTTGGTAGTAGTGACGCACATATCCGTCGATGGCAGCAAATGGGTAATGGACCGATTAGTGGATGAGGTCGTTAGTGTAATGTGTAAATGTGTAATGTAGATTGAAGGTTTCATGTATTAAGATGACCTAGGAAGATTTCTTAATCTATCTAATTCTGATTACTAAGTACCAAAGAAATTAAGAACGAAAAGATGTGAATTATATGCAATTAGCCCATAAATGCAAGTAAAGTCACAAGCAAATGCTAGTAATATATATATATATTCGAAATGTACAAGTGAAGCGCTTTAAAATGATACCAAACACGGCATATCTAGCTTAACTTTATTTTTTTACTCTGTATATTTTGTCCGCTAGAGGGCGCCACATTGAATTTGGTAAAAATCTATATAGCCTATAACCAGCGGACAATTAAGACGCTTCTAATGATATGTCATTTGTCGAATTCTGATTAGTGGTTTAGAAGTTACGAGGGAACAGATGAACATACATACATACATACATACATACATACATACATAGCCTGTCAAAATCATAACCCTCCTTTGGCTTTGCCGTAGTCGGGTAAAAATAGTCCCAAGGTACTCCTCTGTAGAGTCCCCCTACCCCCTTGAATTTTTATTGTGTTTATTTTATTTTCCTTATGCGTATGTTTTAGAATTCTGAAAGAAATCTTTAATTTATTTACATTAATATTTTCTAAAAATATTTCCTCTAAATATGTCGCTTGTTTATTTTAAGATACGTATATTTAAACATTAAAAAAAATTTCTGCTTTTTTTTTCCTTTGTTGTTTGTTTGTTTTAATTAAAAAACTTTATGTGAAAATGTGAACGCATTTTTTTTTCTCCTTCCCCCCTCATCCAAGGTTTTTTTTTTTTTTTTTTTTTTTTTTTTTTATGATGATTGCATAAAAAAAGCACAGCTTCTAGTAAAAAAATAAATAAATAAATAAATATATATATATATATATATATATATATATATATATATATATATATATATATATATATATATCAGGGCTTGAATTTCAGGGCGGAATGGCGGGATTCGCGCCCAAAATTTTGAAATCCCGCCCAAAAGAATAACGTGAACGGGAGGCTCCCGCCCAAAAAATTTTGCATTTTGAAACTATGATCAATTCCCACGACCGTTTTGTGAATTTTATGATATTTTCGTGCGAGTAATCGACACATTTTGCGAGTTTTTTTACAGCGAAAAATCATTGAAAATCACGATTTTTTCCGCGACTGATTGACAAATTTTGCAATTTTTTTCCTGCAATGATTTGACGAGTTTCGTTGTATTTTCCGCGGCGAAATAGAGGTGATTCTGTTCGGAATTTCCACCCCCCCCCCCAAAAAAAAAAAAGAACGCATTCAATTCCAAAAATTATGAAACGGTGATGCCGCGGACGCGCTATTGCGCGTAAATTACTCAAAAGATCGGAGATGACACACAAAAGAAACAGCTCTTACACGTTTCACAAGGCGCATGATTTCGTAAAAGTTTGCTAAAAAACGGCAAATATTGTTAAAAGATCGCGAAAAAACAACTAATTTCCGGCAAATTTCGTCAAAAGATTCACGAAAGAATGCCTAATTTCGTCACAGAATTCTGAAAAACGGCAGTTTTTGTCAAAAAAGTTGCTAAAAAACGTCAAATTTCGTCCAAAAATCGCGAAAAATGACAAATTTCGACAAAAGATTCACTATAAATGACAAATTTCCCCAAAATATCACGAAAAACGGCGATTTTCGTAAAAAAAATCGCGATAAAACATCAGATTTCATCAAAAGATCGCAAAAAACGGCAAATTTCCTCAGAAAGTTCACGAAAAAACATCAAATTTCGTCCAAAAATCGCAAAAAACGACAAATTTCGACAAAAGATTCACTATAAACAACAAATTTCCCGAAAATATCGCAAAAAAAGGCAATTTTCGTAAAAAAAATCGCGATAAAACATCAGATTTCATCCAAAGATCGCGAAAAAACGGCGATTTTTCTCAGAAAATTCACGAAAAAACGGCAAATTTCGTCAAAAGATCCCGAAAAAACGGCAGATTTCGTAAAAAGATCGTGAAAAAAGACAGATTTCATCAAAAGATAGCGAAAAAATGCAACTTTCGTCAAGGGAATCTCTCCCTCCTTCCTCCCCTCCCCAAATAATATAACGGGGAGTTCATTTTTCTGTTCAACAAACTAATTTTCCTGCTTCAATATATATTTTTTTTTCTTTGCTACTCTAAAATCAGTTTCTGACAGCTCCAAATCTTTCTGAGTGAGCGCAATTCCTGAAAGCAGCCATATATTAAACAAAAAAGTATCCCTTTATTCAACAAAGTATTCATTTTTTAAGAAAATCTTTTTCGATGAATTTGACTTGCCCCTTTTTTAAAGAAATGCAAACAATAGTGATACTACACTCAAATAAGTATTGTTTTATGATTAAATTTGTATCTTGCACATTTAAAATACAGAAAAATAACATTATTAATTATAATTATTAATCATTAATTATAAATATAAATTTATTAAATTAATTAGAAGTTTTATTAATTATTATTAAAATAATAATTAGACCTGTGACAAATATAATTAGCACCGGGAGGGAATTTACCACCAGTAAAAACTAAACAGTATAAAAGTTTTTTTTACACATTTCGCATAATTATTCTGAATTGTTGATAAAAATTGCTTCAGTGATATTTTTTTATGTCTGTATTCTGGTAATTCTTTAAATAGCACATAAAATAATGGCGGATTTAAAAAAAAATTTCTCCCTCCCAAACAGCCAAACTCCCCCCCATTTATAAATGTTGGTAGGGAGACTCCCCTCCTTCGAAAAATTGAATTTCAAGCCCTGTATATATATATATATATATATATATGACATTTTAAAGTTAGGAGCCAGAAACATCATCGCCAGGGTCCCCGTTCTTTGCACAGAAGTCATGGCCAGCGAGGAAAAAAATAAAAAATAAATAAATGTAGAATATCCAATAAATCACTCATTGGTGGCTGTAAGTTTATTTATTCAACTGTAGTCATTATAGAGGGAAAAACTCCTTTTTGCAAACGATCTTTTACCGAAATGTCCAAAAAATATTCCATCATTTACTTCAATCAGCCGTACTCATCGACGAAAAAACTCCAGAATCTCTCTCTTTCTCATCTCGAGACTTCCACCTTTTAAAACTAAAAAGAAAATTCTAGAACTTTCTGTAATCTCAAACCATCATCCTTTTATGTAAACAGTATTCTTTTCCAGATACGAGGCTATTTTACACAGACGATAAATTTATTTTAAAAAAGATATTATTTAACCAATTTATAATCGACTCATAATTTCTTAGGCAGACGATTTTTATCAATGATTAATTTTAAGAGAAAAAGAAAAGAAATGAATTTATTAATGCACACATCAAAGGTTGACGGCGGAAAAATAAATAAATAGATAAAATAAAATAATGATATTTTTTGAAAGGTATGGTTTTGGAATAAATTTAATAAGATTTTCTTAAAAAGGGTTGATAAAAACATAGAAGAAATCAGTTTTATTTGGAATATTAAGAAATAAAGTTTTAATTAAGAATATTTTTAATTTAGAGCCATCTTTTTAAATTTACGCATACTGGAATAATGTTTTTTAAGGCAAATTAAGAATTTATATCGTCTGCATACAGATTAACAGATTAGATCTAGAAATAAGATTTTAATTTAATAATTTGAAGTAAGTACGGAACATTAATATAAGAAAATTAAGGTAGTATAAAGGTTAGTTTTGGCGAAAAAATTTTTAATTTGTAATATTATCCCCCCTCCCCGAAAATTTGTATGAAATTGATAGTTAAATAAAACTACAAGTTCAGACAACAGAAATATAATATTTTAGAAAAGTCAAATTTTGGAATAAAACTGTCAAACCCAGGTAGAGGTCTGCACGGGCCGGAATTTCCAGACCCGGCCCGGCCCGGCCCGGCCCGGCCCGTACAAAAATCAGCGAAAACAGGCCCGGCCCGTTTTGGCCCGTTACAATTTCTACGATTTCTAAAAAATTCATATTTTTATCATAGAACTAAGATTCTTTTAAAGAATACTGCATACATATCTATGGAATGATTTTACAGTATATTTTACAGCAAATACACATTAACAACGTTAATGATTATTTAGATTCTTAGGCTTTCAACATTCGAATAAAGATTCATTAAAAAATTAATATGGCTTAGAATAAAAGAAAAAAGAAAGAAAGCTAAAAACATCGTTAATTTTGAAGCTGTTTAATAAAAGAAGATTCATAAATATATTTCTATATCATTTTATTATAGATTTCAAATCCAAATTCATTCTTAAATTCAGAGAAGCTCCTTTCTGATACATTTCTAAATTAATTTTTTTTCTCAAAAACGCATAAGATTATCAGATATCTTTATTCAGAAACTATATAATCGAATGGCGTTATCTATTTTTTGATACAAGCAATTTATGAATACTGCAAACAAATGAAATACTGTCATAATTAGCGTTTTGAATAGAATTTCCGGAAGCAAGGGAATGGAGAAAAACCTACAATCATTTGAGAAACTATTATATCTCAACAAGGTTATACAAGTATTTTATTTACCAAAAATGAAAAACGCTATTCGATTCCAAATCCCTACAATAGTTAGGCTTATCACTTTTATGCTCTTACAATTTAAAATTAATCAGAAAATGTGTCAAACTTTCGCACTATTGAGAAATTAATTTAAAAACCATCAAGAAGTACATATCCAAAGACTAAGCTAACATAAGTTCTTTATCGCTGTTAATTTTACAAATCATGTTTTCTGCCAATAATTAAGTCTAGTGCCGGTCCGGCCAGTCTATATGTAGAAAAATAATGTAAGCGTGATCTCGGACCGGCATGAGTCAACTAAAAAAATATTAAAACGGGTTACACATAATGTAATTCTCCGATGCCGATACACTGTACATTTTTATATTGATGTTGTCAAACTAGTATGACCACATTTATACTTATTCTCGTTAAAGCCATTTTCGCTGAAAATAGCTCATATTTTATCATTTCTGCTTAAATCTTCAAAACGGGCCGGCAGGCCCGAAAAATTTTTTTTTCGGCCCGGCCCGTCTGGCCCGTTCAATTTTTTTGCCGGCCCGGCCCGGCCCGTTAGAGAATTCGAAACGATTCCGCCGGCCCGGGCCCGTGCAGACCTCTAAACCCAGGAAGCCAAGAGATGGAAGAAAAGAAAATTAACGCAATATAAAAAATATTAGCGATTAAAATAAAATAGTTAAGAGGAAATTAATCTGAATTAAATTTAGGTAGGAGCATTTCCCTGAAAGAGATACAATACTGTTACAATATCACTTACTATTTGTAAGTGCATAGGAGATAATACATACAATAACAGTAAATAAGTTATAAATATAAATAAGCAAGAGATAAAAAATATAATAAAAACAATAACAATTCGTTCTCATGGAAAGTTTAAATAATTATAATAACTTAATGCATAGGTTATTTTAAATAAAGTTCTTCAAATGAAAAAAGTCTTTCCATTGTGTATAAAAGTCTTTTCCAGTGTTCACTGAATACAGTCTCTTTAATTAAAGATCTCCAAATCTAGTTTAATCTTTGTTTTTTATGTTATGTTGGATCCAACATCTTTTAACAATCAATCAAATTTTTCTTTCAATAATGTATCAATTTTTTAATAATAAATAGCATCACTCTCAATATCAATAATAAATAACATAGAAAAATTTAAATAAAAATAATAACAACAATAATAAGTAGTAGTATAATAAGACTCCATATCCTAATATTTCTCAATAAGAGTATAATTAATACTAAACTTCATTATAGAAATCATAATGATAATAATAATAAAACAAGAGTTTAATCAAAAGAAAATATCACTATTTGTTTATTATTGATAGGGAAAATATTGGTTGAGGATAAAAATAATTACATAGCAACTAAATAATTTTCTTATCTTCTAATAGCATAAGAAAGTATTTTTTGCTAGCCGAAAGTATAAATAAAAAAAAAAATCATAATAATTCCAAAATCCAAATAAAATTAAATCTAACTATTTAGAAAATGGACTCTCAACCAGTATTTCCTTACAATAATTCCTCTCTGATACTCTTTTACAAAATTGTCAAATTTGGTTATAAGTTTTCAATGCCAAATGTAGAATAATGTTTTATCTACACATGGTTTATAAACTTTAATAATAAAATACAAATAGGAATAAAAGATGTCATTCTTAATTGAGAAATGGAAATAAAAATAGTGTTCTTTTTTCAGAAACTTTTACTATCTGTAGTTTTCACAATCACTGAAAATCACATATTAAGTTATAGGTTTAAGTAGAATCATCAGATTTTATAACTATTATCACATAATATCTGCTGAATAAGTAGAATAATACTAATGTCAATAAATGAGTAAATATAGTTAGACTTAAATACACTTAAAATTAATTTATCAACATCAATTTGAAAGCTTTTACAATCAAAGTGTTCACCCTATGCCTGCATAAGGAGCCCAATTTAATCCCAAAAACTCCCAAAAACAAGTAATATTCTTGTTGCGCACCAAGAACATACCTGCTAATGTTGAAAATTATGGTGATAAAATATTTAAAGAATAAGAATTAAAATTTAATCTACTGTCTTGACTTTAGTTTGATCTAGTGATTGTGATTGTATTTGAGGTTTTGTTTGTTTTTTGGGTTGCTCATGAAACAGTTTAAAATCTTCTGGTGAAAAATAGGGTCTTAATTTAGAAACATGCACAATAACGGAATTCTGTCCTTTCTCATAATTAAATTTATCTATTTCATAAGTAACATCAGAAAGTTTATTTATAATTTTATATGGTCCAGAGAAAGTAGGTTCTAATTTTCGAGTGTTAGGGTATTTAAATTCTTCATAAATTACAGAGTCTTGTATTTTTAATGGGCATTCGACAAAATTTCGATCATAGAGTCTTTTACTTTTAAGGTGAAATTCCCGAGTTCGCGCTTTCGCAATTTTGAGGGCTTTGTCTACTGGTGGATAATAGTTTTGTTTTAAAGGAGATTCATAAGGCAATTGACCATAAAATAAATAGGCAGGTGGGAATCTGGTGATAGAATGGGGCGTATTGTTGTATTCTTCGATGACTTGGTTTAATAATCTAGTCCAAGGTATTTTAGAAGAAGTGGAATTAACTTTACATTTAAGCCTGGTAACTATAGTCTGATTAACTCGCTCTACTTTTCCATTGGTCTGAGGATGATGTGCGGATGTAAAACGCTGTTGAACATGATGATTTCTAAGGAATTTCTTAAATCTTGGAGATCTGAAAGATTTATGCCTGTCACTAAGTATTTTTTGAGGTGCTTTGATATTGAAAATTTGTTTTAAACAGTTAGTGTATGTTTCAGTGGTAACATTTTTGGAGGGAAAAGCCCAAACAAATCTAGTTGCATGATCTATTATTATGTGTAAGAATTTTTTTGTTGAGTTGTAATAGTTAAATCCACCAACAGTATCAATAGAAAGACATTCAAAAGGTTGATCTGTTGCTGGCATAGCTTGTAATAAGCCGAATCTTTTCTGTTTTGGTTTTTTATTTTTCTGACAGGTGTCGCAATGTTTAACAAATTCTGTAATGTCTATTGTCATATTAGGCCAATAATAGTTGGGAGATATTAAATTAAGCATTTTTTGAATCCCTAAATGTCCAAAATTATCATGAGCAATATGGAGTAATTTTCTTCTTAATGACATTGGTACCACAATTTTTTTGAATCCCTTTTTCTGAACTATAATGATTCCATTCTCTTTTTTATATTTTTTGTCACAAACATTGTCTTTGTCTTGCATCTCTATAATTTCTTTCCTATCTAGCAATAAACTAATATGTTGATTAAAATGACAAACAGGATTTCGTGACAACATGTCTGCTTCGACATTTGTTGAACCCTTTTCAAATTTTATCTCATAATCAAACATACTAAGTTTGAGTGACCATCTAAAAAGCCTACCTCTTAAGTTTTTAACACTCTTTAACCATACTAGAGATGCGTGGTCCGTATGAATTGTAAACTTGACACCATGAAAGTAATGATAGAATTTGTCAAGAGTATCTATAATAGCTAAACATTCTAATTCAGTTATGAAATAATTTTGCTCATAACTCTTCAAAATTCTAGAATGATAAGCAATAGGATGTAAGAAATTATCTTTATCAGGTTGTTTTAGAACGGCACCTACTGCTATCTGAGAGGCATCTACAAACATATGTAAAGGTAATTTAGGATCATAAATTTTGAAGATGGGTTTTGCAATTAAAGAATTTTTTAATTTTTCAAAAGACTCCTGGCACTCTGAATTCCATTCCCATATTGTGTCTTTTTTAAGTAATCGATTTAGAGGATATCTAATTTCAGCATATTTATTAATGAATTTATGGTAAACATTAATGGAACCTAGAAATCGTTGTAACTCTTTCACATTGGAAGGAGGTTTTAAATTTTTGATGGTTTCAATATTGGCATTTGCTGGAGTTATAGTTCCATTAGTGATTTCATAACCTAAGAAATTGATTTTATTTTGGCCTAATTTACATTTAGAAAGTTTAAGTTTAATGTTTTCTTGTTTGCAAATGTCAAAAATTTGAGCTAAATGGTTTAAATGTTCTTGTAAAGAGGAAGAGAAAATTATAATATCATCAAAATAGTGGCACGCAAAGTCGATTTTATATTTATTAAGGATCCTTCGAATGGTTCTATTGAATATGGGAGGGCCCGTTTTTATGCCAAAAGGGAGCACGAGCCACTCAAAAAGTCCAAAATTGGTTGTAAATGCTAATTTTTCTGTATCGGATGGATGTATTGGTATGTGCCAGTAGCCAGAGGCTAAATCCAAAGTTGAAAAATACTGAGCACTACTCAATTTATCTAAAATTCCATCGATACGGGGCAAGGGTTCTGCATCGTTTTTAATTATTGCGTTTAATTTTCTATAGTCTATACATAATCGCGTTTTTTTACCTTCCTCTCTTTTCATAACTAGTGTAACAGGGGCAGAATAGGGGCTATTACTTTCCTTTATCAGTCCGGCTGCTAACAATGATTGAATTTGGTTTTTTATTTCTATTTCTTCTAGGGGAGATGTTCGGTAGGGCCTCAAAGATATAGGTAGGTCAGATTTTAATATAACGCGTTGTGGTTCAATATTTATCCTACCCACATCATATTTATGCTTTGCAAAAATATCACTATAAATATGAACTAATTCCCTTAAATTTACATCTTGAATTAAATTTATTTCCCCAGTTAAATCTGAATCCGAATTATCGCGAAAATTTTGAAGAGTCATGGAACCTCTATAATCAGGATGCACATTAATTTCGTGATCATATTCAACACAGTCTTCATTTTTCATAATATTTCCACAAGTAGATTGTAACTCTATATCATGATTACTTACATTCAGTGTTTCATTATCATAATTATCTATTGCTACAGTATTACCAGTATTTAATTTCATATTTTTTTTATATTCTGAGGTTACAATTTCATTAGATTGATCCCTGTTTTGTTGTACTTGGTCCATATTTACTGTATTGAAATGAAGGGATCTCTCATTATGTATGGATATACTGTTAGTTATAATTTTCCTTCCCTGCCTTACAATACAATTTTTACATTCTATGGTTAATTTAAATTTAGAACATTCTTTTAACCCCAAAATAGCATAATCCAAATTTGTATTGCATACTAAAAAATTAACATATTTTTTTAATTTTACCCACTTTTAGAAGAACACTACATTTTTTATTTATATGTAAAAATCCTTTTGCCTGACCAATGGTAACTGAGGGTATAGTCTCAATTTTAGCATTAAGTTTTTTAACAAATTTAAGTGGCAATATTGCAATAGTTGAGCCAGTATCTACAACACATGGTAAATTATAATTATTTGTATATCCATACACAATTAATTGCCAAACATTATGAAAATTATTTTGTGAGATATTTGGAAGAGTATCAGAGGATGGTACCTCATTCCTAAAAATACATTCTCTTTCCCAATGAAAAGCATTACTCACACCCCTATTTGTGCATATCCTACAAGGTCTTGAAGAATATGAATTTTGAATATAATTATTTTGACAAACTCTAGGTCTTTGAAACTGAGATTGTCTTTGGGGAATCCAATTCCTAGGTGTATTATTATTGGGCCTAACTGGCTGAATCGAGGACCTAGTTGATTGAAAAGGTTGAAAATTTCGTCTAGCTGATGGTTGATTTATTACTTGGTTTGAAACTAGTGGGGTGGAAACTTCCACGAATTGTTTGACAACCCGGTACCATTCTGTGGTACTACTAGAAGGATTTATAATAATATTGTTTTTGAATTCTGGTTTTAAACCATCAGTTAAACCAGGGGTGCAAAAATCCAGGCGCCAGCAGGCAGTTTCCCACCACTAAAATTACTTCGTTATTTTTCATATATAATTTCGTGCAAAATTCTTGTAAGAATGCTATTAAAATTTAACCAAAGAAAACTTTTCAATTTTAGTGGTGTGAGACTGCTCTCTGGCTCCTAGATTTTTGCACCCCTGAGTTAAACCTTGTAATAGTATATTTTCACTAAGATGTAATTTCCTACCAATTTCCACTTTTTTACGAAAATAAGTTTCTAAATTGTCTAAATTATCTAATTTCAGATTTGAAAAATCAGAAAAACTCGGGAAGTCCAATTCAATGAGTCTTTCTATCAAAATTTTCTTAATTTGTTCATAATCCGTACAATTTAAGCAGTCATTGATATAAATTTTTTGCGCTTCACCTTTCAAATATTGTGCAATAGAATTAAATTTCCATTCTAGATTTTTCTGTTCCCTATCACATGTTTTATCAAAATAAGTTAACCAAGACAAAATGTTCATTCCAGAACTCGGGTCAAACGGTACGAACTTAGGATCTTCCATAATTTTTTTATTCTTACTCATTAGAATAAATGAAGCACTTCTATTTTCTTTATTAAATCCTAATCGTAAAATCATTCGCAATAAATTTCAAAGTTAATGATTTCTATCAATTACATATTTTTTCAAAATTACTATATTTAGCTGCTAACTTTAACCAGAAATTTTATCTAATAAAAATAGAAATTGTAAATAATATAGTTATACCTTAAATTGGGATCAACTTTTAATTCTATTATTTTATAGATCATAAACATATTCAAAAATTTTAATTATAGGTAATTTCTTACTTAAAATCACAAAATTTACTGAAAAAATTAATCATATTTATCAGTCAAAATTCTAGCAACAGCCTTGCACAGTTCCATTTCTTACTGAATTTAAATAAATTATAAAGAATCCGGGAACCAAAGCTCACTGTCACTAGAAATTCTAACAAATAAAGAAAAAAAAACATAAATGTTAACTTAGTTTTCTATCTCAAATGTCTAGTAACAGGAACATCATCATAAAAATACTGCATTCAGAGAATAGTTCGTGATAACCAACAAATATCAATAATTTAGAAAATGCACTTTTTTGAAATAAACTTGAGTTTCTAAGTTCTTTTATACTTCATTATTATTACGAACTTATCTTTAAACGTGCATAAAAATATCATAATAGTCTTTAATATGCAACAGTATTAAGATATTGTCTTAAGAATATCATACTCTTTAATTTAACCCTTAAGAACAAAAATATTTCACTCTCCAACACATAATAATGATAATAATAGTACTCATAAATAGGCAAGTAAATAAAATTCACAGACAAATAATCAAATAAATAAACCTGACAAACAGAGAATAATTAATTCAAATAAATACAGAAAAAGTATACAAATAATAATATTCAAAACACTACGAAAAAAAAAAAAATCTCACCGAAATCCTATGGGTCTCAACTATCTCGAAAAAATATTTTTATTTTCACCAATTAACAAGAAATGGTCTTGTAATTATTATTATTTTTTTCTTCTTTTTCATCATAAGAGGACTACTTTTTATCGACCAAAGCACTTTACAGGAACAATTCTTCTGTTTTTGTCACTCCAGAAATCATGAGACTATGGCAGTTTTTGTTTAAGAACACATCCAATAATGACGGGCAAATTATTCAGCGGTCCACAGTTTTTATTATCACTTCGTTCCATAGCCAAAACCAAAAAAGGCAGCGCAGGCATAAAACATCCTGTCGGCTCTAGAAAAGACTGTGACATTTTAAAGTTAGGAGCCAGAAACATCATCGCCAGGGTCCCCGTTCTTTGCACAGAAGTCATGGCCAGCGAGGAAAAAAATAAAAAATAAATAAATGTAGAATATCCAATAAATCACTCATTGGTGGCTGTAAGTTTATTTATTCAACTGTAGTCATTATAGAGGGAAAAACTCCTTTTTGCAAACGATCTTTTACCGAAATGTCCAAAAAATATTCCATCATTTACTTCAATCAGCCGTACTCATCGACGAAAGAACTCCAGAATCTCTCTCTTTCTCATCTCGAGACTTCCACCTTTTAAAACTAAAAAGAAAATTCTAGAACTTTCTGTAATCTCAAACCATCATCCTTTTATGTAAACAGTATTCTTGTCCAGATACGAGGCTATTTTACACAGACGATAAATTTATTTAAAAAAAGATATTATTTAACCAATTTATAATCGACTCATAATTTCTTAGGCAGACGATTTTTATCAATGATTAATTTTAAGAGAAAAAGAAAAGAAATGAATTTATTAATGCACACATCAAAGGTTGACGGCGGAAAAATAAATAAATAGATAAAATAAAATAATGATATTTTTTGAAAGGTATGGTTTTGGAATAAATTTAATAAGATTTTCTTAAAAAGGGTTGATAAAAACATAGAAGAAATCAGTTTTATTTGGAATATTAAGAAATAAAGTTTTAATTAAGAATATTTTTAATTTAGAGCCATCTTTTTAAATTTACGCATACTGGAATAATGTTTTTTAAGGCAAATTAAGAATTTATATCGTCTGCATACAGATTAACAGATTAGATCTAGAAATAAGATTTTAATTTAATAATTTGAAGTAAGTACGGAACATTAATATAAGAAAATTAAGGTAGTATAAAGGTTAGTTTTGGCGAAAAAATTTTAAATTTGTAATATATATATATATATAACGATTCAAAGTGCTAACGTAATGATATCATTTTAACAACTTTAAAAAAAAAAAAAAAAAAAAAAAAAAGAAAGAAAAAAAATCCTTTTTATGTTGATTTTTTTTTTTTTAAGTTCTATTTTTCGAATGTATTTCATTTTAAATCCCTATAATTGCTTTCGATGAGAATTAAAAAAAAAAGAAAATAATTTCTTTTAAAAGCAGAAAAAAATAAGACAGTAAGACTATTCAATCTAAATATTTCTTTGTGTTTTAAAGAAAAGAAGTCTCAAACTGTTTTTATAATTTCAACTGAAATACGTACAATAATAATATTAAAAAAAAAGTATAATGCAAGAAAGATTCTACTAAAAGTTTTTAACAAAAGTGAACGGTTATAAAAAGAAAAAATATACGTTTTTTCTTTTCCCCGTTTATTTCATTTCAACTAAACGGGAGTAATAGAAAAGAAAATGTTTTTGGATGTTTTTAAATTGTTCTTATTTCAGTCTGGAAAACGGTTTTGAGGGATCCTTTTTCACTACATTCACAAAATATTTTTCACCTATTCAAACTGAAAAGTTTCGGAATTTCACATTCTGATTCAAGATAACTCAACTGCTTTTTTTTTTTCTTTTTTCCTTTTGTCTAAAAATGAAATAGATTTTTATTATAGTTGGTTGTTACGCTTTTGTTGGTTTTGATGTATGAAAATAATAATAATAATAAATATTACTTTGTTGGTAGATTGTATTTTACGCCAAAATGGTTGAATAATAAATATTTGTAAAACTATATGAAAAAAACCTAGTCGTTGGTTCACCCATCATGGATACGCGTACTAAAATAAAACACCTGTAAATTATTTATAAAATGCATTGCAATTCCAAAATAAAATTTAAACGTATATTTATAAATTAAAAAAATATTTATTAAACTATCTTTATTCTAAATACTAAAAACCAAAAGAAAATTCCACTAGCAGTCATTTTAAATTGCTAAACAATAACCTTTTTTATAATTTCTATTAGTATCGATCTTAAATTAAATAGATCAATCAAATATGTTAATATTAACGTATTGCAACCTACCTGCAAATGTGTAATTATTGTCAGCATTCAGGAAAATTTTGCTCTTTACTTTTAGAAAAGATGGTCGTTAATAAATATATTTTTTTAATAAATGGCTTCTTTGTGTTCCTGTGGTTTTGTATCTGATGCTAATTTAGCTCTTTATTAAATGCTCTATACCTATTCTACTAGCATACATTTAAAGCATATACTATATGTAATTACATCTATCATACTACCAAACTCAACGAAAAAAAAAATCGCCAACCCGAACCCGATACAATTCAACTTGAAATCTTCAGATCGGAAGTGAAAGAAAATTAATCCATTTGCAATTATATCTCTAATGCAATTTTTTTTATTTTTGTTTAAAAAAAAAAAAAATGTAGTTATGTAGAATACTGTAGATGTAGAAATCTCAACAGTTATATCTTTAATATAAAATTTTTCTTTTTCTTTAAAAAAAAAAGGGAAAAAATGTAATATTTGAACGTAGTTATGAAAATACTGTTGAAATCTCAATAATTATATCAGTAATATTTGAACGTAGTTATATGTAGAATACTGTAGAAATCTCAACAATTATATCTCTAATGTAAAATTTTTCTTTTTGTTTAAATAATAATAATAATAATGTTTGAACGTAGTTATGTAAAATAATGTAGAAATCTCACTCCGAAGTCAATGTAACAATGTTTTATCAGACTCTGCGAAAGAATACAGGATTTTATGGCTAAGTTCTAAATTGTCAATTACTTATTTAGAAATAGTGATTTCAACCAATACGAAAATTTTACCCCGCGAAAAAGAAAAGGAGTTTTCTCAGGCCGTTGGAAAATTATCTGATCCAATCAGGTTTCTAACATCACTTAGAAGGAAATTGTGGGTAGTCGAATGATTTTCTTAGAACTTAAATGCAAAGATAATATGCAACAGATAAAAGAATAAATTTAAGTAATGGGGTTTTGGGAAAACAATTGCTTTGTCAGATTAATGCTTTTTAGAATAAAATAAAATAAAAGTTTTGATTAAAGGTATGGAATAAAAAAAAATTTAAGATTATAAAAACAAGGAGGAGAAATTGCATATTTTAAGAATTTGGAAATAATTAATTTAAAATTTGAGATGAAAAACTTTATTACATGTATATGAGGTCATTCCACGGTTACTTACGTTACATTTAGAACAATTTATTGCTGTAATTTTCATAATATTACACTAAAAACTATTCAAATGTAAAATTAACATGATTTATCAATGAAACCTATATAAGGGTCAATTTGGATGAAAATTACCTAAAACATGGTAAATAGAACATTACACTTTATATGATAATTTATATTCCTTTTTCAGTAATGGCAGTTACCATAGTAAATAAAGCTACCAAAATTTAGGATATAACATTAAAATTAAATAATTTTTTATCTAAATTGGGCTTTGAATAGGTTTAATTAGAAAACCATGTCAAATTTACATTTTGAATATATATATATATATATATATATATATATATATATATATAGGAGGAGGGTGGTGTTGTCTGGATAAAAACGCAAAGGTTAATTATTTATTTAAAAAAAAAAAAAAAAAAAAAAATTGAGAGTGGGTTATATATTTTAACATAATTTTTAAACTGTTTAATTTACACCAATATATGGATATTTGTCTAGTTATATCTATAATTAAATAGCTATATTTTAATTATCAAATTATTTTTAATGTTATTGATATAATTTTTGGTATTATTATTAATATTATTACTATTATTATTATTATTATTTTATTATTATTTTTTAATATTTATTATCCTATATTAAGATAATGAGTTTTTACCATGTAAAGTCACAATAAATGTTACTGATTAAAGTAACAATAATGTATTTTAAGTTATATGTTAACATGAATGTTATCTCTTAATTCTAATTTTAATCATTTTATTAATTTAATTTTATGTTAATATCGATTATTAATTATTTTTCCGGTTCAATTATATTTACATTCTGTTTTATCCTTTTTGTTTGTTATGGAAAACTATTATTTTTACTTACTTTCAACTCCTTTTTGTAAAATATCTTTGTTCCTTGTTTAATAATTTGGTTTTTGTGTGATGGTAGTCCCAAATTCGTATTGTTTTGCTTTTTCATGGCAAATACGAAGATGAAACCACACACTCCATTTGTAGTTCCAAAGTATTTGGGACCTGAAGATTCTGCTTTGGTTCTACAAATTTCATTTGTATTCATATTATTCTTTTTTCCTTCCATGTTCAATATACTATAAGTTATTAAATTCAATGGTTAATATTGTTTACTATAATTCAATTTAATTCTTTTATTGATAAAATCCATTGGTGAATCTTGTCTACTTTTATTGGTATTATATATATATATATATATATATATATATATATATATATATATATATATATTTTTTAATGTGTGTGTTGTTTTACTAAAATTACTGAAAAAAGCTCTAAATGTAACATAAGTTACCATGAGTGACCCTATGCTCATTAATATAATTTAGATATGTAGTGTTTTTCTCTGTTTCAAAAATATTTAGGACTTTCTTTTGAAAAATCGTGTCAATCCGAGCTACAATGAATCATATTGGCGTCATCCTGACCTGACCCCAACAGTGGCTGAAACCTGACTACCCGATCAAATTCAAAACTCCACATCATACATCTTATAATCTGCATACACAAATTCTTGCATGCAGTATATATAGCAACCTTTTTTTCTTTCAATAAAATCTTCTGTTATCCTGATTCAATTAAAACTTAATAAATCTATTAGACTATTTAAAAAAAAAAAAATAGTAATATTTAATTATTATTGGAGAAGAATAACATATCGAAAAGATTTGGTGTTGAAAATGCTTTATTTAATCTTGCGGGTGATATTTTAATATCAATTTTATCTTTTCCTAATTCTTGAGATCATTAAAAAAAAAAAGTCTTATTTTCAAAATGTTCGTTTTAAATTGATAAGTATAAGGATAAAAATTCTTGTAAATAGAGACTTAACTTGATTGCAGAGGACGTTTTAATATTAAATTATGCGTATTTTTTTTTTTTTTTTTAAATTCTTTACAACCTATACCGACATTTCCATTTAAAAAACTATTTCGCTAAACTTCGTGTACTTAAAAAAGAACAACTTGGAGAGATTATTTCAAAGATCTTATTTTTCTAAATCATTTATTTCTTAAAGTAAATATTTGATGATATAAAACCTTTTGCTCTTTCATTTCAGAATCCAAAATTCACGAAGCAAAAAGTACAACTCTACTCGACATTCCTACCTCCACCCTTCTTAAATATATTTCAATGACTGAAACCCCTTAATAATTGATTACGTGGATAGAAAATGCATCGAATTAGATCTTTGTTACTGGAGTTGCCTTTTTCCTTGCCGCTTTGGGCACATTTCTAAAGATTAACTTTATTCGATCTCTGCGAGAGCGGTTCGATATAAAAGAGGATTACCTGAACTATCGATTTCTATCGTATTCTTGTCTCGTGCTGACACAGACATCGACTTTATTAGGAAATTTGATTTTGTGGGAGAAAGAGCTGACCTCTTGCGGATTTCAAATTTATAGTAATGCTGTTCCTTTTCCCATCATGTTTAAATTTGTTGAATCAGAGTGTAACCCCGGTGGGTCAGCTCAAAACACGTGCCATTACGAGAAATCTCGTGTTTATAATATCGATTCTCAACGTTTTGTATTTATGCGTTCTTTTTAGCCCTAATCGATTTCAGACATACTTCCTTCTCTCTTTTTAAAGTCCTCTCGAAATATCCATAAAAAAAGCACTGTGTAATTATAGTATATTACTTTATAATTGAAATAAAGGTATCCCTCTATTAAACTTCATGGTAAATAGCCTGTTTTTTTTTTTTTTTTTTTTTTTTTTTTTTCCGAAAGTAAAAGATTCCGGAGAGTTAAGTAAGCAAACAGACAGATAAACATTTCATATTTAAAACGATAAAATTTACTTTGGTCCCACAGGAAACAAACAAGTCCTTAATAATGAAGTAAAATAATCAACATATATGGAGTCCGTGCGTCGGCAGTCAACATACATTTTAATTGCATATAGACCTCCAAACTGGTAGACGGTAGGTGCTGAGTTCGAACCCAATCGCTACCGTCGGCCTAATCGTTCGGAATTTTCCGCGGTTTTCTTCGAATCCTGGATTTCCTTGCGTAAATACTGGTTAGTTTCCCTTATAAAGACCCCCACGGAAGGCACCCCATCCCTTTATGACCTATATCCCACGGTGTAGATAATGGTTCCAGTAGCTTCTGGAACCATCACCGCTTTGGATGTCGTGCACTCAATAACAGCAGATACCGCTTTCTCGTATGTGGAACGAGTTTGGCTATCGCGTAGATGTTTGCCGTGCAGCAAACGGGGACATATTGAACATTTATAGTGTTTTTAAAAAAGCTTTAAAACTTCCCTTTTTTTAGCACTTTCAACAAAGTTGAAAAGTGCTTATGCATTCGGTTTGTCTGTCCGTCTGTCTGTCTGGTCGTCTGTCCGTCTGTCCGCGCTCTAACTCCCGTAAATATACTCGGATTGCTATGAAATTTTTATACGTTATTGATGTTTACCCTAGCACGAATCCTATTGAAAATGAAGTATCTACCATGATTAGTTTATCTACAGGGCGAATCAAAAGTTTCCCATTACATTACGGCCTATGGGGAAAAATCCTTAATATACTCGGATTGCCATGAAATTTTAGGACGTTATTGAAGTTTACCCTAGCACGAATCCTATTGAAAATGAAGTATCTACCATGATTAGTTTATCTACAGAGAGAATCAAAAGTTTCCCATTACATTACGGCCTATGGGGAAAAATTGTTAATATGCTCCGATTGCCATGAAATTTTAGGACGTTATTGACGTTTACCCTAGCACAAGTCCTATCGAAAATGAAGTTTCTACCATGATTAGTTTATCTACAGGGCGAATCAAAAGTTTCACATTACATTACGGCTTATGGGGAAAAATCGTTAACATACTCGGATTGCCATGAAATTTTAGGACGTTATTGACGTTTACCCTAGCACAAGTCCTATCTAAAATGAAGTTTCTACCATGATTAGTTTATCTACAGGGCGAATCAAAAGTTTCCCATTACATATTTTAAATATATTAAGCTTTTTCATGTATAATAAAATTGATATATGTCTCTGAAGCTTAATATAAATTATACGCTACTGTCTTGCATAATATGAAGTACATAGCATTTACAGGGCCACACAAAAGATTTCAAATAGTATATTTTTTCCGAAGTATCGTATATGTGTCCGATGATGGCTGATGGAGGGATGAAATGCATTTTAATTATGATATGCGCGTTTATATTTCGCTAAATATATGCACATTATATGGTGTGTATAAATGTTATAGTTGATATACAGGGCTACCCATAAAGAGCTCACCAACGTTACTGAATATGAGCGTAAATTATTTAAACGTGGTTCTTAAATAAGCTATGCATTTTTACGCTGAGCTTCATTCAATTTACTGAGAAATGTTTGCAGAATATAGATAAAAGGATATACAGGGCCACGCAAAGAATTCGGTACATGGACGAGTATGAATGATGATTTATGAGAATGCGATTTCAGTTGTTTTAAAAGTGTTTTAGTTTACAATAAATTTTAGTCTAATGCTGACGTGTAATAAAGGTACAATGTAAACTACAGGGCTGAACAAACGTATTCAAGTATGTTTCCATCTAATAGTATGAATTGCTGAAAAAGAAATCTCAAGCTACTGGGTATTTTCTTGCTAAGCTAAATTTTCCCATTATATGAACTGACATATGAAATACGGGGCTGTTCTAATGTACTGGAATACATATTTGGGTATATTTGGCTATACACTATTATTTCCCTAAATAACAAAGCTTTGTTAAAGATTTCATTAAGTATTGGAAAGTGCTTCATAATCTATGCTTAACGCATGATTTTTCATACTTGTTTATTGTTATAAAGATTGTTCATTTTGGATTGTACTTGAACCCCTTGAGGGTTAAACAATAATGTCTCTATAATATTGAATTCTCAGCGTAAAAATGGAAAAAATTTATTTTAAAATAAGAAAAGGCATTTTTTCAGCAAAGTTTAAAATATAAAATTTCGTTAAAAATTTCTGGTGATAATCTCGTTCAAATTAAGTGGGATAAAATATATCTCACCGCACTTCAAAAGGCTAATATTGTTTTTTTTTCTTTCTTTTTTTTGGGGGGGGGGGGGAATTCTATCATTTAAAATAACCCTGTATATATATATATATATATATATATATATATATATATATGCAGTGAAAACTCCTTCTGCGACTACTATCATTAAGCGACCACCTCTCTGAATGACCATTTTTTTCATGGAACTAAATTTATTCCCACAGGCTCAATATTAATCTTACCTCGATTAAGAGACCATCCCAGTAGAACTTTCTACATGAACGACCAATTTCTTTAAAGAAAATGAAACAAATGCTGATTTTTCCTGGTCGGTTGAAGATTTTTTTAGAAAAATAATTCAGGAGAGCAGCACATTAGCCATCAAACTTTTAAACTAAATTTAGTTTTATTATTTTTATTTTTATTCCGGTAACTTTTAAGTATTTAAACCCTTTTACTCTTGATTTTGTAGGCAATGAATTTAACTCTGATGACGGATTAATGACAGTTAATAAACCCCTTTTCCCTATTCTGTCAGGAAACTCTAGAAATAATTGAAGTAATGAAATCATCATTATTTATTCCCGACCAAAAAAATTGCATTTATTTACTGAACTTCGAAAGGATTTTGAAAAAAGCTATTAAAAAAAGTTAAATCAAAGCAAATATCACAGTATTCATTTTTCAGCTCACAAGCTATCATAGCCTGTGAGCTTATGTGCCTGTCCGTTCTGTATGTATGTTCGTTCGTGCGTAACGCGATAACTCATGATAAAAATATTCGATCCACTTGAAATTTTGTATGTAGGTATGTTCTGATAAGGCGCTTCCTTGATTAGTTTTTGGAGTTCATTCGATATGTATAAGAGAGGAAACGGGAGGCTCATGCCCCTCCCCTTAATTGATATAAAAAGGTTTTTTATGCAGAATTATCAGTTTTCGTTCAAAATTTAGATATGGAATCATTCCGATGAGGCGCCTCCGTGATTGGTATTAGGTGTTCATTAGATAAGTATAAACAGGGCGAACGGGGGTTCAAGTGCCCCTCCCTTTATTTTATATAAATGGATTTTTCATGCAGATTTATGAGATCGTTCAAATCTCTGAATAGTTTTGGAAGTTTAATGGTTCAGTATAAGAGAGAAGATTCCTCTTAAATTACATTAATGTATTTTTATTAAGAAATTTTCGATTTGCTCTGAATTTTGGATATAGATTATTTATATGATAAAGCATGTCTCTGATTAGTTTAGGGGATTCATTGATTAAGTATAAAAAGGGGAAATGGGGGTAGCTGTTTCACCTTCTTAATTTGTTTTTCGAATGGGGGTAGCTGTTTCACCTTCTTAATTTGTTTTTCGAATGGAATTAACTCTTGAAAATACAAGTCTGTAAAGTACAATTAGTATGCGTAGCCTTTGAGCTCAATGCCATCAGTTTAACTGGGCAATATTCCTTTTTTATTTAACTCTGAGGTAATTTACTTGAGTAATTGACTTTTGTTTTGATAATTAAATTTTTATATTTTTCTCTAATGTGAAAAATAAATTTTCGTAACATTAATTGTTACTCTTTTTGTTTTTCAAGAATTAAAATCTAGATATAAACATGAACTCCATTAAATCTACCTTTTGGAGTGATCAATTTTTACTATATATTATAACGGAACGTGGTCGCTATAAAGAGATTTTACTGTATATATATATAATTTTTATTTTCATTAATAATACATTAGTATACTGTAAGTGAAAATTACAATACAAATCGAAAAATAAGTTAAAAACGTATTTCGGTTATAATGAAAATTGTCGAAAATGCGGATTTGAAAATAAGTGGTACTTTTTTTTTTTTTTTTTTTTCTAATTATCCACTACGTTTGTAATTCCACTTCCCACGCTTGTCGTCGAATATCATTACGAATAAATTTGGGCTTAAACGAGTTAATGAGGGAGGTCGAAAACCCAATTTCAATTTGCGTGACGTCATTACGCGAGGTTGTTTAACATCCGTTTGCGTGTCGCAAACTATTAGATTACAAGATTGTAAATTGGTTTGATAAAAAATTTCTGTATGAATGAATCCGTTTGAAATTCCTCAACATTCATTATTTCGGCAGCTAAACTATTTATATTATTAGATGTGTCTATTAAAAATGTTGAACGTAGAGATAACAAGTAAGTTATTATTATTATTATTATTTTATTTATTTATTTATTTTTTTTTTTTTTTTTTGTTCCTGTTTGTCATTAAAACTAACTCTTCATCAAAACTAATGTAACTTTCTGCATTTGTATGCATTTATTTATTCAATCGCACGTAAGGAAAGAAAAATTACAATAAAATAATAAAAGTTTGTAACTAAAGATATTTAGAGCTGGAGTCGTCAACCTTTGTTCTATTAACCCTTTCAGGTCCGAATTTTGTTTTTCAATTAAAAAAAATATATTTTTTTTTACGTTAATAACATTAACACTAGCTATCCAAATAGGTTAATTCCAAATTAGTGTTTATCGAATATTTCATTGTCTAAAAGATAAAGAATGTTGTTGTTTTGCATAGTATTCAATACATATTCATATGACAATAGGCTAAGGAAGAATTTTCGGAGATGTTTAGAAACTATTGTATTACAATAAGGTTTAACTGATATTATAACTTTCTAATACTTTTTGCGCTATGTTACACATGATTCTTTCAAGAAAGTAACTTTTATTTTAAATTTAAAGAGGGAAATGTTTGTTTAAACTAGAAGAATCGCAAAGGGTGCAAAGAGAGTTAACCCTTTGACGGTTAAAGCACTTCTATTCATAAAATACTAAAATGATTGAATGACACCGGAATTTAAAAACAAATTTATTTCATAATATATAAATGTTTTTTACGTTCTTTATAAAATTAAAATTTTTATTTAAAAATTCCGGTGTCAGTATGGCATTTCGCAATTCAAATTATGTGGTATTCTGGGCGCGTATACACGCTTATAACTACGAAAGGGCTAAGCAAATAATAGCAATTATTATTACTAAATACCTAAACATACATTAAGTCATATAGTAAATCCATTGACATATACTAACATTACTACATGTAAATGGTAGCAAAAGTATTTTTTAAAACAAAATAATACTCCATCAGGGACGTGCGAAAAGAAAATTGCGCCCAGGGTAAAGGTAGAATTTTGAGCCCACCCCCCTCTCCCAATTTTTTCTTGTGACAGGCCAAAAAAGACGTTGTTTGTTATAATTTGACGCCCCCTAAATTTCCCCGCTCGAGGCGACCGCCCTCTTTCGTACTGCGCTTACTCCATTAAAAGACTTATACTATTAATGGTACACCAGAGCCGAAAAGGTTAAGGAGCCATTTAATTTTTTAGACATCTTTTTCACATCCCTCGACACTCAAGCTGGAAATTGTACCTCAAACGTTACAAATTAAGTGCGTCCGTACTATAAGTAGTTTCATATATATTCAGATCTTGGTGCAATAGTTGTTGCACTGTTATGGAAAATGCATGAATGGATACAAAATTTGTTAAGATCATATACAGTCGACTCTCGTTAATTCGAACTCGTCGGGACCACAAGAAACGTTCGAATTATCCGAAGTTCGAATTATGGAAAATATGAAACAAAAACATGCTTAATATGGTACTATTACAAAGGAATTAATGTTATAGTGTTATTTTAATATATTTCGTCTGTTATCATTAGAATATGACTTAATAATAAATTAGAATGTATAAATACATAAACTAATTAAATGATTAGAAACAAGCACAATGGAAGAAAAATTTGAAGTGTCACCGATGGATAGACGGGGCACTAAAAAAGTGGATATCAAATGCATTGGATTACATGTCCATTCGTTCGAAACAATTTGCACAAAAATCAAAGAAAGAAAGTTATTCAAATTATCTGAAATCCGTGAGAAAGAAAAGAAAAATGAAAAATCGGAATTCTCGTTAGTTCGAATTAAACGAAGTCAAGAGAAAATGAGTTCGAATTAGAGAAAGTTTTTAACGTTATTCTGCCATTGAAAATTTCGGGACTTCGTGTTTAGTTCAATTAAGCAAAGATTCGAATTATCCGATTTCGAATTAACGAGAGTCGACTGTATATTAAATTCAGTAATGCGGAAATAATAGGACTCTTTAGTAAAAAGGCCGTCATCACCATGGTAACCTAGAGTCCTTATCTATCGTGGGATATCATTGAAATAATTACGTATGATAGGATTTAATGGAATAATCACCATGTCAACTTAGAATCATTACCTATCATGGAATATCATTGAATTATATGACAGAATTTAATCGAATAAAGAAAACTTTTATTAATATATTTTTAAGTTTCGATTCAATTTTTATAAAATTTGAAGCGACTGGACAAAATTCTGCCTCGATTATACATGAGGAGCCCAGAAGCCGAGGGGTATAAGTGACAAAATTGAAAAAAAATGAGTTAAGTGCACAGGCTATCTGGAAATAAGTCTATTTATTTGTAGGTAAAGAGTTATGAGTGATTTTTTAATTATGCACTGAGTTTTAGGGGTCGGTTTTAGGATTTGAGCACTGAGTTTTAGGGTTTTAGATGTCAGTTACTTAACCTCTGTCCCGAAACCGTGAAACGCGTGGATGCCAAGAGGTATAAGTGCAGGTGTATTCATTAAAGTCTATATAGCTGAAGCGCGACCAAAGACGTGCAAGGCTAATTCATGACTCTGAAAACGTCCCAGGAATTTGATAATTTTTAAATGTCGATTGATACAAAAACACGATCATAAGCCAATTTGTACCAAACACAGTTTTAAATTATTTACACCGTGTGACGTTTTAAACCTTATGAACTGGAGTTGTATGTCTTTTTTAAAAATGTTTTTCGTCAGTTTTTTTTTTCTATTTAGAATTTGCTTTTTAATGCATTAAATATTACATTAAATAAATGCAAACTGTTAACAAGTAAGAAAAATCAAACATTAAACATAGATTCTAAAACACTTTCCAAGATTTCCTGAAATCTTTAAAAAAAATTCGCAATTTAAGGTAATAAAGTGTTACTGTCCATAGAAAAAAATGTATTTTAATACTTTTGAACAGTCCTGTGTTTGATCTGACGGTTATTTATATACTGTATAACAGAAAAAACTAATTTAAGAAGAAAATGCGTAACAGTTTGAAATTTCTCTTTCAGCATTTTGTACTAATAGATGGAAACATACTTGTATACCTTTGTTCATCCCTGGAGTTTACCTAGAACCTGTATTAAACGCCAGTATTTAGCTAAAATTTAGTTCCAAATAAAACATTCTTAAGAGTACTGAAATAATATTTCAAGAAATTATCATCCATAGATGACCATGTGTCCAATTCTGTGTGTTGCCTTGTATATAATTTTATCTGTATTCTATAAACATTTCTGAGTAAACTGAATGAAATTCATCATAAAAATACATAAATTATTTAAAAACAGTCTTTAAGTAAATTATACTCATATTCAGTAACCTTTACCAGATCTTTAGTGTAGCCCTCTATATCAAATATAGCATTCATACATACCATGTAATGTGTATAAATTTAGTGAAACTTAAAAGCGCATATTATAATTAAGAAGGCATTTCATCCATCCATCAACCATATCGATAATATACAGTATTTTGGATAGAATATACTATTTCAAGTCTATTGTGATGTGTCCCTGTAAATGCTACACTCTAAAAAATAAATGTGTAAATCAGCTAATTTTACCCATATATATGTGTAAATTTATAAAATTACACACCTGTCGTAAAATTTACACACATTTTTCTGAAATTTACCTGTTTTTATGTGTATTTAGCATACTAAAATAAGTGTGTAATTTGTTATCACTTGAAAAACACAGATAAGTGTGTAAATGTAGAAAAATGGTTAGATTTACACAAATTGATGAGTTATTCTATTTTAAACATACTTATGTGTACACAAACGTGTGTGTAAATTTCTAAAATTACACACTTTGAACAAAAATTTAGCTGTTTTTATGTGTATATGACATACGAAGTCAAGTATGCAATTTGTTACCGCCTTATAAACTCAGACAGATGTGTAAATTATATAAAATATTTGGAGTTACACAAATTTGTGTGTTATATATAATTAAAAATGTAAAAATTATCTTAGTTGCATTTATTGTCATTACTAGAGCTAGACCGAAAATTCGTTTTCGTTTTCGGCCAAAAATCCGAGTTTCAACGAAAATTCGTTTTTGGCAAAAATGCTGCTGAAAATTCGGCTAGACCGAAACTGTCTGAATTCTAGAAATCTTCATTCTTACTTTGGAAATTTTCATCATGACTTCTTGATTTGAACTGTTTCCGCTTAAATGATATGCTTTTTAGATGCGTTCGTAATTATATAAATAGGTAGCACACGTAGTCGCCGTTCAGTCCGTTTTCCATCTGTCTATCTGTCCGTTTATCCATACGCATATAATAGAGTAAAATCTACCCAACAGAATGCTTTGAAATTTGAAGTATATAATTACTGCAAAATTTTGTCGAGTCATTTTAGTTTAATTACAGGGATGGTCAAAAATTTTCCGTTACATCACGGCCAATTCAAAAAAAAAAAAAAAAATGTTTAAGTGCATTTTGATGGTATTACTGCCTTTTAAACAAAATGAAATTAATGAATGAAATTAATATGCATTTACTGAGGTGTACTAAAATATATACTCTGTTACAATATGCGGTGCAAAATACGTTTATTATTCATTTACAGGGCCACACAAAAGAATTCCATTACATAATAGTATAGGGTGAAACTTTATCTTCGACATATTTTAACCGTGTTAATTTTTCTCACATATAATGGAATTGATATACGTTGCCGAGATTTACTGTGAGTTGCATCCTGTATAATAGAAAGTGCACAGTAATCATAGGGGCACACAAAAGATGTCGGATACTATACTGCAACCGAAATACTGAATATTGGAGATGATTTCTAGAAGTGCATTTTTAGTAGTGATATGAGCTTTTAAATTTAACAAAGTGTTTGCTGATTGCGTTGTGTGTATAAATGCTGTAGATCATATACAGGGTAACACAACTGAAATTGTACAAGTTACAGAATATGAAAATAATAACTTAGATATGGTTTTTAAATAAGTTATGTATTTTTACGCTGAACTGGATTTACTAAACCAATATATGTTTATAGAATGTAGAAAAATGATATACAGGGCTACGCAAGGAATTAGATACATGGCTGTCTATGGAAGATAATCTCTGGTGATTTCACTAGATTTAAGCGTGTTTAAATTTTAGCTGAATAGTGGCATTATACTTATGTAAAGATTGTAAACAAAGGACTCGGCTGCACAAAAGAATTAAAATATGCTACAGTCTATTGGGTGTAAATTTCTGAAATTCAAATTTCAATCTAGTAGGCGTTTTAACACTCTAAAACATAGTTGAAAATGTTTAAGAATTTTATTTGTCTGACCTTACTCTAACTTGCGTAATATAGTTGGATTGCTCTGTAATTGATACATAATTTTTCATATTTTGTAGTCATGCATTTTTGCATAAGACAAATTTTACATAACTTAACAGCTATTGCATAAATTTGTTTATAGTACAAACACTCTTCATTTACCACGTTTGACGTCCAATTTCCAACTTGTTAGTTATTACTATGAACTTCCACTGTTTATAATTCTCGGTCATGTATGATTCAAAATCTTTGATCAAATTATAAAACAAACATGCACGCGCATATGGTGTTTTTCAGCTGCTCATTGAAAGTTGTGCACAGCTAACAGTAGCAGAAAATATTTGGTTTGAAACCGCAGAAGTGTTTTGAAAGATCTTTCAGAAAGATTCATCATTCTATGTCGTTAATGAAATAATTACATTTTAATTTATATGAAAATTACAAAGTTTTAGACAAAGGCATAGAATGCCAGAAAACTTCTGCACCGAAGATAGATTTTTCAAACAAGGGCGTTATTTCAGAACAATCACAGGGAGGCGAAGGCATGGCAAAGTTTTTTTGGGAGGAAGAGGCAAATATTTATTTAAGTATGCATATCATCTATATTTAAATTTTTGCTAAAATAGTAATAATTATAAATTGAAAAATGATTATTTTTTTTATTACGACTTATTTAGAGTTAGTTTCGTAAAAAACCCCTTTTAAGTAGTACTTTTAAGTAGTAGTATTTTAGTTTATTTTAATGAGAATCATTAAATAACTGAAAAGTTATGTATATTTAAAAAATAAATACCCTTTATTGTATCTGTTCTCCATTGTTATAGACCGGGAAGGGGCAGCACAGACAACCACCTCATCGCGTTCACGGATGAAAATTCAGAATTAGTTAAAAATCGATTCACATATTAAAACGGGACCGATCTACTAACTCATATCCTGGTGGGAACCGACCGAAAACCCGATTTTATCGGTTGACTCGTAGGTTTATCATTGTGTTTTTTCGTACCCAAAAGTATAAAAACATGGGGAACTGAGAGCAGGAGACACAATAGTAAACCTACGAGTCAAATTCTGAAATCGGGTTTTTAGACGTTTTCCAAGACTTGGCAGACCGATTACATTTTAATATGCGAATCGAGTTTTTAGTAATTCTGGTATTTCAGCCGTGAACTAGATGGGATGATTATCTGTGCTAATGCCTCACGGTCAATTAATTACTTAGTTAGTTAACTATTCTAAATGCTTATAATTACTGGTTGTCAAAAAATATAAAAGTTTCGTTCATATCATTTTTTCATTTGAAGCTTCTACACACTCATAAGTTTTTATGCATGTTTATATTTTTGATAAAAATGTGCCTCAATACACCTTTAATTAATTAATAATTGTGTACATTCATTTATGCATTAATAATTTTAAAAAAATTAATCTTTTTTTTTTTTTTTCGTTTTCAACCGAAAATAGAAAGCTTACCGAAATTTGGTTTGTGTTACGTTTTCGGTCTTAAAAACTTATTTCGGTCGATCCATAGTCATTACCCATATAAAAACCATAGTGACAGTGATGTTTTTGTCATATTTTTGCAAATCACGATGGTTACGTCCCATCTGTAACCAAAATGTCTGCACTCATAAAATCCCATTGTAAGTAAACTATGAATTGTTTGGAAACATTTAAAAATTGCAAAAAGTACGTTACTCAATGTGAAAAATACGTTTATGACAAATTTGAAAATTTTTTCGACGTTACAGCGAGTCACATCACATATGTGATCAAACGACCATCAGTATGCTGTTAAGTCACAACGTGAATTTTAAAAGTACTATTTGAAAAGAGGACACTTTTTTTTTTTTTTTTTCGGAATTGTGTTAATGCATTTGTGGGATTTGAATATGAATGTATTTTGTTTCAATCATTGCAAATGAACCTATATTCATTAATTTATTTTCTAACACAGAAAAATGCTATATAAATGCATCAATTTAAATCCATATACATTTATAAATTATGCTGCAAACATAATCTTGTATATAATCCACGAAATAATTTATTATTATTATTATTATTATTATTATTATGGAATTTGTTCAAATGCTTTCTATATCCCATGGAAAATTAATTAATTTGGTTAAACTTACAGAAATCTATATAATAAAGAAAAACACATTCGTGAATAACAGTAATATGACTTTGGCGGTGGCAACACTTGATAAAATAATTTCACTTTTACTGTGATTTTCTTAACTTTTATCAATTGCACAATTAAAATTTTTTCACTATCAAATAGAAAAAGAAATTTTTCTTCAAATGTAATTTTTTCTATCGTGCCTCAATTTTTTGTTTTTTATGGTTTCAAAAATAATCTGAAACAATGTTTCTTTTTTTAAAACTATTGTATGCTGTCCAATTACACAAGATTAAAATGTTTCCATTAAAAAAAAAAAATCAGCATTTATTTCCGGCTAAATATTCTGCAACGAAACTGAAAACTTGCATATAAATAAACTTGTATAACAAAGTATATAAATAAAACGTAGCTGTAATAGACATGTAATCAAACCTCGCGCTTAAGCTATTAAAATTATTATGTAAAAAAATGAAATTGCTTATACATAGCAAAATATTTTGTGATTTTGTTTATTGTCAACCCTCGGTATGTGGTTAGTACGAAAGTATTTCTATTTCTATTAAATTTCAAAACTTTGAATTTATAACTTATTTTTTTCGAATGAAAATGCTTTTTGGTGTTGTATATGAATAATAAAATAAGTAAAAAAAAATTGATGTAAAAAATCTATTAGTTTTGAATTTTAAATAATGTTTTTCTTCTGTTTTTTTATAATCCGGTAAGTTTGTACTGATTTATTAAATTTATCTTAAAATCGAAACAGCAGAAAATAATATCTAAATGAGAAAAGCAAAGATTTGGGGGGCGTTTTGTAATGAAAAGCTGCTTTAATGCTATAAAAAATAGTTGTATACATATAGTTGTATATATTAGTATACAGTATAGTTGTATATATTTTTTTCTGTTAATGTTTAAAGATTTTAAGTTGTTCTTTAAAAATTTGCTTGCCACTTTTTACAAACATTTTAAATAGATTTAACATTTTCTGAATGTAAAATAAATGTACACAATTTATTCTACAACGATACCATAATTTTTCAAATTTTAATTTATTGTTTCCCAGAAATGTCTTAAAATAGTTAGATCACAAGCAGTTTATTCAACAGGAAATTAATATAAACAAGTTGGAAATTGCACATGAAGCGTAGCAAATTAGGTGCGTTCGTACGATAGCGAAGTTTTAAAAATATTACTTTCATATATCAATCTCATAAAATTGTAAATAGTGAATTACAATTAAAACGCTCATCAAACAATGTTCTCCCTATACCATTATGTAATGGAATACTTTTGTGTGGCCTTGTAAATCAATAACAAATGTTCTTTGCACCACAAATTATGTATGATGTATATTATAATATGTACTTTATAATTGCATATAAATTTTATTAAGTCCGCATGAGTGTAACACGATTAAAATGTATTTGAAACATTTTTTCCCATTGACCGTAATGTAACGGAATACTTTTGATTGTCCCTGTAATTGATCTATGCATCCGATTTTCATAAAATTTGAAATAACTCGACAAAATTATGTAATAATTATGTATTTTAAATTTCAAACGTATAGAATTTATTTTAAACTTTTTCCCCATTGACCATAATGTAATTGAATACTTTTGATTGCCCCTGTAATTGATCTATGCACACGATTATCAAAATATTTGAAATGACTCGACAGAATTATGTAATAATTGCGTATTTTAAATTTCAAACGATTAAAATGCATTTGAAACTTTTTTCCCCATTGACCGTAATGTAACGGAATACTTTTGATTGTCCCTGTAATTGATCTAAGCATCCGAGTTTCATAAAATTTGAAATAACTCGACAAAATTATGTAATAATTATGTATTTTAAATTTCAAACATATAGAATATATTTGAAACTTTTTCCTAATTGACCATAATGTAATTGAATACTTTTGATTGCCCCTGTAATTGATCTATGCACACGATTATCAAAATATTTGAAATGACTCGACAGAATTATGTAATAATTGCGTATTTTAAATTTCAAACGATTAAAATGCATTTGAAACTTTTTTCCCCATTGACCGTAATGTAACGGAATACTTTTGATTGTCCCTGTAATTGATCTATGCATCCGAGTTTCATAAAATTTGAAATAACTCGACAAAATTATGTAATAATTATGTATTTTAAATTTCAAACATATAGAATATATTTGAAACTTTTTCCTAATTGACCATAATGTAATTGAATAATTTTGGTTGCCCCTGTAATTGATCTATACACACGATTATCAAAATATTTGAAATAACTCGACAGAATTATGTAATAATTGCGTATTTTAAATTTCAAACGATTAAAATGCATTTGAAACTTTTTTCCCCATTGACCGTAATGTAATGGAATACTTTTGATTGCCCCTGTAAATGATCTATGCATCCGAGTTTCATAAAATTTGAAATGACTCGACAAAATTATGTAATAATTATGTATTTTAAATTTCAAACGATTCGGTTGGGTAGTTTTTGCGTTGTTATATGCGGACGGACAGACGGACAGACGGACGGACGGACTGAACGACCACTATAGGTGCTACGTATTATATAATTACGAACGCACCTAAAAATGACAGATAAAGAAATTTTTTTTTCTTCTCTTATAACGCTGTTTTGTTTTTAAAAACACATTTTGCATCTGCTAGGAAAAAAAAGTCGTCTGCGGTGGCTAACCGTAGAATAAAAGTAAACAGAGTACATGTAGTACGCTTTCGAACGGATGCAAGAAAGTTTTCTCGACAACATAGATCTGTATTGACACGGATTTTGTAATTTAAACAATGAATTGCTGATCAGTTCTTCCAAGATCATACTTTATACAAAATATTTAAATGCTTCCAGCCTTAGCTATTGTGCTTATGTATTGGATTTATTACTTTTCCAACAAAATCGAACAATAAAGAATGTCAGTGAAAAGCAGGTATGAAAGAAATTATTCTTGCTATTTGTTTTTCTTTAAATTATAAAGATTTTAATTAACTTCTTATAAACATGTTTTAAAATTTGAATATTTCATTAACTTCATTTAGTTTAATAAATTTGTTGTTTATATTATTGAAATACATAATTTACCTAGTGACAATTTTAATCAGAAGATTAGAAAACTGTGATTTCAATAGCATTTTAATTAGATTTGTTTCCTTTTTAAAAATAACTGGTTAAGATCATGCTTTCGTAAATTATAAAAGTATATGAAAAAACATCACAATCAATGGTTATGTAATCAGTAAACATTTAACGATATTTAAATTATTGAATAAAAAAGCCTTTTTAGAGAATGTTTTCAAACATAATTTTTAAAATTTTGTAATAATGTAATAATTGTATTTCATTACTTACTTTTCATTCTGGATAGCTTTATTATTTTATGTACTTTTTATTTAACTTGGCCCCAGTGTTATATATACATATATATATATACATATAAATATATAAATACATATGAAACTATGTTTACATATATAAGCATATATTTATATGTTTGCATGCATATATAGATACAATATGTGTATAGATGTATATATGCATGTGTATTGCATATATAATATTGGCGTCCGATTAACCGAAATGTACCCTATTTTATATCTTGATTGATATTATACAGATAAATTTCAAAATATATATACCATAAGCGCTATTAGAAAACGGTATGATTAAAATGGATTTCTTTTTTTTTTATAATTATCATCTAATCCTATAAATAAAATATTGGTGATAATCATAATGAACTAATATGTTGTTCTAGTTTTATACCTATGATCTGAGTTCTTTTACGTATTTTTTTACTTTAAAAATTAGTTAACCGTTTGCTATTGTATTAATTATTCTTTTCTTATTTAATCACATGCAAAAACATTATCTGATTTTTAATAAACTTATATAAATAAAATTTTCACCACATTGTTTTAAGAACGCAATTGTAGATTGTAATCCTTTATACTATTTATGATAGTATTAGATTTATAATGGCTCTGGCAAAAAAAACATCCAACAAACCAGATACATACTTGAAAAACGAATTAAAATTTTCACATTAAAGGCAAAATAGAGTAGATGCGGTGCTGTGTGATATAAACAACGATCGTTGTTTATTTTATCATACATTAAGAGTTATTGGATTAAATGTATAATTTCACAAATAAAAATGTATTTTCTTCAATGTGTTATTAAAACTATTTTTTTATAATAAAAAAAATGTTTTCAATATTTCTTTACTACTTGTAAACTCTTATATAAAATGAATTAATCCTTTATATCACCTCGTTGTATATCTGTAACATTCCAAAAAGTGAAAGTTACTCATCCAATGAGAATCAATGTTACCTTTACTGTCAGCTTAAAAAAAGAGTTATCTTCAAACATAGCAGTTGTCAGCCTAATTGTTCTTAGAATTGTCAACATGAGATACTGAGATAAATTTTCACTTCAAAGTTTTATTTCTTATTTCATTAGTTTTTCATCGTAATTTTAAAATAAACTTTGCAGATTTTTTAATATGATGGAAAATAGCTGAAAAAGAGATTTTTTACTATTTTGCATTTGAAAATTGATAATGTTGATGTGAAGTATATAAATTACTGCTTATTTTAAATATGAAAAAAATATCAGTATTCTTATTTATTTATTTATTTTAGACATTTCTAAAATGATTCCTTTTAACACCCCAATAAATATTTGCAATTTCAACACTGAGTAGCACTTGAAATAATTAATGTTTCAGCTTGTTTATCACAATAATTGACATAAAACTGCACGTTTTCATATTTTTACATGCTGTAGTTTTCTTAACAATATTTCTACCAATATCAAATCCCACCTTTTAACAAATTTCGATTCATTGTTTTTCTTTCTTTTTTTGTGATTTTTAGATTGAAATAGTTAAAAATATTTTACATAAATTAAAGACTTTTTTAAGCTTATTACATTCAAAAACTACTGTTAGCAAAAACAACAAAAATAAAAAATTAAAAAAAGTATCATTTGATAGCTGTAGAAATATTGTTAATATAAGAGTAGATCGAAAAAGTCAAAAGATTACTTCACATACATAAAAGAAAATAGGAGCATTTGCTACTTTTTTTTTAAATTTTTATTTCATTTTTCAAATAGCATTAAAACTTATTGTACATTTTAGAATCGAAGTAGTTTGAATTTGTTAAGGTATTTATGTGTTGCAGCGATCTCTTGAAAATGGGTTGCCAAATTATAGAGCACATAAGACTTTATAATAATATATATTACAATTATACATTTCATAACATTTATGCTCATTTACAGTCATCATATGTGAAGCATACCTACATGACTTGTGTTTAAGATGTATACGATGACAAAGATACATAAATATATCGAACATAAGATACATAAATATATCGAACATAATAGTGTTTGGAATGTATACATGAGAACGTGAGTCCCAAATTTTGACAAATTTTTTACTTATAATTTTCAGATTTCTGAATATAAAATAATGCACTTTTACGAAACTATGAGAAGAAACATTGTACACAATACCTTGTAATCAGAATTAAAATAATAATAATAATTGTATGAAAAATAAATAGGTTTACTAAAAATTTTTTCACTGCGCATCTGTGAACACTATCAAAATTTTATTTGCATATTGTGTTAGCTATATGTATAGAGCAACTTTTGTGGAAGTCTCAAAAATATACCTGGAAAATTCTGAATGTGATCGTAGATAGAATAAGCTTAAAATCCGTTATTTTCAAAATAAAGTAAAAAGATGAGGGGCTCTATCCATATATCCATTGATTAGTGCCAATATAGAGTACACAATGTGGCACGCACTATTATATTTGGATACAACCCCCCATTTGTTTGCTTCATTTTAAGAACAATAGATTTTGAGCTTCGACGATCACTTTCAGAATTTTCAAGCTATGCTTTTGAGATTTTCAAAAAATTGTTCTATACATTTATCTAACAAAATATGGAAGTGAAATTTTGATAGTGTTCACGCATGCGCAGTGAAAAATTATTTAGTAAACATATTCATTATTTCATACAATTTTTATTATTTTTTAATTCTGATTACAAGGTATTATGTAAAATGTTATTTGTCATATTTTCTGAAAGGATTTTTTTATATATATATTAAGAACTCTGCAAATTATAAACAAAAAAACTTGCAAAATTTGGATTTTTTTTCTTTATAAAAACGCAATTTCTCTACGAATATACATGCTATCCACACAAAAAGGAGCACAGTTAATTACAATAAACCACTTAATCATAATCTACACTTTGAACACTTTTGCTACATTAGTTTTGACAGGGTTATCCAAAAGATATACGTTCTTTTTCAATTTGTTGACGGGTCCAAATTGAAAAAATGTTCATGGGGGGAAAGGGAAAAAATGTTCATGATAATATATGGTCTGTACTATTATGTTTACACACACCTGCAGTTGCAGGGAAATTTTTCATGTTTTTTTTCTAGATATTTAACAAAATATCTAAAATCGCAAGCGGCCGGTCACCGTTCGCCATATAGAGTATATTTCTATATTATGCATATATATATTTCAAGATGATTTTGGTGACATCATAACTGCAACTTTGGTGTAAATCCCATTTTCTCTGTCCATCTTATCTGTATCAACTGCGTCTACTGTATTATAATCGCATGTATTATTTATTGTGAATAATACCATGCAATTAAAATGCATAAAATGTAAGTACTTAATATCGGTTTTCCTTTTTATATTTAATATTTTTTATAGTTGTTGTGTAATTAAATAATCACTAGTGACTTAGCGTTCAAAATGCGTATTAAAATACTAAATTAATTTCATTCAGTCACTAGTAATCAATAATCTTTTAATTCTATCATCAATAATCCTTATAATTTAAAGATTACAAAACATACTATGTATAATGCAAGAATATATATATTTTATGTAAATTTTATTTTGATTATGTTTTGAACATTTAAGCAGAAATATTTCATTAGTATTTTTAACAAATATTGCTGTTAAATGTCATGTAATTTGATAAAAGAATAATTCTTTATTAATTTTAATACAATTATGTTAATTATTAAATAAATCACTTGTAATTTTTCCAACAGAATTAAAAGTATTTTGACCTAGGTTTAAACCGGGATTTTTTATGAGAGCTGCCAATGCTCTACTAATTGAGCTATCGTGGATGAATCTGGCGGACATAATTCAGCCAAAGAACTAGAATTATACTAAATAAAGCTAACTAATGGCAGACTGGCAGCTTACGCTAAAAATCCCTGGTTTGAATCCTGCCCTGGACGCTTTTTCACCCATCTGGTCAAATTATATTAAAGGAAAATTCTGCTTGAACGTTATTGTTAAAAATACTAGCTGTGGAGCCTTACATGTGTGATGATAACTTTGGAAGTTAAAGTGAGCAAAAGCTTTCAAAGAGAGTGCAAAAATATAATTAGCCCAAACGAAAAAAGTTTGTAATAATTTATTTTAAAAAGAAACAAAAAATATGGGTTTTTTTTCACTCTGTACATCGCAACAAATAAAAAAAAAACACCATTTTATCAGTTATAAGTACAGTTAAAATTATGCCATTTTCAGAATATGGAGAAAAAATCTATATGAATTTCCAAAAAGAGGAAATTCTAAATAAATTGAAAATAACACAAGCTGCTACACTTGTAAGATGGTGTGAAAGAACTCTAACTTTTAACTTAATTTTAAAAAACAGTCTCCATACTGTCTATACTCAAATTATACATTCCTGTTCATAAATTATGAATGTATGATTTTCGGACTTCAAACCAACTCTAACAGAAAGATAACAGATTATAATTTAAGACTACCCTGTTTTTTGTAAATTAGGCATATTGTGATTTGTGGTCTTGTTTGTAAGTTAGTTAAAAAAAAAAAAAATAAACGCCAAGTATTACATGAGTTTGTTCTTTATGCAGTTTTGTTTCGTAACCATAAAAACATTATTTTTTTCACAATTTACATGTCAAAGCATAAAATAAAGCTATGTACACAAAAATCTGTGTATTTTAAAAATTACACAAAAGTGTGTGTTTTGCATGTTTCGCATACATATGTGTAAGAACATAATATTAACACACAAATCTGCGTATTCTGCATATAACACAAAAATGTGTGTATGTTGTATATTACACAAGATTATGTGTATGTTCCTATTACACAAAATATGTGTAAAAGTAGAATATTACACTAATAAATGTGTAAAAATATTGCACAGAAATATGTGTATTTCAGTGCAACTTACACTTTAAAGTGTGTATTTCAAGAGTTATCAGATAACTTTTACACATTTGGACTTATCATCAAATTACACATAAAAATGTGTATTTTGAAATTTACACATTTGGCGTATTTTACACACCAAATTACACATATAGACATGTCGTTTTTGTATAATCGATTTACACATTTTTGTGTGTAAATTTACACATTTATTTTTTACAGTGTATGAACTTTATGTTATGCGCGATATAACTTATATTAAATCTCATGGACGTATATCAATTTTATTATACATAAAAAGTTTAATATAATTAAAATATGTTGCAAACAATTTCCACTTTCCCATTATGTAATTGAATTCTTTTGTGTGGTCCTGTAAATGAATATTAACTTTTCTTTCCACCACATATTTTACAGAATGCATATTTTAATGAACTTCCTAGATGAAATATAAATCTTAATACATTTGACAGGGTGCAACACCTTTAAAACTCATTTGAAACGATTTTTCCTCATAGTCTGTAATGAAACGAACAACTTTTGACTGATGTAAATAAATAAATCATGCTATAAACGTTATTTGAAATAGGGTTCGTGCTAGAATAAGCGTAAATAATTTCCAAAAAATTCAGCGCAATTCGAGTATATTTACAAGGGTTAGAGCGCCGACAGATGGCCGGATGGCCAGACAGACAGATGAATAGACAAACTGAAAATATATTAACTTTTCACTTTTGTTGGACAGTGTTAGCAAATTTCAATGTTTCAAAACTTATAATAAAATTTTAAGTCTTATGTTTTAAGTAAAGCGTGTAAAGTTTGTTCTTTTATTCATTCGTATCAACATTGATCTTAAATTTTTCTTATCTTCATTTTTTTATTTCATAATTTTTCCTTTTCAAAACTTTTATTAAAACAAAGTTTTGTTGGTTCATTTATTTATATCAACATTGTTCTTCATTTTTTATTAATTTATCTTTTTATTTCATATTTTTTTTTCTTCTATTAATTCGGCACTTGTACCCTTTTGCAGTTTTCATTACTGCTTGGAAGCCAAATGGTACAAGTGCCGAATGCTTGTAAGTATTGCTTAGTTATACATTTAAAACAAAATTTAATCGGCTGTTTTTCTAAACAGCTATTGAAATAAGAGTTCAAAGAACATTAAGAAATAAGCAAACGATTCCTATCTCAATTAATTCAATTACAATTGATGCTTAACTTTGAACTCAATTTACTCGAAATCTAAATTATGTCACTTGTAACCCCTTTGCTTCTGAGGTCCTCATATATTAAATTTCAAACCATTCGGTTGAGTAATTTTTTTCTCGATTATTGTATGTAGAATAACAGACGGAATATGTGACGACTACAGGTGCTGTATTTACATAATTATAAAAGTACCTAAAAAGGAGGATTTAAGTATAGAAAAATTCTCAAGCTACTCGTAATCGTGTAATAGCATTGCATTTTAAGAAATCCTCACTAAATATTAAAAAAGCCATTTAACTTTTAAGTGTTTTCAGTATTTTCCTTACAGCGTTATTTATGCTTATTTTTTTGTTATTTGTTAACCATTTAAAAAATGGTTATTTATTTCAGTCTAGAGATATCTAAACCTATCTGAATCCTTGTGATGTCCGATTTTTATTCGTTTTCTGATTGGCCCATATTTAATGTCCAGGAATGAAATCTACTGTTGCCCGGTGACAAAAAAAAAAAAAAAAAGAAAGAAAGAAAGAAAGAAAGAAAGAAAAGAAAAGAAAAAACTTAAAAAAAAAAGGGGGGGGGATACAGCTTTTAAACCAATTGAATTTAAAAGTACATTTTTTCCTCTATACGACGGTGTAAATATTGAAAATGTGCAATGTTTAGAACTTTAAATAAAAATTGCAGTAACCAAAATTGTAAAACTGAAATTTCATTTAAAATTTTTTTATGATTGATAGCATTAATATTCCTGCATTATAAATATTAATAGGAATGGTCCATGGCGTACGTAATATGTATATGACTCTGTTATTACATAAGTCACGTTTGGATCATCAAAAAAATATTTATTATTATTATTATTTTAAATATAAAATTAAATATTTATAAGTCTAAAATTTTAGTCTTTGAAAATATCATTTTCCAAATGCTTGTTGTAATTTGTTAAATTACACTTTTTATTACTTATTTATTATAATTATTTAAATATTTATTTTACTTTGTTTATTTCAGGCCAAATGCTCATCCATTGGCTTTGTTCAGCATTTCCGGATGACCACTACCTGCGCTTCTTGCTATCAAAACAGGACCTCAAAATCCTAGCTGCTCAATTCTGTACAAATCTTTTAGCTGCCGGAGTTTTAAGACAGATCGAAGATGAGAACGCCCCTTTGGCCAACTTATTTAGAGTAAGTAGAGTACATTTTTAAGATACAATAGATAATATTCTTTCGAATCGCTCTATTTAGTTTATTCTAAATTGCTACATGGGAACGTCCCATTCAGAAATTTTGTGACCATTCGAGAAAATTTTCATAAATAATCCCAATTATTTTATAATATATATATATATATATATAATTAAGATAAAATCAGGGATGTAGTGGAGGGTACATGGAAGTATTCGCCGTATACCCTCTCGTGTTTTTTTTTTTTTTTTTAAGAAACACTGTATAGCCTCTTTTTCTCAAGAAAGCTATAGTATACACACTCTAGTTATACCCTCTGCCTTGAGCATATACCCTGTGTTTAGAGTATATATCCTTTGTTATTTTTATGATTACACCTCTGGATAAAATTTATATAACTAATAATATGCCACTGTAATCCATTCACCCATTTCTCTAATACATTTTTATTTGTATTTGAGAAAGAATAAGAAGTTATAACCATGGGGAATTAAGTGCTAACCTTTTTTAAAAAAGTTGAAAAATATTTTTGAAAATATTAATAATCATATAAAAGAAAAGCTTATTAAAATAAAATAATACCCAACTTCAAGAGTTTTGTTATAAAGTGTAAGTTACTTTATGAGAAACTAAAATAAGCCCAATTTCATTGTCCTTGTAAAAAAAAAAAAAAAAAAAAAAGTATTATGTAATAGCCACATATGTTATAACAGCATGCATCTTCTGCATAACTCTCGGGTTAAGGAGCACAGTTAAAACAAGTTATGGCTCTGTCTCTGAAACGATATGCAGTGTACATATTATTTTTTGAAGAAAATTGTGAAAACATTTTATAGACTCTGCTTCAAGAAACCACTTACACCTTAAGCTGCTATCAGATTCACAAGCTTTAGAGTAGCAAACTTTTCAGCCGATTTTAACCCCAACTTTTTACTGTTCAAAGAGAGTAAAAGTTTACAATTGTCTTAGAAAAAGTTGGAGAAAAAGCAGGAAAACCAGTGCTACTAGTACCAGTCGTTAATATTTATTGCCTATTCATATCAATCCCTTATCTCTGATTTGTTGTAATGTTCAATGTTGGATGAAAAGTCTCGACTAGCAGGGACTTTTTTTGGAACTGCAGAAAAGAGTTGGAGGACATTGTTGTTTGCTATCACACTGGGTATTTTGACGATATTTTGCAAAAAGTTGTAGGAAATAGAGTGTTGGTTCTAAAGTCTCTCGAAAAGTTGGTGAATCTGATAGCAGCTTTAATGAGTGTCTATAATGAACTTTTTTCCATTATGGATAAAGTTATCATTTGTGCAAAACATACATAGAAATAATTAATTTAAAGAAAATTGACTCTCTGTACCTCTGACCAAAATTTTTTATTTTCATGTAAAATAAAATGTCATTAAGAGGCTACTTCAATCAAGCGAAAAGGCTCGTCCATTAATGCTTATCCTATAGAAAAAATGTATACAGATATCTCAATTGTATATGTATATTTATTTATTTTCATTGGATATCTGAGATCAATCTGTACAAAGGTCGTTTTTTACTTTTTCGATTTAGTTCGCAGTCATTTTAATGAGGACATTTTCACTTTTGGAACCAGTTATGAAAGTGAAATCATTCTCTTAAAAAGAAATGTGCAATCAAAATTAGGGGGAAAAAACTAGGGATGGGATGAATATTCGGCCATTATTTGGCATTCGGCCCCTCTGCCAAATATTTGGTGGGCCAAATATTGAAGGCTTGATGGCCGAATACCTGTAGCCGAATATTTAGAGATATGTCGCCGAATATTGCTAAAATCACGCCGAATAGTGAAAGATATCTTGCCAAATAAATTTAGGATTTAAAGAATTCCATTTTTTGCAATTTTTTTTTTTTTTTCCTCTAATCTAAATTGGTTACTTTCTGGCTTATTCATGAAGTCATTCTCATTTTTACTTACAAAAATATACAGTTATTCAGATACTAAATAATATAACAGCCTTTCTGTATTTCCTATAAATGTTAGTGATATTTTAGAAAATGCTGTCTAGATTATAGACTCAATTGTATAAGAAATTTCTTAATTAGAGAATGATACATTACAACTCAAGATATAAAAACACTTACAGGAAAAAAAAAAAAAAAAAAAAAAAAAAAAAACGGCCTTATTCTAATACATTGAATATTTATTAATGTCTGCAAATTCCATGTACATATAAAAAGGCTCTTATGAAATTCATAACTTATTTTCTATAAAGTAAGAAATGAAAAAATTCATTCACCAGGTGTATTAACGAAGATTTATTTTCAAGATTTAATATCAAATATCAGTGTTTCAAGCACAATGGTACATCTGAAAACAGAACTGGTGTCAAATAGATACTCATTAGATGACACAACTTGCTCTATGAAGATGGTTTTATAAATATTTAAATACAAATTCTAAATATTGAACAAAATAATATTTTTATTCTAATTTTTTCACTTTTAAACAATTATTTGCATAATTACTGACTTAAATATGCAACAGTATTATGTATATATTTTTAATTTACATCTTCCTTCATTCATGTTGTATATCCTTTTAATACTTGTGGAATATTGAATATTGCATGCCCCTAATCAAACGTCAAAGATTTTGTTAACATATGCATTCTACATTAAACATACCTTATGCTTTAATATAATTTGTGATTTAAAGCTTGGCAACTGATTCTAGAACAGTCGCATTCTTAAAAAAAAATTTTATCATTACGGTCACAAGTTCTCAATAAAATTTACTTCATTAAAGGTTATTTCAGAAAATATCTCCTCCTGAGCTCTAAGAGAGAGAGAGAGAGATTAAGAATGTTATTGATTTTGGATGCAAGAAAGGATAAAAGTATCATTTGATAGTAAATGTGAAGCATATTCTTCATATTTTAATGGAAATATCTTACCATCTTGACTTACTGAAAATCAATTTGATGTACATTAGGATAAAAGAATATAATGCAATTTCATATATATATTTTTTTTGTTGTTGTTGTTGTTAAAATAAAGTTTTTCAAATTTAAAAATACATTTAGAAGCACATTTAAGAGTAGTAATGAGTAATGCACTCCTATTTTTTAAATTATGTATAATCAAAAGTTATTTTCTTTATTGGGAAAAAAATGTTTGTATTTGGCCTAAAATTTGGCTGAATATTCGGTATTCGGCTATTCGGCCAAATCGCTATTTGTCCCATCCCTAGAAAAAACCTCCAGCATAAAGATCAATCTCAGCTATGCAGTACAAAAAAAAAAAAAATTGAAAATATTGGAATTCAACCAAGATATCTTTATAAATTCCTACCACAGGATTAGCATTAGTGAACAGGTCTTTTGCTTCTCAGAAATAGCCTCTTAATTCATCCATGACACAGAATGATTTTGTACTAATACAAATTTCATCTCATTAAAAAATGTTTTATGAATACGTATCTCAATTCATCTGTTATAATGATCTTTATAAATGATCATATGTTATACTAGAATTTTCTCAAAGAGTATTCAAAACTCTTTTGCAAACTAAAAATTTTCCATTACAAATAAGGCATGCGAAAAGATTCTTAAAAGTTAAGTCCTATAGGCATTGCTTGCTTTATAATTTGAGCTCATCTTTTGTGTCAGTCGTGACTGATCATTGTAAGCAGTGAAGTTCATAGCAATAAATTATTTCTGAAGAAAGAAACAAGATTTTAGGAATATAGTAGACTTCCTTAAATCTGCAACTCTCTAAAATCCACACATAAAATACAGATGTAAACAATGAAACTTCCAGTTCAGATGTAGTGTAAAAATTTGACTTTTTTTTTCTTTTTACATTAATTTTATATATTTTTTTATCTCTAATTTTCGTTAATACTACTGAATTCATGCTTTTTCATGAAGGAAGAATAAATTTATACCTGAAAAATTTCAAGATATTGCTGATATCACTGGTAATCACAATAGTTTTGCTAAATGTATTTATACATTAATGAATCTTTTTTGGTTATGAAGTCTGGATAAACCTGGTATAAAACTTCCTTATTTTATGATTTTGATGTGAACTAGTAGTGCGCCTTTATGAGATAAGTTTCATTGAACAATTTAGGAAAAATGCATCTCATCTTTATAATGAGTATTTAACTATACATTAAGTATTTACTTGATCTTTGCTTTTAATATTTTAATCATAAAAAAAAATTACCTTATTTTATATTAATTTGGTTTATTGCTTTAGTTAATTATTTGAAAATTTTACTATATTCTAAGCATGCATTATAATCTCAACTGCTTTATTAATTACATTGAAATTGCTGTTTTAAAAATGGAAACAAAACAATGGCCAGAAATCCAAAAAATACTAAAATCTGCACAACCTCTGGTCCTAAGTTGTGCAGATTTAAGGGAGTGTACTGTACAAATAGTTTCAGTCCAGCCAAATTTTTGGAAAAACTGATTTTAGGCCAAAAACAAGAAGGAATTTTGGATCAATCTGTAACCATAATTCATTGTGTTCACTTACCTTGGCGATTTTCTTTGCATTTTGACAAATTGTATGATTAATTCATTTCCAAAATGAGGATTGATTATATTTTTAATTAATATCCTTTCTTTTGTGTAGCCTGATCTCATGTACTATTGGACACATTCTGAACCTCAGCCCTCTAGTGCTCCACCTCCTGGTAAATTGTCTCCTTCTGTCTGGCCAACTCACTCTATACCAGAGCTTCCTGAACACAAGTCAAACCAGGTTTATTCAGAGGCTGGTAAGTGTTTTTTAATTACAGTAGAACCTCGATTAACTGAGCTTCAATTAATCAAGATTTTTGCTAACCGACGCAATAACGAAGTATAATTTTTTTTTTCTAATTTCCTTGATTTAAAATAATTATAAGAGATTTTTAAAACATACATTTGATAGACTGTAACTTTAATTATCTATTTTTTTTTTTTTTTCTTTTGCTGTTGCTTCCACTTTTATTTGTGGAAATTGATTAATTAATAAAATGATTAAAGATTTTGAGAGATGGGAGGTTAAATATCTCCAAGAGCAAAAATAAATTAATAAATTTCCTAAATTATTTTACCTAAATTATTTTTGGAGAATTGCCATTGAATGTGTGCCTACTAAATTTTTGTTCATTGAAAATCATTTTTTTTTCTTTTGTTACATTTTACTTTTATTTAATTTTTCTTGTTAAGTAAAATATAACCAGAGTTTCCCCCAGGTTTAAAAAGGGGCAGAGCGCTATGGTTCTGAAAAGAGCACTTTTTACTTTCTTAAGGGCACTTTTATAGAGTTGAATCTAGCGGTTAAAAAAATAGTGGAAAAACAGAAATTTCGTTAAAAATTTTTTAAAAAAGGCAAACTTTTTTTAAAAGACCACGAAAAAACGACAAATATTGTTAAAAAATCGTGAAAAAACGGCCGATTTTGTTAAAATATCGCAAAAAACAGCAGATTTTGTCAAAAGATCGCGTAAAAAACGACAGATTTTGTTTTAAAAAATCGTGAAAAAACGACGAATTTCGTGAAAAGATTGCGAAAGAACTGCAAATTTTGTTAGAACATCACAAAAAACGGCAAATTTCGTCAAAAGATAGCGAAAAACCGCCAATTTGGACATGTTTAAAAACGAAAAAACGCTAATTCCGGAAAAAAAATCACTTCTGGCATTAACTTTTCTTGTACCCCTTTGACGAAATTTGCATTTTTTCGCAATCTTTTGTGCGAAATCTGCCATTATTTCGGAGTATCTTGAAGAATTTTGCGTTTTTTCGCGAATTTTCTGGCAAAATTTGCCGTTTTTCGTGAATTTTTTCACAGAATTTTCTATTTTATTGCGGATTTTGGACGAAATAGGCCATTTTTTGCAATTCTTTTGACAAAATTTGATATTTTATCCCGATTTTTTTTACGAAAGTTGCCGTTTTTCGTGATCTTTTTGCGAAATTTGCCGATTTTCGCGAATCGTTTGTCAAAATTTTCCGTTTTTTCGTGATTTTTGGATGATATTTGTCGTTTTTTCACGATCTTTTAAGGAAATCTGCCGTTTTTTTCGGGATTTGTGTCGAAATTAGCCATTTTTCGAGAATCTTGCATGAAATTAGTCGTTATTTCACAACTTTTTAACAATATTTGCCGTTTTTTCGCGATTTTTTGACGAAATTACGCATTTAATGGGACGCGTTAGAGCTATTTTTGCGTTCCGTCGACGATTTTTTGCGTAATTTACACGCTATAGTGCATCATCGCTGATGGGCTTTGTTTTTTCTAATGTGGGGCAAGAAGGGCGCTATTTTTTCTAATGAGCGACAAAAGGGGCGCTAGTTTTTGGATGAGGGGCAAGAGGGGCGCTATTTATTAAACTAAAGGGCAGGCGGGGCGGCCCGCCCCCCTGAAACCCTTTGGGGGAAACTCTGATATAACATATAATAAGATGCATCTATTGAAAGACTACATGTTAGGAATTATAATATTTTCCTTCATGTTATTCTTTGATAATATTTCTTTAAGATTTTAGCCAGAATTTTTCTAAAAATATTACATCTTTTCATATCAACTTTTTCTTCTTTTTTGTAATTTCACAATTTTAAGGCATAGCTCTTATTCTATCATTCTATTATTTTTGTGTATGTTGTTTAATAAAATTATAATGAAATTTAATATAAGTTTTCTATAAATTTATGAGGAAAATTCATTCAATTTGTTGTAAAAAACTTTATGTTTTGATAATGTATGTATCTTTTTTTAATTTTAGTGGATTGTAATTTAAATTTCATTTACATTTATTCTTAATTTGGCCTTTTGAAATAAACAAATGCATGTTATTACAAATGTTTTAATAAAATCTGATTTACTGATGTTCCTTATTTATAAAACATAGAAAACTGTAAAAGTATCAAGCAATTGTGATAGAGATGATGAATTTGGTTTCTTGCTTCATGTAAAGTTTTATTTATTGGAATACATTTTCTTACTTAATAGACAGGGCCGTGCTTAGGACTTTGGCGGCCCTGGACGAAATATATTTTGGCGGCCTGGTCACTGGTCGAGATAATTCGATCTTTCGTAAATAATACTCGGTTTTAAAACAGAGCAAATTAGCTTGTTTTTAGAGTCTCTATAATATCTAATCGGCAGTGGCGCGAGTACTTTTATACGAGGGAATTTCTACGTATTTGTATCATCCTTACTTCCATGGGTGTACCCAAGGATGTGTTGGGGGAGGGGGTGATAGGGCTAAAGCACAGCCCGAAATTTTCGAAAGTTATATGAAAAAAGTACTGATTTTTTTTCTTTCTTTTTGAGAAAAATTTGTAATTTTTTCAAACATACAGTGGATTAGCCATTCTTATTAATCTCATTTTAATCCACATTGCCATGAATAAAGAGAAAGGAAGGGGTGATGGGATTACAGCCCTTCTCTTTTTGAAAATTAAATGAAAAAAAAATCCTTACTTTTTTAGATAAATCTAAGATCGACATTTTTTTCTTCTGTTTTTCAGCGAAATAGCCATTCCCGTTAACCCCATATTAGTCCACATTGACATACAGCATACCCAAAGATGGGAAGGGGGGGGGGGTGATGAAATTAGAGCCCCCTTACCTTGAAATAGTCGATAATAAAATTAAAATTTGTGCAGATTTTTTTTATTTTGTTTGAGACAAATTTCTATTTTTTTCCCCATATCATTCAACGGATTAGCCGTACCTAGAAGTCTGCACGGGCCGGGGTTGGCCCGTACCGGGCCCAGCGGAATCCTTTCGAATTTTATAACGAGCGGGCAGATGTAGAATAGTTTTTTCAACGGATCCGGCCGGGCCGACAAACAACATAAACGGGCCGGGCCGGCAAAGAAAATGAACGGGCCAGACGGGCCGGGCCGATAGTTTTCGGGCCTGTCGGCCCGTTTTGAAGTTTTAAGCAGAGACGATAAAATATGAGCTATTTTCAACGAAAATGGTTTTAACGAGAATAAGTATAAATGTGCGTTATGAGCCATACTAGTTTGACAGCATCAATATAAAAATGTACAGTGTAGAGATCGGCATCGGAGAGTTACATTGAGCATAACCCGTTTTAATATTTTTTTAGCTGACTCATGCAGGGTCGAGATCAAGTGTGCATTATTTTTCTACATTTAGACTGGCCGGACCGGAACTAGACTTAAATGTTCTCAAGATCTGTAAGGCAGAAAACATGATTTGTAAAAATTATTAATAGCGATAAAGAACTTATGTTAGCTTAATCTTTGGATATATACTTCTGGATGGTTTTTAAATTAATTTCTCAATAATGCGAAAGTTTGACACATTTTCTGATTAATTTTAAATTGTAAAAGTATAAAAGTGATAAGCTTAACTATTAAAGGGATTTGGAATCGAAAAACGTTTTTTTTTTATTTTTCATAAATAAAATACTTGTATAACTTTGTTGAGATATAATAGTTTCTCAAATGATTGCAGGCTTTTCTCCCTTCCCATGCTAACGCTTCCGGAAATTCTATTCAAAACGCTAATTATGACAATATTTTATTTGCTTGCAGTATTCTTAAATTGCTTGTATCAAATAATGGATAACGCCATTCGATTATAAAATTTCTGAATAAAGATACCTGTTAATCTTATGCGTTTCTGAGAAAAAAAATTAATTTAGAAATGTATCAGAAAGGAGCTTCTTTGAATTTAAGAATGAATTTGGATTTAAAATCTTTAATAAAATGATATAAAAATATTTTTATAAATCTTCTTTTATTAAACAGCTTAAAAAGTAACGATGTTTTTAGCTTTATTTTTTCTTCTTTTATTCTAAGCCATATTAATTTTTTAATGAATCTTTATTCGAATGTTAAAAGCCTAAGAATCTAAGTATTCATTAATGTTGTTAATATGTATTTCCTGTAAAATATACCGTAAAATCATTCAATAGACATGTATGCAGTATTCTTTAAAGAAATCTTAAATATATGATAAAAATCTGAGTTTTTTAAAAAATTGTAGAAATTGTAACGGGCCGGGCCGAACTGTTGAATTTTACAACGGGCCGGTCCCGGGCCTGGAATTTCCGGCCCGTGCAGACCTCGAGCCGTCCCTTATCTTTAGTACCATATTAGTGCTCAATGACACCACATTATACTGAAAGAAATGAAAGGGGTTGTTGGGATTACAATCCAATACCACAAAAGTCATTTTTTTAAGCAAATTTATATTTAAAACCGATTATCAAATACGATAGTCTATTTCAAAACCGAATCTATATTCAAATATTATCCTCTACCGCTCAAAAGACTAGCCGCTCTTTTCTCTTTAGTTCCATGAGGGCAGCTCAATGCTAGTGTCAGAGTTAAAGCTCAATGACACTACATTCTACCCAAAGAAATGAAAGGGATTAATGGGCTTACAGCTCAGGAAATTTTTTGACGGAATATGTGTTTTTTCGCGATATTTTGTCGAAATTCGCGTTTTTCGACAGCTTTTTCATCAAATTCACCTTTTTTTAAATTCTTTTTTGAAATTATTTTTTCTGTAGAACTCTGGGGGAATGCCTGTATTTTTTAGAGATATTTTGTCGAAATTAGCATTTTTGCCCCCGCGGCTTTATGAAAATGTTTGCTTTCTTCCGTAGTATTTATACGAAACTTTGTTTTTTCCGGGCTCTTTTCGCAATCCTTTGTCGAATTTCACGATTTTTTCCGCAGCACTTTGATGAAATTAGCTTTTGTCTGCGGCCCTTTGACGAATTCGCATTTTTTTAAAAAATGCTTTGACGAAATTCGCGATTCTTTTGCATGATACTTTGTCGAAATTTGCAAGTTTATCCTCGGCTTTTTGACGAAATTTGCGTTTTTTTTCGCAACCCTTTAACAAAATTTGCGTTTTATTTCGCGACCCTTTCTCGAAATTCGTGTTTTTCAGCCGTCATTAGACGAAATTTGAATTTTCTTCGCGATTAGTTGTCGAAATTTGACATTTTCTCCGCAATCCTTTGTCAAAATGCGCGATTTTTTTCGCAACCCTTTACGAAATTAGCTTTTTTCCAGTGGTTCATCGACGAAATTCGCATTTTTTACAATTCTTCAACGAAATTAGTTTTTTTTTTCTTGGCTCTTTGATGGAACGCGTGTCTTTTTGTGATTTTTTGTTGAAATTCGCGTTTTTTTTTTTTGGGGGGGGGGGCTGATCTTTTGTTGAAATTTGCAAATTTTCCGCACCCATTTGAGGAAATTCGCGGTTTTTTGAGACCCTTTGACGAAATTTGCGTTTTCCCACGATCCTTTGTCGAAATTAGCATTTTCCCCTCGACTTTTTGATGAAATTATCTTTTTTGTCACGATCGCTTATCAAATTTCGCGTTTTTCAGCAGTCATTAGAAGAAAATCGTGTTCATTTAAAGAAATGTGCTTTTTCTCTAATTGACGAAATTTGACTTTTTCCCGCGATCCTTTGACGAGATTCCTGTTTTTTTTACGGCCCTTCGACAAAATTCTGATTTTATCTGCGGTCTTTTAACAAAATCCGACTACTTGCATATTCCTTTTAACCAAATCAGATTTTTTTTCTGCGAATGATTGACGAATTTGATATATTTCGACAACCATTTGTCGAAAATCGCGATACATTTTTTCAAAGTCCAAACTTCAGACTGATGATGATTGTTTTAAATTTTCAGAAAATTACGGACAAATTTAGCCTTTCCCCTTCTGGCTGCGGCCTTTTTGTCTGAAAGGTTGAATTGCTCACTTGGTCTTGTTTCGTTGGTCTCCCACACCCCATATTCAAGATTCAGACATAAAATTGGTAATTAAACTGAGAAAATTTTCAAAATTGTTGGCAAAATTTTACGGTTATTGAGTCGAATTTTTTTTCATGTATAAAACATGATATTATCGGAATATTCTCTATCAGGAGCACTAATAAAGGTTTCTATTCGGTAATTCCAAGTTCTTTAGAGTAGAAAGTATTTCTCTCTAGTTCATATGTATAGGTGTAACATATGTTGATAAGAACTGAATTCGGCAGGTTACGGTTGGTTTTCTTTTATTACCTCAAATTATCTGCGAAAGATATGAATGCCTAATGACAAGGCGTAATATAAACAAAAGTATAAATCCTAAACAAATGTAAAAATTATAATTTTTTTTGCGGCCCCCCAAATTTTGGCGGCCCTGGGCAAATGTCCGGCTCGACCCCCCCCTAAGCACGGCCCTGTTAATAGAGAATGTTTTTAAAAATGTATTTCTCCTTTTGTTTTTATTTTTTCTCTTTCTTCCCCCTCATTCACTTTCTAACAAAATCATCTTCTATTATTACTAAAAAACAATTTGTATGTTTCATATTTTCTGCTTGTTGTACCAGATACATCAAAGATTAAATAAATTAGATCATATAATATGATCATAAGTGATCATTCTATGATAATGATATGATCATATGATGATAAAAAATAAGATAGATGAGTGATTAAATAAATTAGATCATATTATGATTAGATAGATCAGAGATTAGATAGTTTAGATTGATGATATAATTATTAGATATGATAAGATAGAACAGAGATTGTTGCATCATATATTATTTTAGATACCATGCTTTGTAAGTTGAGGTTATGTGGGCTCTGGACATTGTTATTTGGAATCAAATAATAATAATAATAAAAGTCTGTTTTGCTTTTAGTTTGTTCAGAATATTGACATACAATATTTATTGAATCATATCAATTCTCTCAACAGAACACATAGAACAGATTTAAAACCTTTTGTTGTGGGTTTTCAGTTATACCTATTTACTATACTAGTTTCATTAAACAGTGTAGTGCATAAAAATAATAAGTAATAATCAAACAGTGATTAAATAGATAAAAAGTTATCATGGTTTGATTGATATTAATAAATAAATTTGCCCAGAATAATTTGATTCTTCATACTGGAATACCTCTTGAAGGTATGACAGAAAAACCATTGTTTTGTTTTCAATATTTCTAAAATTTCAAGTTTGGTAAACTTCTGTATTTTTCCTGACAATTATTAATTTTATGTGTAATGTTTCTTAGCAAGTGTGAATAAAATATGCATAATGGTGCATAATTGATCTAATGTTTTTTATCAATATGTCTGATTCAAATTTATTTTATTTTTCAGAAATGCAAGCTATTATGCTCAACCTAAAGAAAGAGCATAAAGATGCTATTGATAGAATACAGGTATTTTTCTTTAATTTGCTGTTCTTCAAAAGTATACTTTGTTAATTCACATTTAAAATCTTTTATAATACTATTAAAAGTCTTCTCTTTTACAGAAAGAGCGAGAAATTGCTCTCTTCAACCTTCGAGGAGAACAAGCTTCGAAAATGAATGAATATGAAAAGAAAGTTGCTAGACTAGAAAGAGAAGTTGACAAATACCAGACTCTTGCAGCTATAGAAGAGCTTACCAGAAAAGCTAAGCGTGATTTAGATACAAGCCCTATATCCCCATCATGTGATCTCAAATCATTCCTATCATCAACTAGTCAAATTTCTGAATCTCTCATACCTCGTTCTCGATATTGTCAGACTGATCAAGTGTATTATTCTTCATCCTATGTACAAACGGACTCTAGAACTGTCAAAGATTCTGCATCATCACCCATCAAAGAGCTGTTGCCAACTTTCAATCAAAAACCCATAAAACCTTTAGTTCAACCTGTTTCTCCTATACCACAACAAACTGGAGAGCCAACTGTCAAGCAAGCTGTTGTTAAACCTTTGTCATCTGAAGAAATAAGTGAAGAGCCAGGAAAATCATCAGAAGTAGTTGCTAATGGATTACAAGATGTGTCAATTCCAGTATCTCGCTCAGCACCTTCCATAACAGTCATTCCAGGTATATTTATATATATCTATATGTATATATTTGTTGATGTTATTGTCTTAAAAGTAACTCAATTCTAAAATATTTATTTATCAAATGAAGTTTGAATTTTGTTGCTAATTGCTTTTTAAAAATATATTGAAGGAAAAGATTTTAAATAGTTTTGGAATTTGTTATTTTATTATTATTATCATTTAAGAAACATTGCATATAGAATGAAAGGTGTTAACACAGAGAATCACTGCATCAAGTTGAAGGCTAAAACTCCAGGATTAGTTAAAACTTGATTCACATATAAAAATTCAATTGGTCTGCCAAGCTAAGTCATATGTTGGTGGAAACCAGCTAAAAACTGATTTTAATGATTGACTTTTAGTTTTGTTTTATTGTGTTTTACTGCACCCAAAGGTATGAAAGTATGAAGAACTGGGATCAAGAAAACACAATGGTAAGTCTCTGAGTAAACCACTAAAATTGGGTTCTTAAGTGTTTTTTACCAAGATATATATGACTCGGCATACCGATTGCATTTTAATACGGGAATCAAATTTTAAGTAATTCTGAAGTTTCAGTTTCCAACTTGATGAGATGACTTTGCTAATGTTTCCCTATCTAATATTTTATGTAAGATGAACACAGTTTTATTTTGCAATGAATTTATAAATCCAAGGTAAAGAAAAGTGCTAATAACCTGGTTAAAAAAAAAAAAAAAAAAAAAAAGCTACTAGGCAGCAGTGCATATTGTATGCAAAATAAATGGAAACTTTTTTTTTTTTTTTTTTTTTTTTTTTTTTTAAATAAAAGTTAAGACAAGTACATATTTGAAAATAACATTCTTGGGTTTGATTCTCCATTAGAAAACCTTTTCTTCTGTGTAAATTAAAAACAAGAAATGAAAACCAATTGTATCAGCTCATACTTTTTAACAATAAGCGTGAGTTTTGCAATTTCATTTATGCATTTTTCTTTTTACATACATTATTGAGGTTTACTATGGCATGTTCAGTATTGGAAATTTAGTATGTAACACTTTTAATTCATTCAACAGCGATATTTATAAAATTGTTAAGCATTTCTCAAATGCATAAAAATATCCTTTCTGTAAAATGTAAAGGGCTAAATTTTTATGATCATTCATTTACAGGATCATAAAAAAAGAATTTGGTTACAATACTAATGCTGCCTGAGTGATAAATCAGGGTTCGCACAGACTCCTTGGACTCATTAGAAACTACTTAGAAATGAAAACGTTCCCAAGTAGTACTTAGAACTACTTAGATAAGCAAAATACTCCTTAGAAACTCCTTAAATTGTATTGCGGTTTTGCACGCAAGCGATATTGCTCCCAAAAAAGAAAAAAAAATCGCGATTGTAAAACGCACGGTAAACCCTTTATGCACGTCATTCATCAGAAGCACAGCAGTGATTGCAGGGATTTCGCGGACTCGCTATAGCGCGTAAAATACGCAAAAAATAGGCGATGGGACGCAGTAAAATAGCTCTTACGCGTCCCGTCAGACGCGCAATTTCGTTAAAAAACGCATAAAAATGGCGATTTTGGTTAAAAAATTGCGAAATAAGGACTATTTTTCGGCAAATTTCGTCAAAGATTCACGAAAAAATGGCTAATTTTCTCAAAAAATTTCGAAAAAATGCAGAGATTTCCTCGAAAGATCGCGAAAAAAACGACAAATTTCGTTTAAAAATCGCGATAAAACGGCAAATTTTTCAAAGAATTTGCGAAAAACAACGGATTTCGTCAAAAAATCGTGATAAACAGGCAAATTTTGTCAAAAAATTTGGGAAAAGCAGCAAATTTTGTAAAAATTTTTTGATAAAACGGCAAATTTCGTCAAGATACGCGAAAAATGGCTAATTTTGTCACAAATTGCGAAAAAAGGCAAATTTCTTTAAAAGATACGCGAAAAAATGGCTAACTTTGTCACAAATCTCGAAAAAAAAACGGCAAATTTCCTCAAAAAAGTGCGAATAAACAACAAATTTTGTCAAGAATTCGCGATAAAACAACAGATTTCGTCAAAAAATCGCGAAAAACGACAGATTTATCCAAAAGATTCGCGAAAAAATGGCTAATTTCCTCAAAATATCGCGAAAAACGGCAAATTTCGTCTAAAAATCGCGAAAAAACGGCAAATTTCGTCAAAATATTTGTGAAACATCGGCAAATTACGTTAAACAAATCTCGAAAAACGTAAATTTTGTGAAAAAAATCTCGAATAAACGGCAGATTTCGTCAAAAGATCGCGAAAAAGACTCAAATTTTGTAAAAAGGGCACAGAAAAAAAAAAAAAAAAGTAATGCCTGAAGTGAATTTTCCTGTTCCAAAAGCTAATTTTCTTGCTTCAAAATTATTATTATTATTATTATTATTTGCTGCTCTAAAAACGGATTTTCGTGATTCACTACCCATTTTTGACTGCTCCAAGTCTTTCTGAGTAAATGTGACTCAGGAAAACACCCATTCATTAAACAAAAAGTCTCATCACTTTACTCAACAAAAGTATTCTTTTTTTTTTCAGCAAAAATGTCTTTTTCAATAAATCAGTCTTGCCCCCTTTTTTTAAAAGAAATGCAAACAATAGTGATACTTGTTATCTTCTACTTTCAAATGTTCAATATTTTATAGTTAAATTTGTATCTTGCAAATTTATTTTTAAATAAGTAAAGAAAATTCCTCATAGTTTTTAAAACAACTGATATTGGTTTTATATTTTTATTTATTATTAAAACAATAATTATTGAATTTCATTTTTCTAATGCAAATGAACAAATTCAATTTTTGCATCTAAAAACATGACTCATTAGTGGGGACCCGCTTTTGTTAAAAAGAGACCAGGATTTTTCAAGTCCAGCGGCATTCCTGGATTGGTTTTGATCATGCTAATAGCCACCAAAGTGTCACGAAATATCGCAGATAAAATGCTAATTTTGTCTGAAGATTGCGGTTATAATGCCGATTTTGTTAAAAAATCGCGGGAAAAAATGACGATTTCGTCAAAAGATTGCGGGAATAAAACGGCGTTTTCGAGAAAAAATCGTATAAAAATGCAAATTTTGACTAAAAATCCGCGAAAAAACATCGATTTCATAAATAAGAGAAACAGGGAAACACAGATTTAATCAAAAGATCACACAAAAACCATCGATTTCGACTAAAGATCGCAAACAATCGCCAATTTTGCTAAAATATCGCAGATAAATTGCTGATTTTATCTGAAAATCGCGAGAAACCATCGATTTCGTCTGAAGATCGCGAATACGCCCTCCCCCCTTCTTTTTGCAGGGCGGTAACTCACATAATCCCTGCAGAATCGGGGCTGTGCAAGTGCATGCCACATAAATAACAACAAAAGTGGATGTCTTTAAATTTTTTTTAACTCCTTGGATTTTTTATGTACTCCTTGGATTTTTTCTTCCCAACTCTGTATGAACCCTATAAATGCTAAAAGTGTGTTTTGAGTTTTGATATATATTTATAAGTTTAAATAATTTTTTGCATATTCTCTAGCATGTACAAATTCTGTATATTGTGTACAAGATTACACAAAAGAGTTCATAAGCATTTCTGTGTGTGACCAAGTATTGCTTAAGAATAATTTTAATTGAGTTATTTCTTTTTTGCACTATATTTAGTATACTGAGAGATATTTGTGGAATGTAAATAATTCATGTACAGAGCTATACAAAGAACTAGATATATTGCCATTTGTGGATCACTGTTTCGGAAAGTAATGTTTAGTGTGTTTTTTAAATTCTTTAATTAAGATATCTTCCTTCATTTTGTTAAACAGTAAAGTTCCATATAGGTTGGTTAGGAAAAGGGGCTGTGCAAATATAACATTATAATTTTACAGGGAAGGAAAGTGTAGCATTTGATGTCATAAGATATTTCTTGGGGGAGGCAGCTGGGGCATGTGGTGCAATTGCCTCGAGACCCTCTCTTTAGGGGCTCCCTATGAGAATAATTAGGATTTTCACCAAAAAGTGTAAAGTTAATAAAATTAGCCACAAGGAATCAAAATCCATATATTTTCAAACATTTAGAAAGGTAAGAGTAGTCCTGCTTCCTCTCTTTGCTTTAAGTACCCCCATTCATCTATGCGAAAAACAAACTAAATTAGAAAATTAATAATTAAAGTTTTATTTTAACAACCTAGTATTCTATTGCTTTCAATTGTTTATTAATGTTTTCCTCATAGTGTGGCAATTTAAAAACATTAATTATGATCAATTTGCAACATTTTCTTTTAGTCATTTTATAATGTAGATAAGCAAAGAAAAAGTTTACAAAGAGATACTTCTGTCAATCAATCTGTCTTTTTCTCCACATTTTTTTTTTTTTTTTTTTTTTTTTTTTTTTTGTATCTTGCTAGCATTTTTTTTAAAGTTGTAACTATCTTTTTGTGATACCCTGTATACAAATGTGAACTGCACCGAGCACGAAATTTATATTTACAGTTTCAGTTTCAGCTAGGTAGGGAGGCTTACCAAATGGCTTAAGCTCAACAAGCCCCACCTAGCAGGGTGAAACAACTATGCTAAAAGCCCAACCATGGACTAAGACAGAAATGCCAAAAGGAAAGGAGAATCTCCGTAGATATACGAAATCAGGAGAGACCAGGGGCACTATTGAATGGCCCCCAGACCACCCTCAAAAATATATTAGATAACAATTTAAAGAATATAATTTAAACACAATGACAATGCGTAGCCCTAGCTATTCAGTGCTTGCTTGAAAAGTAAACATAATTGAAGAATTCTTCACAGTGATAAATACTAAATTATATGTACAATATAAATAATTAAGATAAACCTATGAGCATATACATAACCAGAAGTTGCAATAATCGTATTTCTAACTTAAATAATACTTAATGATAATAAATTTTCTTAGCTCTAAAAAAAATACAATAGTAATAGGTTAAGCAGGGTTCGCACAGACTCCTTGGACTCCTTAGAAACTACTTAGAAATGAAAACGTTCCCAAGTAGTACTTAGAACTACTTAGATAAACAGAATACTCCTTAGAAACTCCTTAAATTGTATTGTGTTCGGCGATGCCGCGGACGCGATATAGTGCGTAAAATACGCAAAAAATCGGCGACGGGACACGGAAATATAAGCTCTTACGCGTCCCGTGGGACGCGTAATTTCGTTAAAAAATCCCAAAAACGGCGACTTTCGTTAAAAAAATGCAAAATAACGACTATTTTTGATAAATTTCGTCAAAGAATTCGCAAAAAAATGGCAAATTTCCGAAAAAAATTTCGAAAAAACGGCAGGTTTCCTCAAAAGATCGCGAAAAAACGACAATTTTCGTCTAAAAATCGCGATAAAACGGCAAGATTTGTCAAAGTATTCACGAAAAACAACAGATTTCGTCAAAAAATCGCGATAAAACGACAAATTTTGTCAAAAAAATCGGAAAAAGCAGCATATTTTGTCAAAAAAAATCCGATAAAACGACATATTTCGTCAAAATTTGCGAACAAATGGCTAATTTTGTCACAAATCTCGAAAAAACGGCAAAATTTCTCAAAAAGTTGCGAAAAAAACGACAGATTTTGTCAAAAAATCGCGATAAAACGACAGATTTCGTCAAAAAATCGCGATAAAATGATAGATTTGTCAAAAAATCTGGAAAAAACGATAGATTTATTCAAAAAATTCGCGAAAAAATGGCTACTTTCGTCACAAAACCTTAAAAAAAAAAGCGGATTTCCTCCAAAAAATCGCGAAAAAACGACAAACTTCATCTAAAATCGCGATAAAACGGCAAAAATTGTCAAAGTATTCACGAAAAACAACAGATTTCGTCAAAAAAATCGCGATAAAACGACAAATTTTGTCAAAAAATTCGGAAAAAGCAGCATATTTTGTCAAAAAAAAATCCGATAAAACGACATATTTCGTCAAAATTTGCGAAAAAATGGCTAATTTTGTCACAAATCTAAAAAAACGGCAAAATTTCTCAAAAAGTTGCGAAAAAACGACAGATTTTGTCAAAAAATCGCGATAAAACGACAGATTTCGTCAAAAAATCGCGATAAAATGACAGATTTGTCAAAAAATCTCGAAAAAACGATAGATTTATTCAAAAAATTCGCGAAAAAATGGCTACTTTCGTCACAAAACCTTAAAAAAATGGCAGATTTCCTCAAAAAAATCGCGAAAAAACAACAAACTTCATCTAAAAATCGCTGAAAACGGCAAATTTCGTCAGAAGATCGTGAAAGAACTCACATTTTGTCATAGAGCCATTGGGGGAAATTAAAAAAAAAAAAAAAAAAAAAAGGTAATGCCGGGAGTGAATTTTTCTGTTCCAAAAACTAATTTTCTTGCTTCATTTTTTTTTTTTTTTTTTTTTTTTTTTTTTTTTTTTTTTTGGTTGTTTAAAAAACGGATTTTCCTGCTTCACAATCGCTTTTGACTGCTCCAAGTCTTTCTGAATAAATGTGACTCAGAAAAACACCCATTCATTAAACAAAAAGTTTCATCACTTTACTCAACAAAAGTATTCTTTTTTTCAGCAAAAATGTCTTTTTTAATAAATCAGTCTTGCCCCCCGTTTTTTTTTTTTTTTTTTTTTTTTTTTTTTTTTAAAGAAATGCAAACAATAGTGATACTTGTTATCTTCTACATTCAAATCTTCAATATTTTATAGTTAAATTTGTATCTTGCACATTTATTTTTAAACAAAGAAAATTTCTCTTAGTAGTTAAAAAATATATATTATTGGTTTTAATTATTTATTTATTATTAAAGCAATAGTTATTGCATTTTATTTTTCATTTGCAAATGAACAAGTTCAATTTTTGCATTTAAAATAATGACTAGTTAGTGGGAACCCGCTTTTGGTAAAAAGGGATCCAGAATTTTAGAAGTCCCAAGGACAAGATTTTTCAAGTCCAGTGGCGGTTTTGCACGCAAGCAATATTGCTCCCAAAAAAAAAAAAAAAATCGTGATTGTAAAGTGCACATTAAACCCTGTATGCACATCATTCATCAGAAACACAGCAATGACTGGTTGGGATCATACTAATAGCCACCAAAGTGATTTACTTTTCACAGCCATAAGGGAAAGAAAAGTGAAAAGAATAATCCAGACACACCTCTAAGCTTCTAATTTCAAAAAGTGATTATACTGTTTAATTCCTTTACAGCTAGATATACAACTTGGATTTCTTCTTCATAATACGATTTATCATGCTCAATTTTGCTGATAACGGTGGATTCAGGGATGATTCTCGAAACAATAGTGGAGAAATGTAAATTTTGTGGAAAAACGACGATTTCGTCAATGTTTTTTCAACGAACCTTGTCAAAAAGTCGCTGAAAAATGCTAATTTCCTGTGCGGATCACGGTTAAAAAGGACAAATTCACCAAATATCGCAGATAAAATGCTAACTTCTTTAAAAGATTGTGCTAAAAACCGCCGTTTTCAATAAAGTATCACTTACAAATATTTAGTCAAAGCATCATTGGGGGGGGAAAAAAAACGCTGATTTAATCAAAATATTGTGGGTATAAAATGCCGTTTTCGAGAAAAAAATCGTGTAAAAATGCAAATTTTGTCTAAAAATCGTTAAAAAAAAAAAAAAAAAGGGAAATGCCGAGTTCGACAAATGATCTCAATAAATCGCCAATTTTGCTAAAATATCAGATAAATTGCTGATTTCATCTGAAGATTGCGGATACCCCCCCCTGTACTATAATTCTGTACTTTAAAGTATATTGACCAGGTTCCTTAAAATGCATTCACTGAAGTTGTAGGCTGTGATTATTTTTTAAGAAACTAGATGCTTTAAGAAATTTGTTTATTTGCAGTAAGATTATAAATTTAAAGTTTTCATACAGAAAAGCTAGGGATGATGCCTGAACACATTATTAAGAAAACAGTCTTCACATGACTGCCTCGTGAAGCGAGAGGGAGGCAATTTAATTCCTCATTCATAATTCACACATTGGCATTATAGAATTGGCAACAAGGAGCATATGAAAAGTGAATGATATCATATCCATGAAATTTTCTGTTACGCTTTAAACAATTAAGATTATTTTGAATTTAATGCAGGTTCAACCAGAAATGGGCAGTCCTAAAAAATACGCCAAAAAGAATTCGTGGCAAATCGTACATTAGAGCTCTGTTTTGGGAGAATTTATGAAAGACACAATAATGCCGCATGCACAAGGAAAGATTATTACATAACAAATAAGTTAGAATCACAATTAAACAGAGAAAAAAGCGATTTTACTGACCGCAAGCAAAGCATATCTTTATTCTTTCTTTTATTATTTTTAGCGAAGGCGAAAATTCATCAAAAGGAAAATCTGTTTATCTGAGAACCGTTTTAATTATAAAGCAGATGTTACATATGTTTTCTTTCTTTTCTTTTGAAGAAAAGTTATTGTGTGATCGAAATAAAACGTTAAGATAAAATAGCTATTTAATTAAAGATTAGTTTTAACTGTAATTAAGAAAACTATATGTGATTCTACATCACCCCCCCCCCCCCCTCTCGCGATAATCTCTGTGGAATTGGGGTTATGCAAGTGCATACCACATAGATAACAACTAAAGTGACAAATCCTTAAAACTTTTTGGACTCCTTGGATTTTTTATGTACTCCTTGGATTTTTTCTTCCGAACTCTGTATGAACCCTGGTTAAGACAATTTAGAGATAATTGAATGGAATAAATAAAATAAACAGAATAATATAAGTAAGAGTAATAAAATAAGAACAACAAGATGATAATGTAAAACTTGTTAAGTAATTTTGCTAATGATAATTTAGTAGGTTAGAGTTCTATTTAAAAATGTTCTTATGATATTCTAAATGTCCTCATGATCTATTAAATCCAATGGTGGCATTTGAAAAAGCCCTTGATCTCTTTCCATTAATGTTATACAGTCTATGATTTGTTGAACTAGTGCAGGTTGTTTTAATATCAGTTGAAACCATGATGAAAGGATATATTTCGAGATCGTCTAAGATGATAAGTTGAAGTTAAAGAACATTCAGTTATATAATGCAAAGAGAAACCTATTTTTCCACAGGTACATTTTGGGGAGTATATCTTTCCGATTTTAAAAAGGTACTGCGGGAATGTTCATGGTTTAACGCTAACAAATATAAATTTCTATGTGATAACAACAGATTTTCAGAAATTGTTGGTATTAATTGAAAAGTGAATCTGCCTCTGTCATCTGTGTTCCATATATCTTGCCAGCCACGTATAAGTTTTAGTTTTAATTGTCCTTTAAATATGATGGTGGAAAGGGAATAAATTCTTGTTTTGTGTCTAGATCTGTTATTGCTGCTTTCGCAAGTTCATCTGCTTTTTCGTTTCCATAATTGCCAGAATGACCTTTTAACCATGAAAAATGAACTATTTTTGTTGTGTTCTGAAGTAGCTTAATGATTTCTTGAGCTATTGCTAATTTTGATGTTAAATCTTCTAAGGCATAAAGACTAGAGAGGCTATCAGTATGTATTTTTGCAGTATTATAATCAGTTAGAAGGAACCAGTTTAGTGCTTTAAATATTGCTGTTAATTCCGCTTGAAATATAGAATTCTCTTGTCTTAACTTGAGTAGGAAAGTGTGTATTAGAGATTTATTTTGGTAACAACAAAAAGCAAGTCCTGTTCCCTCATCATTTTTAGACCCATCTGTAAATATATTTATCTCAGTTTCTTTTGCGCTTTCTTTGTCCCACTTAAGATAAGGTTTATACGGACAAATAGAGGCCGACTTAGATTGCGTTTGATACATTTCTGGTTTGAATTTATCTATTGGTATTCCCAATCTGAGGACTTTTCCTGATGTAGAAATCTGTGATAGTTTTAATAACAACGGTGGAATTCCTGTCAATGTACACAATGCCAAAGCTGCAGTTTTTTTGTAAGCACCAGAGATTAACAAAAGGCATTGAGCTTGTATTGAGGAAATTAATCTTAGTCTATGAGATTTTTGAAGTAGATTAAACGAAACTGCTGCTCCATAGGTAATTTTCTTTTCTAGTATGGCATTGTACCAGATCTTTAAAATACTTTTTGAGAGTCCTCCTTTTTTGGATGCAAATTTGAGTAAGTTTTGAATGAAGAAATTTAATTCTAATTTTTTGTTCTTTAAATGAGGAAGGAAAGACATTGTTTGGTCCAATATAATTTCAAGATAGGGCAGAGTTTTTCCAGATTTTATTGAGTTATTATCTATTTTAAAGGTTGGTGGTCTTTTTAAAAATTTTGGTTTCTTAAGATGCAATGATTGACATTTTTTGTATGAAATGATCATTTGATTTGTGATTTCCCAATTGCTAATAATCTGTAAAGCTTCTCGTGCTGTTTCTTCTAAGAGCTTTCTTGTTCTACCATACAGAATTAATTATATGTCGTCTGCAAATGCTACTACTTTATTTTTATCATGTTGTTTATTTTTATGAAAAAACAAAGTTATAATTAAAGCCACTAAATTGTTATAAAATTATTTTATTCTAAAATGTGGAATACCCCATTGTATGACATTCCTATTCTTCTTCATATTTATATGCATGTATAATCACAGTTCGAGAAACCGTATGTGAAGTATATTTGAAATGAAGCTTGTGTTTACTATTAAATAAAGAGAAAGAGAAGGAATATTGCCCACTTGTTTTCTTGATAAGAATTTTTATCTGCCCCCCATGCCTCCTCTGTTCGGTGCAACATGATGGATCTTTATTACTGTTGAATGCATTATGTAACAAAAAGCTATTATAAAATACTTTTAAATAATAACTATTCCTTTTAAGTGTTAATTGATGTAAAGTTTTTTCATATTCGAAATAATATTTTATTGTCTTCTCTTCATTTGAATCATAAAAGTATGCAAAAAATAAATGTAACCAGTTATGTATATCACTTCAAACAAAAGAGATAAATTTTAGAAATCAAAAAATTTTTACACTTTGATAACAATATCATTACCAGGGAAAGGGGGAGGGGTTGAAAGGATAATAACATATGATATTGGAAGGAGGTTAAAAGTTACTGAAAACATTATATTTGCACAGCTACTTAGTAAGTCTTCTCCTCCACTCTATATCCCTAAAATATGTACAGGGTATGTCAAACATATTTGCATCATCTCACTGATACAATTTGCATATATTTGGAAATATCCTTTTTCATATGTTTTTGAAAGCTTAAAAGTAATGTAAAATAGGCATCCATAAATAGTTTTTTTTTTAAGAGTTCAAACTACATTTTACCAAGAGGCATTTCCAGATTAGTTTTCATTATCTTTTAATGTTTATTAAACTGTTGTGCAAAGTTTAACATAAATACAAACTGTAGTTTGAATTTTTACAAAAACTTTATTAAGAAGTGTTTAAAAAGGAGGTGTCCCACATACTTTGTAATTTTAGCCTAGGAGGGATAAATGGGACTGCTCATTATGGAGTAAGTGGGTGTAGGATAACTCATACCACTAAGTAAATGTAAATAAATTTTTTCATTAAAATTTAAACAAATTTATTCAATTGCCACAGTTATGAAGACCTAAAAGCATTCATCAAGATATCTTGTACATAGATACATTTATAATAAAATATTTCATATTAAAAATTTTTATACTTTATCACATAATACCTGCTTGCTTTAAATCTAAATAAAGAGCAGTAAGCTCACTTACCAATTCTTATTGGATAAGTGGAACACCCACTTGATTTTTTTCTTTTTTTTTTTTTTTAAAGCAGTTAAAAGATATTTAAAGCATTATTTTACAAACTAATTATGTAGTCTTAAATAAAATAAGTTGATAAGTTCAAACTAAACTGTTTCAAAATTTTTGTATGTCTTCAAAAATGAAATACAGTCGTGTCTCTATATAACAAAATCCATTGTTCGAGTAAAAAATTCGTTATATAGAGAAATTTGTTGTATAGAGAATAACATTAAAATTCTTATTTAATGTATAAATTTTGGAACAATTGTAATTTTTTATGTGTTTAATTAAGATTTTGAAATTGTTCACAACTCTAATTAAAATATCACTATCAGTAAGTACTGTATCATTACTGTGCAATAGTGAGATTGTAATCCACTTCCAAAAAAATCAGAGAGATATTATTGACATCTCCGCATTCCTTAATTAATTTCCAATTCTCTTTTTAAGTCTCCACAAGTCGCATCTTCTCCATCCTCAGAATCCACATTATCTTCTAGTATGTAAAATTCGGCTTTTTTGAAGCAATTGTAAATTGTTTTTTCTTTTATTACCCCCATTGATCCTGTTCTTATATACAGGGTGTCCGAAAAGTCTGGAAACGGTCGAATAACTCGAAAAATACATATGAGATTGAAAAACCTAAATATACGTGTTAAATATTTTTAAATAAGCTACTCAGTGATACCAAATTTGACCTTCGTAACCGACCCCCTTGGGGTCAGAGGGGGTCCAACTTTGAAATCTTAAATTATAACTCCCATTTTTTATTGCAGATTCGGATTCTACGAACAAAAATACGTAACTTTTGTATTTGATGTTTATTTCGAATCCTCGTTTATCAAGGTGTAATTGAGCATATTAAATCAATACATATTTCGGCTTTTCCGACGGGATTTTCCCTAATCGAAACTAATTGGGGAGAATTTATGACATCAAATTCCTCGTCTTTTGCAATAATAGCGTTTCCTGAAAATCACCCGTGCCGATTATTTCGGTAGTACTAAACAGTTAAAAATTTGATCCATTTGCTGTAGCGTCACTCCACAGCTTTTATAGAATATCTCTTTCATGACCAATGAGAATGTTCCATAACACAGTAAAGTACACTGTAAAAAAATTGACCCTTTTGCTGCATCGTCACTCCACCGCTTTTATAGAAAACGATTACTTTACTGTGTTATGGAGCATTCTCATTGGTCACAAAAGATGTATTCTATAATAGCTGTGGAGTGACGCTGCAGCAAATGGGTCAAATTTTTCACAGTGTAGCACTATTGAAATAATCGCTACGGGTGATTTTCAGGAAACGCTATTCCTACAAAAGACGAGGAATTTGACGTCAAAAATTCTGCCCAATCAGTTTCGATTAGGGAAAATCCCGTTGGAAAAGCGGGAATATGTATCGATTTAATATGCTCGATTACACCGTGATAAACGAAGATTTGAAATAAACATCAAATACAAAAGTTACGTATTTTAGTCCATAGAATCCGAATCTGCAATAAAAAATGGGGGTTATAATTTAAGATTTTAAAGCTGGACCCCCTCTGACCCCCAAGGGGTCGGTTTCGAAGGTCAAATTTGGTATCACAGAGTAGCTTATTTAAAAATATTTAACACGTATATTTACGTTTTTCAATCTCATATGTATTTCTCGAGTTATTCGGCCGTTTTCAGACTTTTCGGACACCCTGTATATAACTATCCAATTGACACTGTTTTGAGAAGGATGTTGAAAGGTATGTGGGAACACGAGGAGGGGGGGGGGGTATGAATTCGTAAACTTAAAGAACAAGGAGATTCAAGCAGAAAAGTAATATTAAAAAACTCAGCACTGAACGATAAATTAAGAATAAGTGATGGAAAATTGATTTCATGTGATTTCAAAGCTTTTTTACAACTGAATAAAGAACATTTTATGAAAATATTCGTTATATAGAGATAGACATTTCGCTATATAGAGACTGTTTTAATGTAATCATGTGAAAAGGGGAACATTCCTACTAAAAATTCGTTATATAGAGAAATTCGATGTATGGAGTTTCGTTATAGTCGACTGTATACTCGACTGTATTCGAAAAAGGGGTTCCTTTTACCCTCAAATCACCCTAAAGTATTCTAGAAATGTAGAAAGTGTTTCAGACTCAATGCTTGACATGTGATTTTTCTTTCTCGTTTTGCTAATTATACTTTTTTTGTTTTTCAGATGTATTATCTCCAGAAAAAGCTGTTACTGTGATTCCTCCTGCACCCCCACCTCCTCCTCCTCCTCCACCACCACCACCTTTAAGTGGCAATGGTATTAGACCACCACCCCCTCTCCCACCAATGAATACAATACCTCCTCCTCCGCCACTTCCACCTCTTACTTCTGTATCTCCTCCACCACCACCTCCTCTACCTCCGATTTCAGGAAGCATTCCACCACCACCCCCTCCCCCACCTCCTCCTGGCTCTGAAATACCACCACCCCCTCCAATGCCAACATCTGGAATACCTCCTCCTCCTCCCATGCCACCATCTGGAATACCACCACCTCCTCCCATGCCGTCTTCTGGAATACCTCCTCCTCCCCCACCACCACCACCTATGGGAGGTTTAGGTGTTCCCCGCCCTCCCCCTCCATTACCACACATTGGAGGAGGAATACCTCCCCCACCACCACCTCCTCCATCTGGGGTTCCTGTTTCACCATCTCCTTTACCACCACCACCAGTTGGTGGTTGGTATGGTGCATATCAACAAGGTAAATATCTTCCTTTTTAACACTTTCCAACAAAATTGAAAAGTGTTTATGCATTCGGTTTGTCTGGCCATCTGGCCGGATGGCCATCTGTCCGCACTCTGATTCCCATAAATAAACTCGGATTGCTCTGAAATTTTTATATGTTATTGATGTTTATCCTAGCATGAACCCTATTGAAAATGAAGTTTCTACTATGATTAGTTTATTTACAGGGATAGTCAAAAGTTTTCCCATACATTACGGCCAATGGGAAAAATCGTTTCAAATGAATTTTAAAGGTGTTACACCCTGTTAAACTTATTCAAATTTACATGGATTCACAAAGTGCACTAAAATATGCATTCTGTAAAATATGCTGTCAAAATGATAGGTGTTATTCATTTACTTTGACACTCAAAAGAATTCCATTACACAATAATAAAGGAGGGAATTGTTTGCGACATATTTTAATAATGTTAAATGGTTTCAAGTATCATAAAATTGATATACACCGCTGAGACTTAATATTTAACGCATAATATGAAGTGCATAGCTTTTACAGGGACACACAAAATATTTCAAACCTTATATTTTTATCCGAAATACTGTGTATTATCGATGATAGCTGATGGATGGTTAAAATGCACTTTTAAATTTTACAAAGTGTCTGCAAATTATATGGTGTATATAAATGTTATAGTTGATGTACAGGGTTACACAAAAGAGCATATAAAGTTTACTGAATATGAGAGTAATTAACTTAAAGGTGGTAGTTATGCATTTTTAGGTTGAACTGCTTTCAGTTTACTAAGAAATGTTTGTAGAATATAGATAAAATGATATACAGGGTCACACAAAGAATTAGCTACATGGTCACTCATATGTGATAATTTCTGGAAATGTGATTTAAGTAGCTTTAAGAATGTGTTTGTTTGAGCTAAATTTTAATAAAATACTGGCGTGTAGTATAGATGCTAGATAAATTACAGGCTGAACAAAAGTATTGAAGTATTTTCCATCTATTAGAATAAAATACTGCAAGAGAAATTTCAGCCAGTAGGTATTTTCTTGCTAAACTAAATTTTCCCATTATATTGTATATATATATCAACCGACGGATCAAATATAGGGCTGTTCAAAAGTATTCCAATACATATTTGAGTAAGGACAGTAGCATCATATTTCCCTAAATAACAAAGTTTTGTTAAAGATTTCAGGAAGCGTTGGAAAGTGTTTCATAATCTATGCTTAATGCATGATTTTTCTTGTTTTAATTCTAATTAAATGTAATTATTCAAATGAGGCATTGAAAAAGCATAAACAATTAATAAATAAAACAAGTAAAATTTTAATTCAAGCCATCATGAGGTTACTGCTTTTTCACTTAACTTTGACTACTAATCCTGTTGACCTTATATTTTCTGATTTTAAACACCCTACCTCAATATTTTCACATTCTGTAAAATTGTCTCAATATTGTACTTGTTTTAGCCTATCATACATCAATATTGACTTGTTACAAGAATTAATTTAATTTCTGGTAGATCCAAATTTTTGTCACTGTTGATCATGGTTTATTGTCTGATCTATAGTATTTAATAGTCTGATTTATAGTATTTTATTGTATTTCTTTAATGAGATAACTTTAGTAAAATTATAGAAATGATAAATAAAGAATGATAATTACTTAATTTTTTTACTGTGCAGGAAGTTAATAATTTTGTTTTGTTTTTGTATTTAAAAAAAAAAAAAAAAATTCCTTTTTTTAATCTTCCAGCTCGAAAACAACCTATTAGTCCCAAAGTTCCCATGAAACCTCTCTATTGGACTCGCATTCAAGTTCAAGAACCTCCTGAGCCTGTCCCTGAGTATGATTTATTTTATTGACAGCATTTTTTAATATGTTCATCCAGATATCTGTCTAATACTGTAATACTTGTAGTGTTCAGTCATTAAAACTAACGTTTGAACACACAATAATTAAAAACATATAACCTGACGTATGTGTCTGTTTATGTGTTTTTTTTTTTTTTTTTTTTTTTTTTAATTATTATTATCGAGTGTTTAAACATTGGTTTTAATGTTTGTAGTTTTTCACATATTGTTTTTATTGACTTGTAGTGTTGCATTCTTATCTATTTGTGAAGTTATTTCATATTTTTATTTGCTTTTATACTATGTGAATTATAAATTTAGTATAAAATTATTTTATATCTATATATAGTGTATGTGTGATTGTAGAAACTTTGTACCTTCTTATTTCATATGTTCCTCATTAATTAAAAAAAAAACTATGTTTTTAAAATTATGATTTAACATTTTTATTTTATTTTATTTTATTTTTCAAGATGTAGGGTCACCGTATTTTATTTTATGGGTCAAGATGTAGGGTTTGGGGTAATTCCTGGTCAAAAATCATCAATATCCAATTATTTTCAAAACTATTAAAGGTATTGTTCCCAATTTTTTTTTTTGTGTGGAAATAGCCTTTTATGATGACTACACAACAAAATGCTTGCTTAAATATATATGCACTTATAAATGAAATAATAAAAAAAATTATGTGACCAAGAATTACCCCAGAAATGGGGCAAGTCTCAGTTACTTCTTTGGTAATTGTTGGTCTAAATAATATAGTATAGATAATTTTTTTTAAGACTGTGTTTAAAAATTATACAAATCTTTGTAAAATAGTAAAAAATTAAAGTGAATGGTGTTTTACAAAAAATCACCTAGCAATTTTTTTTTTCAATATTAAATTTTAACTAGAATTATAATTAAAGCATGCATTTCAAAGCAAAGGGTTCAGAATATCTTTCGATTTTTTACACTTTAATAAATTGCTATTTTGATAATGAAAGCAGAAATGATTAAAAATTACATCAGAAACTCAGCGACCAAAAATTACCCTAGGTAACCCTATTTTATTAAAAATGACAATTAACTAAAATGTGGTGAACAGCATGGTTACAGTTAATTTCACAGTTAAAGCTCAAAGGATTTACTGACTATTGAAAGTATTAAATATGACAATGAAGAGGTATTAGATGATGAGAAAAACATTGATCAGGAATTTTTGCGAATACCCCAGTGACCAAGATTTACCCCAGATACATGAGGCGATACTTGATCAACTTGCGTAAATTATTTAAAATAGTATAAGAAATTTAAAGGCTATTTTTTAGTAGCTAAAGTAGTTTATAATTGAACAAAAAGAGAAAAAAGAAAAATATTTAAAATTTAAGCTGTGACAAAGTTTTTTGCAAAAATGTTACATAGCTAAAACCAGTGTTATTTTACAAAAACTTAGCAAGCAATTTCAAAGCATTTTTTTCCCCAAACTAAATAAGTAAATGATAAATTCTAAAGAAAATAGTTTAGAGTATATCTATGATTTTTTTTCTTTTTTTTTTCCTCCATTTTGATGAAGATATTTTCAAATACTGAAAAGTACTGGACTAAGAATTACTCTGGAAAGTTGTTGACCAGGAATTACCAAGGGTGACCCTAAATGTTATACAGATAACAGTTATGTCAAAAGAGTGTGAAATTAATGCAATTGCAATGTCTTCACTATGCACTAGGTGTACTTTTAAATCAACTGTGGACCTTAGTAACTTCATTTCTGTATAGCTTACTTTGTGAAGAGGCATAAAATCATTGTGATATCCAGATCGATGTTTGCACCTTTTTTATGTTGTAATCTGCATGTAAATTTAATTTATTAGAATTCGAAACTCCATTATAAATTCTCCTTGCATGGAATCCACAAATTATACTTGCTCTAACTTCCTATTCTTCCAACATGATTATTGCTATCTAACCAAAAAAAAAAAAAATCATTAAATCATAACCTTAGAAACATAATTTTTTTAAATTTATATAAAACACATGAAGTAATAAGATGCAAAGTTATTGCCAAATTACAGCATGCATCCTGTTTAAAGAAAGATTTAACTAAAAAAACGTATAGATATAGAATTAACAAATAAGTTTTTTTTATATCACTGCTTAAAAAAAAAATGTTCATATGTGAATAAATTATTTTGTTTTATCTGAGGGTTTTTTTTTCTTTCAAAATCTATAAATATACTAAGTGATTTAAAATGTATCTAAATGGTGGTTATCTCTTAAACTGCTCACGACAGAAGTACACTTCCAATTACAAAATTTATACATATCAAGATTTTGTTAACAATCGTTTTTATACAGTGGCTCACAAAAGTGTTCGTACACTTTAAAAATTTGTACTGAAAAGAAATTTACCTGAAATTAAATTCGTATATGAAGTCGAGAAATTTTTTATATTATCTCCAAGTTATTCTAAATAACACACAACCTTTTTGTTTAACATTAAGGGATTTTTTTTTAAATCTAAAAATGAAAACGGAAGATGCCACGGAAAGAAGACGCCACAAAAGTCTTCGTACACAGAAACATTTTCGGATAATTTCATTATTAAAAATATTATTTGTCGCTTTATTTTTATTTTTGCATTGTATTGACATTTAAAAAATCGCTTGGCTTTATATTTTGCAGAATTGCTCCGTAATATTCTATTTATTAATTAAAAATTGTTTGTACTCGTAACGTCACGACTAATAGCGTTTGAAATTAGTTATTTCTCTTCATAAAAGTAGTAAATCAATTCAAAATATTGCAAAATTAGTTACTTTATTCCATTCTATGGTGAAGTATGCAATAAAAGGCTTTGTAGAAAAAAAATTGATTGAAAACTAGGTATGAAAAGGTCGTCAATCTAAGTTAATGCAATGAGATCAAATACTTACAATTAGAAAAGTCTTAAAAAATCCGCGTTTAAGTGCTATAAAAGTTGCTACAGAATTTAATGAAAGTTTCTACTTCAGTTTCACCTGAAACTGTTCGACGACTGGTAAGACCAGCTGCATTATATAAGTATTCTGCCCATAGAAAAATTTTTGTTAGGGCGAAAAAACAGAAAGCTTAGGCTTTCTTTAGCAAAATCAATGAAAAATAAACCCGAATCGTATTAAAATAATGTTTTATTTGCAGATGAAATCCAGTATGCCATTCTTGGTCTAATGAGTGCATAATTGTATGGATAAAAAAAAATTAAGAATTTAATTCAAAGAACTTAGTTGGAACAGTTAAGCATGGCAGTGAAGTTGTCCTTGTGTGAGGGTGCATATCAGCATCAGGATTAGGTAATTTAGTATATATTGATAGCATAATAAATCGCGATCTTTGTTCCAATATTTTAAAAGGCAATTTAAAATTATCAGGCCAGTGTATGGGTAACAGATACAACTTTGTTTTTTATCAGAATAATGATACAAGGCACATGGCTCTCAACGTTCGCCTCTGGCGTCTTTATAATTGTTCACAAGTTCTGAAAACATCACCTCAATTGCTGAATTTAAACCCAGTAAAACATATTTGGGGATAACTAGAAGTTAGAACACGAAAACACAGCATTGAAACAAAAAGCGAAGTAAAAACAGCAATATTCGATGAAGGCATCAATTTTCATGCAGAGATTACAAAAACACTAATTAAATCTATTCCCAGGTGTTTGAAAAACTTTTGTGGGTACTAAACAATACCTATTAAGTACAACTTTAGCGAAATATTACAATATTTACAAATATACAGCGATTTTTTTAAAGTGTACGAAGACTTTTGTGAGGTAAACTTTTTGTTGTTTTTTGATTAGGGATTTTTTCACAATAAAGTTTTGCTATGTTTTTAAAATATTTTATGTAGTTTTGTTAATAATGAGTCATAGATCTTACTCTTAAATACCCATTCTAAAATATTAATTTTAATTAATAGATAGAGCCCTATTTCATTGAAATTCTTAAGTGTACGAACACTTTTGTGAGCCACTGTAATTGTTTCAATTTCATATTTATAATTACAGTATTTTGGACTATTGGCTTTATCAGCATCAGCTAATTATTTTAAGTTAACAGTAACTTATTTTTATAAGAAAAACTTAAATGTGAATATTTATTATTTTTATATTCCCCTTTGTCTTATTACAATCTCATTACCATTTATAACTTTATGATTTAAAAACAACTTTTGTATTCCAATAACAGAAAACTTGTCCTCATTTATTGATAGTATCATTGCCACTTAATAATATAATTGACAATGGCATTGCATATTGGCTGGATACAATATGTTTTACCATATATCTGTTGTATCCTGGCTGCTTTTCACTCTGTTTCTGAATTTTCCTTGGTTAAGTCTATGGCTATTTGATGCATTCATATATTTAAATATATCTCTCAAGAAAATTAATATTTTTAATTATTTTTATTTTAATATTTTATTTTATATTATACTCTAATATTTTCAATCAATTTCTTTTTTCTGTATACTCTTCTTGAAAAATCTCTCTCTCTCTATCTTTTTTTTTTTTTTTTCTTAGATCTTAAAACATTTATAAAATGTATGCTTAATTTTATATGAAATGTTAAAATTTTATTCTCAGTTTATCCACTTTCAACATTTAAAATTTTAAATTAAGCATAGAATTTTAAAATATTTTGAAAACGAAGGAAGACAGAGATAAATTTTAAGAAGAGCACACAGGAAACAGGTAAATCAACTAGTTTGATGTGGCAATCCCAAAACTCTCTTCTATCTCATGTATGTTAATACTCCAGAATTCACTACCACAGAGCCAAAATTAAATGACAACCTATGCTCATCATGAGGATTCTAAAGACATGAACTTCCATGCATTAGTTCTTCAAATAGGACTATTGAAGATATCGAAAAAATTGCAACATAAAAGCACCACCTGTTGGGAGATTTACACCAAAGCATAAACAGCAATAATTATAAAATTTATCAAGTTATATCTTAATATGAAATTTGATGAAAATTCATGTATTAGTTCTTGAGATAGAGTGCTGAATTTTCCTAGTTCAAATTTATTTGCCTTTTTTCTACACAGAAGCAAATTAAATTGGGAACTTCGATTACATAGTGGTGAATTTGAAATTACATTTTCATAATTTATGCTTGATGCACTATTTTTTTAATTAGTATTTTTTATATGATGTTATCTGGATGGGATATCCCATCCAAATGGATATTATATACTTTTTACAAGTCTAAATGCTTTACTATTTTTAAATTCATCTGCCAATTTTTGGTATTTCCTAACTTTCTCCATTGTTCCATTACTTCCCCACAGTAATAAAGCTTTAAAATAATTTGTCAAATTAATTTATTAAGTAATTTTGTTATGAAATTTGTTTTTATTAAATAAATTTTTCATTTCAGAAATACTTCAACGTTATGGCTAAAGCTTGAAGAACCAGTCCCTCCAGATTTAGATGAATTTGCTGAACTGTTCTCTCGCCAAACTAGAGAGAAAAAACAACCAGCAAAAAGTAAAACAAAAAAAGATAAAAGTAAAGAAGTGAGTACTTGAATTTTTCAGATAATTTTTTTGGCATTTTATTATGAATTCTTATTTTTTTTTTTCTTCTTCTTTTTCTTCTTTTTTTTATGTCTTTGAAGCTCTTTAAGCAAAGTGGACTGTCCCATTTTTAAGTTGTTTGAAAAAGAAAAATCCATCATTTTTAAAAACTTTTAAAAGGACTGAAAATTAGAGAATAATATAAATATGATGAATTAATTTAACTATGAATAGACTGAGTTAATTAAGCTTTTTATTCCAGCAAAAATTTTTATAAGAACTTTGAATAATTGGAGACAAAAGACCTTCAAAAAAGTGGGTAGTCACATGATTTGTGAATAGACAGAAACTGCAAGGAATTTTAGCGGTGAGACAAATTGTTGTATATGTGTCACCCCAAGAGGTCAGCCAATATTATTATTTTTTTAATAGATATCATTAAGTCAAATTGATTAATAGTACAATTTCCTGCCTATATCAGCATTCAACTTCTTGTAAAGAGGAGGATCTGTTGATATCATAATAATGTCAATGGGTGATTACTGATATTCTTCTGGCAATTTAGATAAAAAGCCAAACTGATTTCAGTATCTTTTGTTTTCTGTTGTTATAATATATAATTTGTTTATATATAGGGTGATTCTGAATTCATCATTAATATTTGGTGGGGAGGTAGGTAATAGGAAAAGAACACTATTTCACATAGGAAACCAAGGGTCCCAAAGTCTTCCGAAGGAGATAGGCGCCATTAAAGTTTAGGGTCCAAAAATTCAAATGATTATAAGAAACAGAAAAATTGATCGATTCGTTTGCGGTTTTCACTAAAATTATTCTTTATGTCAGTATTGTCTTGAAAATAAATTATAAAGAAAAGTTTCAAAAAATGACGATAGAGGGCGCTTTAGACTTTAGAGTAACAAACAACTATTTTTTACCGTTATTTTTTGCATCTCATTAAAGGTTTCGTAAGCGTAGACTTAAACTTAAATTTTGAGCTCAAAATCTGAATAGTTGGAAGCAGTTAAGTAGCACAAACTTAACTGTGTTCAGAGGGTTTTAAATTCAAATGATTATAAAAAACGGAAAAATTGGTCAATTGATTTGCGATTTTCACTAAAACTATTCTTTATGTCGGTATTTTATTGAAAATGAATTATAAAGATAAATTTCAAAAAATGCCGATAGAGGGCGCTTTAGACTTTGGAGTAACGTACAACTATATTTTACCATTATTTTTCGCATCTCATAAAATTTTTTTAGAAGCTTAGACATAAACTTAAATTTCGAGATGAAAATCTGAATCGTTGGGAGTGGTTAAGTAGCGCAAACTGAACTGTGTTCAATGGGGGTGGGGAGGTTCAAATTTCAAATGATTGTAAAAAACGGAAAAATTGTTCGATTCGTTTGCCGTTTTCGCTAAAACTATTCTTTATGTCAATATTTCCTTGAAAATAAATTTTAAAGATTAATTTTAAAAAATACCGTTAGAGGGCGCCTTAAACTTTGGAGTAACCAACAATTATTTTTAACCGTTATTTTTTGTATCTAATTAAATGCTTGTAAAAGTTCAAACTTAAATTTTGAGCTCAAAATCTGCATCGTTTTGAGTAATTAAGTGTGGAAATTTGAAATGTGTTCGAGGGGTGGGGAGGGTAACATTTTAACTCCTGAACACTGTTCAGTTTCCGCTTCTTAACCCCTCCATCGATTTAGAATTTGAGCTCAAAATTTAAATCTAAGCATTTGCAAGCATTTAATTAGATACAAAAAATAGCGCTTGTTGGTTACTCTAAAGTTTAAGGTGCCCTCTATCGGTATTTTTTGAAATTAATCTTTAAAATTTATTTTCAAGGAAATATTGACATAAAGAATAGTTTTAGTGAAAATCGCAAATCAATCGACCAATTTTTCCGTTTTTTATAATCATTTGAATTTAAAACCCTTTGAACATAGTTAAGTTTGTGCTACTTAACTGCTTCCAACTATTCAGATTTTGAGCTCAAAATTTAAGTTTAAGTCTACGCTTACGAAACCTTTAATGAGATGCAAAAAATAACGGTAAAAAATAGTTGTTCGTTACTCTAAAGTCTAAAGCGCCCTCTATTGTCATTTTTTGAAATTTATCTTTATAATTTATTTTCAAGACAATACTGACATAAAGAATAATTTTAGTGAAAATCGCAAACGAATCGATCAATTTTTCTGTTTTTTATAATCATTTGAATTTTTGGACCCTAAACTTTAATGGCACCTATCTCCTTCGGAAGACTTTGGGACCCTTGGTTTCCTATGTGAAATAGTGTTCTTTTCCTATTCCCTACCTCCCCACCAAATATTGATGATGAATTCAGAATCACCCTGTATATATATATATTTCTTGGATTAAGTTTTAGTACATTTATAATTACAGGTAGCTAAACTATTAGATCAAAAAAGATCCCAGAATGTTGGAATTCTAATATCAAGTCTCAGAATTGAAATATCTGATGTTGAAAATGGTTAGTATATTTTATATTCTACCTTGATAAGAAATATGTATGGTTAGAAAAATATTGATGGATTTATTATTCTGATTAAATTGAAAACCTCTCATTTTTATTTTAACAGCTGTATATAATTTTGATACCTCAACTCTAGATCTGGATGCTCTTCAAGCTATTTATGAAATTGTAAGTTATTTAATTATATTTATAACTCTTGAAATTGTTTAAATCTTTTGTTTGTTAAAAAATGACATTGAAGTTTTCCATCTTAAAGCACTTGTCTTGCATTATAAATATATTTTTCATTGGCTTATATTTTGGTTTTACGATTAATTGGATAATTTAGAAATCACTTTTAGGATTTTCCTGATTTCTAATCAGAAATTAATCTTAATTGCTGTGTCTACTTGGTATTATCCATGAAAACGAGCCAAGTGCCACACTTTCCAATAATTTGTAATGTTCCAGTATTGATAATTCCTTTTGTCTTGTTTGGGTTTGTTATTTATTTGGTTTTTATTTATTGGTTGTAGATGTTAAGTAGTAATATACATAATGGTAGTATATACTACCATTTTGATGAGCTGGACCTTTTCATAAGTGAACTTTGTACTTTAAAATAAATAAATAAATAATCTTTGCTTTGAGTTATTTAAAAAGACAGTCTTTAATATTTTTTTCCTAATAAAATTTTAAACTTCATGGCTTTTACTCTAAATTAAAATAAATGAATAAAATTTTCTTATGTTTTAAAATTAAGAAGAAATTTCATTTTTTCTAAATCAATTATGATTTTTATGAGCCATTTCCTTTCTCTCCTTTTCTCTTAGCTAATAATGGCTGAATGAAAAAGATTCTGCTCCTATTGATTTATTAAAGTAATTTTTAAATATTCAACAAGCAGTATTTTTAAGTGATTATTTTCAAATATTGGATATATACAAAATGTTTCTAAACAGATTTCATCCAAAAGTCAGCATCATAATCCAATTATTCAATGTAAGATACAAGATGCGTTGCTAGAAGTTAAATTTGGATTTGTGTTCTGAACTTTAAAATTAATGGAAATATTTCAGCAAAATTTTGATAGGATTAATTTTGCTTTGTATAAATGTGATGACATCATTGAAAATGAATTAAATTTTGACCAATGTTATAGTATATATTGTGAAATGTATTTCAATTTATATGAGTACAATGTCTTCATCAATGTTAAAATTAGGCACAAAAAATTAGAGTTTGGATTGAAGTCAGATACTCTGTATTTTTAACTGAATAAGTGAAGCTTAGTAACCTACCCTTTTTTTTTTTTTTCATTTTCTGCTAGGTGCATATTATTTCCAGTAATAACTAATTTCTTAAATGTTACTTTCCAAACACAATAATGTTAAACCAACCTTATTTATTGTTTCTCAATTTTTCTGAGTTGGTATCTTTATTTATGAACAGTTAAAATTAAAATTTATGTAAAAATCTTTCTTAAGAAATTTTTTCTAATGGTATTTTATGCAGTTGATATGTCAATATTTTATGCATTCCTGTCTTTTTTTAAGTAAACTTCCAATAATTTATATAGTTATTAGTAATTTCAAAAATCATTACAATATTTTTTTCAAATAGACTGTATTACATTCAAATTCTTGTGTGTAACCTTATAAAAAAATACATAAATAAATAAATGCTACCCACGTAATCTGTAATAATTAATATGCTATAGATGTTCATAATATTTTATTTAAAGCACATTCCAAATATGTATATGTATGTTTTGATATGTGATTTTATACACACAGTGTTGATTTTACTGCTTTTTTAGTATTAATTAAAATATTAATTATTTGCAACATTTCTAACATATTATTTTATTGTAATTATTTGATGCATTACTTGTTATTCTTATTAAAAATATGAATAACTTTTTAAAGAGACCCACTGCTGAAGAACTTCAACTTATTAAAAGCCATTTAGAAAAACAGACTGACATTCCTTTAGATAAACCTGAACAGTAAGTTTCTTTTTTTAAATAACTACACCTGTATTTATTTATAACTTTGACATTCTGTAATTTTTTACATCATTTCTGCATATTTTTGCAAAATTAATTAATTTAATTATTTACAAAAGGGAATTTGACATAAATTTCTTGTGCTGTAAATTTATATTATTTACTATACTTCTATATTATTTTGAATTACTTATATTTTATATTATTTAGTATAGTTCAACTGCAGATTTCTGAATAATAACATTATAAAGCATTATTGGAATTAATATTATCTTCATTACTTCTTAAACACATTCATTTGTATATTTCATACTTTTCACTTTTGACTCTTTTTAATTTGTTGAAAAAATACACATTTATTCATTTGAAAGTTTTTATGATAAAAGTATGTTAATCTGTCAAATTTTTATTTAGCCTAAATTTCACTCATCATTTGAAAAATTAGAATTTGTTATGAATTCAATGTATTATATATAGCAATCAAGTTTTAACATACATTAATAAAAATGCACTTTTATTATACAGTGATTCCTTAACATTCGCGGATTTAACATCCATGAGTTTTGATTATTTGCGAAATGAAAAATTAAGATTATTTCAACATTTATGAATAAATATTTTTTACCAAGTAGACTTGCTTTGACCAATATCATAAACTAATTTGGCATCGCACTGTATAGCCTAAGTTACGAGAATCTAAACACTTGTGTTGAGGCAAAATACAGATCAGTAACTCCGAGAAACTTGAAACATGACATAATGCTAAAAAAAAAAAAAAAAAAAAAAAAAAAAAATCATAAATTCAAAATTTTTGTTGCAAGTGAAAATTTTCGACCAAAAATAGCATAAAAAATTTAAAAGCTTTTTATGACAACATTTTGAAAAAGCAATATAATGTGATCCTGAATTGGCGAGGAGTCCTAAATTTAAAATGGTATCCCTTATATGGAAATTCATAAACAAAAAATCTGTTTTTTCAAACAATCATGTATCTGTAATTTTTTTCAGCCATCAATGTGTTTATATATATATATATATAATATGTTTATAATTATTCAATTTATTTATATCATGTAACTTTTAATGCTTAAAAAATGCATTTTTTATGTTTCAGTTGTTTTTTATCCAAGTAAAACAATCTTAAAACCTAACCTCCTTTTATACATGGAAATAGTGCCTCAACATTTGCGATTTTGGAATTTGTGGAGGTTTCTGTGAATCCAACCCTCGCAAATGTTAAAGTATTGCAGTAATTATATAATATTGGTTGAAGTAAATTTTCTATGGAAATTCCATTTGAATTTTAAGAATGAAACTTTTTAAATAATTTTACCATACATTGGTTTGTTACTTTATTATCACTGTTTCATTAAAAAGAGATGTTGATCAAGAGAATTGTAATTTATTTGTGAATGAAATTATTTATTAAGAATACATATACTAGGGCTTTTTTATAATGTCATAAAATTGTAAGACTAGTGTTTGATCAAACGTCTAACTTAATAAGAATGAAAGAATATAACATTTTAGCTTAATATCATGAAAAATTTATCAGAAAATAATGGTATTAAGCAAATAGATTTATGTATAAATTTCTAAAATATATTTATCTGGATTTATATATATATATATATATATATATATATATATATATATATATATATATATATATATATATATATATATATATATATATACATATATATATATATATATGTAATCCAGATAAATATATCTGTTTTTCTCTGTGATTTATAGCATGCTTACTATAAATAGAAAATATGATCTGAACTTAGAGACAGGAAAATAACACCTGTCAATATAAACAAATTTTACTTTCTTCTATCTTCAATAGAAGAAAGTATTGTAATCAAAATTATTTTTGCTTCTGGTTTTTGACAGATTTACACATTTCAGGGTTCAGAAATTCCAGAAAACATGTTTTTACAAAATGTCTGTGTGTGTGTGTCCATATGTCGCCATTCAACCATCAAAAAGTGTATGAAGATATACATAGAATTGAACTAAATTTTTTGTGAAAGTTTTTGGCTGTAGCAAGCAGGTTATCCTTCCATTTTGAAATATTCTGCCAGAATTGGGTGCTGCAATAACAATTTTTGTTCCATTTTCAATATTGTACCGACTAAAAGTGTATGAAGTTATGCATTGAATTGAACTAAATTTTTTGTGTAAGTGTATGGCAATGGCTAGTTGGCCCTCCCTGAATTTGAAAAAAAAAATCCATCTTTATCTAATTCATCTAGTCTTGAAGTAAAAATCTAGCAAAATGTATGTGTACCTTTATCTAATTACAGTAGAATACCAAATATAGGAACACCAATTAACCAAACTTCTAATTATCCAAACAGCCTATTTCTCTCAAATTTCATTTAACCAAACTCCTAATTATCCAAACAGCCTATTTCTCTCAAATTTCATTTAATCAAACTTCCAGTTTCTCCCAAAAAACATTATTAATTGAACTCCCAGAAAATTGATAATTGATCAGAAAATGAGGAATTTAAAACAATGAAAGAGATGAGAAGAATCTTAAACCATGAAGAAAAAAAAATATCAAGTGATGAATTGTGGAGTACTTGACCCTGGATATCATATGTTAAATGACGATAAAAAAAAATTATGAAAATGAATGCTCTGAAAATAATCTAGGTGCATCACATAACAAAGCCTTTAACTTGGCAATTCTCTATCAACTTTCAACTTACAGTGTAGAAACCTTAGGTTAACAAATGTAACTGCCGGCTAATATTTCAAATTCATCACTAATTTCAAAGCCAAGATCAATCAAACTCAGGTTAGTGACCATCAGGTAGAAATTTGTATACCTGATTGGCCAAAAGAGTCACATAATGAATTAATCACATTGATGAGTTCTGCCCTCATGAATCACCAATTTTTAATAGTTAAGCAAAAACAAGATTTGAAATACATACTTGTGTTTAATTTTTAGATAAATAAATTTCAAATTACCGTTGCAATTTGGTGGTTTTGTTCATTCACAAAATTGGTCTCAAAGATTAGAAATACTGATTCAGTTATAAGATGTTTATTTTTACAAAATTTTACGTTACAGTAAAATTCTTATATAAAAGTTACTTGATTAAATAAATATGTTTTTTTTCTTTAGCCATTAAATTTAATAAACAATTTTCTGACCAGGCTAGCAATAGTAATTAGAATAAAAGAAAATAACGAACTAGTTTATTTATTTATTTTTTCAACAAATATTAAAATATTGAAAATACATCTATTTTTTCATATATTCATTCCAATGTTTTTCTAACGTAAATCTGATGTTTTAATTAATTTAACTAAAGTAATTGATACACATATTTTTAAATGCGAAAATTTTCAAGACAAATCTTCTGAAAAATGCTTCTTCTACACAAAAGTAATTATTTAAAACAAGAAAGAAAATTAGATACTACTTGGTTATCCCTTCGATCAAAAAACTCTCACCAAATTATAAGATTAAATGCCAATAATGGATGATTGTGAATGTCACATTCAATGGCATTAAACACAGTACACATATTTAAAATATCACTAAGTGGTTTTTAATTCCACTTTTTATTTGTGCTTTTTTTTATGTTTTAGTAATTTGTTTTTCCATTATTTAAAATAAAAACAATGTCAACCTGTATAACTTTTCTATTAATTTGGTGAAAATGGTTGACGGGATAACCAAGTAGTACCGAAAATTAATTATTATTGTGCTGTCTCAAAATTCCTGCTTCTACAATTGCATGCTAGAACAAATATAAAAAGGCTGAAACTAAAATATAAAAAAAAAAAACTGCTTTTCTTTATTATTATTTTTTTAAATCTAAATTATATAATCAAATTTTTTTATATGAGAACATTCTTTCTATTCACAGTTGATAGATGACACTACTTAATATTAAAATTGCTTAGGCAAACTCAAGCCTTTGAAGCTCATCACTAATTAATATAATTTTTGTTTATGGAGGTAAAATGTTGAAACAAACACCAAAAAAGTTAAAGCAAATCATTCTTTCATAATGTCTTTTATAATTAAAGTTTTGTTTACTTGGTAAATTACAAACAGCTCTCTTTGAAAAAAAATCCACCAATGTTCAATTCAAAGCTGCTGCCATCTTTGCTTTGACTGCACATGTGAGGTTGAACAACCTCTCTCCTGTAGGAAGGTTGAGTACCCAAACTTCAGTTTTGATTTATTCTCTGATTTCGACTGATTGAGTTAATGGTGAATTATATTTTAGATGGTTGACGGAGAATTACTGGATTAATGTTAAAAACCATCTATGAAATGGTTTGAATGGCAGAAGGTTGTATATGTTATTCAACTAACATATTTAAGAAGAATTTGAAAAATTTCAGAATTGAAAAAATGTCTTTGGTGAAGGAAGCTGCAATCAAAAGCTTTTTTGCTTAAATTATAATCTCTGGAGTTCAGAAAATGATAAAAGAAAAAGAGAATAAAAAAATTTTAATAATAAAAATTTAAAAAAAAAAAAAAAAAAAAAAAAAAAAAAAAACATGCCCAGCATTATCTGGTTCTGCCAGTCTTATGCTTGGATAATGCGTGAAGGTTTTAATACAGTTAGGAACATCCCTTAAATTGTCTGTCCATTTATCTGAACTAGGGTTGATCCCAACTTGTTTGGATAATCAGTTTCAGTGCTCTATTGCACCTATATTATAATAAATAAGGTTTCAAAATGATGACAAATTCCCGAATAGTTTTAATTGGAGGAAGTACTTAAAGTTATGCAGCTACAAATTATTTTATAATAAACTTCAATAATATTTTCCTAAAACTTATTTACTGCAAAAAAATTAATTTGGCAAATGAGGAAATGCTTTTCATTTCTTAAAGCAATTTCTCTGTTTTACGCACACACACATACAAAGGAGTAAAAAAAAAAAGGCTTAAGAGCTCTTTCTCACTTTTTTTTTTTTTTCAATCTTCTTTTAATCTAATCCAAATAACAAGTAAAATTGATTTTTTCTGTCAGTTCACAGGATTTTAAACCTTTAAGAATTTTTTCAATCAGCTATTATTTTTTCTTTCTTAGTTTTTGAGATAGGAATCTTCCTAAATGTATTTGCATCAATTAAAAATCATCAGTTACAAAACTTCTGAAAAATTCATTATTATTTTAATTAAATACATCTGTGTATATGCTTGTATCAAATTATGGTAGTTAAGAGCTCTGCATACATAACATTATCAGTTTAGGGAGGAGGGAGACCTAGTGCATGATGTCATATCTCTCAGGAGAGGGGGGGGATTTGTCTTTTTATATCACTATCTTTTCTGTATAAATAATTCCATATTTATACAGAATATGTATATTTATACTGTATTATTGTTGTATATGTATATAATTCCATATTTATACTGAATATTGTTTTTTTTATGTGATATATCTTTATTTTTAGAATTATCTTTTTCATTTTTAACTATTTGGGAAAATAGTTGTTGTCCTTGGTAGAGAATTGGGAAATCTGAAGCATACCTGAATCTTTTTATTGGTTGAATTCCACAACTTATTTTTTCATTTTATTTGTTTTCTGATTGGTTCATGCTTAATGTCCAAAAATGGAATACTACTGTTTTTTATTTTATTTGTTTTCTGATTGGTTCATGTTTAATGTCCAGAAATGAAATGCTTCTTTTGCCACAATAACAAAAAAAAAAAAAAAAAAAAAAAAATATTAAAAACTACAAAAAAATTAATAACTGAAAAAGAAATTGAGATATAGCTTTCAAACAAATTGCATTTAAAAGTACATTTGTTTCTCTATATGACGGTGTAAAAATTGAAAATGTGTAATGCTTAGAAGTTTAAAAATTTGTCGTAATGAAAATTGTAAAACTAAAATTTCATTTTAAGTTTGTATATAATTGGTACAGGAATATCAATTTTTGATCCATGGCGTATGTAATATAAAACTCTGTTATCACATAAACCACGCTTTGATCATCATAAAAATGATGTTTATTATTATTATTATTATTTTAAATATAGAATTTATTTATAAGTCTAAAACTTTATTCTTTGAAAAATAAAAGTTTCCAAATAGTTGTTGTAATTTGTTAAATTACATTTTTTTTTTCTTTCTTTTTTTTTCAGAGGGTGGGTGTGGGAGTGGGGATGGCATGATACAGGTTTGAAAAATATTAATTTGTAAATTGAAAAACTATTGATCCTAGTATACAACTCAAGGGATTTTTTTAATGTGCAAAAACTCTGAGTATGCTGCAATGAAACAATATTATTAGCATATATTTTAAATAATATTTCAAACTCAAGATAATTTTTTGTTTGCTTTTAGAAATAGTATTTTATTGTTATTATTATCATTATTATTATTTATTTGCATTGCAGGAAATACTTCATAAAAACAAATCTCATAAATCATCTGTGTAATAAAAAGATTTTTGTTTATTATTATTTCTTATTGACTTGTTGTTTATTAAATTATTTAAAAAGTTCAGTATGCTACAATGGAGCAATTTTATAACTCTATGCATATTTTGAACAATAGTCAATACATGTTCATGCATACAAAAATTTTCAGTTAAGGATCTTAAAGATTGTATTTCTTATAATTATTAAAACTTTGATGTAATTTATTTTTTTTTTTAACTTTTATCACTTTATTATTAATTGTTTAATTATTTATTTCAGATTTCTGTATGATTTAGCTCAAATTCCAGAATATGCTGATCGTGTATCATGCATTATGTTCCAAGCTTCTTTTTCTGAAACAATCTCTTCAATAGAAAATAGGCTCAATAATCTAAAAATGACTTGTGAGGTAATTATTGATGTTATCATTATAGTGTAACTTAAGTACGGATCGACCAAAGATGGTTTCTAACCCCTTTGGGATTGGTGGCTTTTACACAAACTTTATTTAATTGGCCTTTTTTTTATGTTACTTTTATTTAAATCATCCTGAAAATGCTGTGATTTAAGAAAGCAAATATTTCTTTTCTTTTTTACTGGTGCCAAAAACAATTCTGTATGTTATTTTTAAAGGTGCATGTATGCACCTGTTGTCATTCCCTGTGAACTTTTTAAATAAATTTTTATGGACTCTCTTATGAATAACTTTAAATAAAAATTAGACCTGTAAATACATCTACTCTGTCATGAAAAAGAGAACATTAACATACTTTTTAACGAGAGTAAATTAATTTACATTTCTAATTTTTATTTTAAGTTATTCATAAGAGAGTCCGTTGAAATTTATTTAAAAAGTTCACAGGTTTGTAATGATTTACTTTTTTTTACACCCTGGATATATCGATTGAATGGTTGGGCAGTTTGCAGGATAACTACATAGTTGGAACATGAACAATGTTGAAATTATAGAGGGAGTTATACATTTAATTTGAATTCAATAATTTCCAGTTTTTCACATTCATTGTGTTTGTAGTTATTCTATTTACATTCTGAAGATGACTCAATGAAAATGACTTGAAATACGTAAATTTTGGATATATTTTAAATGTTTTATTAATAAAGTAACATCTTATAAGCAAAATAATTATTTATAATATAAGTTCTTACCTTTTTGTTGTTGAATATTTATTAGTATTAGTATTACGATATAGTGTATGGCACTTTTTTTGCAAAGTTTCTGAAATCAGGCTGTTGGAAATATCATTCTGGATAACTGGTTTCCAAATAAACAGTTCCATGCTGTAATTATCCCATTTTTATTTATTTATTTATTTTTTTTTTTTTTTTAAATACAAATTTACTAATTCTTCATTAGTATGTATAGAACTACATTTTCTTTTTGTTGTTGTTGTTGTTCCGGATTGGAGTAAAAAGGATTGTAATAGTTTTGAGGGCAATTAATTAGCAATTTTCCTACATATATGAAATTAAAAAGGGGTTTTATAACTATTTTCTGCTTTTAATCACCTGATGGTAATGGTGAAAACTCCGAAGTAATTGCTCTGTAAACTGTTGTAGTATTTCTTTACTCACTTACTAGTGTAAAAAAAAAATATACAAGGCTATTTATTTTTGTCTCTATTGAATTTGTTATTGACTAACATTCATTGAAAAAGTCTTATTATAGCATTTGTTACACAGCTATTCTTATACAAATCATTCATATATTTTTTAGCATTTTGATAACACTGTCTCTTACATAGATCATATTTATTCCACTACTTTACCAAAGAATGTTGCAATTAATGCTCAGGTAGTTGCAAGTGTTTAGAATAAATTTTGAATTGCTAGTTTGGATTAGAAGCAATTTAAGCGAGTTTGCTACGTCTAATTATATTATTGTCTAAAATTATATTTTAGAAAATGAAATTGAAATTTTAGTAATATTATTGTTATTTCAGTGTGTTGCCTATTTCATTACATATTATAATTTCATTTACATAGTTTCTGATGACTGATCCAGATATTCAGAAAATTTTTGGTTTAATTCTAGCATTTGGAAATTATATGAATGGAGGTACGTATTTCATATTTTATACAAATCTTTCTTATATTTTAAACATTTAGTACTTATGCAACTTATTCAAGAATGTGTACAATTAATACTTTTTAGGTTTTTGGTGCTTTAATAAAAATTAATCATTTCTAGATGTATCCTCGTAGATGTATCTTATCCCCCTTCCAAAAAAAAAAAAAAAAAAACATATATTTTAATGGCCAAATTGTCATTGGAAATTAAGTCTTTTAATTTATGTTTAAAGAAATAGGTTAGGGCACTCTCGTATAGATACTGTATCAAACTTCTAAATTTTAAATACGGACATTTATTTTTAGACTTCATATTTAGACATCATATTTAGATTTTTCTCAAATAGTCATTTCAGTATCGTCTAAACTTAGAAGTAGCTTAGGCATCAGGAAAACTCAAAAACTAGTAAAAGTTCATCAGTTCCTGAAAACGTAAAAGTTATGTTTTTAAAAATTTATATATATATATACATACATATATGTGTATAAAGTATAAAATAAGTTGATTCTAATAATTTCATCTTTTATGTTTATGCATATTTTTATAAGTAATATTTCCATTAAAAAGTAATTGTAAAACGTGTCAATGTTATATTTTTATCTCTTTCATGCTGAAAATTTTTTCTAAATCTATTATTTGAATTTTTTTTCTATACAGAAAATGACATTTTCTTACCTGTACATCTCGGGAACTTTAAAATCTCTGTAATACAACATAATTAAGATTTGCTGTTAAAATAATTTAGCCAAGCTTTTAATTAGCATTTTGAATATGATTTTATGATACTATGCAAATTTGATACAATACAGTTTTATTTATTAATTTTTCTATTTTAAGAAAGTTTAATATGAAAACCATCAGTCATATTACAGTTTATTAATAAAGAAATGTTATTGATTTGTAAAATTAATATATAGGGAAATAAATATTAATATATATATTTCGCAAAACTCCCTGTTTTTATGATAATAGATACATTCAAAATCAGAAAATTATAAATGGTGTGTTTGTCATTTATATCTACATATATGTTAAAAAGCTTTTTATCTTTAATTTAGATTTAGACACTCTTCATATAATAATAAGACTTTTTAAAAATCACCATAAAATAAGAAACAAAGCAGAACGCCTTTAGTTTATCTCTGACATTGTCGCTTTACAGGCACACATATACTTCAGTTGATGACAGGCTGTTATTTTAGCTTAAAAGGTGTCCTACTTTGTTTCTTATTTTATGATGATTTTTAAAAAGTCTATTATTTAAATTATTGATTATCCCCAGTGTATTCAGTGCTGTTTCTCTGCACATAAGTTAAATTGAAATATTAAATGCAGTTCAACTGCAAAAACATACAATATATTATGAATGCATTTTTATGCAATTATTAATGGGAAAAACACCTTAATGAATTATTAACTAAAGTCATTTTTCCTATGTAGTAATAAAAAAAAAAAAAACAATTAAAATACAAGTTCCTTGGATTTTTTAAATTTAGTAACACTTAAGGGTGTAATCCAATCCAAACTGCTTATTTTTTTATGTATTTTTTTTATTCATTTTTGCTTTCAAATGCATCAGTTAGGCAAATTCTCTTATTTAGGAAGCACACAATGTGTCATGCTTGTCAATTTTTTGATAAATGAAGAAAATATTGCAATTTTTTTTTTTTTTTTTTTTTTTTTTTATATAAGTTGGCATCTTGAACTGAATTTTTCGAAGCAGGAGATTTGGTAATGAAAAAAATAATCATACTGAGAAAGTAATTGTTTATAAGTCAAATTTTAATGAACTGAGTGAAAAATGAAATCACACAGAATCTTATACATACCTTCAATAATCACCTCAGCAAGTTTCATGTTTATAATTTTAAAAATGAGTCTGAAAATATATCTGAAAATTTTGAGCTGTTGAGGGTGAAAAAATAGTTTTTCGAATACATCCTTAAGTCTTGTGTTTTACAGTTCTTCAAAATCATTTTAAATTTTTATTCAAAGATGTTTGAAAACTTAAATTTAATTAAATTTTTATCCTATATATATAATAGAAATATAACAAATAATTAACTAAACATGCATGGTACTATACCCCCCCCCCCCCCCAAAAAAAAAAAAAAAAAAAAAAAAAAAAATGTATAGCAAAAGATTCAAGAAAGAAAGAAAAAAAAATGGGTTGAATTAAAGAAAAAAGAGGGGGGGAGAGTGAAGCCAAAATTACACTTTTACTGATTAGCTATCATACAATTTAAAAAAGGGCTTTTTTTTAATTGATATTTTCATTTTAATAGGATAAAAAAAGTTCCTATTTTATGTTGTATAAATTATTTGTTACTTATTTATTCCAATTTAACACTCCTTCATAAAATTCCTTGAAGTAACTAACCAAATAAATATTTTTGTAATTTTATGTTTAAGTCAAGTGAATACATTTAATTAATTATTTTTATATGCATGTATATTTATTTAATCAGGCAATCGAAATAGGGGTCAAGCTGATGGTTTTGGTTTAGAAATACTTCCTAAATTAAAGGATGTCAAATCCAAGGTATTGAACATTTCAATTAAAATAATATAAATATTTCTTTAGAAATTATTGTAAAAAATTTATTCTTTTCTGTTTTAGGATAGCTCTCTAACTTTACTACATTACATTGTTAGGAGTTATGTAAGATTATATCAAAAAGTAAGTGTGTATAGAATGTATTTCTTTTTTCTCATATCATTATGACAGAATTTACAAATATACTATGTATATATAGTAATGTAATTTGTGTTACATAGTTAACTAATAATTAGTCATCTGTCATCTTTATTTAAATTAGACTAAATCAGTGTAATGAATGTATCAGAAACATTTTTATTTGATTGATTCTTTTGCCTAAGGATATAAAACTTAGTTAGAAAATTCTACACAGGATTGCTACATATTTGAAGATTGTAAAAAAATTTGAAAACAAGGGCAATGAAATTATAATTACCTAACAGGCATAAGATTTTGAGATAAGTGCCTATTACTTTATTTATTACATAACAAGCAATTATCTAGATCAGCAAATTACTTCAAAAAACATTTCAGATGCAGCAACTTTCAACATTTTCTTTAAAAGCTTGAAAAATTTGGGAATTTTACATTTCTATCTTTTTTTTTTTTTCTTTTTTTAAATTTAATGATGATATAGGATCTCTTTAATCAGTGCTGTAGACAAAGCTGGTGTAACAATTGGACAGTAGTTGCCCTGGGCCTTGTGACAATTTGGCTCTTGTTAGGTCTCCGAAATCTATATAATTCTAAGTAATGTGTTATCTAGTATAAAATAATATTTTTGCTATAGATTTGTTTTAAATGTTTTTTATGAGAAAAGAAAATTATTATTAATTGTTTTTAACTATAAATATGATGATGCTTAAAATAACCATGAATGCAAAAATAAATATTTAAAATATTGTAAGGAATAGAAGAATTGGCTAAATTAAAACTGAAAATATTAAATTTAAAAGTACTAATATTTTTCATGCATTTTACATTATATGTTATTTTATGATAGGTACAATTTGAAATTAAATTTTATAGTCTAGCATTGCAGTATATGTTGGGCCCAAATAATTGCCACAAGGGCTAGTCATACAAAAATAATCAGATGTGGCAGTCCCAAGACTTTCTTCTATCTCATATATGTTAGTACTTCAAAATTCGTTACCACAGTGCCAAAACTAAATGATAATCTCTGCTCATTTTCATCCTGAGAATTCTAGATATCAAAGTTCATAGAATTGTGTATATATTAAATGGAGATATAAGCATTGCATCTTTCAAACAAATTACTGAATTTCGGCAACCACACTCTTAGATGTTTGCAATTAAAATTCCCAGTCTAAAGAATATTCAAGTAACACCTGTCACACTGTATACACTCAAGCCTTATAACAATCTAATTATGTAAAAGTATAACTGAATATAAAGAATGATTACATTCAGTGCATTAGTTTTTGAGATTGAACTATTACAAAAATCTTGATAAATTCAGCATAGGAGCATTATCTATTAGATGGAACATGGAAACCTAATCAGCACCACTTATGTCAAGGTTTAACAGAATAAGAAGTTTGATAAAATTAGGTGCATTAGTTCTTAATGTACAGTGAGTATCATTGAAATCATGTAAATCCAAAGTACAGCATAGCAGTGTACCTGTAGGGGGATAGAACAATTGCAATAGTTTATATCATAATGTGATAAACAAAACTCACATCAAAGCCTGAGTTTGCAATTTGATGAAAATCTGTGCATTAGTTCTTATGATACAGCTATTAAAAAAAGTAGAAAAATTCTGTCTAGCAGTGCTGCCTGTTGGTAAATTTACACCAAAATATCATCAGCACCAATTTACATAGGTACTAAATGAATTTGGAGTTTGACGAAAATCCTGCATTAGTTCTTGAGGTAAATAAATTACAATTTCCTAACAGGCATAAGTTTTTGAGATAAATACCAATTACTTAACTAATTACCTAACAAGCAATTACCTAAATCAGCAAATTATTTCAAAAAACATTTAAGATGCAGCACCTTTCAAAATTTTCTGTAAAAGCTTGAAAAATTTGGGAACTTTGCATTTCTATCCTTTTTTTTTTCTTTCATTCAAGGAAAACAGTCTTAACCAGTGCTGTAGTGAAGACCAGTGTGGCAATTGGGCAAATGGGTTGGTTGTCCTGGGTCCTGTGATGAATGGGCTCTTGTTAGGGGGCCTGAAATCTATACAATTCTAAATAATGTTTCATCTGGTATAAAATAATATTTTTGCTCTAGATTTGTTTTAAATGTTTTTTATAAGGAAAAAAAAAAAAAGACTATTAACCTTATATTGTACAGGCTAAATTCATATAATTGTCGTTGACTATAAATTTTATTATAATTAAAATAACCATGAATGCAAAAATAAATATTTAAAATATTGTAAGGGACAGAAGATTTGGCTAAATTAAAACTGAAAGAAAGTATTAAATTTGAAAATACTGGTGTTTTTCATGTATTGTTTGTCATATTATATATTATTCTATGATAGGTATATTTTAAAAATAAATTTTATTGTGTAGTATTGCAATGTACGTTGGGCCAATAAATTGCTTCACTAGGGCTAGTCATACAAAGCTAATCAGATGTAGTAATCTCAAAATTTTCTTCTATCTCATATATGTTAATACTTAAAAATTCGCTGTCACAATGCCAAAATTAAATGATAATCTATGTTTAAAGATAAAAAAACAACGATTATAAATGCACAAATAAAGTAAGAAAAGGTAGCAAACAGCCGTTTCGAATCTACAATGGAGATTCTTCATCAGTGCAAAACTCAGCGAGGTAGAAAAAAGCAAAACTGAGCTAAGAGACAGAGAGACGCTGGCTTATATACCTGCCACGGAAACGATCCCGCCTAAAGGAAAGCAACCAATGAGAAGAGAGCAGCCTAACAACTGGCTGGACAAGTAGCGACATCTACCGGAGAATAAACAAAAACAAAAACTAAAAAGCGAGGGGAAAAAAAAAGTTTAAATTAAATTAAAGATTTCCAAATGCTAGGAAAATATGGCGTACTTGATAAGTCATTGACTAAGGAGTGAGAATTTTTAATGATATGGTAAGCTTCCCAAAAATTAAGATCAAGAATGGAAGGACACTTTTGGATGATGGTAGCTGAAGAAAAGTTAAACTTATGTTGTAAAGACCAACAATGTTGAGCAATGGAAGAGCGTTTAAGCTCTTGATTTTTGACATACCTTTTATGTTCCGTTAAACGAAATCTGAGAGCACGTTTAGTCTGACCAATATAAGAAAGGCCACATTGGCAAGAAATTTGGTAAATACCCCAGTTATCTAAGCGATCAATGGGATGCTTAAGATTTGAAAAAGGCAATTTTATTAACAGGAGAAAAAATAACATTGAAATCGAACCTTTTTAAAATTTTAGCAACTTGCTGACTGATTTTGGGAGAAAAAGGCAAAACAACCAAAGTATTGGAATTTGAATTAAAATTTTTTCTTTCAGATTGGGTGGTTTTTGTTAATTTTCTATGAAGTGAATCTATAATATTAGGGGAATAACCACGATCAACAGCAATAGCTTTAAGATAATTAAGTTCATCACTGAGTAACTGAGGAGTTGAACAAATATTGAAAGCCCGGAAAACAAAGGTTTTAAAAGCCGCAACTTTCTGGTTCGGAGGATGAGAAGAATTTCTATGAGGTGGAAGACTGACTGCAAAAGGTTTACGAAAGACAGTAGTCTGAAAATTATTATCATCGCGAATAACAAAAACAACAAGAAAAGAAAGGCAATTGTTCGATTCAACTTCAAAAGTAAATTGAATGTAAGAATCAATAGAATTCATAATAGAGAGAATATGATTTATATCAGTATTCGCATCAATTAAAGCAAAAATATCATCTACGTAACGAACATAAAACTGAAATTTTAAGACTTCAAACAATTTTATTTCAAAATAGTGCATGTAAAAATCACATAAAATCGGACTAAGAGGGTTACCCATAGCCAAACCGTCAGTCATACGAAAGAAATTCCCGTTAAATACAAAAGTGTTTTGAGACAAGCAAACACGAGTGAGATGAATCAGCTCCTCGATTTCAAAAAAAGAAAAATGAAATTCACAGAGCCTTTTCCTCAGGCAATCTAAAGCCCCTTCGACAGGAACATTAGTAAATAATGATGAAACATCAAAAGAAACCATCATGTGGCCTTGTGGTTTAAAACTGTGAAGTTTTTTGACAAATTCAAAAGAATTTTTAACAGTGAAAGAATTACCGCTTGAAAGAGGAGAAAATATGGAAACAAGATATTTAGCAAGTTTATAAGAAGCCGTACCGATATTGGAGACAATGGGTCTAAAAGGAATGTCAGGTTTATGAACCTTAGGTAAAGCATAAAACCTGGCACAATGAGCAACTGAAGGAATAAGAGACCTCTTTAATTTAGGAGGAATAATGTGCGAAGACTTAATGGCAGATTTAATAGTATCAATTTCACTAGAGGAAGGGTCTTTGTGGATATCCACATAGGGACCATCATTAATTAATTTCTGGGATTTCTCCGAATATGTAGACTTGTCAAGAACTTTAAACATTTTTGCGCAAAGGCTTTATTTGCTATTTTGATGATAATCTATGTTCATTTCCATCATGAGGATTCTAAAGTTATAGATTCATAGAATTATTCACATTTTAAAAGGAGATATAAGCATTGCATCTTTCAAACAAATAATTAAAATTCAACTATTACAAAAATCGTGAAAATTTCAGCATAAGAATACCATTTGTTATATGAGAAATGAAAACTTAATCAGCACCAACTTATATCAAGGTTCAACAGAATAGGAAGTTTGATAAAATTCCATGCATTAGTCAATGTACAACAAGTATCATTGAAACCATGTAAATCCTAAAAAATGCATTGTAGCAATGCACCTGTTAGAGTATAGAAGAATTGCAATAGTTTACATCAAATTGTAATAAACAAAACATACATCAAAGTCTAACTGAGCTTGAAGTTTGATGAAAATCCGTGCATCAGTTTTTAAGATATAGTTATTATGAAAATTGGGAAGAATTCTTCATAGCAGCGCCATCTGCTAGTAAATTTGCATCAAAATATCAACAGCACCAATTTACATTAGATACTAGTTTCAGAAATTTCATGAAAATTTGTGCATTACTTTTTTAGGTAGAGGTATTGCAGAAATTGTGAAAAATTCAGCATAGCAGTGCCACATGTTGGGCTATTTGCACCAAAACATAATTAGTACCAAATTATTTTAAGATAGGATTGAATTTAAAGTTTGATGAAAATCCATGGGGTAGAGCTATTACAAAAATCATGAAAGATTTTGCATACCTACCTATTCACCTGTTGGTCGATTTACATCAGGAATTAACTGAATCTGAAGTTTAATGAAAATTTGTGTAATAGTTTTGAGAATAAAGGTATTGAAGAAATCTTTAAAAATACAGTATAGAAGCACCAAACCTTGGATGATTTACACACACACAAAAAAAAGAAAAGAAAGAAAGAAAAAAAAAAAAAACCAGCATTAAATTATATCAAGGAATAACTGAATCTAAAGTTTTATGAAAATCCATGCATTGGTTCTTGAGATATAGCACTTGCTGAAATCATGAAAAGTGCAGCATAGCTGGACAATTTACACAAAAATCTTTGGGACAGTTTGCACAAAAAAACTAACCAGCAGCAATTTATATTGGGAACTAACTAAATCAAAAGCTTTAATGAGTTACCAATGAGCAGAAAAAGTAAACAGAACTGGGGGGAATGAACTAGACAATATCCCTTGCCAATCTGGAAAATTTTTAAAACTATATAACAGTTTTTTTTTTTTTTTTTTTTTTTTTTAAATTCCAACTGTAAAATATTGATTTTCTTCAACCAAATTGAAGATACTGACTTTTTTTATGTATACTCAAACTCTGGAATTTTTTTATGTATTTGATATTGTGTTACTTTTCGATTTAAAGATTGTTTATTTGGAGTAATACTTTTAATTAATTTAATCATTGTTATTAAACTTGTATGTTTAGTTATGTGATACTTGCAACTCACACTTTTTTAATAAGTTTTATTAACTTATATATATATAAGTTATCTTCATCAATATATATATATATATGTATTTTTTTTTTAGGACACAGCATTGGATAAAGCTAAATTACCTGTACCTGAACCTAGCGATGCTGAAAGAGCTAGTTTAGTTAATTTTGATGACATTGCCAATGACTTAAAGAAGCTTTACACACAAATTAAAAGTCAGTATTTTGTTTTTTCATTAGATTAGTTTAATGCTTGAAAATGTATATAAATTCTGTATGTATATGTGAATTTTTCTTAACATAATATCAATCAAAATATCATCATACGTAATGAGATATATTCTCAGTATCCCAGGTCTCTCTAATTTTCTTCTTACAGTTGATATAACATAACTTTGTAAAAATAAACTCAATTTAAAAGATTTTTAATTCTCTGATAGTATAAGCTGTTTTCATTCATGGCATTATATTACAAAATATAATATTTAAGTAGAAATCTGTATTTGTAGCATCATGCTAATGTCTCATTTGGACAATATAAAGCTAGCTACTACCGTAGAGTAACTGGTTGGTCTTTTGCTCAGCCTTCTATTCATGAGATCCCTGTTTGAAGTCTCAGTAGCCCAAAATCAATTTCTTGTTTTTTAACCCAGACAAATACATTAACTTCAGCAATAACAATCATCTCCTTGCAATATCAACAGATGAAAACACCAAACAAATCATCTCCAGCACCCAACAAAGGTTATGACATGCTTTAATATGTACTTTTTAATAAAGCAAACATTTATTAGCATTTTGAAAATAACCCGTTATTGATGGGGATAGTGGCTATATAATTATAACAGATGTAAATTTTCCATTTTTTGGGTGAAAAAAGTCCGGGCCAGGATTCGAACCAGGGATGTATTGGCTGAAGCCGCCAATGCTCTTCCATCTGAGCCATGCTGGACATGAACACTGGAGGGCTATTTCATCCAATTAACCTCAATGATCACTTAATCTGGTCTGATACTCTGGATCAGCTCAACAGAATAAATCGAAGGTCAATATATGGAACTGCAGAAAACCGCCACATACGAATTGATTAATCACATTTAAATTTAATCTAATGTATATAATTATAGTTTATGATACTCGAGAGTAAAGACAAATGTTTTAATGTCACATTTATTATCCATGTCTTTCCCTTTTCATCTGGAAATAGAGGGCCTTCCATTAGCCAAGATAAAAAACATTGCCCTTTTTTCTGCATGATCATCTAAATAGAGTGCATAGGTCTGGATGAACCTTGATTTTGAATTAAAACTTAAAGAATATTTGAGCTCATTTTTGAATGAAGGTTTCTTCCACATAAAAATAAAATCAAATTTTCAAGCTTAGCATGTTTTTTATTGCAATAAAAATTGAATTAAATATGAGGGGAAGTCTGAAAATAAGTTTATTGTGGTGTCCATGGACAGAGGTGTGTATGAAGGTCAAAAAATAGAATGAGACATGAAAGATACGACACAATTTTATTTGTCAACCTAAGTACAAAGAACGTTGAGACATATGTCATACTGCTCGAAAAGATACAAAAAGACTTCTGAAAACATCAGGGCTTTGCATACGGACAAACCAAATGCTTCTTCACTATGCAAAGTCTAAGTTTTTCCTCAAGGGCTTTTTGAAGCTTATCAAGTGATATGATAAATGTCTCAATCTACTTGGTAATTATGTGGAGAAATAAAAATATGTCTTACCTTTTATATCCCGTTCTACTTTTTGACTTCAATACTTAACTCTGACCACTGTCAACAGGAGAAACTTATTTTCAGACTCATCCTCATAATAAAGTATTATCCTTAAAATGTTTTTAATCTCGTCAAAAAGTAGCATTAAAATTATATTTTTAGGGTTTTTTTTTCAGTCTAATATTGTCTTTATTTATTTATTTATTTATTTTTTTAATGAAGGTTGTGAAGCTAAAGTAGAAAAAGTATTAAGTTCTTCAGATGAAGATCACCAGCAACCATTTCAAGACAAAATGGATGCTTTTCTAAAGAAGGGTAAATTTTGCTTTTAACTTTGAAATTATTTTAAAATAAGTTTTTATAATGACAGGCATCTCTTTTTAAAATATATTATATTTATTAACATTATGTTGTTCTTGCATATCTACTGTACTTTTATTATTATTATAATTTATAATTCTATAGCTTATTCTGAACATAAAGAACAAGAAGAAAATTTGGAAGAATGTAAAACCAAGTAAGTTATTTTATTAACTATGAAAGTCAATTTTTATTTGAGCTGATTTGCTTACTTTTTATTTTGTTTGCTTCCATATTATTATTTATTTATTTATTTTTATTTTATTTTATTTTATTTTATTTATTTTATTTTATTTATTTATTTTTTTTTTTTTTTAATTTTTCTCTTTTTTTGTTTTTACTTCTCTTATTTCTCTATTGCTTATTAAAATCATTGTAACTTGTTTATTATCAATAAAAGCAATATTATAAGTATGTTTGATATAGGCTGTAAATGTTTGAAGTGCTCTTTAATGGTGTTATTAAAAAAATTTGAATTATCTTAATTTCTTCTATATTATCAAACGTTCATTTCAATTAAATAGTGTGCATTTGCAGTTATTTTTGGAAGACACAAAAAAATATTTGACCTCATTGCACTATACTTATATTTACTGTTCTTATATCTATTTTTTTAATAGTTATTCTTAAACTGTGGTCCACAGACCCCCAGAGATCCTTTAATATATATAGTCAGAAGTCTCCAAGCCAATCTAAATTATTTAGTTAATTTCACTATAAATAACATAATCATGCTAATCATTAAGGAAGCTTCTATTCTCACTTTATGCTTCATTCCTTTTTTGAGAATTATTGAAAAACAGAGCTCATGTCTTTCTGCCATAGTTATAAATAGTATTTTTAAAAACTAAAAAGTATGATTTTTGTAGATTTCTACCAATTGTTGTGTATAAATAACTAATATGCTATTTAAAATAAATTTTCAGGGATATAAAAATCAAGAGATATCGTAATGATGGAGTATTTAGTATTGACGTTTATTTTTTATGTAATAAGATATTTTTAAATGCTAAAATGAAACTTGAAGCAATTTTCTAATGAATTTTTTTGGTATTAGGCTCAGGCTTTGATGAAACAAAATTTTTGACCTTTAAAAGTCTACCCAAACTTTTCTGTAATATACATTAGAGATGAGATGGGCTCGATTTTTATACCAGCCTTTGGGCTAGGATGGGCTCAGGCTCATTCTTTCTCAAATTGTAAATTTTATTTCTTCTCATACTCATGTAGAAACAAATAATACCCCCCCTCCCTTTAAAAATTAATTTTTCTATTGCAAGTCATTTTATTGCTATTTTGATCAGAAAGAAAGAGAAATAGATTTTTTTCTTTTTTTGGTAGTAGTAGAACAATATTTTAAAAGAAATTTGTGATATTCAATTATTTACATCTAGAGTTGAACACGAGTAGCAAACAATTTATGTTCTCACCATTAGGATATTCTTTTATTGGAATGTTTTTTATTATTACATTTTGGCGATCTAATGTGACATAAATATTTTATGTGAATCAGCATTAGTTTGAGGTTTGCAAATTTTTAGTCTTATGTTGTCTACAAGTGTAATAAATCTTTATATGAAAATAACGTTAGTGATTTTACTCATTCTTCTTCTTGAAGTCTGCTCATCTGTGCATCTGCTCTTCATATTCATGCAGTCACTTTCATATGCATGAAGATAAAATTGGCATGTGTTATTATTCCCAATTGAAAGCAATTAAGCAGTGTTTCCTCTTTTTCTATAAAAGCATTGGAACTTTCTGATAGCTGTGTCAATTTTTTAATTTAAGCTGGTTTTTAAAGCCATGAGAAATTATGAAAGATGAACTTTTTTTAGCAAATAGAAAAACATTGTTCGATTCTTTTTCATGTAAATCTGAATTTCTACAAATTTATTCATAAAATGCTCTTTGTTAATATGTCCATCAAAGTTACCTCCTTGTTGCGGGAGAAGAACTTAAAAATCTTTTTAGGAAAATATATTTTAATTTGATACTAAAAGTTTCTTTTGATATGATTAAATGTAAATTTGATAAAATTAAATATGTGCTAGTGATTAACAGTTCTTAAAAAAAATAGATCTATTACATTTAGAGCAACTTTTAAATATTATGCAATATTTTTGTACTTTCTTTTCATGTATACTTTGGGTATTGGGCTCCAGCTCCAGTGGGCCAAGGCTCTGAAAAGTCAGCCTGAACTCATCTCTTGTATACATCACCTACAATATATAACCCACTTTTCAGGACATTTAAATTTACTTAACCACTGCATGAACTTAATACTTTTCATTAAATGTTCTAGTATCATAAAGCATTTAATTTTAATAGTAACTCCTTTTATTTTTGTTTTTTAGATTCAGTGACACAATGGCATTCTTCAGTTGGAAAGCAAAATCAGCCAATGCTTCCGAGTGGACGCAAGAATTTTTCAGTTATTGGAAATCCTTTTGTTATGACTTTAAGGACATTTGGAAAAAAGAAATTCACAGGAAAGCCAAAGAAGAGTATGAATTGATTTTGTTTATTTACTATTTTCAATATCATAATTTTATTATTCGCATTAAAAAATTATAAATAATGAAATTGTTCCCTTACTTTTTTATTATGTAAGTTATTTTAAAGTAAGAATTAAAGTATTATTATTAAAGTAAGAAAACTGGGATAATTGTACAAGGTGTTATGGTTTCCTTGTATGAGAGTGGAAATTTGAGCCACTTTCCCTTCAAAAGTTCTCCCTGGAGGCACTCCTTCTTTTCTCTTCTAATGTTACCTAAAAATTTGTGACAATGAAAAATAAATAAATAAATAAATAAATAAAATAAAAATGAAAGAAAGAAAAAAAGGCAGATAAATTAAATGTATAAAAGTGGCAAAAAAATTTTCCTTATGCAGTTTTGTTTTCTTAATTGCCACTGTTTCTTCTTATACCTTCTTATGGTGTTTGTAAAACCTATTTCTTTGGCAACATGCTATACTAATCTTTGAAAATTAGCTGATTAGTACTTTTTTTAACCAGAAATATGAAGTATCATATAGACAGTAAGATGTTATCTGTGAGACTGATACTTATGAATAATTTCTATAGAAAGAAACTAAAACAAAAATGACAATTTCTTATAAACTGGACTTTTCTTCATTACTAGTGCATTAAAAAAAAAAAAAAAAAATCAAACTATGCAGTTTTTTTACAGATGATAAATTGTAACTTTAGGTTAGTAGTCTTAAAAATTGCCATTTCTGATTAAATGTTAAACGTCAATCTTGCATTACTTTATAAATTTGCGATTTTGCTTCATCTTTCATTACATTTAGGAATTATGCTTAATTTTTCTGGTTAATGATTATTCTCAAACTGTATTTGTATTACCTTATTCTATTAATATTATTTTACTAATCTTGCAGTCATATATCCCATTATGAATAAATTATAATTGAATTTTGCGAGCAAAAATTAATTAAAACATCCTTCTATTTAATGGTGATTTTAATTATGATATTTTTAGCATTGACACTTAGAAAAATGCTTATTTTTAACAACTTGATCTTGACTCTTAATACATTTGTGGTCAATATAAAGGATGAAAATAAATAAAATAAAATACTAAAACATAAAAGAAAGACATACTAAATATATTTTTTTTATAATGTAGACATTTATAGTCTGTAATAAGGTCAACTTTAGATGATCTAATGTTACTGAGAATGTGCTGTTAATATTATACAACTCTCCCAAGTATTTTGTATTTTTGATCAGAAATTAGCTGTTTTCATATTTAATTCGTATGTACATAGCTTATTTTTGGCAAAATGTGAAATTTTGAATCAATGTAAAAAAGTATTAGTATTTTTTCTTTTTAAACTGTCAAAAGAAAGGTGTAGTACAAAAGCAGAAGAAAACGTCTTACAGGACAGATTTAACCGTATACTGTACGATAGGCCTAAAAAGTACTGAAAAACGTACAGTCTGACAACCCTACATTCACTTGACATTAAACTAATTATGTCATCAAGTGATTTTTATTTCAATATTTTATTTGTATTTTATAATTATTGTACTAATTTATTTGTACTTTTGTTATTTAAAGTAGAAATTATGTCAATTTGTATAATTTGATGAATTGTTTGTCGATTTATATAATTTGCTAAAATTGGTCATTGGATAATCAAGTAGTACCCATTTTAATAATATATATTTATGAAATTGTATAATTCAAAAATATTTGTTTAAAAAATATCATAAAACAAAATTATCTTTTTTTTTTTTTTTGAGAATGGAAAACAATATTATATGAAAATATACTGTCAGAATACTATGTTTTTCATTAATGTTGTTTTGAATAAAAATCTTGTATCAAATTATGCAGTCAGTCTTTTAAAATAAAATTAGCAATATTTGAAAAGCGGCTTTATATTTATCAATGTATTATGGGTAGTGAAACATTTCTAAAGGTGTATGGAAATACTAAATGATCACTAGAGCTGGATGCATTAAGATATAAGAATTTATTCCTGGATCCAAGATCCGACCGTCTTACATCGTGGCTGACAACGAACGAACCGCCGAACATCGTTCGCGGCTGAACTGCCTTTTGACTGGCGCTGATGGCGCCATCTAGTGCACATCATAACAGATATAACATTCTCTTCCTTCTTAAAGGAAATATTCAAGTTGTTAGACATGCACAATACAATAAAAAAAATAAAGTCCTTGACACAGTTCAAAATTTAACAGTCCAATTTAAAAAGTCTAATATTGCAAACGTTCAGGTTTTGCTTTTGGACGAGTGGAACGTCTAGGAAGTGGCGCTCCTGGATTCTGCAAAACTGCTTGCGGCGAGAGTGCTGGAGGATCTGCCTGAGAACTGTGTTCTTGGACACTTACCTGCGGAGACAGCGTAGGAGGTAGAAGGGTGTCTGTCACCTGATCAGCTGGTAACTCTACTACATCTCTCGGTTGCACTGTAGGCACTGACACATCTGATCCTGAAGAAACAGAATCTGGTAGTTCTGGAGCTGGAGGAATTTCCTGTAGAGTGTCCTCTTGCCTGTAACGAATTTGATCAATGTGTCGTGTCCAAATACCCCAAGTTGTCTTGACTTTGCACATTGTATTCCCCATTGTTCCTGTAACCTTTCCAGCAACCCAAGATGGGCCCCGGGTAAAAGAGCGCACCCAGACAGGAGTGCCTTCTGTAAACTTGCTATTATGGGTATCTCCCCTCTCAGATGTTTTAACTTTAGCACTGCGGATAAGATCCAAACGCATGCGAAGAGGTCGTCCGAACATTGCCACAGCTGGAGATATACCCGTTGCCTTTGATGGGGTATTTCGAAAATTCAGAAGAAATCTGGTCAGTCTTTCAGTGAAAGTGCTTTCTTTAGCTTTCTTCAATGCAGTTTTTACTGTACGCACTGCTCTTTCCGCTAAACCATTTGAATTCGGATGGTATGGTGCGGTTTTAATTGGTGTAATGTCATTTCTTTTCAAGAAATTTGTGAATTCGTCACTACGGAAGCCAGGTCCGTTATCACTGACTAAGCTCTCTGGTAAGCCAAAGCGTGCAAACAGGTTACGCAGAGCTATTATCGTTGAAGTTGCTGTGGTGTTGGGCACTGGAATCACTTCAAGCCATTTTGTTTTGGCATCAACTACAATTAATAGCCAATGGCCTTCTACAGGACCTGCATGGTCGATAAGATGTGCAATCAATTCAAAATTAGTAAAGAAATTTCATTGGTCACCTTACTCCGTTTGAAATGATTTAATGGAATGCCACATATGATAACAAAATTTATAAATTTTTGCCTGTAACTAATCACCATTTAAAAGCTAAGCTTAATGAAAGCATTGCTCAATTGTTTTTATTTATGATGGTGGGGCTTGTGATTGCTTTTAAGCCATTCAGTAGGCCTCTTTACCTAGCTGATTCTTGTTTTTATTTCATCCTTTCTAAATTATCAGTGTAATTTTTAAAATTAGATGTCCCCCTGTCCTTGAAACACTTTAATTTCTTACCTCTTGAAGATTATTAAATAATCTAAATTGAAAAGTACCTTCAAAAAATAAAAAGAGAGAAAGAAAATTATACTAAAATAGTTTCCCTATCTTTTTTTTTTTTTTTTTAATTAAATTTCACAAGTTTTTTATGTAATTCTTCTACACAAAATTGATCAGTTAGATTTTTTTTTCTTTTTGTTGCTGTAAGAACATTATTAAATACTGTACATATGTATCTTTAGAATGTAATGAGTTATGCTTAACTAAAAATTGGCTATTGTAAATATAAACCATATATCAAATTAAAAAATCTAAATTTGTGAAATACTATAAAACAAAAGAAACACAGACAATATATATGCAATTGACATTGAAAAAAAGATAACCGATCCTTGTAACACTTTTTAATGGTGACAAACTCTAAAATATTTACAGAAGAATTGTTAATAGAGCTCATTTATGTATTGAAAATGGCAGAAATTACTCTGAGATTACTTTTCTGGAATTTGATTTCTATAATTTAAAACTGCATTTGTCTTGAAAATTCGAAAGCGTAACTCCATCAGTCTATCTTCACAACCAAGATAACTAACAGCTGATACACTTATAAAATATTACGTAGTAAAATTATAATAAAGGCCTGACCCAGAAAGAATGAAGACCAACCCCAACGTAAGTTTTAGGTAGCTTTCATTACAAAAAGTAATAAGCTACCTATTGCAGCCGTCTGAGGAAAGCACTTCCGGAAAATTTTGGTATATTTTCACCGATCATGACCCCCAGACCCCAAAACCACCCTCCGTTCAAATGTTGTATATATATATATATATATATCTGATTTTTGTCATGCGATAACTAACGTATTTATGAACCGATTTGAATGAAATTTGGTATGTATATAGTACATACAAATGTCTCTACCGAGTTCGTTGGCCAGCATCATCCGCCATTTTGTTTCAAAATGGCGGCCATTTTAAATTTTTTTTTAAAAATTTTATTTAAAATTTAATGCAAAAAAATTAAAAGTTCAAAAATATTTTTCTTTTACTTGTTAAAACTTAAAATAACGATTCCAGAACACTTTTTATTTTGTCTGTATCTTAAAAAATGATTGAGTTATAGCACATTGAATTTTTTTTATGGCTGACATTTTGAAACGATCTGATTTTTGTCACGTGATAACACGCATATTTATGAACGGACTTGAATGAAACTTGGTATGTACATAGTACATACAAATGTCTCAACCGAGTTCATTGGCCAGCATCATCTGCCATTTTTTTTTCAAAACGGCGGCCATTTTAAATTTTTAAAAAAATTTAAAATTTAAAATTAAATGCGAAAATATTTAAAGTTGAAAAATATTTTTCTTTTACATGTTAGAACCTAAAACAATAATTCCAGAACACTTTTTATTTTGTCTATATCTTAAAAAATGATTGAGTTATAGCGCTTTGAATTTTTCTTATGGCTGACATTTTGAAACGATCTGATTTTCGTCACATGATAACACGCGTATTTATGAATCGATTTGGATGTAACTTGGTGTGTACATAGTATATACTGAGGCCTGAATCGAGTTCGATACTCAGTTCCATCCGCTATATTATTTCAAAATGGCGGCCATTTAAAAATTTTTATAAATTTTAAAATTTAAAATTAGGTATAGGAAAGTGAGAAATTGAAAAGGATTTTTCTTTTATGTTTTTGACCTTGATACAAAGATTCCATTTTTTGTTTTGTCTGTATCTTAAAAAATGGCTGAGTTATCGCATATATATATTAATCGATTTCAATATGAGTGTGCATGTGCACCTGAATTAAGATTTCGACCAAGCTCATAATCAGGTTCTACTAATTTGAGTTTAGTATTTTTGAATAATATAACTTAATTTAAAATAAATAAATAAATATATAAGTATATGAAAGCTACCTCTTCCTCCCGGCACTGCCGGAAGGACTATAATAAAATAAAATCTGCCCAAGCTTGTATAGCCTTCTATTTGCAGGTTGTTAGAGTTTCATCCCTGTTTTATGGTTCTCATCCTTTATTTTATTTTATTTTATGTTAAGCTACCTGGGCTAGTGTAACAGGTAAAGCATTGGCCTTGTAAGCCAAGTATCTGAGTTCGATTCCCAACCTGGTCAATTTTTCGCTCAGTTAGAAATGTTCAATTCGTATGATTATTTTACCAATCAGTTAAATTGTGTTGAAAATAATAGTATATCTATGTACCCATCGTCATATGAAGTTCCATTTCCTGCAGTCTATTCTGTTGAGCTGTCTAAATGACAGACTTGATGTTATGACCAATAAGGTTATCTGAGCAAAAAATCCCAGCTGGCTATTGTCTAGGTAGCTTAACAGATAAAGCATTGGCCTTGTAAGCCAAGTAGGGGAGAGGGGGTTTAGTGTGGACATAAAAATTTAATTTAATTTTATAAAATTCTGAGAGCATTTTTAAAATTTCGCAACCCACTCAAATTGAAGAATGATATTTTCTATTTATTAATATACAGGAAGGATGATGATAAATACAGTTAAACAATAAGAAAATTGGTAGTTTTTAACATTGATCCATGTGTCCACACTAACCCCTTGTAGGGGTTAGTGTAGACAAAACCAAAATATGTTGGTGGCTAGTGTGGACAGGTAATTTTTCACAAATATTCCTTAACAATTATTGCTATTATGTAAACTTCTAAGTTTAAACTACAGTCTCAAGGGTTTATGGAGAAAGAATTAACACCAACAATCACAAATTGTGTTATTTCTTTCAATTTTTCCCCATTTTTAATTTGGGAATTATTTTTCATATCAAGAAAAGTAAAATGATGTGCTGGATCTTTTTTCTGCCGAAATACAACATCATAGACACTAAAACCATTTACACTTTCAACTCTGCCTACAAAATATACAATATTGCAACATCTAAGAGTTGATGACGATGGGATTCATTTATAATAATGTAACAGTTGATATTTCTCATGCTTCTAACCGAAATAGAAAAAAATGTATAATCTATTATATTGAATTAATTTAAAATTAAGGCTAAATTAATCCTCTAAAAATGCAAAATTGGTGAATTTAAACAAAAAAATAGCAAAAGAAAAATTTTCAAATTTCTGCTTGAAATGATGTGATGAAAAATTGAATGCATATTCTTATTTATATGGAAAATAGTCTTATTTGATGTTTAATATAGTAATTATATTTGTAAGTTAATATACTTTCTGTAAATCTTTACATTATAATAAATTTAGTACTTAAAATACAAATTACGAAGTACAATAAACTGTCTACATTAATCCCTAGTAGTGTGTCTACACTAACCCCATGCTAACATTCTGAAGTTATTCTTCAATTATACTCATTTAACCAATTTTAATATCTTAATGAAGGTTATAGAAATAAAGAAGACAAATCACACTTGTCTTATTATAGCAACTTGTTTATTGGATTTAAAATTTAAATTCTTTGTGCTGCAAAAATGAAAAAGAAATCTTATTTTTACTTTTCATGCATGAAATTAAACTTCTTGCAACTATTCAAAAACTTTTTAACTTATTGCAACTAAATTTTTGCTTAGTATGGAGTACATTGTTGCCAGTTTGTGTACATTTTTTAGTAATTTTCTCTACATTATTTAAATTGTTATTTTGAATATCTACACTAACCCTTTGTCCACACTAACCCCCCTCTCCCCTATGTGAGTTCAATTCCCAACCTGGCGAATTTTTCTCTCAGTTAGAAATATTCAATTCGTATGATTACTTTATCAATCAGTTAGATTGTGTTGAAAATAATAGTATAGCCTTTTAATTCTATAATTAGTATAATATGAAAAGATAAATATGAAATATAATAATTAATTTAATAGGCTATCTCAAAAATTGGCTTTTTAAAGTTATTTTATTAAAAAATTGATATGTATGTGCATTTAAATTAAAATAATTACATATGCTCCGTAAAAACATATTACATATGCTCCGTAATATAGTTTGTTTTTTACTGTTAATAAAATAAAAGAATTACATTTTTAAAAAGTAGATGTTTTATTGTGTTTTATTATTATTATTATTATTATTATTTTATTATATTTGTTCTAAAAAATCACTTTTGGATCACAAATTTGTAATTTCGCTTAATTGTTTTTTTTTTACTATTTACATTCGTAAAATAATGCAAATTAGGGAAAATTGTGGATTATCGATCCTTCACTGTATTGCATTAAATTTGGTTTTCTAGAGAGTGGCAATTTTTTACAATCTGGAAATTCAGGTGCTTTTTCCCTGCAAAATTCGTTATTTACATCTGAGAAGTTGTGTGTTACATGGAGAATTGCATTATATGGAATTGTTTTATAAAAATCTTCTATTGTATTAGGTCATAGTTTGTATCATATAAATTGATTAGGGTTTTTTTTTTCATTAAACCTACTGCTGTGTATTATTTTATTTATATTTTATTTCTTTACGTTAAATTTATGGTCATAATCATTTTAACCTTCTAATCAAAATCATATTAATTAAAATTATATTTAATAAAGAATTTCTCTCTATTTCAAGTATCAATATTTACATAAATTGTGATGTTTTGAAGTTGTATTTAAATTCTTACGTTAAAATATATATATATATATTTTCTATTAAATTTATTCTCCAATTTTTTCTCAATTAATGACTTTTCAGTAGCCTTCTTCCTATATCTGCCATATTGCAAAATTGTAATCTTATGTTTTTTTTTTTTTTCCCCTTGGCACATATATTTAATTATAGATGTATGAATATTGGTAAATCATATAAATATAATTATAATATATCATTATAAATACTTGTAAATTAAATTATTTTCATTTTTGATTTAATTTTAGTATTGAAGCAGCTAGAAAAAAAATACAAGAAAAACAAGACGAAAGACAAGCTAGTATTGTCAAAGTAAAGGAAAAACCTTTTGGTCTCGTAAGTGTTATTTTATATTCTTTCTCTGTCAATGTTAAAAAGAAAACAACTGTCTTAAGGACACTCTTCATTCATTTAACACCCTCCATCCCTTCAGTAATGTTAAACCTTTGGGCATGTTATTTTCAAATTTATCAAAAGAGAGCCAACTTGGCTAACACATATAATTAATTAATAATCATGTATATTTAACAAACAATTATAATTAATCTATATTTATGTATGCATGTATTACTTAAAGAGAATTTAGACATTTTCTTTTTCAGCCAATAATAGGAAGATTACCGAAGTTAGATTTCAGTATTAAAAACCTCTTTCAGTTGACTGTTTCTTTTCTGTTAAAAAAGAAAGCAGCTTATCATTTGCCTAAAAAAATTAAACTTCTATTGGTTTTCTGGAAATAGTTTAAGAAGAGATTTTTATCCTCTCATTAGATTAAAATAGAATTTATTTTACTTTCCTTTTATATAACAGTAATGAATTAGAAAAACAGTTTCTTTTTTAAAATTTGATTAATCATTTTTACTTTTTTATAATTACAAAATTGTTTTTGTAAAGTTTGAATTTTGTGTGTGTGTGTTGGGGAGGGGGTGTTGGAAGTGTGGATATGATACATATACATTATTATTTTCTATCAAATATACTTTACTATCAAATTACTTTGCATAAATATAAATTTATAAGTGTTTCATTTTACTCTATCTTGATTTCTATACATTATGATTTTTTTTTTTTTTTTTTTTTTTCAAAAATCTGAATCTTTAGTATTGTTTCTTTATGATGATAAAAACTCTAGACAGTATTTTACTGGTTGAATTGTTTAGCAAAAATAAATGTTAATAAGTAGAAATTTCTATTTTTTTTTTTTTTTTTTTTTTCCCTATGAAAAGTAAGAAATTTATGTTTAATGTTATTAAACTGAATTATGCTAAAACTGGAAATTGCAGAATAAGTTAGTTAAAAACAGGCCATCAGCACAAAAGTGAGAAGCTCAAACAAAGTAGAAAATGCCGTGAATTCAGTAAAGGAAAATATTTAATAAAGGAAAATATCCAGTAAAGGAAAGCAACATTACAGGCATGCAAAAACAAATGCAGCACCAACATTAAAAAGAAGTGTGACAGTATTATTACATTGAGGTGGAAATGATAATTTAATAATTGAAATTTCTGAACCTCAAATTGAAATATACAATAGAAATTTTATAATTGTTATCTTATGTTGATTATGTAATTGAAATCTGTCATCTCTGTTTTTATTATCTTTCTTATCCTTATATCTAAACCTCGGATGCAGAATCAGTGCAACACTGTGATGCACATCACAGACTCTTGAAAAAGTCTGCAGACTATATTTCATCCGTTAAAATTTAGAAAATAAAAGTTTGCTAGAAATTATTTGCCATATGCCAGTAGGAATATGATCTGCATCACATGTGATTGACGAAACTCCCTTTCCTGTTTTACTATAAATCAGGGATGATTCTGCTCTAAATTTTTCAAAAAAATAAGATAATCATTTTTAAAAACTTAGAAAAAAAAATCACCATAAATCTAAACATAAAATACATTACAAATTTCATCAAATCAATGCCGAAAAAAATCAGTTTTGTAAATTGTTTGAAGAAAAATCGCCAATTTCATCATAGATCACAAGAAAAACATGAATTTTGTTACAGGATTGTAAAAAAAACAGCAAAATGTGTCAAAAGATCGCAAAAAACGGCAAATTTTGTTTAAAGATCACGAAAAAATGGCAAATTTCGGCAAAAGATGGCAAAAAATGGTACATTTCATCAAAAAATCCTGAAAAAAATTACAAATTTCGTCAAAAGATCGCAAAAAGCCATAAATTTCATCAAAGAGGCATGGATTAAAAAAAAATTAAACACAGTATTGGGAGTGGATTTTCTCCTCCTTTTGGACAATGTATAATGGTGTTAAAAATTCTCATGACACTTGTAACTTATTTTTTAAATTACTTTCCTTTTATGTTTATCACAAATACTTGCATGTAGCGTAATGTGAGGGGTTTGAAAGAAGGCATTTGTACTTAAATTCTGCAGACTGTTTTTAAAGTTTCTACTTGTGTTACAGATTGCAGAAAAAAACTTTGTGGCTGGGATCTAAACATAACTTTGTTCTTTTCTTTTGCAGAAGGCAAAGTTAGCAAAAAAAGGAATGATCTTGAAAGACCTAACTCCTGATACATGAGAAAGTCTATTATTTACAATGTAGATATGCCCCATCGTAAAGTGCCTATGATTTATTCTCATCCATTATAAGTTTTTAAATGAACATGACTAGGACATTCCTGCATAATATGTTACATATAATCTGTTAGTATGCTGTTTTAAATTTGATAACCACGAATTTTTTTACATGTAGAGTAATTTAGTTGATTTTTTTTTTTTTAACCTATATTGTTACTTTTTAAAAATGTAATGGTTATATTTTAAAATGAAAATGTCTAAAGAGTGTTGGTTATTTATTTTACATACTTTTATTACGAATTTCTTTTTATCCTGTGTGTTTTTAGTGATATATACAATATCTTATTTGCAAAATATTTAAGATTAAAAAGTAACTTAATTTTATACTTTTATAAATGCTCAAAGTTTTAGAACCTGAAGTGTGAAGTATTAGTGAAGTATTTTTTATTCCAAATAATTTCCTCTAGACAAATACTGTTAAATATCTTTGTTAATATGTTAGTTGCATTGTTTTTTATAAACTAAATTATTATTGCTAGTAATTATTTTTAGTACAATTTGGACATTTTTAATTATTTTTACAAATGAATATTATATTGTGTAAATAATTAATACAGTTAAATTCCTTTTTAAAATTTGTGTAAAACAGATTACATTAAATGCATTTAAATGCTCACAAAAACTTTCATAATTTAAATTTCTTTCAAATTGTTGAGAGCTTGTTTTATTAAAAATTTCTAATTTTTGGCTCTGATTTTAACAAATTAATAACATTTAGATAATTTTGTTAAATTTTAGTAAAATTGTATAATCAGGCTTATGTATTTCATAAAAAATGTTTAAATATTTAACTTGTTAATGTTATTCTTTATTCAATCTGCACAATGAAATTTAAATAATATGAGTATTTTTTAAGTGTAAATTTATCAAAATGTAATTTAAGCTTGTCATAGAATTTTTTTTCTAAAAAATTAGTGGTAAATATAATTATACCTATTTCCATATATAATTCCATTATAACTTATTTTCATTTTTTACTACAGAGCTTAACCTAAACAAAATCTTAATTTTGAATATTTTACATTTTGCTTCTTTTCGAAATACCTTATACCTTTCATTTTGAAATACCTTAAACTTTTTTAACTTGAATTTTTTATAGGTCTTTTTTTTTCTCCATTTAAGTAATTTATTTATTAAAGCAGTGTTTTCCAGCATTTGTCGATAGCTGGTCAATAATTGATAAAAATTTCTGTAACAATATAATACTAATATATATATATTAAATGCAAGTATATTTTGTTTGTAATCAAAGCAAATATACATATATATATATATATAATATATATACATATATATATATACATACATATATATACATATATATATATATACATATACATACATACATATATATACATATATATATATATATATAATATATATATATATAAAATAATAATCAAATTTGTGCTCAGATAGTTTCTTGATACTTAAATAATAAACAAAGAAACTTGCTTTTCCAGTAGAGTGCTGATTATCTAGACCAGTCAGGACCAAAGCCAATCTGTATAATTAGGCAATTTTAAAAGTGATTATGACAATGTTTTTTAGAGGGATATGTGTGTGTCAGTGGGGGGGGGGTATATATGCATGGGATTTTTATGTATGATAACTATAGCTTCTTGGGTTCTGGAAAATGTTGATTTTAACATTGCTCGCGTTGTATTTTTGGCAGTTTTATTATTTCAGGATTAGGAAATGATTATTTAACATTTAACTTTTGTGACATCCAAACAAATTTACCCGACTGTGCCTAAAGAAGTCTCACTTCAAAAAGTTTGGAGAAGGTGTGACAAAAAAATGTATGGTCTTTGACCAATCTAGTTAATTGGGCAATCTGGTTAATCAACATCCAGATAATCATTGGCTCTACTGTATTTATGAATATTGCTGTTCCTATGTCACTATATTTTATTGAAGCTCTCTTGTGACAGATATATTAAGAAACACTGCTTTAAATAAATATTATATGTGAGGCATTCAAAGCTGTACACCATCTGGTAATATACAAATGAGTTATTGCTAAAATGGGTTTTTTTAGTCAACTACAGTTATGGTCACAGTATTTCGTTACATTTTGGCAAGCAGTGCAAAATTTGTATTTTCCTCCAAAACCTCTTTTTTTTTTTTTTTTTTTCAAAAATTATTTTTTATGAAAATTGTTAACATATCAAAATAAATCACTTAGTCCAATTGTTTTTAAATTATTAATAATGGTTTGATTCATTGTTTAATTCATTGGTTCATTTCATGGAGCTAAGAAGATATATGGAGACAACATGTATTATGTTCTTATCCTCCTATATCTGACATATTTGACCTGGGTAAGCTGCTTAGTGCAATCTGCTACCTCCCCAATTTCTTCTTGCGGACACAGGAGAAGGGGAAAGAACTTGTCTTTCAGTTTCAATGCTAGATTGATATGGCGTGCCTCCTTATCTTAGCTCCATGGTTCATTTAAAAAGTCGCTCCATTAAAATAGTTTAAAAAAAAGTGGAAATGTTAGCTTACATTTTCTCAAAACGGTTATCACATGAAACAGCTGGAATAATAGAATGGCTTCCAATTCTAACTCTGAATGCCTCGCATATTGAAAGATTGTATTTATTAACGTTACTAAATCTATTTAAATACACTTTTTATATTGTGTTATAGTGAGACTCATTCAAAACTTCTTCTTTTGTAACTAAATTTCATCCAAATTTCATTTAGTTAGATTGATATAAAATTGAATTTAGTAATGGTATAAGAAATGTGAAATATGGCAATTGAAAAAAGCTGTACAGAATTTTTAAATTAGTGTGTATAGATATTGTTAAAATGTTTTCTTTCTTTTAGATTTTTAGCATAGTTGTTGTAAACTTTTACTTTTAAAAGGTGGTGTCAAAATACTAGTAAATTAGAGAGTATTTTGTTATATGTGACATTGCAGTAAGGTAAAAACAATCATATTTCTATTAAATTAATATTTTTTACTCCTTTTACACTAAGATATTTTACAAAATTAAATTGTTTTATAATTTTAGCATTTAGCAATGACGCATTGACTTTGAAGAAAAACCATCATTAAAATGTATAAAATTTATCATATATTATGAAAAAAATTAATTCAATTTAAATCAATTTTACAAAATTAAAATTTTTTATAATTTTAGCATTTAGCAATGATGCATTGACTTTGGAGAAAGACCAACATTAAAATGTATAAAATTTATTATATATTATGAAAAAATTAAATTCAATTTAGATAACATTTTATTTTAGATCAAAATTTTCCTTTTGTTGGCCTCTTGTTATACAGTATAAAATTTGGAAGAAAAAAAAAATGGTTTCTAACTTTCCTAATATAGTTGGAATGAAACTGAAAGTAATATTTACTTATTTGGCAATAAGATCTGATAATGGAAACTAAGTAATATATTATATGTAATGTGTTACATATATTAAACTTTGTTTTAAAGCAACTTAAAATATTTCCCTTTTACTTTTTCTTCATTTCAAAAAAAGTTTTAAAATATTTATTCAAAAAACCTTTTTAAGAAATTTTCTTTTAATATGATAATTTGAAAAATATTTTATGCATTTTTCAAGTATGAGGTTTTATGAAAGAAAATTGAATAATAATTTTTAATGTAGTGTTCTCTATGCTTTAAAATATAAGTTTTTTCACTGCTTTTGTTGTTGCATAAAAAAATCCATAACTAGAGATTTTAGGAATTTCAAATACTGCAGTTACTAAGTCTCATCTTTTTTTTTTTTTTTTTTTTTTTTTTTTTTTTTTTAAATAATAATAATAAAATATTGATAAATAGGAATTGACAGCTAATTTCACAAAATTTAATTATTTTGAGTAAGTGGTACATTCCCCCTTTTTTTTATGTAAACATTCCATTTTTTTTTTACCATGAAAATATATTTACATGAATCAGCAACTTTATTTATTTACATTTATGGAATTTAAAACCAGTCAGTTTTATGATACTGTCACTCACATTTTTCTTTGAAAATGTGCTTTTTACTCTGACATTGTTCATTATCCAAGGAGAGGATCAATTTCGTATTCATATTGCAAAGTTTTTAGTTAATTAATGTTCCACAAAGTGTATAGAATATGTCTATTATGATGTGAACAATATAGAATGCATTTCCCAAACTTAAATAATCACTTAGAAAAATTTGATTGTATAAAAAATGTAAATTCTGTTAAACTTTCTCCGTTGTTATCCAACTTATGTTTTCAAACATTTATATAATGTTACGTATTATGGTGGTATATTTTGATAAATATATCTTTGCTTTTGTCTTGAATTATGTTGTTATTGTATTTTTATGTCGTGAATGAAAAGGAAATGTTTTTAAAGTCATACATGATCGTTAATACTTTGTTAAAATATTCAGAATTATGTATGTATGTGTGTTCATTGTTGATACTATAATAATTGTATATATATTTTTATTCATAACAGAAAATTTTTATAAATTATTTCCCTTTCATATTTGATAAATTCATTTGTGTTTTTGTGTCATTTATGTAAAGATTGCCATATATTGCATAAAATATTTGGCTATGCTTTAAAATATCACTTTTAATCATGAATTTTTTATCATGAAAGAAATAAATAACTACAAATAAGTTTTTAAAAATTGAATAAATAATTCTTGTACTCCAATGATTTGCTTCAGCTTTTCACATTGAATTTTTCTTAATCTTTCATTATTGTTATAATTATGTAGCTTAACCCTTAAGGGTGTATTCCAATCCAAAATCTTCTTTCAATTTATTTTTCTGATTTATTTTTAAATTCCTTTTTGTTCTCATATGCATTAAACTAGCAAATTCTCATATTTAGAAACTACATAATGTATCCTGTATGTTGATTTTTTGATAAATGCAAAAAATATTGTCAAAGTTGACGTTTTGAACTGAATTGTTTGAAATGACGGACATGGAAACAAAAAAAGGAAAAAAAAAAGAAAGAAAGAAAAATGATCATACTGAAAAAATAACTGTTTATAAATCAAATTCTAATGAATTGAGCAAAAAAAAGAAATCACATGGCCTCTTGTATATATCTTTTAAAAAATCACCTCAACAAGTTTCATGTTTTTACTTTTAAAAATGAGTCTGAAATTGTCTCAGAAAATTTTGAGCTGTTGAGGGTGAGAAAATATTTTTTCGAATGCACCCTTAAGTAGAAACATTAAACATTGTATACAAACAGTACCAAGAGATCTGTAAAGTATCTAATTTCTTGAAGTTGTAAAAAAGAAATTAAAACAAAATTTCTAATAATTTAGCATAATAAAATGTAAATATCTATTCTCCAATACTGATGTATTAATAGGACCAAATTTGTAATGTGGCATCAGAAAAATAGATTTTGAACATCTCAAAATAATCCAAAAGTCTTGTGGATGGCAATTATCAGTTAAGGTTTAACAGACTCACAGACTTCCCTTTCTGCTTAAGGGCTAGGTTTCATTTATTTTAAAATCTCACATTTGGTCATTTAATATGATGTACTTAGTTACTCCATCATTTTCACATTTCATCATTTTATATATCTCATTCACACAGCATTGAGAAATCATTGGAAGTTTTTTTATTGGGAAGAGGTAGAATAAGAATGTTTAGCTTAAATTAATTTGCAAAATCTGCATAGCTTTTCGTTTAAGGCATAATTTTTTTTTTCTTTAAAATTTGCATTAAAACTTCATAATACAGAATAAAACTGCTTATTCAGAAGATTTAGCCGAAAAAGTCAATTAATCAAAATCACTTTCTATCGATTGATTTCAAAATTGTTCTTTAAAAAAAAAAATACTACAGTCGGCTCTTGTTAAATCAAAATCGGATAAATCAAATCTTTACTTAATATGAACTAAACATGAAGTCCCAAAAATTTCAATGACAGAATAACATTACAAGTTTTCATTTATTCGAACTAACTTTCTCTTGACTTCATTTAATTCAAACTAATAAGAATTTCAGATTTTTACTTTTCTTGACCGCTTCATGGATTTCAGATCCTTGAAATAACTTTATTTCTTTCTTATTTGTAAAAATTGTTCTGAACAAGTATACATATAATCTCATCCATTTGATATCCGCTTTCTTTGTGTCCCATCTATTCAACCTTCACCCCTTTTTCCATTGTGCTTTTTCCTAATTCATTAATTAGTTTATATATTTGTATTTTTTAATTTAACACTAACAAGGAAGCTCTCCATTCTGAGCATACTCAGAATTTTTTGAAAAAAATATGAATTAAACTACTCATGTAGGTAATAAAGGATCAGTCAAATTTAGCGGCAGAATTACAATAGGAAATATGTAAAAAAATAAAATACTTTGGAATAATTAGCATGAAAAGCTGAAAGTGACACGCGATTTGGCGAGCAATGCATTTCCTCGCCAAAAGCAGATGATTTTAACGAATCTGAAACTTGATTTTTATTGACTTGTGGAATGTGCAATATTTAATAAATTTAAACTTAAACCATAGAAGAATTTATTATTATTTTGTATTATACATGTTGCTTGTTGCAACAGCTATTTAATTTTATTATTGAAAAAATATTTGTGTGTATTATGATTTAGAAATATCTATTTTAAGTTATAGGCAACCTGAAATTTCTTTTCAATTATTCAGTTTACTTCTTTTATATTTTGAAAGTTACAAAAGTTTATTTTCACTTTCAGTTAACTTTTAAGATTTTGTTTTAGTATCGGGAATATTAAATCGTTTTATGTTTTTGTTTAAAATAATGGTTTTGAGAATGAACATTTATAATGTTGTTTGAATGCTATTTAAAGAGTATATGGAAAGGAATATAAGGCTGACAAATGTTACAAAAGAGGAAATTTAATTAAAAATTGCACAGTCTGAATTTTGAAAGAACACAAATGTGAAAGACATATTAATGTAAATCACAAATCTATTGTCTATTCCATATCTCTCACTGAACGAAGTATTGCAAAATTCCGATGAAAGTGAACTCTCTGGCGTATTATCTTGTGTAGTAAAGCATACAAATATAAAACCTGTATCACAGGATTATAAAAGAGAGCCATAAATTTCTGGCATAAAAAGTATTCGGGAAAATCCAATCACAGTTTCAAAAGTATACAAACGACACTTAAATATGTAAAAAGCTTACCTGAATTATACGAATGAGGAAAGCAAATTAAAAAACATAACTGTTAGTAAGAAAAATTGGAAGGAAATAAAAAAAATATGTATTTCAAAACATTTCCAACCTGGAAAAGAAGTTTCCATAGCAACAATGTCTAATCGTCTGTGTCATATTTTTCCGCTTGGAACAATTTTAATCAATTTAAATTGTGTTTTAAATCGTAAAATATATTAGTTAAATTTTATTATAAGTACATATAAATTTATATGATAAAACTATACTTAAAACAAACTAAAAATACAATACTAAAATTACTTAAACTAAACTAATTTTAACAAATTGAACATAGAAAGTCTTTAAAAAAAAAAAAGTATTCGAAACGTAAAAGCGTATTTTTCAAAATTTCGTTTTTCCGCCAACCAGAGATAAATCGCCAAATAAACAAAATTTTCATTATTTTTTTATGAACGTTGTATGGAGGTTCCGTCGAAAAATTTTTTATAAACATATATACCCATATGAGAAGAACATTCTGTAATTTTTTCAGATTTTTCCGAGTATGCCCATATGGAGACCTTCCTTGTAAGTCATATTCTAACGACAACAGTTGAAATAAATTTAAAAAAACTATAACATTAAATCCTTTGTAATAGTACCCCTTTAAACATGTTTTTCTTTCATACTTTCCATAATTTGAACTCTGGATAATTCGAACATTTCTTGTGGTCCCGACAAGTTCAAATTAACGAGAGCCAATTGTATATGGTGCCAGTTTGTCATATGCATTGCTTGATATGTTAACTAGAGTCCTCACTAGCCTTCTGTCAATGTACTAAATGCAAATAAAACATAAAATTTGCAAAAAAAAAAAGAAAAAAAAATAGCTATTTACTTTGGCAAATAATATTTTCATTGCATGAGAAATACTTTTATGGTCTATATATCAGCACCTAATTTTGATATAGTGTAATACGATTTATAAAAATTAGCGAAGAAGTTGAAGAATGGCTTGATGCTGTAATGATACTTTTAGCTAACGGCCAGTGTAAATATAATGTTATGACCTTTTTGATAATTTTAGACCCTCTTGCCCCCTTTTGATATCATATGTTATCCTCCTTTGACCCCCCTCCCACTTCTGGTAAGATATTGCTATCAAATAGCGAAATATTTTTGATTTTTAGAATTTATTTCTTTTGTTTGAAGGGTTTTTTGCAAAACTGGTTATATTTATTTTCCGCATGCTTTATTTATTCAAATGAAGAAAAGTCAATAAAATATCACTGTATATCAAAGAACACTTTAAAGAAATAGTTACTATTTAAAAATATTTTATAATAGTTTTTTATTACACAATGCATGCAATAGTAATAAAGTTTTGTTGTACTTGCCCCAAACGGGGGGTGGGAAGCAGACAGAAATTCTTATGAATAAAACTAGTGGATAACATCCTTTCTCTTTTATTTATTACTAAACACAAGCCTCATTTCAAATATACTTCACATATGGTTTACATCATGATTATATATTCATACGCATATGAAAAAGAATATAAATCTCAAACATTAGGGTATTCCGTGTTTTAGAATTAAACAATTTTTTTTTTTATAGTTAATGATTTTAATAATAACTTTGTATTTTCATAAAAATGGACAGACAAAAAAAAAAAAAAAAAAAAAAAAAGATAACATACTAGTATGAACAAAAATATAAGTTTTGAGTTATAAAGTATGTTACAAATAAACAAAGAAAATTTTGGTTGGATCAAAAATGATATCAATATCAAGAGACAACCCCACCCCCTCCTCCCTAACATTATATATGCACAGCCTCTAATGACATTTTCAGTTTGGCTGATTCGCTGACTCATGATGTAAAATTCCTAATGCAATCTCCCCATTAACACATGTGTGGCATAGTTTGATACCTAATTTGCTGGCTCATAATTTAAAATTCCTAGTGCAGTCTTTGAATTAATTTGATGCATTCATCTAAAATTTGAAAGGAAGCATTTAATATAGACCATGTTTGTTTATATTGCATGCATGTTTACCAGAAATTCTCATAAACAACGATTGTTTTCAAACAATAATTATTTTTTTTTTAATTTCTTATTAAGTTAATTTTAAATCTTAAGCAATAGCACTGCCACAGATGTTATACAAGACTAATTAAATTGTGGTACTTCTATGCCTAATTAGATCTCTAAAAACTTGCTATCCATAATACATCTGATTTCAATCATTCTGGATAAACTGTAATCATCTATACTGTAATTTACATAACTAATGAAGTGATTATTTTTTTTAATTGTATTTTTGAAATTTGTTATTGTTTATTATAAAAGCTTCAGAAACATATGATTCAGTGAAATGTTTCGGGAAATAACAAATTCCAACTGTATTTTTAGAGCATAAAGAAGGCAATTGTTATATAGATCATTTATCATTTTATAATTTATTTATTTATTTTAATTTTCTTAATGTTATTATATAGGATGAAAATCTCTCAATATTTAATACTTCTCTTTGCTGTTCAATATTCATATTTTTTACATCTTTCTTCCTGCTTCTCTTTTATATAATTATCTTATAATTAGGAATGAAAAATGATTAGCTGTTCATATATTCTCTTATCTGTTTAACAAATCTGTTGTGAAAATTTTTTTTGAAATTTTTCATATATCCCAATGTTTTTTGCTAAATATAAGTAAATATTTATAACTATAAAGGTTTAACTTACTGCTAATTTGTATATGAATATTTTTAAAATTCATGTAACTTAAGTGTAAAAAGAGAGAGAAAATGAATGAAAAGAAAAACAAAAAGTTTTTTTTTTTTTTTTGTTTTGTTTTGTTTTTCTATGTATATATATAATAAATTATGCAAACTATTTTCATTTATTTTTAAATTAACATTTTATTATTTTTTGTGTTTCTTTTAAATTTTGAAAATTGTATTTTCTGAATTCAAAAACTGAGTTAGTTAATTGAATATCAAGGTAATCTAACAAAATTTTTATTTTATCATCTTTGTATTTAAAGACTGTATTATAAAATTACTGTTATTATTATTATTATTTCTTTCCTTGTCTTAAGATGTATGATATTATTATATGTGTATCATAATGTATCATGTTTCTTACAACAAAATCTGTCACTTAAATAAATTTGAATTAAGAATTTGATTAAACAGCTCATCCTAGTATCCCATTACAATAGTTCTAGGATTTTATCTTATTATCAATTAATTTATTTCTTAAAACAACAAATTTTATTAATCAGTGATTCATGTAGCCATGACTGTTAACTTTACTCTTAAAATATTTTTAGCTGTTATTTGTTTTTTGTTAGAAAGTCATTGTAAGTGTTATCTTTTATTTTCTAGCCATGGGTATTTAAATTTTAATTTCACAAATATTTCATATCATAGCTCATAAAGTACTTTATATGCTGTTAATACCATATCAAAACTTATTTTTCTTAAATTAATTTAGAGCTGTTTTTTGTGCTATGCATTTGTGTATGATAATCTGTTTGCTATATTATTTTGAACAGTTATCATTTATTTCCAGTTACATTTTCTTGGTGATATATCTGGTGACAAAACATTCCTTTTAAACCAAAACTATTCCACAAGTGATACAATAAAACCTATTGAACCTGTCTATAACCACAGATAAGTTCCATACTTTCAGTGGAAGAAATACTATAGAATTTTACCCACTAAGACAAAAATGTGTTTAAAACAGAATTATTTTCCAGTTCCTAGTATTTTTTTTTTTTTTTTTTTTTTTTTAAATGATAAAGTTTAATAGATACTATAGCATATGTATCAATTATAAACCAGATAATTTGTATGCAAAATTTATTTATTTATTTTATTTATTTATTTATTTATTTATTTATTTTATTTATTTATTTATTTATTTTTTTTTTTTTTTGAAAGAAAATGACATATTTTAATAGGTTCTGTGAATTAAATAATTTTGCCGTAAAGCATATAATTTATTTATGCTAATTTTTTAAATCATTTTTTATTTATTCTAAATCAAAACTAACACATGTATATTTTTGTTTAAAAATTCTTAATTTTTAATCGAACCTAAAAAATTCAAACTTGTTTAATGTGGTTAAAAATAGTAAAAGTTTTTAATTGTCAGTCGCCATAAATACATATATCACTATTTTTCATAGACAATTTTTATTGATTTTTTCCACTTTTTTATAAAAACTTTTGGTAATATAAAAATTTAACTATTTTCATAAAAACAAGCAGGTTTGATTTAAATTTAATAGTATTGCATCGATTGTCATACTTGATAAAAACTAAGTTATATTATAAAACAATGGTCTTAAAAGGTGCTTTATTAAATTTTGAACTTTTAATAAATTAATAGGTTTATTAAAAGCTCAAAACAGAAAGGTAATGCATACAGAAAAGGCAGAGAATGTCACTTGGATGCCTTTTTTTAAAAATGTGAATTTACATTAGTAAAGTCAAAAGGAGAATGAATAAATAATATATATATATATATGCATGTTTAATTGTAGAAGGTATTTACAAAATCTGGAAATCAGGAAGGTTTATGAATCTGAAAAAGTCAGAGAATTTTATAAAAATACACAAAAATCGGTTAAATTTGTCTGTATGCAAAAAAATTTGCATTTTCACCTTGCTAATATGATTAATTCATCTATTTTATATAAGATTAAGGAACAATAACTCTTTATTACACTTCTTTTATATAAAAAATCACTATTGTTATTATAAACTCAAATTATTATATTCCAGGCCAAGAAATATTGCTTTGTCACCAAAAATACATTTCCAAACCTGCTTTTTAGAAATATTAAAAGACAAAAACTATTTATTACACTTCTTTTATATAATAAATCACTATTATTATTATAAACTCAAATCAATATATTCCAGGCCAAGAAATATTACTTTGTCACCAAAAATACCTCCATGAAAGTGTAACCAGAGATAGCTGGTAACCATCTTATTTTATATGTACAGTTTTATTCTGAATATCTTGGTGTTAGTTATTGAGATCCTCACGTTACTAAAACCTACATATCTGCATTGTGCTACTGATAAAAATGCACCAAGCTTGCCTTCTAGTTTTGAGCTTAGATAACGAATTTATTCTTTTAGGCTAATTTTTACCTAGAACATAACATTGTGTTCTGTATTCAAAGTATTTAGCATGTGCTCACGAAATTCTGTACGAAAGTAAACACTGTGCCAATGTATATTGCATTTTATAGGAAAGAGGTTAGTAAATACATCGAGTTTTGTGTGACACATCATAGTACTATGCACAGGAAAACCAGCCTATGATGCACATAATATTGTGTTCATGTAAGTTATTTATGAAATAGCTAAAATTGTGGAGTTTTTCAAAGTACTGTTTTTTCCGAACAATTTAAATTTCATATAATCCATACGTTTTTTATAGTGACTTTGAATGCATGTGTGCATATTAGTAAATTTAACGCTCTCACTGACAAGCCCGTCTATAGACGTCCCCTAAGCTCCAGGTTTCACTGCAGTGCAAGCAAAAATTAAAATGATATAACTCAGTTGATTTAATGGATTTTTAATACATTGTGCAATGATTAACACACTCAAGGATAACATTCATATTCGCAAATAAGATTTTTCCATAATTTTGAAAGAATCATATTTTTTTAGCAATTAAAACAAAATGCTGAGAAAACAACATTATAATTTTGCCCTTTAGCAAGACCGTCAGAGGGTTAAATACATGTACACATATAATTTTTCCTTTTCATTTGAAATAAGATCCAGACTCAAAGCATATACACACAGGATGTAGGCTCAGAGCCCCAAATATGTAGGTATAATTTACAAAGTTCTATCTAAGGTAGCAAGATATGAATACTAGATTATGAAAAAAAAAAATTCTTGTTTTAAATAATGATCTGTTTTGTGAACTGTATTTTTAAACTATTATATGTAAATTTCTCATCCTGTTTTTTAGAAACAAAAGTGTCTTATTTATGGCATTATAAAAGAAAAAAAGACCTAACTATGATTACATTTAAAAATATGTAAGAAACACATGCATAAAAATTATTTTGTCTATTGCATATTATATATATATTTAGAGACTTTCTGTCAAGCCTACGCCAAGAGCCTCCAATTATAGTAGTTGGGAATTAGTAAGATTTAAAATAATAATAAGTTTATCATAAAGATGCATACTATGTATAATGTATTCAAGAAAACTATTAGACTGCAGCTTTTTAAACAATTTTTCAAATACTTGAACTAATTTTAATTCAGATTCCTGCTCGGAATAAAGATTTGTATTTTACTGGTTAAAGGTTGCTTCGAAAACCAATTATTTATTACATATTTATTGGACATTTCAAAATGTTTTTCTCTGATGTGATAAACTGAAAAATATATGGACATTTTTTTTAAAGACTGTAAAGAAAAAAAACTGACAACAGGGATGTAAGACCTGCGCCAATTGCACCAGACTGCGCCGAAACCGCATTTCTGCGCCAAACTGCTACAAAACAGCTAATTTTTTCAATTTTGAGCCAAATCTGCGCCAAAAGGCACTTAGTGCCAAAACGAAATTTAGCGTGATTTCGTCGATCCAGGAAACAACAACAAATGACTTTTTTAAGCTGTTAATTTCGTCAAAAAAAAACAAAGAAACATTGCAAAAAATCTCGAAAAACGCGCAAATTTAACCGAAAAATTGCGAAAAACATGCGCATTCGGTCACGAAAAACACGCGGTGTTTTGTGGAGTTTTATCGTAGCTCCGCAAACGACTGTAAGTTGTTTTTCCCTCGAGTCAATTCTACGTTCATTTTCATCGCAGCCGATCGCAGAGTTCGAAGCGGTACGCCATGTGACGTGCAGCACGCGCGTTGGGCGATACGAATGAGAGCTGCCGTAATATGTTTATTCCCAATTAATGGGAGTTCGCCTCCTATGTCAAGTGTGATTCTCGTCCGAAATTTCCGAAAATTTAAGGCATCCTCTTCGAAAAATTTAAAACTGGGTTATCAGTTCCACATAGTTTCAAACTTATACGGTTTTGGGCGCGGAAAAAACAATCGCGGAGAAATGCAAATTTCGTGAAAGGATCGCCGAAAAAGCACACATTTCGTCAACATTTCGAGGAGAAACGACGATTTCGCAATGTTTTGTCAACGAACTTTCTCAAAAGATCGCTGAAAAACGCGAATTTCCTCTGCGGATTGCGAAAATCGGCAATTTCACCAAATATGGCAGATAAAACGCTGATTTTGTTTGAAGACTACGGAAAAAGGTCGATTTCCTCTAAAGATTGCGGATATAACGCCGATTTCGTTAAAAGATCGGGGAAAAAACGCCATTTTCGATAAAAGATCGCTTAAAAATATTTTGCCTAAGGATCATTGAAAAAAACCCCGCTGATTTCATGAAAAGATCACGGAAAAAACGCCGATTTCGTCAAAAGATCGTGGGGATAAAACGCCGTTTTCAAGAAAAGATCGCGTAAAAATGCAAATTTTGTCTAAAGATCGTCGAAAAAACGCCGATTTCATAAAAAAAAACACACGGGAAAACGCCGATTTCGACAAAAGATCGCAATAAATCGTCGATTTCTCTAAAATATTGCAGATAAATCGCTGATTTCGTCTGAAGATCGCGGAGGGGGGGGGGAACCCGCGGAATTCCCCCGCCACCGATTTCCGAAAATGCGATGTGAATTTCCGAAAAAGTTTTTTCACTCAGAATCGCCCCTGTCTTATGTATTGTGCATATTTTCTGTAAATTAAGTATCTTCCTGTTCTGTGTCTTTCCCGTGTCGGTAGTGAATTATTTCGCTCCTCGGCAAATCCTGCCGATAGACGGCAAAACCGAAAGCAGAATGAAAGCGCGTACGAAAATCCGCTACATGTTTGTCAAACAATTACAAAAATAAATAAATAAATGAATAAATAGAATTTTCTCAAAAAATTGCTATTTCGTCAAAAAATGAACAAAAAACGCAGCCAAAGGAAAACAGTGTTGAATTCACTTTCCTCCAGGAGGGACTTCTGTAGCTCCGCGGGGGACATGATAGACTTCCGGGGGGCGGGGGGGGGTTGCACCCATTGAAAACCCAAAATCTCAACATTTCCGGGGGGAACATTTCATTGCTCCTGGGGGTGGATGTCCCCCCCCCCCCCCCACGGGGCACCACCTGAATTCAACACTGAAGGAAAAGACCGTAAATCTCGGCAAAAAACCGGTAACAATGTTCGAATTTCATCGAAAAATCGCGGAAAACACTCGAATTTTGTCAAAGGATCTCGAAAATTCGAATTTCACCAATAATAGATCGTGAAAAACACTCGAATTTCATTAATAGATCATGAAAATTTTGTCTATAGATCGTGAAAGTGTGCATATTTTATCGAAAAATCACGAAAAAAAACACGAATTTCATCAAAGGATCGCGAGAAAAATCTGAGTTTTGCTAAAGGATCGTTATTAATATAAAAAAGAGTGAACAAAACACAGCCAAAAGACAAATTTTGTCAAAAAAATCGCGATAAACACGCAAATTTTTATTGAAAGATCGCGAAAAGTACTTGAATTTCGTCAATATATCGCGTAAAACACTCGAATTTCACCAATAGTTAGTGAAAACATTCGAATTTCATCAATAGATCGCAAAAAAACGCAAATTTCGACTATAGATCGTGAAAAACACGCAAATTTTATCGAAAAATCACGAAAAACACTCGAATTCCATCAAAGGATCGCGAGAAAAACCTGAGTTTTGCTAAAGAATCGTTAATATCATAAAAAAAGAGAATAAAACACAGCCAGAAAATCATGAATAAAAAGTTAATTTCTGTGAAAGATCGCGAAAAAAACTCACATTTCTGTAAAGGATCCCGAAAAACAAGCGTATTTCGTCAAAAAATGAACAGCAAAAAACCCGCAAATTTCTCTAAAGGATTCTGAAAAACATGCGAATTTCGAGTCAAAGGTTATCTAACTTCGTCACACACACAAAAAAAAAAAAAAAAAAAAAAAAAAAAAAAAAATACGGTCAAAAAATCGTGAAAAAAAAAAAAAAATGTTAATTTCTTTAAAAGATCGTGTGAAAAAAACTCGAAAATTTCATCAAAAGGATCGTAAAATCCATAAATTTCGTCAAAAGATCTCGGAAAACATACTAATTTCATCAAAAGGTCCTAAATAAACCCGCAAATCTAGTTAAAAAACTAACAAACACGGTCAAAAGTTTGTGAAAAGGCGTGAATTACGTTAAAAGATCGCTAAAAACCGCAAATTTCATCAAAAGGTCTGAAAAGTGTGGAGAAATTTAATCTGAGTATTTATTCTTTCAAATGTAAAAATATTTTTCAAGATAGCAATTATTGTAATTGTTAAGAGTTTATTAGCATTAGAATATTTCAATCTGCTCCTAAAAAGCTTTTGTTGCTACAAAATTATATTTTTGCTGCTACAAAATCTGACATTTACTGCTACAAAATCTGATTTTTGCTGCTGCAAAAATAGATTTTACTGCTCCAAAATTCGATTTTTGCTGCTCCAAAGTTGCTACAAAATGGCTTTAGTGCACTTTCATCCCTGTGACAATAACTGTTTGTTATAAGTTTTTCTTGGGACAATTTTAGCTCAACAAATTGTGTAAAAAATGATTAATTATGATTGTTCTCTCAACATGAATTCTGCGATATTGTCTTTACATCCAACTAAATAACAGTAATTCCAGTGCAATACTTTTATTTGGAAACAAAATTTATGACACTTATAATTGTTAAACTCAATAATATAGATCTCCTGCAATTCTGTTAAATAAGAAACCAGTATTATTTTGTTAATAATTTTAACAACAAATTTTTATCTATACAATCTTTATAAATTGTTATTTTAAATAGGCATTACAATGCTCTATTTTGCATGCATTCTTTATCAGAGAGTGTGCCAAGCATTATCCCTATAGTCTTGTAATAAATCATCATTGATGAAAGGTAACATTTAATTTTCATAGGCTGGTTATCCCTACTTTATAGCAACATAGGCAACTAAAGCTCAGTTAGCAATATTTGTTATGTTACACATTCATAATCTTTACTTTTTTATCTGTGTTGTAATTATGAGTTTTACCAAAATACTATGTTTTGTTTTTTTTACTTCTTATTAACACTAGAAAGTTAATGTTGCATTTTAATTTTATTAGAATGCTTTTATTGCTTTGAAAAAATTAGCTAGCATATTATGTTAGAACAAGTTCACTGTGCATCCTAGAGTGCTATTTATTCTTAGATTTAAATAAATAAATAAATAAATAGGGGGATTGAGAATCTAATCTTGCATAGTTAAAGCATAATGCAGTACTATGTTCCCTAATGCATAATAAGATTTTGAGAAATGTTTTATTTAAAAGGATGTTCTTTAAACCACACAAGGGTAATTGTAATAAAGCTGTTCTCATCTTCTGACTAACTGTTTTCATGAAATTTTTTAAGACATTTGAGCTTTGTAGATGCTTCTATTCAAAAGCTGAAAAATCAAACAGCTTTTTAATAAATGAAAATGATTACTCAGGAAATGCTGTCCAAGTTGTCTTTTATTCAAGGTTGTCATGAAACAAGAATCTCTTATAAGTCAAGATGTAATATATTTATTTTTAAAAAATTAAAAAGGGTATTCAAATCCCTTTAAATCTATCAATAATTCAACTTACCAATTTCATTCTTTTACAGTTAAAAATAGACTTATAAATGTGTCAGAAAGTTTCACAGAGTAAGTTAAAAAAAGTACAGAAAAATGTCTTTAAAAAAGAAAGAAAAGAAATCAAGGCATATCAACTAATGATCAACCTTGTTTTCTAATAAAGATACATTTTTTATTGAAAAAATCTTTTCAGGTTTAAGTTATTGCCCATTGTTTTGAGAATTTGGTTATAATTAGGAATTAGTGAGCAAATGTTTAGTATAATACTAAAATACATTATAAAAATCTTTGTTGCAATAAGTAAAACTCTGATATAACAAGCAAAAATCCACTGACTGGCAAATATATTCAATTTTTTATCATAATTTTTCTTAAAGAAAACATGCCACTTTATAATACATCTATACCATTTCTAAAAATGGTTGAGATGAGAAGAATAATGAAACATTATCCTATTTTCTGACATGTTCAGTAGCTTTAAATTGAAGCATAAACTTTCAAAATTTCTTATAAGCAAAGAGGAAAGGTAATACTTTCTATGCAATGAGCTTAATTAGATGGAAAAGTAGATTTAAAAAATTAGAATAAGATAAGGTTTTTAAAAACAATCTGCTAATAATGATAAATAGATAGTAAGAATTATTCCTGATCTTTTTTCTGTGATTTTGTTTGTTATTCATTTAAAAATAATATTACAAGGTTAAAATTAAACATTGCTCTGTAATTACTAATTTAATTGCACACTTTTAATTAAAGTATTTAAAAGAACTTCTACAAGTGTGATAACTGTAGCTTATGAATTAAACTTTGATATATAATTTTATTTCTACATAGAACTTAAACTCAGTTATTGCAAAAACTTAATTTATGGATCCTTTTCATCCTCTTTATAACAAAATTCAGTTGTATTGTCAAGGCGCAGATCGTTGAATACTGCAAATAATCTGCACATTTTGTCCCTCTTTAAAAACAGAAAAAAAAGTTTGAAAATCAATTTTAAGATTTAAAAATATTTTGTTATATTTATTGGTATTAGATCAGTACAGAGTGTTTCTAAAGTCCCGGACCCATTTTGATGTTTAATAACTCGTAAAATAAGATTAAAATTAATAACATACATGGTTAGATAGACTCAAAAAGTTTCATGACCCTTGTCAATGAACTTCCACATGTGCCTCCTTCATCGCACAGAGAATATAAAGTCGATAGTCTGTGGATGCCGACATGCTTGCCGCTACCTGGCGTGAAATTGACTATCGACTTGATATTCTCCGTGCGACAAAGGAGGCACACATGGAAGTTCATTGACGAGGGTCATGAAACTTTTTGAGTCTATCTAACCATTTATGTTATTAATTTTAATCTTATTTTATGAATTATTAAACATCAAAATGGGTCCGAGACTTTATAAACACCCTGTATTTAATTAAAAAAATTTCTATAAAGATTGTTATTAAATTACTGTCCGATACTTAGCATACTTTTATTTGCTTAGAAATAAACAAGAGTGCAAGTTTATCTGCAAATTTATAGGGTGCTGTTAAAATGTTGATTTTTTTTTTCTTTCATTAAAACAATACAAATTATAAGTAGGAGATTGTGGTTATTTTCTTTCTAGTGTTAATAATTTTGTACAATTTTAACTGAAAAATCTTCATTATGTTTGACTTATGGTATTTGATTCTGTGTAATGTTCATGTCTATTCTTTTAAAAGCCCTCTCGTAAATATTGACTTTGTTATGCAGGTGCTGTATGAAAATAATTTTAATTATTTATTTTGTTTGTATATGTACTTGTTTATATCTAGACAATTTCATGTCAAGACAGTTGATCTTATTTATGTTAATGTATATTTTTTTGTTTATTTATTTATCAAATTGATTTTACAAAATCTGAAGCCCTTTATAATTTATATTTGAATTTTGCAGCAAAAATTATTTGAGACAGAAAACTTAAGCAACATACAAGTAAAAAATTTTACTTTGTTGAAATTTTTGTTATACATTGTAGTAATATATTTTGCCTTTATATTTTGAGAATGCTTCTGTAATAATAAGAGAAAATCATTTTTTATTTAATTATAATGTACATCAACATTGATTTTAGAATAATGGATTTTAATGATACTAATAATATATAATGACCACATAGTGTAAAATATCAAAATAATAATAATAATTACTATGAAATTGATAGTCACATGCTGTTTAATTGCTTGCAATCTATTGCATTTTTTTCTTTCTTTAAACACAGATTGATTAGTATTTCATAATATAATTGTATTATGAATTTATAATATCTAATAATATTATAAATTCATATTGCATCACATTTTGAATTTTCATATTCGTTTGAGAATCATCATTTATGTAAGAAAATTCACTCATTTATGTCCACTTTTGTTTCATAATAATATATATATATATACATGAAATCTTTATGTATCATAGATTTTTGGCATGAAGTTCTGGAAATGTCATAATATGTATTTATTGAAAATCAGCATTTACAGAATGTGTTTAATTACACATTTTCTCAATTAAACCTTAATTTTATGTTAATATTAAAACCACTTAATTTTAGTTCTGTTTGATTGGGAAGTTTATGTAATATATAATTTAACATTTGCATTTATTTCGATACTTCCTTGATATACCAGCTTCCATGAACATGTAACAAATTAAATAATAATTAAAAAAAAAAAACTAATAATAAGGAATAAAAAATATGCCAATATATCTATTCAAAATAAATAAATGTTTTTCCCTTTTTATGAAGTAATGATACATTGGGATTTGAACCGGGGATATCTTGGCTGAAACTACCAATGCTGATCCTAGCCATCCTGGATGAATTTGGATGACTAATTCACTGAACTAACCTATAATGATCACAGCATCTGTCTGATATCTGAATCAGCTGAATAGATTTTGATTTAATCTTTTGATTTATTCTGTTGAGCTAACTCAGATATTAGACCAAATGTTGTGTAAAGATTATTAAAGGTTAGTTGGGTGAATTAGTCCTTTAGATTAGTCAAAGATGGCTTAATTGGTAAAGCATTGGTGGTTTCAGCCAAAACATCCCTGATTCGAATACTGGCATAGACTTTTTCTTGGAAATTTACAAATGTTATGATTTATTTATCAATTGAATAATAGTTTTAAAAATTAATCTAATATGAAGAAATAATCAGTTAGACATAAATATATAGTTAATAGTAAAAATATTCATTTGAATTAACTGTAAGAAAAATTTCTCTAAAATTACTTGCGAGTCTTATCGATGATGCAAACAAAAAATCTATTTATTTTTTAAAATTAATCTCACCAATTGAGTCAAAATATGATAACTGAAAACCTTTGCTGTGTTAAGAATTGTTTATTTAAATCTCTTAATTAGAATTTTAGTTAATTTTTTTCAAGACTACTTATGAATAAAACTCTAAAAATTAAGAAGAAAGAGAAAATAGATTTTAATATGACAATTTGCTGGTCTGAAATTTGAATTCAAAACTTTAACTATGGTTTTCTCTGTTCTGGGATTTTAGGAGTTATGTTATGATGATCTGCAGCTGCCAATATACTATTAGTTAAGGAATTTTATATCTGTTGATATTATTATAGATAATCTTGCTTTTTTAACTCAAAATATAAGATCTAACTAATGTATTTAGACTTGTTTAAATTTACAATTTTAAACAACTGAAAATAAATCCAAGTATTAGGCACTTAATCTGTTATGTCTATAATGAATAGGATAAGCATACTATATTGTAAAACCTGAATCAAACATTCTTTAAATCAGTGTGAATGTATTATTGATTCTATTTAGATATAAAAATGATCTTTACAAGATCTTTTTTTAGACATGGAGCTCTGCATTTATAGAGGTCTCCACAAAACTCTTTTCTACCTTTAAAAAAGAAACCTGAAAGTTTCAGAAAGTTTCTCACTTTGTCCTCATGCTTGGGGGGGGGGGGGGGGGGGGAATGGACATTTGTGAGGAAGGTAATGCACAAACTTAATGTTTATCTTATTTCAAAAAATAAATAAAAACATTCATTACAATAAGGAAGTATCTTTAAATAAATATAATGTTAATAATTATTATTTATAAATTTCATAATTTTATTATCATAAATTATCTATACTTATAGAAATGTTGGTATATTTTATTTGCTACTTTTAAATTTGGATTACAGTGGCTACAATAATAGTACTTTTATGATAACCTCAGGGACCACTTGCTGTGTAGTTAAAAATTATCTTCTAATTGTTTTTTTTTTCTCTGTTTATTATTTATTTTTGTATTTATTCCAAACTATTTTTATTATAAATGATTGTTGTAAATGGGCTTTGGTAGACTGAAACTTGTGATACATATTGTATAGTTATTGTTACATGTTTTGTCCAATAAAATAATAACATTAATATTTCAGTGTTGTACTTATTCATTTGTTTTTTTATTACACCTTTGTTGCTGGTATTTAGTTATTTAGTACTGGTTGATTTTGAAAGCCGTGACTAGCACTGTGGGACAATTCTACTATCCAAACGAGTATTGTGCTGAAATGGATATTTTCTTAAATTCTACTTAGGCATTCACTTGTAGGTTTTCATTAAATTTGGCACTCACTTATTTGTTATTAGCTCACAAGCTAACTTATGTACTTGCACATTCTATATATATATGTACGTAATGTAAAGTGATAACTCACGATAAAAAAATATCTGATTTGCTTTGAATTTTGAATATAGGTTTCTTGTGATAAGGCACTTCCTTGATTAGTTTTAAGATTTCATTGGATAAGTGTAAAGGAGGGGGGGGGGCAATTCTTTTCTTAATACATATAGAAGAGTTTTATAAGTTGAATTATCAAATTTCATTGAAATTTCAGATATGGGATCATTCTGATGAGGCCCCTACATGATTAGTGGTGTTTATTGGTTAAGTATAAAAGGGGGGATAGTGGTATCCCCCCTTTCCCTTAATTTAGGTGAATAGGTTTTTTATGCAGAATTACCAATTTGCTTCAAATTTTGAATATAGATTTATTGTGATAATGCACTTTCCTGATTAGTTTTGAAAGTTCAGTGGATAAGTATAAATGGGGAAGGGGGGCTAATACCGCTTCTTAATATAGATAAATGTTGAATTATTAGATTTCATTTAGATTTTAGATATAGGATAATTCTGATAAGGCGCATCCATGATTAGTTAAGTATAGACGAGGGGAATAAGGGGTAAACTAAATAATATATAAATAAGGGCCCCTTAATTTAGGTAAATGATTTTTTTGCATGGAATTTACAGATTTGTTTCAAATTATGAGTAAGTTCATATTGATAAGGCACTTCCCTGATTTGTTTTGGGTATTCATTTTTTATGTATAAAGAGGGATCTAGGGGTTACCCCCTCTTAATTTAGGTACATGAGTTTTTCATACAGAATTAACCAATTTGCTTTAATTTTTGGATACAGGTTCAAAATTGAATAATGCCATTCAATTTTGTGATTAAGAAGCAGAAAAAAATAATTGTAGCTCATTCTACAAAAGAGTCAGTTAACCCTTTCCGGTATGGGAAAATTCTGTTAGTAAAATCAGAAATGATCGATTGTCACTGGAATTTACAAAATACTTTTTTAGAAATTAAGAATCCCTTAATTTAAGCTTCCATTGTAAAAGCAAAATTTTATTAAAATATTATTGGTGCCATTTGCAAGTTTGGAATTAAAATTAGGTATCCCGAACTGGGCACAGTGTACCGGAAAGAGTTAAATTGCCAGAGTTTCTGGTGTTATTATTCAAAAAAATTGCTGGGAAGCAGCGGATGAGAGAGATTCTGTTTTTTGTTTCCCTAAAAACAAAATTTAAAAAAAATGTCCTTGATAAAACAATTATAGATGAATTCGAATGCAGCGTTATTGGGTGAACTGTACATTTAAAGACACATTTTGAAATTCATAGGTATGTTTTAACAAATTAGATTTTTTATTGTAATTTGTAAAAAAAAAAAAAAAATCAAACAAATACATGTTTTTTTTTTCATTGCAAAAGTCAAAAATATTGTATTACTTTTTTAAATTTTAAATGTTTTCGATTTTTATAAGTGTTAACTACAAAAACGTTTTCTCATAAATTGATATTTTTCCCCCAAATGTGCATTGTTAAAGAATGCAGCTAAACAAACTTAGCTCACTTCTATCTATCTATCTTTTATATTATAAAGGCTAAACGTATCTGTGCATAACACATACGTCATTTTGCGTATGGCAATACTTTGAAATTTGAGATGAAATTTCGGTTTTGCAATTTTTCTTACTGCAATTTCCCAAACCTCTCAATATCGCAGATTTTCAATTTTTACACCGGCGTATAGGAAAAAATATGTACTTTTAAATGCATTTTATTTGAAAATTGTATCTTAATTTATTTTTGAAATATTCATTTTTTTTTTTTTTTTTTTTTTTTTTTTAGTTTTTAGTATCATTTTTTTTTAATTGTGGAGCAGAATTACTCCACTTCTATTAAAAGCAAAAGGGGATACAGTAAAACCCCGATAATTCGGATTAATTGGGACCGGACCCAATCCGGAATATCGAAAATCCGGATTATCCGGAGAATTAGAAAAAATGAAATAAAATATAACCTACTAACAGAAAGTCACCTTTATGTTAAACTTATTGAATATTTGTAGACAGTAATAATGTTTACTTTGCTTAATTATTCCGAAAATATGTCAGAAAAAGTTTTTTTTTTATTTAGAATACGACGATGAAACAAGTTAATATGGAAATTAGTCAATCGCTTCTCAAATTTGAAAAAAAAAAAAAATGAACAAACCGATCCGAATTATCCGGAGATCCGGATTATCGGGGTCCGAATTAGCGGGTTTCTACTGTAATTGTATCTTTATGTTGTCATTTCCTCTTTAAAAGGGGAAAAAAATTATTTTAGTAAAGTCTTGTTTCACCAATATCGTCTGTTATAAAACCCGGTTATTTTTGGTTTCATTTACACTTAAAAAAATATATATAAAGTTAGTATCTGTTTTATCTAGACTTCCAATTTGAATCAAAATTATCAAATCAAAATATCAATTTTTTAAAAAGGTGAATACAGATATAAAAGGTGCATATGTGAATTTTGATATGGTGAAAATGAGGTGTTGAGAAATTAGATTTCACTGGCCACAAATTCTATAGATCAAAATAATTTTTTTTTTTTTTTTTAATACTAGCATAAGGGCCATAATTGATAACTTTACCATAGTAACATTTATATTTATTATTTTTTAATACTTTATTATTTTTTACTGATTACATGTACTATTAAAGTTTAATTTTAACAATTTCTACAACTGAGTTTGATAGAAACAATATTTTATTAACTTTCAGTTAAATATCATTTGTTTAAAAGTATGACTTACCAATATAAGGTGCATTTTTTATTGTAACTAATTATGTAGGTTTATTATAAATCAATGAAACATTTTCTTTCGTCGAAATTCGACGGGTTCTACCTTGTTTTTATAAAATCAAAACAGACCTGATGCATGCACAAAAGTGCAGAGGTTTTTTACTTTCCAAAAACAAACCGTATATGAGGACCTCAGAAGCCAAGGAATGTAAGCTGAGTTCAAAGATAATTGACGTGAAATTTGAACATTAATAAAAATTGACTAAATTGAAATGGGAACTGCCGGCTGTTTAATTGTGATTTTTGAACTCTTAATTCAATAACAATGAAAATCAGAGTACAATTTTCTTTAAATTTATAATTAATCATTATTGATTATTATTCGGCAAAAGTGGCTAATCTCTAAAATGCCGAACATAATCAGAAAATCACTTATGTTTCATAGCCTGATTAAAAATAAAAATCATACTTGTGTTTTATAATCTATTCTTAACGCATGATTTTTCTTATTTATTTAAAGCTAATCAGGCTTTGGTGATTTTTGTGAAAACTGCTGAAATCGCAACTTGTGTTTAGATCTATAAAAAAAAATTCCGTAGCATACATAAATAGATATTTAATATAGCTCAATTCAAATTCTACATAAAAAAATTTTCATGTACCAGAAAAATCATAACAGTTAAAGAAAATACTGAAATTTCAAAAAATAATTTTAATCACATTTTCATTAATAAATCTTTATTAATGTTCAGTTTCAAAAATATTCTTTGTTCACTTACGATATATTATATTTATTATCTTATATATCCACACTAACTGGAACTGTTTTAATAATAACAGTGATTATTTATAGTAATTTAAGTTTTTTCCCTAACTCTAAATTTAATTTCTACTATTATTCTGATAACCAAAGCTTAACTGTATTTTTTTCCCCCAAAAGTTTCACTCCAAATTTAATCTAGATTTACAATTTTAACAATGATGAAGATATTTTATGAAACTTTTTAACATATCTTTCCTTTATAACATCATTTCTTTGTGTGATGAGGTTATTGGAAGTGTATTATAATTTGGTACAAGAGTTACATTGCAAATTATGGAATGTCTAGCTCAATGTTGTTTAGACACAAATAATGGTCCTTTCCAGCACTTCTCACGAGTTTAACACATTTCACAGAAATAAATGTAAATTTGTGGAAAATATCATTATAGGGTACTTCTAGGTTATCCCGTCGACCAATTTCGCCAAATTATACAAACCGCTAAACTAATAGCCAAATTATACTTATTGACATAATTTTTATTTTAAATAACGAAAAAAAAAAACCCAAATAATTATCAGAATATTAATAAAAATATTAATAAAAAGTCGAAATAAAAATCACTTAATGACGTTTTAAACACGTGAATCGCATTGAATGTGACATTCACGATCACCCATTATTGGCATTTAATCTTATAGTTTGGCGATAATTTTTTGGTCTTCGGGATAACCTAGAAGTACCCATTATAGTAATATTCATTACTTTTTGTAAATTCAGATTCGACTTAAAGTGAGATCAGTGGCGGGTCCAAGGGAGAGTTCATGAGTGTCATGACCCCCTTCCCCTAAAGAGGAACGAAGAAAAATTTTAAAGAATGTTTTAGATATGAAATATATATTAAATTGTTTCAAATTTACCTTTTTCTCATCAATGATAATTTTAAGTAATCTAAGTAGTAAGTAATGTCAGACACATCTATGAAGTCATTTTTTTTTTTTTTTTTTTTTTTTTTTTTATCTCGGATACAAAATATTTGAAAGTGAACTTATTCAGGACAATTCTGATTGATTAACGTTTTCCGAAACCGGTTCCGAAAGTGAAAGTAACTTTATAGAAAATACCTGCGACCAAAATCGAAAAAGTAATCAAGGAGCGATCTTGAAAGGGACTTCAGCTCTCCAATGTAAAATATATCATTTAAAAATGTCAAAATGCGAAAGAGTTATTAGAAAAATGCCTTCCCATAGGAATAACATTAGCTCGCGAGTATCTTCACGGGCAGGGACATGACCCCCTCCCCTTAGGGGGAGGGGGTCATGAGAACGAAGAACGAAGAAAAATTTTAAAGGATGTTTTAGATATGAAATATATATTAAATTGTTTCAAATTTACCTTTTTCTCATCAATGATAATTTTAAGTAATCTAAGTAGTAAGTAATTTCAGACACATCTATGAAGTCTTTTTATCTCGGATACAAAATATTTGAAAGTGAACTTATTCAGGACAATTCTGATTGATTAACGTTTTCCGAAACCGGTTCCGAAAGTGAAAGTAACTTTATAGAAAATACCTGCGACCAAAATCAAAAAAAGTAATCAAGAAGCGATCTTGAAAGGGACTTCAGCTATCCAATGCAAAATATATTATTTAAAAATGTCAAAATGCGAAAGAGTTATTAGGAAAATGCCTTCCCATAGGAATAACATTAGCTCGCGAGTGTCTTCACGGGCAGGGACAGGGTCCTTAAGCAACATTTCTGCACTTTAAATATTAAATATATATTTTTTTTCCTTTAACGTCTAAACGTTACAAGGGAAAGAAAGAAAAAGGGACGGGGCTCCATTGGGGAATATTTATTATTATTATTTTGCCTAGCACTCTTTCTAAGCAAAAATAATCTATTTCGAAGATTAGAAGAAATCTGCCACAAAGATTGTTGTTTTAAAGTAATGATTGATCTAAAAAAATTTGCTAAATGGCAACCCCTTTTCTACTTTGAGAATATGGCACAAAATAATAATAAAGTAGATAGTAACGTTTGACTAACTCTAGTTTGGGCTCTGAGGGAAAAATAAATCGAAATTTACGCTGTAAAAAATGTTTAATTACACATTACGTTATTAGTCTTTCACTATGTCACTAGATAGCAGCACTATAGTTTTTGAGCTACCAATTTTAATTTGTCTTTTAATATGCCTTTATGTAGTTAAATCCGAAAATATACATATATTGATCATAATTTAAACAATATTTTAACCAAATCTTTGTAAATTTAAATAATTGCTATCTTTTATTGTATTTTTCATTAACTAGACCCTTAACTTGATCTTTATTAGTTTAAACCATTTACACAAGATAGCAGCACTAAAGTTTTGAACTATTACTGCAAAATGATTTTTATCTCCATGTGTATACAGATTTCAGTACTTAGATCGGCTGATCTAGCTCAAATTCCAAGTACAGTAAAACCCCGATAGTTCGGATTAAATGGGACCAGGCCGAATCCGGATTATCCGGAGAATTAGAAAAAAATGAAATAAAACAAAAGCATACTTACAGAAATCACCTTTATGTTTAACTGATTGATTATTTACAGACAGTAAAAATGTTTCCTTTCTAAAAAAAAGTTTGTAATTTTTTGCTGTGCCAGTTTTCTGTACCTTTTGCGAGCCGTACGGTCACGCATCCGCTTGAGCATACGTAGTTCGTTGGGTGTAGTCTAAATATGAGTTTAAATAAGAAAGCTTAAGGTATTCTTCCGAAAAGATTTCAGAAAAAAAGTTTTTTTTTATTCAGAATACGATGATTAAACAAGTTAATGTTATGGAGAATAGCCAAATCGCTTCTCAAACTTGAAAAAAAAATGTCCAAACCGATCCGGATTTACGGGGTCCGAATTTGCGGGGTTCTACTGTAATACAATCTAGACTTTTATTATAGAGATATAAAGTTTGTTTATTTGTATAGGGTAATTTCTGAAACTACCGAAACGATTTCAAAAGTTATGGTACCGAAATGATGGTGTTCGCCCCGAAACAAACATAGACTATATCTTATGTCGATGTCACTAACTTATAAGGTGTGCATGTGCAGTAGCAAATAACGTGCGAAAAATGCGATTATTGTTACACTGAATTGCCTTGAAACATGAAATTTGGCAGGTTAATTACAATCGAAATTTAAAAAGGATGAACATGCGCGAAAAGCGTTCTAAAAACGTTCGAAATTGCGATTTTCTGTACTTATATTATAAAGAGGTAAAGTTTGTTTATTTGTAGGGGGTAATCTCTGGAACTATCGAACCGATTTCAAAGTAATGGTACCAAAATGATGGTGTTCTCCCCGAAACAAACATAGGCTATATTTTATGTCGATGCCACTAACCTACAGGGGAGGCAGGAGCAAAAAATGCTCTAAAAATGCAATTTTTGTATTACTGAAGGGCCTAAAAACATGAAATTTGGCATGTTAATTATTTATAAGATAAAAATGATCTCTAAAATTTTTTTTCTAAAAAATAGGAAATTTAAAAGGGATGAAAATGCACGAAAAGCGTTCTAAAAACGTTCGAAATTGCAATTTTTTAACAATCTTGGGAAGTAATGAACCGATTTAAAAAATAAGGATGTCAAAATGATGGTGGCCGTCCTTGCTCTAATACAGGTTATCTCTTATATCAGTGTCACTGCCCCCCAAAAAGTGCAGGAGCAAAAAAGTTCTAAAAATCCAAGATTTGTGTTACTGAAGGGCTTAGAAATATAAAATTTTGCATGTTAATTACTTATAAGATATCAATGATCTTTAAAAATATTTCCCCAAAAATACGAAATTTTTAAATGGTGAAAATGCGCACTAAAGCACCCAGAAAAACATTCTAAATGGCGATTTTTATATAACCTCAAGAGGTACCAAACAGTTAAAAAAAATAATGGTGGCAAAATTATAGTCACAGCCCTTGCTTTTATATAGGCTCTATTTTATGTCGATGTCACTATGTCACCCCGCGTTGCAAAAAAAAAAAAAAAAAAAAAAAAAAAAAAAAAAAAAAAAGTTATAAATTGCGTTTTTTTTTTTTTTTTTTTTTTTTTTTGTTACGGGAGGGCATGAAATTTGGCACGGTAGTTACTTATAAGAAACATTTCCTAAAAGAAAGATCGGAAGGATATATGAATACAGCCATAAAATTATTTTAGAGAAATTATTTCATTATATCGCTCAGATGTTCCAATTAAATAAAAGAGTATTTTCTGAATTAAAATATTGGTAGGAAATTTGAAAGCTCTGCATCTTTGAAGCTTGAAGATGACCGCATGAGGATTAATTTTTTTTATCCGAAAATGCTCCAATGGTACAGGAATTTCGGAATAAAATTCTGCTTTAATAATTTTCGCGAAGAAAGCTTTTACTTATTTTTAAAAGAGTTGCTCATAAACTCTGGTATCATTCAATCATCTCCTGATTTTTGCCACAGAATTACACTCTTACAACGAAAGAGCTGATTTGGCTTCTCATGAAAGAGCTGTAATTTTTTTCGAACATAAAAGAGTTGTTTTTCAAACGATTAAATCTTCTTGATCTAAATTGGTTATTTAAATAGCTCAACTTCATTTAAATTGGTTAAAACTCGAGTTATTTCAACTCTTTTTTGAGAAGCTGCCTTTCAACATTGAGATGAGTGGATTTCAGCTCAACTTGAGCTATTTTGTGGCTGACTTTTTAAGAGAGTACCTTGTCCCATGAAAGGGTTGTACATTGTAGATTTTGTTTAAAAACCTTCGCGAAGAGCCAGATATATAAAATGTTATACAGTGCTGGAAAAAACTTTAAAATCCCCAACAAAAACAGTAAATGAGTTTAACGAATAAAGAATATCATTACGAAATTATACACATAAAGTTATGTAAGATTCGTTTATTTTATATTAAAATACCATGTTTTAAAAAGTAAACAAAAATTAATTTCTACAAAACAAGCTTGGTAGATAAAAGTTTATGACCAGTATATTTAAAATTTAAATTACACATGTAAATGATTTGTACATTAATTTTTAGTACTTTGTTTGTTTCCCCTTAATATTGATGGCTTCTGAAAAATGCTTTGGAAAAGATTTAGATAGGTTTTTACATGTGAAAATGGGTATTTATTACTGCACTAAATGGCCAAAGCTGACCGGCTACTTGTGATTTTAGACATTTTGTTTAATATCACGAAAAATACACGAGGAATTATCCTGAAACTCTAAATGTGTAAACATAATAGTGCAAGTCATACATTTCCGTGAAGATTTTATTTCCGAAATTCCAAAGGAAACCGTCAACAAATCGAAAAGAACGAATATTTTTTGGATAACCCTGTCAAAACTAATGAAGCAAAAGCGTTCAACTGTAGATTATGATTATGTGGCTTATTGTAATAAACTGTGTTAATTTTAATGTGGTTAGCATGTATATTCGGAGAGAAAATAAAGTTTTTATAAAAAAAAGTCCCAAATTTTTCCAAGTTTTTTTACTTATAATATCCATTAATTTGTGTCAATATAGAATGCACAATATGGCACGTACTATACATGGATACAACCCCTCATTTTTTTTGGGGGGGGGGGGAGCTTTATTTTGAGAACAACGGATTTTGAGCTTATTCTATCAACGATCACATTCAGAATTTTCAAACTATGTTTTTGAAATTTCCACAAAAGTTGCTCCATACATTTAGGTAACACAATAGGCAAATGAAATTTTGATAGCGTTGACGCATGCACAGTGAAAATTTATTTCATAAAACTGCTCATTTTTCTAACAATTTTTATTAATTTTTAATTTTGATTACAGAGTATTGTGTATAATAATGTTAGTCATATTTTCTGAAAAGAACATTATTTTATATTAAGAAACCAGCAATTTATAAACAAAAGACTTTGAAAAATTTGGGCCTGTTTTTATAAAAACTTTATTTTTTCTACGAGTATATATGCTGTCCACACAAAAATAAACACGGTTTATTACTAAACCACTTAATCATAATCTACAGTTTGTACGCTTTTGCTACATTAGTTTTGACAGGTTTATTCAAAAGACATTTGTTCTTTTTCAATTTCTTGACCGTTGTCTATGGAGTTTCGAGAAAAAATCTTCACGGAAATGTTTGACCTGTATTATTATGTTTACATGCTTAGAATTTCAGGATAACTCCGCCATGTATTTTTCTAGATATTTGACAAAATGGCTACTTTTACTTTAACAATCGTATCAAACTGCTTTCTGTTGGCATAAACTCGATGAACCATGATTTTCCAATGTTCTCTATATGGAATTTTTGTCAAGATTCTCAACTGAAATCTCTTAAATTTTAATATTGTTTGCAGAAAATCAATCTGAAGTTGACACAGATTTGAGAATAAAAAACGTTATGTTAAAACAATGTCAGATTCTAATTCATAAGTTCATCTTTAAGGGAAAGATGGACATTAAAAATTTTTTTATATAATTTTGATCATAGAGATATGAAATTTTGTGCAAATAAACATTTTAAGAGAAGTATATCTTAAAAGAAATTTCCAATGTTATTATAATTTCTGTATTAAAAAAAAATTAAAATAAAATTTTAAAGTGTTCCAAGCGTCTTCATTTTTGAAATATTTCCTCAATTTTACATTTTAATAACTTTAAAAAATCGATACACAGATTTATTTTTAAATTATTTTTATCTTTTGAATAGTTAATTTTTTAGAGATTTTCATCAAAATTTTGCCTTTAATAGGAAAAAATCAAATTTAACTATCTTAATGAAGTCGAATTTCATAATGCATTCACAGTTCTGTTGAAAGCAGTATCAGTTTTCATTCTTATCAATTTCATGAATTTTGATAAAAAATTAAGTCGCATAGAGCATTTCAAAATCTTAAAACACTGAAAAATCAATTTTGAGAAAAACAGATTTAAAATAATATTAAAGGGTAAGAAATGTCAGTGTATAAAATTAAAACATTTATATATCGGGAGGAGGCAGCACAGACAGTTACCTCATCGAGATCATGGGTGAAATTCCAGAATTAGTTAAAACTTGGTATGCATATTAAAACGCAATTGATCAGCCAAGTCATATGTTAGTAGAAAACATCTGAAAACCCGATTTTATTGGTTGACTCGTAGGTATACCATTGTGTTTTCCTGCACCCAAACGTATGAAAACATGGAGGAATGGGAACAGGAAAATACAATGTGAAACCTACCAGTCAACTGCTAAAACCGGGGTTTCAGGTGTTTTCCACCAAGATATGACTTGTCAGACCGATTGCGTTTTAATATGCGAATCGAGTTTTAACTTGAATTTCAGCCGTGAATTAGATGAGGTGATTGTGCTGCCATCTCCCGGTCTATTATAACATTGCGGAAAATCCTCGCATCGACATACAGTTTTTCAGAAATATCTCAGGACTGAGGGCAAATTAGTGAATAACATACGAGAAATATAGTTAAATTAATGTCAAAAAATTGAAGACGTAGAGTTCTAAATTTTTAACCCAGTATTTTTGTTATATTTAGTAACACTTAATATAAATAATGGTACATAAATGTCTGCTTACCTTTACTGGTAAGCCAGCCAAGAGTTGTTAGGTGATTCTTCTTATATCCGCACGAAGCTAGCTGGAGAAAATAGATTAGTTAAAATGAAGCCATTTATTAAATGCGTCTCACTGTATCTAAATTAAACTTTATTCCTTGGTTGAAGAACAACACACACATTCTAGGCTACATGTACTGCAAAATAAGAAAAATATAATTCTAGGTTATTTATATTATATAATTAGGAAGTCACTAACATCGGTTTCAACAGGGAAACAAAAAATCCTGGGATATATAATGTTTTTCTGGGGTTTGTGAATTACGCTTGGTTAAATCAACCAGCTCACAGGACCCCACGACACTTTCTGATGACGTCGAAAGTTCCGAGAGGAATCCTTCTTTGCGTACACAAAGGGAAAACTGCAAGGTTGCAGAAATCCTTTCTCTTTCGATACTTATCAGTCTATATTTCGTAGTCGGCAGCATAGTCTTAAAAATCTGTGGTGCTGCCATCTGGTATATGGACAAATAATCTTGGTTAGTGGCTGGAAATAAAAAAAGGTTTTAATATGCACGTGTTTGACACAAAACATGTTCATCTTGAGAGGTATTCTAACATAACAATAAACGTAAAATGTCGATTTTTGCTCACATAAAGCTTCACGATCCTCTTAATTGGAACGAAATTATTATCAAGAACACCTTGATTGTGAAAGGATTTCATCTTTGTCTTGGTGAAAATTAAACTTGTTTTTCCTTTTGCATTAAAGTCTGCCAATTAAGGGCTGAGTAAGGAACATTTCCAGGTGCAAGTTGTAGATTTGGACGAGTGTGGTATCAAGGAAAGATCTCGTCATGTACGTTAAAAAGTGCAATGGAATTACCCGTCCGAATCCAACCGTTTTCGAGATATCAGCACTTGAAGTGTGAATGAATAAATGAATAGACATGCAGGTATATAAATTGTTCGCAAGTTAAAAGTTTCTTTGCATTGTTTTTAATCGTCCTTCCAATAACTTTTCTCGAGCTACGAGCAAAATCCTTTACATTCAAGCATTTGCCGGTTATTTCCCCTCTTTTAGACAGGCACTTCGCATTCCAAGACGTTTTCGCGTACGGCTTCATTTACACTTCAAGTGCTTATATCTCGAAAACGACTGAATTCGGACGGGTAATTCCATTGCACTTTTTAACGTACATGACGCGATCTTTATTTTGATACCACACTCGTCCAAATCCACAACTTACACCTGGGAATGTCCCTTAGTGAGTCATCACCTTTTATACATTTTGAAAGCAAATAAGGCTTACTTGCCAATAATATCTTAAGCCATCTGTTTTATCAAAGGTGAATATTTTTCCATTATATAAACCAATTTGCCCCATAGCTTAAATTTTAAAACACTGGAAGGCGAGGATTTTAGTATTGCTTCAATGTGAAGCTTTTGCAGATGGCTTTGAATTTAGCATAATTCAAGCATTTCGCAATTTTTAATGCATGTCTAACAGTTCTAGATATTACTGAGAGTTCAAATTTTAAATTTTGTAATTTTTTAAGAAAGGATTTGATTGAGCTAAATCGCTTTTAAAAATTCTTCTTTATCTCATTTAAAACATTTTTGTAATTGGAATTATATATCTATGACTTACGGTTTAGGAATAGCATTGAACACCGTTGAGAGTGGATATCTTGTATATTAACCAATTAGTGCCTAGCGTCCCTTTTTAGGGACGCTTCAAAAGGTGCATTCAGCACTGTTTTTGACAGCGGTAAAAAAGAAAAGCAATAATTATTTTATTTAAATGATGCATTTTCGTGATTAATGAACTAAACTTAAATCTTCTAAAAATAGTGGTGCCAACCAAATAAAATTTACGCAAAAGATGCTTGGCACGAATGGGTTAAACTATTTTTGTTAAAAACTAGACATTTTCGTCACTTACAAGATCGATGCTATCCCTTCTTCAAACTGCATGTCTACATAACATGCAAAATAGTCTTTAAAACAATAAAGGTAAATACACCCTGCAATTTAAATATTTTTGCAACCTTTTTGCTAACAATTTGGAAATTAACTATTTCACAATAATGAAAGGCGGGCAGTTTTATTTTGAAGTAAGCCAAAGTAGATAAAAATGAAAGTTGTATAAATTAATAAATATGAGGTTTTTGATTCACGAAGTGCCAATGTATCAGTGAAGTTTCTTAAGAAAGTTGGGCCAAAAGTTTGTGTGGTCTTTCAAATGATGTTTCAACGATCAGTAAAGAAGAAATAATATCATTACTCCCAGAACCTTTGTTCGACATCAGAGAATGACTACTATTTGAACATAACTTCACAGAATATAATCTGAAATAATTTGTGATTGTTTAATGCTAATGAATATATTTATATAAGCTTAACTGTTTCTGCTTACTAGAAATAAGCTGTAATTATCACCTAAAAGTTAAAAAAAAAAAAAAAATTGGTTGCCTGTAAAGTCGGTATACGGGCGAAAGTTTTACGTGACAACGACTTTGAGTTGTAAAATAATTTTAATGTGAATATTCATTCGTATAGTAGGAAGAAGGATGAAATAATAGTAACAATTTAAAACATTTATTTATACAAAGAATTATATTTAAAACATTAATTTATACAAAGAATCTCGCACTGAATTTCATATTAACAAAATTTTATTTTTACCTTTACACATACATACGTATTTATATACAAATATACATACAATAACTTGCAATACACTGTGTTTGTTAAACACATTTTACTTCATGTTTATTGATGTCAAATGTTGAATTTTGTAAACAGCATATTAAAGAATTTTTCAATGAGCAGAATATAACTAAAGTAAAATGGCTTTCACTAATCACATATCATTAGTTTTCCATAATATACCACCGAATTACGAAATAAACTACACTTATTTTCTTTGTACTTTATACTAATAACTAATACATAACGTATTTCGTCTTAGTTTGATACTATCTAAAATTCCTATTAAGCACCGCCCCTTCCTTGCAGCGAATTCACATTCACGTTCAGAAAATGGTCCCACAAGTGACCGGAAAAAGTTAAGAGAAAAGTGAGCGCGTATCGTGAGCGGAGCGTAACGTAACGTAACGCAGTTTCTTGAAGTGTCTCCCGGCAAACAAATTTACAAGACGTTGTCACGTAAAAAAAAAAAAAAAAAAAAAAAAAAAAAAAAAAAAAAAAAACCATAAAAAGTTTGATAATTTTAGAATTGATATGTCTGTTACAATAAGTATTTACATAAATGGGACAATTTACCCCAATATTTTTTATTCATAAAAATCTTATGAAGTCATATGTAAGCATCATACTTTTGTTGTCTGGAATAAATTACAGTTAATTTTCTTGCATGTATATTTTCAGAAAATTTTAAATTTTTATAAAGGCATAAAAATAACATTCATTCGTGAGATACGACCGTAACTGAACAACAAAAAAAAAATATTGTTTCTTGAAATCTTCAAAATTTAATTGTATTATATAGATTAGATATAGATTGATATAGATACTTGTTCTTTATAATATTCACTCAATAAAATAAGGATCTAATAAATTTAGATCTTTGTAGACCGTTTTAAATGTACCGAATGATACGTCCGTTATCGTGGAACTGCCTAGGCGACACTCTGTATATATTAAATTATTTTCGTTGAAAACTAGACATTTTCGGCACTTACAAGATCGATGCTATCCCTTCCTCAAACTCCATGTCTACATAAAATGCAAAAACGGTCTTTAAAACAATAAAGGTAAATAACCCCTGTTTACATTTATCAGTCCAGAAAACAACATCTTTAAAATAATCGATAATAAGGATTGTTTTCTTTTCTTCCAACTCTTAAGAGATATTAGAAAGAGGGCAAACAACACTTTTCTCCGTTGGTATCAGTTTTAAAATAGACACTCCCCAAAGAGCAGTATAGAACATTGGAGACTTTATAAGAAGAGGGCAGAGAGGGGAGGAAAAAAATCAGATAAAAATCCTCAAAAACCGAGCCCATAAATCTTCGCAAAATAAGGAACAGTGCGGTATACTTCAAAAGAAGTTTTCTGATCCGATAACAGCGTTTAACAAAAGGTTGATCCATTGTTTTAAAGCTGTAGTTGTGTACGAATCGTGAAAGGGGGAGTTTGTAAAATGTTTCAAAACATTAAGAGAGCATGGGAAAATAAAGAGTTCAGATAACATTCGATGTTTTCGACAGAGTTTTGTTTCAAAATGGAATCGATATACATTATAATCAGAAGATAAACTTTTTTGTAACAAACAGGTAACTTAAAAAAGTAAACAAAAAAGGATTCATTACTTAAATACTTACTAGAATCTTGCTTCGGGTTTTACCCGATTTTAACTGACTCAGCTTGCAGTTCGCTTCGGGTAGATTTCGTAAGAAATGCTATCTATTTCATTCTCCCCTATTTTAAATTTCTGAAAAAATTCTGCAGATCAGATTATTGACTAACTCAAAACCACTACCAATTCCAAACTTTATCGATCTATTTATCTATTAATCAATCAATCAATCTGTCTATCTATCTATATATATATTTTTTTTTTGGGGGGGGGGGGAAGGATGATAACTTTCACAATTTCGCACAAATCTCTTTCAAACTGATACATGAAATAATGGAGCAGAAAGTCTCGGTCAAGTTCGTCAATGGCCAAAATCGGAGGGGAAGGGAGGGGTTTTGAGAAAACAGGAAAAAAAAAATACTTTTTAGTTCTAATATATATCAAAAAGAGTTTCATTTGAGTTTTCGGAACAGAAATTCATTGAATGACGTAGGAATCTTTTCCAGGGGGAGGGGGGGCGCCCATAGCATCCCCTTAGCTTGATTCCGATTCGGAATTTAATTATTAAAACATATTAATACAGATGCATATACAGTAAAACCTCCAAATAACGGACACCTCGGGAACGCGAAAACTATCCGCTATTGGGAAAAATCTCGGAGATTCAAAAATTGTTAAGAAATGCTTAAAGTTTCATTAATTGACTTTTATATGTCCTAAAATTCTAATATATGATTAATCATAAATTAAAATAATTTTTTAAGCAATAAAGTTGAAATAAAATGGTACATACCTTTGTACACTGTTTATTATATTCTTACGGAAAAAATGTATTTTAAAAGTTTCATTTGCGTTTAAAGATTACATGTAATTTTTTTTCAATGAGAAATTTTAACCCTGTTAATAGTTTTGATTTTTCTGAATCATCTTAAAAAAAAGTGTAACTGCTCATTGTATTTTGCCATTTTTTAAAAGCATAAAATCTCAAATCTTACAGAGGGGAGTGGAGGCGGGGCATTGTGATGCTCCGGGAGGTAATGTCCCTCCGGACCATTCCCTGAATTTAATACTGAACGTGGGAGGAAATATTTTTCCCGGCCCACTCTCTACATTTGTCTCTGATCCCAAAATTTTGAACACATTGCCCTGACAAATTTAGATTATTTTTACTTTTTTTTCCCCCGTTAAAAAACAATTTTTCATACTTTATTCCCAAAATTACTGTCCGCTATTCGGAATGTCCGTTATTCAGAGGTTAAACATATAAAAATTTAGATTTTGGGAGTGGGGATCGGTAAACTGTCCGTTAAATAGAGGTGTCCGCTATTCGGGAGTGTCCGTTATAGAGGTTTTACTGTATTTAGTTTATAGTACTCTCCATAATTTTTTTAAATTATTATGTCAGATCTTGAGTGCATTAAATGGTTTCCTCAACAATAATTTAAAAAAAAAACATTCCGTTTAGCGATTTTTTTTTCTTTTTTTTCATTTCGAAATTTTGCTTAACTTTTTCAGACCTGAGCGTAAAATAACTCTAATCAGAAGTTAAATAATCATGAATATTTCTCACTTTCTTGGCCACAATGTCTTGAAGGTATTTTCAAAACTCGGATGAAAATAATATTTATTTTATGAGGTAAACTTCTTTACTTTCTTCTAATTCATCAGTGTTGACTTTTATTGGTTTTGTTTTAAAGCAAAAAAACATTCAGCTAGTTTTTATGAGGAAAAGAATAGAAGTACACATTTGTGTAACTCACGTCTGAAGAGGTTAAATCTCAAATAACGACACTCATTACTTCCGCAATTTTGAAATCGCATAATCTGTGTGCAGAAACCAATACCGCGGGGAATTAATTTATCAACCATTGCTTGTGGTATACTTGTGGCTCAATATTGAAAATTCCTTGCTGTTGTGGTAAAAAAGTGTGTAGAAATGATAGTTTTTATAATAACCACCTTTTCCGGTTTGAACAGCTTTCGCAAATACGTGTGATAAGTATATCGTTAAAAATTTGGTGAAATTAGAAAGCTTCTTTACTATTTAAAACTCATTTACAATGGGAAGTGTTGCAGAAGTTCTGCAAGATTTCGTGGTAGCATGTATTTTGTACATGTAACCGCATTTTAAAAATTATCTCATGAATAGGGATTCTCATATATTGATGTGGAGAATATCTGGTAGCTGAAAAATATTTCGAGATATCTCGCCGAATGTTGCAAGATATCGTGTCAAATAAATTCAGGATAATTAAAGAAAAAAAAATATATATATATATACGCTTAAGAGCCCACACTACTGTCTGTAAAATACCCGGATGATAATGTTAAGTCTATGGGGGCTTTTTTTCAAATATCTCGCTTAAATTTTAATATTTTTACATGTTTTTTTATAGGATAGCTGAGAACGATCTAGAACCGGGATATTTTTAATATTTTGATAGTTTCAATTTCAGAACCAGTTCTAATCGGTTTCGAAAGTTAAAGTATTTTTTTATTATTATTATTTGAAATCAAAATCGAAAAAGTAATAAAAAAGAATATTGCCCAGTTAAACTGATGGCATTGAGCATACTAATTGTACATTACAGCCTTGTATTTTCGTTAATTCCGTTCGAGAAAAAAAATTAAAAAGGGGTAACAGCTCTCTCCTTTCTCCTTTTTTATACTTAATCATTGAACCTCCTAAACTATCAAGTACATGCTTTATCATATTAAAAAACCGATATCCAAAATTCAGAGCAAATCGGATAATTCTTAATAAAAACTCATTTAACATTTATATAATTTAAGAGGAGTTATTCTCCTCTTTTATACCTAACCATTAAACTTCCAAAACTATTCAGAGATTTGAACGAAATCTGACAAATCTGATTGAAAAATCCATTTATACAAGTTAAGGGGAGGGGCATTAGAACCCTCGTTCCCCCTGTTTATACTTATTCAATGAACACCTAATAACAGTCACGGACTCGCCTCTTCAGAATGATCCTATATCTAAATTTTGAACGAAAACTGTTAATTCTGCATGAAAATCCCGTTTATACCAATTAAAGGGGGGGGCATGAGCCCCCCGTTCCCCCTGTTTATACTTATTCAATGAACACCTAATAACAGTCACGGAATCGCCTCATCAGAATGATCCTATATCTAAATTTTGAACGAAAACTGTTAATTCTGCATCAAAATCCCGTTTATATCAATTAAGGGGGGGGGGGGGGGCATGAGTCCCCCGTTCCCCCTCTTATACATATCGAATGAACTCCAAAAAGTAATCAGGGAAGCACCTTATCAGGATATACCTATATATAAAATTTCAAGTGGATCCGATATTTTTATTATGAGTTATCGCGTTACGCACGAACGAACATACGAACGTACATACAGAACGGACGGGCACATAAGCTCTCAGGCTATGATAGCCTGTGAGCTAAAAACTAGCCCGGTTGTAAATCGTCTTCAACTATCCTATGCGCGCACGCACACACACACACACACACACACACACACACACACACAAAAAAAAAAAAAAATCACAATTTGAGCGAAATATTTGAAAAGAAAGCCCCCATAGACTTATCATTATCATCCGGGTCTTTAGTGTGGGCTCTTAAGACACAAATTTATACATGAAGATGCAAATTACTCTATCGTGTTACCAATACAGCGGATCATTTTATTCAGATAAAAACTTTGTTTCAGGATAATAATGTCAGTTTTATTTAATGACAAATTAATGAAGGCGAATATTACTAATATTAATCAGTGGAATATATCTAAATAAAAATATAAAACCTGTTAAATGAGCAAAACTGAATAAATGCGGACTGTTCATCAAAGTAATAAATTAATGTCTGTGAAAAATTCCTTGAACATCTAGCTCCGATAAGTCATAAAAATTTATCATGATTATAACATGTTGTTATTGAGGTTTTAATTGTACATTTTATCAACAAAGTGGAACCCATCGAAATTCGCCAAAAGAAAATGTTTGAGAAGGAAATGTTTCATTGATTTATAATAAATCTACAAAATTAGTTACAGTAAAAGATGCATCTTATGTTTGTCAGTCTAATTCTCATATATTATTTTAAGCTAAAATTAACAAAATGCTATAAAACTTAATTGTCTAAATTATTAAAATGAAACTTTAATCTCATATATAATCAGTAAAATATATTAAAGATCAGTTATTAAGATGAAGCTATCGACTGAGGCCCTTATGTTTGGTAAACGTGGAGGATATCACGAAATTATTCTTTAAAATGCACATCTGTAAAGGGAAAGTGTTGTTTTGTTTGCAAAAAACTAAAAACCCCATTAAATTGATGAATAAAAACGAAATAAAACCGAAATTCACTGGATTTTACATACCAGACGATATGTTTGAGAGAATAATACGCGTTTTAATTTCATTTTTTTTTTTCAATTTTAAAAGAAAATGGAATGATTCGGTTGCCAGAATTACAAAATTAGAACTAAAAATTAAATAATAATAATAATACTATCTCAAAAATAAATTGCGATACAGCTTTGAAACAATTTGCATTTAAAAGTACATTTTTTTCTCTATATGACGGTGTAAAAATTTAAAATGTGCGAAGGTTAGAAGTCTAAAATTTGCTCTAGGGAAAATTGCAAAATCGAAAATACATGGGAAAATGTCGCCATTCGCAAAATGACGCATGCGTTACGCATAGATACGTTTGGTCTTTAAAATATAGATACTATGTTGTGAAATGCATGTTATAGGCAAAAAAGAAAGAAAAAGGAAACTTTTTAACCGTTTACACGGCGAATTAATATCGCAATATAATTATCATTTTGTTTTACCCATATTACAGCTTCAAGTGTTTCAATTTATGCATACAAATTTAGAAAATAACAAAAAAAATATTTCTGCAGGTTTTTTTTTTTTTTTTTTTTGCTGTTTTTATTTCAGTGTTCCCATTTTGGAACATGATTATTGATTGACAACCTATGCAAATATAACAAATTATTTTCCGCTATATGCTATTGTATATTGTTCTTAAGTGTTTTCTCGAATTCCAAAAACATTTAGATTCCTAGCGGTCAAATGTAAGTAATATTAGAGAAAACGATAAAAGCAAATATTTGTTTATGCAAATTAATGAATTTACATTTTTTTTTATACCTGTGGTAAATGCTTAAACATAAATATTTTTTTTCAAAAGTTCAAATCAACCTTATATTTTATAGGGAAAATAAGGACATCGTTATTATGTTGGAAAATACATGTTTTGTATTACAAATAATGCAATGTTCCCATTTGGGAACATTGGCGTTTAAACGGTTAAAATCAAGCAAATGAGATTGAATGTACAATCCTTTTATTAAAAATCTGTAGGTAATTGGCCCAAAACTGTATAGAAAATCTATAGTTACCTGGCCTATTCTGCAGATATTTTTAAGGCAAAACTAAATCTGCAAAATTTCTTTAGATTTCTGAAGAAAGTTGAGATTTCTTCAGATAATCTTAAGATTATTTTTAGTGGGAAGGGTTTCGTTCTCAAAACCCCATTCATCTTTGTCTGTCACAGAGTCCGTACACAAAAAACTGTACAAGTCAAAGATTTCAAATTTTGTGTACTTACAGCTGAATACCTTGTATCACATTACAAATATAAAAAATTTGAAAAAAGTCTATTAGCTTGATTAAATGAATTTTTTCAATGCCATGCGTTCATTTTTGCGATTTACATAAAAAGAAAAACCTTAGTTAGAACATTTTGAATACAGACATCATAAATTGGAGCTAAAGCGACTTGCTAGTAAATAGGAGATTGTTAATTCGATCCCCGGGGCTGCTAGTTGAAATTTTCATATTAAGATGGGTTTAATTAAATGAAGTTTCGTATTTTTTACGGATTTATATTATTAGGGTTTCTGACTTTAATAATATTCTTTTAATTCCTTCTTTTTTTTTTTTTACTTTTGTGATTTATTAAGAATTCAGCATTTTAAATTTCGATTACACATTATTTTTTCGCTTTTAGAAATTTAAAATTTTATTTCTATCTTCGCTAATTTTTTTTAATTTCGGATTTTCAAAAAATTTAGAATTTTGGATTTTATTTAAACAATTTGATATGAACGTTTTTAATTTGATTAAAATAAATAATTTCCTTTTGTAATTATTTTTAAATTAAATTTGATGGTGCTATCATCTACGTAAGTTTGGTTTGGTTTATTTTATGATGGCCGATTATCAACACGTGGGATATTGGCCCGAAAGAGGTCTTTCTAAGGGAACCTAACCCGTATTTACGCAAGGAAATCCAAGGTTCGAAGTAAAATCACGGAAAACTCCGAACGGTTAGGTCGACAGTCGCGGTTGAGTTCGAACCCAACACCTGCCATCTACCAATAAAGAGGTCAGAACCTCTCGGCGACTGGTGGGGCATCACATACGTAAGAATTTAATAATTAACGTAAGTAATAATTAACGTAAGTTTAGTAATTTACGTAACAGTTTCGATTTATTAATTAAAGGATAAGTTGTGAAAGAAATATTCGACGAAACTTTCTATGCCAGTGTTTCCCAACCTTTTTCAGGCCATGCCCCACCAAATCATATCTAAAACCCTGATGACCCCCCCCTCCCTTCTCTCTGAAAAATAATTCTTATTATATAAAAATTGAGCTGTTATTCCTAGAACGGCTAAAATTTTGTATCATTAACTATCAGCCAGATTAAGATATTCACTGAAGGATCATAAAATGAAAATCTCTAATAAGACGCGTTTTTGTTGGTTGATCAAACGTCCAGTGTCTGGCGATATTGGCTTAATTTTTTATTCTATCGAAAATCAATTTGAAATATATATTTTTAAGTTTCAAATCGGAAAATTTATATTGTAAAATGATTTATTTTAAATGTAAAATTATTTGTTCCTTCATATTAGTAAAACAAAAGCATTTAGTTATTTTTTTAGGATCATAAGAGGGTGACCGAATTTCATAGAATTCTCAAATTGCCCCCCTCTAAAGCCAAATTGGCCCCCTGTGGGGCGTGCGCCCCACGTTGGGAATCACTGTTCTATGCGATCTGCGATCACACTTACCCACTTGTTTCGTTTACTTTTTTCTAAGATAAAAATATTTTTTACACAAAAATTAATGAGGATAGTTTTTTCTCTTTCTAAAAACGGAGGTTAGATTATGGTAATACTCATTTTCAGTATCACAAGTATTTAAGATAATTTTTCTAACTGGCTTCAAGGATTTAATATTTTTTTCTTGTGTTAAAAGTTAGTCTAGTAAGAAAATTGTGTTAGTTGTTTTATTTTTCGTTGTAATTTTAATAGACGATGAAGTTGTGTTTGAATCCGTATTTATTTTTAGTTATTACTAGGGGGGGCCCGCCCCCTGCTCGCCAACCCCCGCGTAATCGCTTCGCGATTCCAAATTATTGGCTACCCCTGCTTGCTGCGCTCGCCAATACCCCATGGTATGAATAAGCAGTTGCAGACCTTTCAAATGATGTGTCACACGACTGGTGTTGTAAAGAAATTAAAAATGTGCTCCCCTGGGGGGCAGAGTGGGAGGCGACACAAAAGACATCCATAATATGAATAAGCAGCTGCAGACCTCTCAAATGATGTGTCACACGACTGGTGTTGTAAAGAAATTAAAAATGTGCCCCCCTGGGGGGCAGAGTGGGGGTGACACACAAGACATCCATAAAATGAATATACAGTTGCAGACCTTTCAAATGATGTGTCACACAGTTTGTGTTGTAAAGGAATTACAAAATGCGCCCCCTCTGAGGGCAGAGGGGGGGGGGGGGGTTACACACAAGATATCCATAATATGAATAAGCAGTTGCAGACCTCTCAAATGGTGTGTCACACAATTGGTGTTGTAAAGAAATTAAAAATGTGCCCCCCCGGGGGGCAGAGTGGGGAATGACACACAACACATCCATAATATGAATAAGCAGTTGCAGACCTTTCAAATGGTGTGTCACACAACTGGTGTTGTAAAGAAATTAAAAATGTGACCCCCCCTGGGGAGAGCAGAGTGTGGGGGTGACACACAAGACATCCATAATATGAATAAGCAGTTGCAAACCTTTCAAATCTTGTGTAACACGACTGGTGTTGTAAAGAAATTAAAAATGTGCCCCCCCCCCCTGGGGAGCAGAATGGGGGATAACACACAAGACATCCATTATATGAATAAGCAGTTGCAAACCTCTCAAATGATGTATCAAACGACTGGTGTTGTAAAGAAATTAAAAATTTGGCAAAATATTACAGTTATCGCCAAGTTGGCGTCACTTTTTACAACTAATTTTGGTCGCCAAATTTGGCGATATATCGCGTCAAACTTGGCGATTGTTGGCGATGGTAACCTTTCCTCTCTTTATGGTAACCCATACGGCGATGCATAGACGGAGTCCTTTCCTGATTGGTCTATTCGACTTATGGAAGGAGTGGACAACCCTGATTCGTTAGTTCCGGAAATCTTCCACATCAGCATCATTCCAGGAGTCATTCCTTTTAAGGCTAGTTTTTTTTTACTATAGAAGGATACTTGTCAGTTCTTCAAAAAGAAGTAGTAATGCGTTAAATTTTAATCTAAATACAGTCGGCTTTCGTTAATTCGAAATCGGATAAATCGAATCTTTACTTAATTCGAACTAAACATGAAGTCCTGAAATTTTGAATAGCAGAACAACATTAAAAATTTTCATTTATTCGAACTCATTTTCTCGTGACTTCGTTTAATTCGAACTAACGAGTTTTCGATTTTTCATTTTCTCTTGTTTTCTCCCGGACATCAGACCTTTGAAATAATTTTCTTTCTTTCATTTTTGTCAGAATTGTTCTAAACAAGTACGAATATAGTCCCATGCATTTGATATCCACTTTTTAGCTCACAGGCTATCATAGCCTGAGAGCTTATGTGCCCGTCCGTTCTGTATGTACGTTCGTGCGTAACGCGATAACTCATGATAAAAATATCCGATCCTCTTGAAATTTTGTATGTAGATATATCCTGACAAGGCGCTTCCCTTTAGTTTTTGGAGTTCATTCGATATGTATAAGAGGGGGAACGGGGGGCTGATGCCCCTCCCCTTAGTTGATATAAATGGGATTTTTAAGCAGAATTAAGTTTTCGTTCAAAATTTAGATGAGGATTATTCTGCTGAGGCGATTACGTGACTGTTATTAGGTGTTCATTGAATAAGTATAAATAGGGGAACAGGGGTTCTAATGCCCCCCCCTTAATTTAGATAAATGGGTTTTTCAAGCAGAATTTTCAGATTTCGTTCAAATCTCTGAATAGTTTTGGAAGTTTAATGGTTAAGTATAAAAGAGGGGGATAACTGCTTTTAAATTATATAAATGCTAAATGGGTTTTTATTAAGAATTATCTCATTTGCTCTGAATTTTGTATATAGATTTTTTATATGATAAAGCATGTCTTTGATAGTATAGGAGGTTCAATGATTAAGTATAAAAAAAGAAGAAAGGGGAGAGCTGTTTCCCCTTCTTAATTTTTTTCGAACGGAATTAACCCTTGAAAATATAAGGCAATGTACAATTAGTATTTGTAGCCTGTGAGCTCAATGCCATCAGTTTAACTGGGCAGTATTCTTTATTTAGTACCCCGTTGGTCCATCAATGACACCTCTATTACATCTTCCTTTGTGCTTGACTCTCTCCCTTAATTAGTTTATGTATTTATATCTTTCAGTTTAATATAAAGCCATATTCTAATGATAATAGCCGAAATATATTTTAAAAATAGTCAACATTATTTTCATTGTAATAGTACCCCTTTAAACATGCTTTCCTTTCTTGCTTGCCATAATTCGAACTCTGGATAATTTGAACAGTTCTTGTGGTCCCGATGAGTTCGAAGTAACGAGTGCCGACTGTATCTGCGTAAAAATCTCAATTTTTGACCATTCACGTGCAAATAAAAGCTATGAAGTTTATTCAGACAATTAGATGCGTACATAAGCCCATTTTCTTCGACGTTATATAAATCACGTTTAATACGCGACTTTTGCCTGCTCCTTTGAAAGCATGGGTTCCACTGTATATATAATCAAAAGTTATTTTCCTTATAAGGAAAAAAAAATTGGTATTCGGTCGCTCAAAATTCGATCTAAAATTTGGCCAAATATTCGGCCAAATCAATATTCAACCACACTGTAAAAAAAAAAAGGGTCGATCTACTAAAAAAAACTTTAGTGATCCTTGTAATTACTAAAAATTTTTTAGTAATCTTAGTCGGTTACAAAAAGATCTGTAAGAATTACTAGAAAAAATTTAGCAACGAATAGAGTTAATAGTTTTATATTTTTAATAGCTCTTACTAAAACTCAGTTGGTGTGGCCTTGATAGCATAGTGGTTATAGTAACGGACTCCAGGCTAAAAGGTCCCGTGTTCGAAACTTGCCACCGCCAAATACGCCCCGAATGCATGTAGTGTCTCGTTAATAAAGGGATTATGAAAATTCTGTCGGAGCGGGTAGGAATGTTTGGTGCTGCCATCTATTGCGGTTTTGCCGAAAATCTTCCGCTTCAGAAGTCTGGATGCAGCTCGAAGGAAGCTCCTGCCTTTCGGGCGCACGTAATGGTTATTAAAAATAATTTTGGAGCTATTACTAAAATTTGCTCGGTGGCTCATACTAAAAATTTTTAAGTTAGTTATACAAAAAATTCTTTTGTTCAGTTTACAAAAGAAATGCTTGTTTCACTTGCAAAAAAAAAAGTTTGTAATGGTTACTAAAAAATGCTGTGGAATACAAATTTACTAAGAAATTTTTAGTAACCTCTTGAATTTTTTTTACAGTGCACATCCCTAGTTTTTACATCGATTAATTAAATCTTTTTTAATTAAAAAATACTGTCTAAATTCCATATTATTATTATAAGTTTTTCTTTAACTTCCCCGATTTATTAAATCATTTTTAATTAAAAATATTAAATAAATTTAATATTATTATTACAAGTATCTACTATAACTTCAGACGTTTTAAAAGATAATCATTGGGACGAATCAAGCCCTCCATTTTGAAGAGAGTTATGGCTACATTTTTTTCGGGGAGGGGGGGGGGACACATCTTTCAGTAAGCTATTTTTATATAGACGGCTGTTACTATATCCAAAAAGGATACTTTTCTAATACTTTTGGGAAATCATTTACTGTCGTAAAAATATAAAATTTGACAAGAAATTAAGAAACTGAATTTCCCATTTTCTTTTAAGAGCAAAGAATCATTCAGAAATTAAACGTTTTAAGAGAGTTTTTAATACCAGACAGAAACAGATATGCTGTCATGAAGTAGCAATTGTCTGTCGCGGCCTGAAATTCAGTTTTAGTTTTAAACTCCACATTTTGCGGAGATTTCCCGAAAGACACTTTGCCTTTATTGAAAAATGAAAAACGCTAATCAATCACATCTGAACTTGCGAATGTCTTGTATCCGAGATTAGAAGTAACTTCATGGATGTGTCATTTGGATTTACTTTACTTTACTATTTTGGATTTAAGTCGAGCTTTTAAAGAGCCAGAATAATTTTCATGGTTGAGCAAAGGATAAATCTGAAAGAATTTAATATATATTTGATTTTTTAAATGTTCATTAGGAATTTTCTTCATTCAGAGGGGGGAGGGATCATGATCCCCGTAACACTTCGTTGGATCCGCATTGATTTTTAAAGCTCAATTTGGATTTATTTGAAATAAAGTCGACTCTCGTTAATTCGAAATCGGATAATTCGAATCTTCGCTTAGTTCGAACTAAACATGAAAGTCTCGAAATTTTTAATGGTAGAATAACTTTAAAAATTTTCATTAATTCGAACTCATTTTTTCTTGACTTCATTTAATTCAAACTAACGAAAATCCCAATTTTTCATTTTTCTTTTCTTTCTCACGGATTTCAGATCATTTGAATAACTTTCTTTCTTTGATTTTTGTAAAAATTGTTCCAAACGAGTATAGATATAATCCAACGCATTTGATATCACTTTCTTAGTGCCCCGTCTATATCCATCAGTGACGCTTCAAATTTTTCTTCCATTGTGCTTGTTTCTAATCTTTTAATTAGTTTATGTATTTATACATTCTAATTTATTAGTAAGTCATATTCTAATTATAACAAACGAAATAAATTTAAAAAACACTATAACATTAATTCCTTTGTAATATGACATATTGAGCAAGTTTTTATTTCATATTTTTCATAATTCGAACATTTCTGGTGGTCCCGACGAGTTCGAATTAACGAGAGCCGACTATACATTTTTTATTTTCATTGTCATCTGAAAACATATTTAGTCTGTTTATCTACATATTTCAAATGTGCAAAATATATCTTCTATAATAAAGATCAACATTTGCATCTCTGACGCTCAAATAAAATCTGTAAATAAAGCAGAGTCTCTCCTTTATATATTATTATTTAATAAATTTGATATGAATAAACAAGCCATACTTTCTTTATGAAATTTTAATGAAAAAATTTTCTGTACAAAATATTTACAAACAAAAACAGAGCAACATCGTAAGTAAAAATTTTCAACAAATAAGTACCACTCCTTGAAATCAGCGCTTATAACATATACTCTATACATAACATTTGTGAGATAAAATCTAAAAATAAATATATTCATATATTTTCTCAACAAAAAACAACAGATCATTATAATTTAAGGTACAATAATTCGCAACAAATACTCAACAAAATATACATATGAGTATGCAATGAACGTGATTATACTTTTGCGAAAGACATTTCCATAAATCACGATTATAAAATTTTCCACACAACATGATTTTGAAATATGATAAGGCACTGGAATTTTCACATAATTATTGATTAACTTCCGATTTTAAAAGTTAAATTGGGCGTAATGCAATTTATAAATAATTACAGCTATTTTAAGGGAGACCCGTAAGAAAAAACCCAAATTTTTTATTATTGAATTAATTAGCAAAAAAATTCACTTTTTATTAAAAAGTATATTTTTTATGGGGATTTTTTTTTTTTTTTTTTTTGTCGAAAAATACACTTTTTAAAATTACTACTCCTCATTCAATTTTCAATATTTTGGTATTACTAAAATTTCTTAAATAGTGTTATAGTATATAGAAAAGAACTAAGGAGAGATATTTTTAATTTTCTATTTTAATCGGCTAAAAAAATAAAAATAAAAATACGCATGGTAAATTTCCTTAAATTCGTTATAATTTTCATGTTTACCAATTTATGTAAAATTTTCAGAAATAGTTTTAAAAAAAAAAAACTCCTTACTTTTGTTGAAAATTTTTTTAAGATTCTAAAAACATAAACAGTTCGTTTCTAAATCATTTTACCACTGAGCCTTAGTACTTTGAACTGAGGCAAAATATGAAAAAAGTCATTTTCAGAAAAACACGTTTTAAATGGCCGCTAGTCCTTTAAACTCTACAGTGAGTACAATTTAAAAAGCTCATTTTCTACCTGTTCCAAGTGTCCCCGAGTTCTGAAATTTTGCATGGATATTCGCAAATATGTATTTTATCGTTTTCTGAGGGGGAAAAAAAAAAAAGAACTTTTGATGATTTTTGGCCGAAAATGGGGTTCGGGTCTCCCTTAAAAGAAAAAAGAAAAAAGAAAAGAAAAAAAAAATTGTAGTTTGACCTTTTTCGGCACAGTCTGCCCACTCTAAACACATAATTTTAATTCCAAACTTGTAAATGGCGCCAAGAATATTTTACTAAAATTTTGATTTTACAAGGAAAGCTTGATTAAGGCGTTTTTAATTTCTGAAATAATCGTTTGTAAATTCCGGTGTCAGTCAATAATTTCTCATTTTACGAACAGAATTTGTCCGTGCCGGAAAGGATTATGTACTATGAAAAGTTGGACATTAATTCACACAAGGAGCATATAATTATCCAATATAATGTATTTAACAGTGCAATAGTTTTAATAGTAATATACTAGTATAATGCGATTAAATAGTAATAGGGACAAAAAAGTATAAAAAATTAACAAATAAGAAAATATCTATAAAAAAGTTTACAAGATTACCACTGGTAGGCATTAAATATTTTTCATAGTTTCTTCCAAAGTATGTAACTAAAAACTTTTTCAAAAGATTAATCATTAATGCCTGTGCTTAAAAATAACAAAAACAAATAATTTCACAAAAACAAATAAAGTTCTAATTTGATTATGCTTCTGCTCAATATAAAAATCCACCTGTTTACTGATCATTTTACTACATAAATAATTGTCAGAAAAAATGCTATACAATTAAAGTCAGAAATGAATAAACATACATATTATTGATAGATTTGTAAATACTTTGAAAGTATTCACACAGTTACACCACCGCCAATATTTAAATGTTTATTATTATTATTTTATGCTGTTTCAGTAATTATTAATAATAAAAAAAACTAGAAAAAAAGAGATAGAACTAGAAAAAAAAAGTTCTGGTTCTATCAAAATATCTAATAAGAAGGTTTATTAAAAGCATGTTATATATATAAAAAAAAAATTGTTTAAATGTTTATAAAAAAAATCAATGAGCATTAAATATCATCAACATTATATATATAATAATATTATTATTAAAAGGTTCTTACAGAAACAGCAAATAATTATAATATACAGTCGGTTATCGCTAATTCGAAATAGGATATATCTTTATCTTCGCTTAATTCGAACTAAACATGTTGTCTTGAAATTTTCGATGGCAGAATAAGGTTACAAGTTTTCATTTATTCGAACTCATTTTCTCTTGAATCCGTTTAATTCGAACTAACAAGAATTCCGATTTTTCATTTTTTCCTTACTTTCTCACGGATTTCCGATCCTTCAAACAATTTTCTTTCTTTCATTTTTCTAAAAACTGTTCTGAATTAGTATGCATTTTCATATAATCCCATACATTTGATATTCACTTTCTCTTAGTGCCTCGTCTGTCCCCCCAATGACACCTTCATATATTCTTCTATAGCGGTTGCTCTTAACCGCTTTACTGGTTTATGTGCTTATATCTTTTAATTTAATATTAAGTTTTATTCAGAGTTTCCCCCAGGTTTAAAAAGGGGCAGGGCGCTACTGTTCTGAAAATGGCACTTTTTATATTTTCAGGGCACTTTTTTGATTTTTAAGGGTACTTTTAAGAGTTGAATCTAGAAGTTAAAAAATCGTGCAAAAACAGGAACTCAAAAAATCGAGAAAAAATAAAAAATTTCGCCAAAAAATGAAAAAAAGAAAAAAAAAAAAAAAAAAAAAAAAAAAAAAAACCGGCCGATTTTGCTAAAAAAAAAAAAAATCGCGAAAAAACGACAAATTTCGTGAAAAGATCGCAAAAAATTGCTATTTTTGTGAAAAGACCACAAAAAATGGCAAATTTCTTCAAAAGATATCGTTCAACTATTGTTGAAAGGCTGTGTTTTTTCAAATGCGGGGCAAGGGCGCTATTTTTTGAATGAGTGACAAGAGGGGCGCTATTTTTTGGATGAGGGGCAAGAGGGGCGCTATTTTCTAAACTAAAGGGCAGGAGGGGCGGAGCGCCCCCCTGAACCCCTCTGGGAGAAACTCTGTTTTATTCTAAAAATAACAGCCGAAATAAATTTGAAAAATACTATAACAATCATTCGTTTGTAATAGTGCCACTTTAAATATGTTTTCCAATCATACTTTCCACAGTTCGAACTCTGGATAATTCGAACGTTTCTTGTGGCCCTGACGAGTTCGAATTGACGTGAACCGACTGTAATTATAATAATATATCCAATTAAAAACTACTTATATAGATGTAAATGAAAATTACAAGGAAAAAACAAATTTTACTTTAGTTTTCCATATCTACAAGCTTTACAATTTTTTTTTTTTTTTTTTTTCGGCATGTATAAGAGAAAAAGGCATTTTTCTTCTGACATAGCTTAGAAAAAATAAAATAAAATAAAATAAAATAATAATAATAATGCAAGTACAAATTTAATAAATTCTAAACACCGAGTTGCCTTTTTTCAGTACAATTATCAGTTTAAATAGTTTAATAAATCTGCTCTGATTAATTAAAATATTTATTTATGGATTTATATTTTTCAATTCACATAAAACTCGTCCCAGAAAAAGGCGACTAAGGGCTATGTAGTGAAAATGTAACTGTGATTTCCACTTATCAGAATAAAAATTAAGAACTGTGTGCCGTCAGAAAATATTATTAAGCTATATTGCTAAAAATCCTTGTTAAAAGAGAAACCTGATAGAATTTTAGTTCGTCACGTGTTCAAAATCTAAATCAGTAGACTCGCGATTTTATGACCCTCGATTTAGTGACCATTGGATGAAATCCCGACCATTTTCCAATATTTAAAGTGTTTTTCATAGCTCGTTTTAACGACCGACATCTAATCCGAATCTTGATTTAGCGACCTTCTTAAGAATAGGAAAAAACTGCGCAGTGTATTCACACTTACTGAAATGTCTAAAAAGAATCATCTAACAAAACTTTTTCTGACATTTTTCAGAGGTTGGTCTATTTCTATCCGAGTGTTAATTTCTGTGAGTGGCCCATTGGGGGGGGGGATACATCTTTCCCCAAAAGTGTAATTTTTACTGAATTCCCTCCCAAAGAAAAAGTGTCTGAATTCAACACTGGCTCTATTCCATCCATCCCTCTTTTTCATACTCTAGAAAGGATAACGAATGTAAGAACAACTTTGTTAAATTTCTTTGAATTTAATAGATGGATCACATGGATGGCTCTAAATTTCCCGAAATTTCATAATGGATCTACCAAGAGCAGTTAAAGAGAAGTTTTCTCTTTTATTTGCCAAAATTTTTTGCTTTACTAACATTGTTTAACACTTAATTGCAACCAGAAAAGTGTCATTAGAATTTAAATAGCGAATTAATAATAATTAAAAAAAAATCATCATCATTTAGGTAAATATTGTAGAAGTGTACAAATTTTCCAGCGCTAACACTTAAAGATATTTAGTGTTGTAATTAAAATCAAGATTGAAAAATGATACTCCATTATCCTGCCGTTTTTACTGCTAATAAAAGGTAACTGTTCTCAGAATTACATAACATTTACACATTTTTCTCGCAAGGTCACTAAAACAATGATTATCTTGTGCTTTTATGTAGGTCATTCGATATCAAGATTACATTCAAAGTTTCATTGCTTTCTTTCTGGATGACTTGAAATTTCTTTTGCAGACAATTAAATCGGAAACATAAATATTAAAAGAAAAACATTTTACTTTAATTAACAGTCATTTTTATCATTAAAAGTATTTATTTCTGTGTTGTTATTGGCGAAATGGAATTAAAAATAACTTTAATAGAAAATATCTTTAATTATGTTTACAAATATTTGAAATTTTGAAAAATAATAGTTTTCTACTTAATAAAACATACTGAAAAAGGACAAATATTTTGAAATCTGTCTGTTAATCCTCGTCCCATTTTTTTTCTTTATGAAAATGTTGTATAACTATTTCTGTCAACAATGACATCGAAAAGAATTTTTTTTTTTTTTTTTTTTTTTTTTTACAGATACTTATAAATTTCGGAGACTTAATAAAAAAAGCATTTCTGAAAAACAAAATTTATTTCCTGCCCATGATTTTCCGAAACGTTCTTAACTAATTTTTACTTTGTGTTAATCAGTTTTCTCTAATCGAAATTTCGCTTTCCACCCCTTTGAGATGCTATCAATTCTTAAATGTATATTTTGATGTTCAACAAAATTCATAATTTAAAGAACATTAACATTAAAATTAACATTCGTTTGTCAATTTTGTGTGTATAAATTTCGTTACGCAGGTTACTGGTACTAATTCTGCTACAGCTACACTGTTAAAAATTTGAAACATTTGCTGCATCGTCACTCCATCGCTTTTATAGAAAAAGATTACTTCACTGCAGGGCTCGAAAAATCTATTGCCCGACATGCCCGGGGCATGTAAAATTATCGATCGGGCATGTATTATTTTTATCAACATGCCCGAACGGGCATGCATTTTTGAAAGTACCACATTTAAATTTAAATAGGTTGGCATAAGCTAAATCATGAAGAAGAATGATCAAACTTCGTAAATTAATGGACGCCTTACGAAAAGTAGACATTTTATTTACAATACAATCGGTCAGCGCCGGAATACGACTGAGCTTTCGTCAAAACAAGTGAAAATAGAAGAGAAGCATAGCCTTTGCTGCGCACATCCGTTGCGCGTACACACCTTTTCTCCGATGGAACGGCAGAGAAAGACTCTCCGCTAGCCGCTACCGCATTGGCTGCCAGGATAGAACGTCACTCACGTAACTAAGTGCCGTGATCGCCGATGTACCAGTGATTCTTTAATAACGGTTTTCAAAAGTTATGGAGCAACATATTTACCCGTGCAGCAATGGCGGCTCGCATAATGTACGCTATTGACGATTTGAGAAGGTTAAAAACAAAACATAACACGTAAATAAACTTTAAGTACTTTAACTAATTATGAATAATAACAACATCGGTAACAATTATTATGAATGACATCGCAACTTTTTCTTTCACATCGACATCCCCCCCCCCCTTTATTTTTCGCGATCGGCATTGCAATATTTTTTCTTCTTGCAAAGACATTTTTTTCTCTACAGTTTTTGTAATAAAATGATATAACTCACGATTTTCCGACGGTCACACGTGAACATAGATTTCCTTTCCCCACACTATCTTTAACGATTATGTTAACTTTTTTTTTTGGCATCATCTATAATCAAGTACAAAAAAAAGTTGGGCATGTAAATTTTTTATTCGGGCATCTATTTTTCCCTACCACATGCCCGACTGGGCATGTAATTTTTTTCAAATTTTTCTAGCCCTGCTTCACTGTATTATGGAGTTATTCTCATTGGTTAAAATAGAGATATTCTATAAAAGCGGCGGAGTGATGATGCAGCAAAATTTTTAAATTTTTAACAGCGTATTTGGTGGCAATTGTTACTTGGCATTGATAGCATTTGAAAACCCGATTTGTGGGTACAGAAAACTGATTTACATACCGTGGAAATTACTCCGGAATGTTTTTTGAAAAATGCGAGCAATAAAAGACCTTATTATTTAAAAAATTTTAGAAAATTATTCGTAGTTAAATTGATCATTGTCACTGTACAAATGCTGTTTACATTTGAATTAATCTAAATGCTTCAGTCTAATATTGAATACATTTTTATTTAAGGAGACGGTGGACGTTAAAAATTTTTTCTTTAAATTTTCATTCTAGCAATATGAAATTTTGCATGTATTTATTTCACCAAAAGCATATAGAACGCCTTCAAAAAATTTTTAATCTTATTATAATTTTCAATTTTTTTAAAAAAAGTTACATTTTTAAACGAAATTTTAAAATGCTCCTCGTGTCGTAATTTTTGAGATATTTTCATGCTTTTGCATTTTTATCACTTAAAACTCTATTATAAACTAATTTGTGTAAGCTTTTTTAAATCGCTTAAATAGTTAATTTTTTACAGATTTTATTCTAAATTCCTCATCGATTTTCATCAAAATTTTGCCTTTTAATAAGTAAAAAAATCAAATTTGACTGTCTTAATGAAGACGAATTTTAAAAAGCTTACACAATTTCTTTCTAAACAATATCAGGATACTTCCTTATCAATTTCATAAATATTCATCAAAAATTACGTAGCAAGGAGCATTTCAAAAATCTAAAGACGCTGAAAAATTAGTCTTGAGGAAAACAGATTTAAATTATATAAATAGACCTATCTTTATTATTTACTTCCTAAAACCTTCATAAAAGATATTTTACTAAGAAAAAACCTGTTTTAGTACTAATATACCACAGAAATATACCTTTTTTGCGAGGATTTTGCTCAAATAAAGGTCCACTGTCTCCTTAATACTTTAAAATAAAAGAAAATCGTAAAATCTGTCTCTTTAATGCTCTCCAATCGATATTTCTTAATGGATCACTGTTGTTTTAACATAACCTGATCTTCAACAAGGCCATCTGTTAAATTGACATTTATATTCCTTGATGTAAATAAATTAGAATAAAACAAAATCTTAAACCGAATACATGATAAACTGAACAAATATATATGGATCTTTTTTGATATATAGTATTTTAATCGAACTAGAATCATGATTAATGCATTTTTCACGAATTTCATTTTGCACCTAACATTATTTACTATCAATATACGTGCTTTATTTAATATGATATAAGTTTTTTTTATGCAATTTATTTACTCTGAATATTAGATTTAATTTGATTATAAGATATTACGGACAATAACTATATCTATCAAATATCCGGTTTATACAGTAAAACCGCCATAACGGACACTTTCGAATACGAATATCTCTATTTATCAGACTTTATAGCTTTCAACACCGCTATTCAGAAGTTTAAAATATAGTATTTATACTTCTGAATAGCAAACATCTTCGAACGGCGGACAAATTTAATACTTTCAAGGCGTCCGTAATTCAAAAGTTTTGTTATATTTGAAACATTTGCCATAAAATAGCAAGTTATTTACAGTTACACTGGGCATATTAGCAATAAATTGAAAATACATTTCTTGCCAATATGAGTGAAGACATAGCTAACATAATCAATAGTAGCCCAATATGATTCGACTAGTAATATATTCTTTTCTATGCAATATTTAGAATCAGAAGAAAATCTTAAGGTATCTCAAGATCTATCTGTTCAATTGTACACCCTCTTAATTGATCATTGGCACTGTTGCCATATAACGCATGCTTTATCTTTGTCAAAGACAACCGATAAATAAGTCTTTCTTTATCAAGCCACTTCATTTCATATCAACTTAGATTTGATGCGAACAAAGCGTTATGTTGAAAGAATAAGAATGGAATTATCTTATTTACCTCCGAAAAAGACACGCGTCCCTTTTGTGAGCATTGTAGTTGTCGGTAGACTCTAGACTTATGGGAGTATAAAAAATGTAAAATAATTCGTATTTAGAAATCGGAATGATAAACGGAAAAAAAAAAATCTATCTTTTAAAGTTCTCTAATCGAAAATGAGATTTTTTTAAAAAACATTAACCCACTTCCTACATTTTGTTTCTTATGAAAAAGTAACGTTGTAGAGTAAAAAATAAAACTTATGCATATAAATTAATAATAACAATAAATAAGTTTTGTATTTAATTTTCAAGCAAATTTTAATTCTCCAATTACGATAAACGCGTAATACTGGAAGAATTATATAAAAATATGTTAACCCTTTATATTTCAAATTATGAATGCATGAAAATTTTATCCGATAATGTATTTCCGTGAATTTTTTAAACTACATCAGAAAATTTATACAATCATGTACAAAATATTAATCTTATGTTAGAACTTTCAATCTTTTAAAGAATATAAGTTTATATTACAGTTAAAGTTATGCAATGCCCTTTTTCTTATAAAACAAAAATATTATTTTAAAAATCAGGCATGGAGCTTCAAAATATCTTATTGATTCACAGAGAAAAATTAAAGATTAATGCAGTTAATAAAATAGATATTTTTTTTTTTTTTTTCAAACAGTACAAGAAAAATAACACAGAAACAGATTTGCATAAAATAATAAATATGGCTATCAAAAATTTCATGCTTTCATTTATATTGATAAAAAAAAAAATGAAATACAGTCGAGTCTTTATATAACGAAATCCATCGTTCCAGTAAAAAATTCGTTATATAGAAAAATTCGATGTATAGAAAATGATGTTAAAAATAGTATTTAATGCGTAAATTTTGAACATATATTATTTTTTAAGTTTTTAATTAAGAATTTGAAATGTTTAAAAGTAAATATTAACCTAACATTTTATTTCTTAATTATTTAAGTTGTTTCAAAAAAGAGAACAGACATTTATTTTAAAGCTTAATGAAAATCAAATAAGGAAGACTTGCATTAATTTCAGACGAAAAAATCTGTAATTTTTTGTTGTTTTGATTTTAAAATTGTTACGCTCTCAAAAAAAAAAAAAAATGCTCAAATTTTAGCAAGGAATGAAAAATTTTAAATAACATTTTCCTCCATTTGAAGGTCTCTATTATGTGCCTCTCAGTGATTACTTTCTTATATGTGTACCATCTAACTGACTCTGTTTTGAGAAGGATGTGGAAAGGTGTGTGGGAGGTGGGATGAATTCGTTGGATTTAAAGAAAAAGAAGATAAGTAAAAAAAAAAAAAAAAAAGAAAAGAAAAAAGAAAACTCAGCACTGAACGAGAAATCAAAAATAAGTGATGAAAAATTGATTCCATATGATTTCGAATCTTTTTTAAAACTGAATAAGTTAAGACCAATTTATGAAAAAATTCGTTATATGGAGATAGATATTTCGCTATATAGAGACTGTTTTTAATGTAATCATGCGAAAAGGGGACCGTTCCTACAAAAAAATTCGTTATATAGAGAAATTCGATGTATGGAGTTTCGTTATAGGGAGACTCGACTGTATTTAAATGTGAGATAATAATAATAGTAATAATAATAATAATAATAATAAAAGATGAAACATTTAAATGTGAGATTTGCTTACGGAATCTGAATATCTTGATTACGATATAGAATATGAAAATTTTTCAAACAAAGTGATACGAAATTAAATCATTTATTAAAATCAAAATCGATAATTTAAAAAAAAAAATGTTTACGTTATATAAATGTACAAATGTGAATTATTAATTTTTATAGCTTTAATTGTTATAAGTATTAACTAAAAATTTTTAGCAAATCGGACAAGTTTGATCTAAGATGTGCTGTACTACAGTCGAAATCCGTTAGAATGAACTACGCATGATGGCAAATTATTCTCTTTAGGAAAAACTCGCTGTAAAGGATTTACATTTTTCTTAATGGGGAACCGGAATTGTTAAGAATTTCGTTGTAATTGTTATTACGTTCTATTGAACTTCGTTTTAATGGACTTAAAATGTTACATTTGGGAAAATACAATTTCTTAAAATTTTCTATTTTCAAAATGAATACACAGATTTTTGAAAAGTATACCGTTAACTATTATCTAAAGAATTTTAACATTTTGATTATATAAAAAAAAATTGTTTACATGAATTGTTTTGGAGTCACTTTGATTATAGGTGAAATCTTTGAAATTAATATATGTAATTTAAATTACTAATCGAAATGTTAATGAGCTTCAAACTAGTTCAAAGTATTTTTTTTTTTTTTTTTTTTTTTTTTTTTTTTTACCCATTAATTGCAAATTTAAGTCAAAATATATTTTTTAGAGTAATTTATATTTCCATTAATTTGCGCAATTTTGCTCAATTTAAACAACCCCAGTTTTCTTAAAAGGAACCCAAATTTAAAGTTTTTTTTATGATGATTTATACTTTGATAGCTAATTAAAGTGAAAATGCGATTATGGAGATACTTCAACGTACTCAATCTCCAAGCAAACAAAACTGATGCAAATGATGATGACGTCAATGATGATCATGAATACTAAACCTTTCTGAGAAAAATGAAGAGTTTTCAATATTCATTTTTAAGTTTCACATAAACTGAGATTGCTATAAGAGTTTCCTGAAGTAAAAAGATCTCTATAAAGTGACTCATCGGTGATTCACTGAAACACCTCAGTTATGCACCGACAAGATTCCACAAACAGAACCGTCTTCTGTATCATCGGCGGGTTGCGGCCAGGGCAATTCAAGGTCACGTTGCCCCAGTGTTGCTTAAAGGGTTTGCAGAAGGCACAAGATTGAAAGGCAACTTTATTATCTGTCCTTCCTGTGTGAGGTATAAAAAAGGAATTGCATTGTCCGTAGCAAAAATTGTTTTTGATCACTGTCGACCGACACTTTGGTTCTGAAACTTTCTGTCTAAGAGGTATCGTCCGGCACCAGTCCTTCTTGACCTCGCTGGCACTAGTGATGACGTATCCGGGACTGTCCGACTTGATGAGGAATCTATGTCGGCGGTCCTTTAGTTCTTCCTCGCCTTCCGACAAGTGGTTTCTGTCTCTGGCCTTCAGAACTAGCCGGTGTTTCTTACGTCGGCGCCTATGGGGTTTGTGTGGTTCCGGCTGCCGTCTTTTACGCACCAAGTTCCGGTCTGTGAATGGAACCACTTGATGACGTTTTTCTGACGAGCCCTCTTGGTTTTCGATGACGTCCAGGGTTACAACGTCATCGTGGTGTTGTGTGGGTGTGTCGTCATCTGACGCGTCATCGATAAAGTCAACGTCATTTGACATGAAATTAATGAAGTCTTTGTTTGAAAACAGTAGTAGAGTGTCGTTGTTTTTCAGCTTGCGATTCCCGCGCATAGTATAGATCTCGGTTGGACCGACGTTTCTCAGATCATAGATCGGTCTCACCTGAGATGATGGTGGACCCTTTGCATCAGGATGATGCAGGTTGTTGTTGTTCTCAGAGTCGACATTTCTGATGCTGGGTCGACAAATTGCACTTTCTGGATGGAATGTGAGCAAGAAGATGGAGAAGTATGCTTTCCACAGTTGCTGTAATCGGGCCTTCGTCTTCATTTCAGATGAAGAATCCTAAAAAAATTGCAAAAGAAAGATTAAAAGAAAGCAATAAATAAACAAATTTTACTCAGAGAATTAATGGATTTAACAGATTCAGGCAATTTACAATGTTTTAGTTGCCAGTTTTAATGTAAATGTTAAATTGAACTCTATGGTCTGTCGGTGATCTTTTCACATGAGGGCTAAAAAGACAGGGGCTTCCGATTAAACGGGAATCCGATATCCACTGTCCGGCGTTAGGCAGACCATCTACCCGGACATATGCTGCATAGCAACTCAGGGTCTATGGTCAAGAATACTTTGCTGGGCAATGTAAGCTAAGATCCTTCTTGGATTGTAATGCGACAAGTTTAGTTTCTTTTCTTTTTTTAATAGGTTGGAATCAAAACCTCAATAAACGAAAATATAGTCCTAAAATAATTTAACTCATTGCTGAAGTGAAACTACAGCCAAACAGAGTAATATGTCAAAAACTTAAAGCCTTTACTGTGTTAAATTTGTATATATATAAAAAAATATTATTATTTTTTTAATTATTACTTGAAACTCCCCTCCCAACCATCAAAGAAAAAAAAACACGTACTAGTAAGAGTCCTGTGTTAATGCCCTATTGAAAATGAATATTTTGAACATTAAATCTTAAAATTCTAATTTAACAGCATTTAATAACGTACAGCATTTGTTTATTACAGATGCAGCAGCACCATCTAACTTATCATACTCTTTCGCCGAAAATACTGAAAATAAAAATTAAAATTCGAAAAAAAAAAAAAAATACTGAATGATTTTAAATTTTGTACAATTTTAATATAACCATTTACCTTGTATTACATATAATAACAAAAAATGGTGGAGCGCTCAAAGTTTCAAAACACAAATTGTCTCTGAAAATACAATAAAACTTGTTAAAACGAAAATAAAATCTAATAATCTTTAAAACGAAACATATTACGTTTTAAAGTGGTTTCTTTATTAGCAGGTGTGGTGCAATCTGTTACCATTATTTATGTTGCATTCTTTTCGCCGAGATCATGGAATTCAGATACGATTCCGTTACAAACAAGTTTCTTTACTGTATTAATGATCAAAAGTAAAAATTCTGTTAAAAGATAAAAAATGATATTCTTTGAGTTCAAGAAGTTAAGAATTCATACGATGTATTTTTTAAAGAATACCAATACGCCTATAACATCTTATTGTTATGAAGAGATAAACATATCGAGAATGATTTTTCGAGATAATGTTTAGGGATAACCATTAATGATAATATTTGGAAATTGTAAATCCGGCACAATAAAAAGATATAACACTATACTGAACTACATAAAGATATTTTTTCAGTACAACTTATTTATAATCTTAATAGAATAAAGGAAATCTATATAACAATAGCAGGGCCATTCTCCGTCCCTTGATAATTTTTCTACATATTATTGCTGTTTCAACGATGATATTGTATTCTCAAATTAAGACAGCTATGCTAATGTGAAAATCTAGGGGGGCGGATGGTTATTTTTAATGTATATTTTATGTATTAAAAACTTATAAATTAGTAGTATAGGTATTTATTTGGAATGAAAATCCAATTTCCTACTGATAATATTCACGCAAACCGAAATTTATTCTGATTATTACTTCTTTTATTATGATTTTTTAAAAGTTTGCACGAATTAATGATGCATCCTGTAAATAAGCAAAATAATTTTGCCTCAATTTAAGCTTAAAGCCAAAAATATTTATAAATGACAATTATAAAGATAAATAAATGTGAATTGAATATGAAAGTAACTCATCATTTAACAATTCTATAATCTTAGAATCATATAAACCAGGCATAATAACTCATTTACCGCCGCGGCTAAATTAAACTGTATTTACAAAGCCGCGGGCCATATAAAAAATAAAAGATAATAGTATCACCATTGCACAGAATAAATTTTGTTCCTATAATATTTATGTTAAAGAAATTTTAATTCAAAGTTCCAATAACTTAGCTTTCTTTATCTCGTTTTTTTCGGGGAAAAAGGCTCAAAATCGCTTTTTAACAACCAAACCTATAAAATGTAATTGAATTTTCTTAAATTGTATTTATTTAAAAAATTCATTGCACATGTTAATCTAGATCTAGCAAAGGTATAGTTGTCAATATTCCATATTTACTCCACGTAAAATAAATAAATAAATAAATAAATAATAAATAAAAATAAAAAATTGACATATATTGAATAAGGAAATTTATTTTATTATTTATTTTTTGTTAACATACTATATTTAAAAGATTGACCGAATGATGAATAATTATATAAATTTGAAAACTCCATATCCATACATTTTCGCGCTAATGTGAAATCGCGTTGAATTTTGTATAACTGCAATAATAAGTTGAGAACAATAATTTCAAATCAATCATTAAAAGTAAAGTCTTAAATGCTTTGTAATTTCAAATGAAAAATCCCAAGAACTTAGTTTATTGGTGGTCTTTTAAAATACACATTAGTAATTTGTCGATTTAAGCAAAAATTTGTAGTCTTGTATTACAGACATTCCAAACATTCGAATATTTTCTTTTCAAAAATAAATAAACAAAATAAAATAAAATAAATTGATATGATTATCGAAAATAGAAAAATCTACAAACATATATACAAAGTAATGCCTCAATTAAGACTTGTAATTAACAATGTATAAATTTTTAATGACAAAAAATGTTGTAAATAACAATTAAAAGTAAGTAAATGCGAATATGAGAATATCTTATTAAATGAACAATTCTAGTTACTTACCATCACATAAACTAACAAATCAAACAGAAAATAGCTGAATAATTTGAACAACAAAATACTAATAAGTAATAGAGTAGAACTTCGACCCATAAGTTTTTCAAGGGGTGTGGGGGAAAAAAAACTAGTCGTTGGGGGCCACCGTAATACTTACCTATCATCCCAGCAGCAGAATTTTTTTCTGCAGTCTGCAACACAAATAAAAACTTAAAAAACAGTCTGCAGACAATTCCTCGCAACACATATGCACTCAAGCCCATTAGCAGAAAGTGCGCGACGAGCGTCGCAGATTTATTATGACGCGAAAAAACGGCAATTTCATCCAAAGATCGCGAAAGAAAACGACAGATTCCGACTAAAAAAAAAAAAAAAAAAAAAAAAAAAAAAAAGCAGATTTCGTCAAAAAATCACGAAAAATGGTAAATTTCGTTAAAAAAAAATCGTGAAAAAACGGCTAATTTCGTCAAAAAATTGCGTAAAAAATGGAATCTTTCGTCAAAAAAAATCTTGAAAAAACGGAATCTTTTGCCAAAAGGCCGTGAAAAAAAACGACAGATTTCATCAAAAGATCGCGGGGAAGACAGATTTTGTCAAAAGATCGTGGAAAAAAAGAGAGATTTCATCAATAAATCATGAGAAAACAAATTTCTTTAAAAAAAATACTCGAAAAACGGTAAGTTTCATCAAAAGATCACGAAAAAACGATAGATTTCATCAAAAAATCGCAAAAAACGGCAGATTTTAACAAAATATAGTAAAAAAACGATAGATTTCATCAAGATATGGAGGGGGGGGGGATGTCAGATTTTGTCTAAAAATCACGAAAAAACGGAAAATTTCGTTAAAAAATCGCGAAAAAGCTGCATATTTCATCAAACAATCACGGGGAAAATATGAAATTTCGTTAAAGAGGCGCAAAAAAAGTATTTTTTTGCTACTAAACTGTTTTTCTCTTTCTTTCTCCAAAAACTGATTTTCCTGTCCCCATTTTTTTTTTTTTTTTTTTTATATTTCTTTTTCATAATATTTACTTGGTATTTCAAGGTATCACTGCTATAAAACTATAAAATATATACTTTATGGTAAAGAAATAATGACTTTAAATTTTCAATGATGCAGCAGCCTTTTTGAATAAATTTAAGATTTTAATATTTTAAATAATTTTTGTCCTCTCTCAAAAAAAAAAAAAAAAAAAAAAAAAAAAAAAAAAAAAAGCACATTTCAACATTTTATTATAACTTTTTATTTTAACATTTTATTGTGATTTAACAAGTAAAAAAATGTTTTGAGAATTTAAGAAAGCAGTATAGCATCTACTGTTCAAAGGAATTGGAACTGTTTTCTTCATTTTTCTCTATTTCACATGTGACAATATAAATGATTTTTTTTTCTTTAATATCATTGTATTTATTTCTTCTGTAGATTTGAATACTCCAGACAAGGTAAGAAACTATACGTTGTTTTCAATAGATGTACACTATGTTTCAATTTTAATTTAAAATAGATTTATCCTTAACTTCAAACTTAAAGAACCACTTTACATATTCATTATGAATCTAATTCTTCAAAAAATTTTATTTTATTATTTAGTTATTCAGGTTATATTATAATTGGATATTAATATAGTTATCTTTTTATAATATTAATCAATAAGGACTATATTTATAATGTACATGAGAAAATTATACCACGCCATCCAGCAGACAATTTTCATCTTGCTGCAATGCTGTAGCAGACACAACCATAACTTTCTGCTACTGGGCACTCAAGCCTCCCAAGTATTTGTGATAGGCATAAAAGAAAAGTATACTTTAAAAAAGTTGCCTTTGTTCTCAGAATTTTTAACATCTCATACATTGTCCGAAAGAGGGGGGGGGGTGGCTCCCCTTTGACAAAATGTGCAGGTTTTTCACGATCTTTTGATGAAAATTGCATTTTTTTCATACTTTTTTGACAAGATTTGTTTTTTCTGATCTTTTGACGAAAACTGCTGGGTTTTTTTTATTTTTTTCGAAACCTTTGAATAAATTTGCCGATTTATCATGATTTTTTTGACGAAAGCTGCTGTCTTTTCGCGATCTCTTGGAGAAATTTGCCGTTTTTTCGCGATCTCTTGAAGAAATTTACCGTTTTTTTTTTGTGATCTTTTGAAGAAATTTACATTTTTTCGCGACCTTTTGAAGAAATTTGCCGTTTTTTTCACGATCTTTTGAAGAAATTTCCCGTTTTTTCACGATCTTTTGAAGAAATTTGCCTTTTTTTTCTCACGATCTTTCGAAGAAATTTGTCGTTTTTTCGTGATTTTTTGAAGACATTTGCTGTTTTTTTGCGATCTTTGGACGAAATTCGCATTTTTTTCGCGATCTCTGACGAAATTGATTTCTTTTCGAAGACTATTTGTCGAAATTTGCGATACATTTTATATCCGAATTTTCGGTTTTTGAACTGAAATTTTTAATTTTGCTAAATTTTTAACAATTGAAAAATAGTCTGCAGCCCTTTCCAAGAGTGTGCGACGTGCGTTGCGGCGTTGCGCCGATTCTGCTCCCGGGCTCATCATATATATGCATATATAATATATGAAAATACAACATTTGTAAACTATTTATAAAATGCATTGGATTTCCGAAACAAAATTTAAACATGTATTTAAATATTTTTATTATGCATAGTAATGATCTATTAATGAGTTGCTGATGAATTTTTCTCGACAAATTATACAACACGCCAAACTACAAGTAGTAGTGAATTGCGAAAAAGAAACATCCTCATAAGTCCAAAAATAATAATCTTATTAACTAACAGTTTATTGCGTCGGATTAAGCGTCTCATTTCCAATTAAAATATATCTATGAATTGAAATTTGAATGAAATACAGGTTCATGAAAAATCGAAGAATGTGGAAAACAGGATTACAGATATCTCGGCAACTAATAACTCGATCGACTTCGTTCTTTATTCAAAATGTGTGTTATTTTATTGCCTTTTACGATCATTCCATAAAATAAAATATTTCGAAAATTTTTAGATATCTTTCATCAGAACGAATTTTTCGAGAGTCCGAAAAAAATTGTTCCGGATAATCGAGGTTTCTGATATTTGTCCCATTCTTACATACTATGTACATACAAAATTTCAAGTCTCTATCTCAATTTGTTCGGGAGATAGAGCGTTTACAGACACACAGACAGACAGACGGACGGCATTTTTTTTTTTTTTTTTTTTTTCCTAAAAATATGTTTTTCGAAATCTCTAGTGTTTTTCGATTTTAAAAACGATTGCAAGACTTATCCTATATAACGTATGATGGGTAAGTAAAACGATCAAAGCGGGAAAACGATGAATGTGGATTAACTTAAAAACACAATTCTATGCATTACAAATGCATGTAATGTATACAGTATACTAATTTGTTGCTTACTGAACTGTAAAAGAAATAAATCGAAGATATAGAAAATTGATATTTATTTAATAAAATCCAAAATTTTGTTTGGCTTTTCGTTCATTTTTTTTTTTTTTTTTTTTTTTTTTTTTTTTTTTTTAATCAAAAAATAAAATTTCAATATATACAACATTTTTCTGGTAATTTTCTGTTATTTCTTATGCATATTTAAAAATTCATGCAGTTTTGAATGCTTTAACTACACCAATCAGACTTGCACTGCTTCATCAGCATGAACTTAATCCTCTTCGCCATTATTTTCATTTTTTGAATTATGGCGCATTTCTCCTACGTTAGGCTGCGAGCGAACAGCACTAGTTTTTATTACACTAAAAGAGCAATAAATCTATCCTTGTTTTTGTACGGAACAAAGGTGAAACTAGTGATAGGCGATTCCGATTTTTTAAATCGATTTAATCGATACTACGGCCAACTCGATTTAATCGATACTTTAAAATTTTTAATCGATTTCTCTGAAAGTAATATAATTTTCATTTTCCTTCAAAAGTCGAAGATAAAATAGACGGATGTGCCAATTCCAAAATTTCAGTGTATTAGTTTCTAAGATAGAAGAATTAAAGAAACCTCAGAATCCGCCCCCCCCCCCCTTGCAAAATAGCGTTTTTTTTTTTGAGTGATGTACACCAAAAATTGATCAGGATCAATTTTTATTAAGTACCAGCTGAATCTGAATTTTGATGAAAATCCATGAAAGCGCGAGATACAGCTATTGCGAAATCATAATAAAAAGAATATTGCCCAGTTAAACTGATGGCATTGAGCTCACAGGCTACGCATACTAATTGTACATTACAGCCTTGTATTTTCGTTAATTCCGTTCGAAAAAAAAAATTAAGAAGGGGAAACAGCTCTCCCCTTTCTCCTTTTTTATACTTATTGAACTTCCTAAACTATCAAGTACATGCTTTATCATATTAAAAAATCTATATCCAAAATTCAGAGCAAATCGGATAATTCTTAATGAAAACCCATTTAGCATTTATATAATTTAAGAGGAGTTATTCCCTTCTTTTATACTTAACCATTAAATTTCCAAAACTATTCAGAGATTTGAACGAAATCTGACAATTCTGATTGAAAAATCCATTTATGCAAGTTAAGGGGAGGGGCATTAGAACCCCCGTTCCGCCTGTTTATACTTATTCAATGAAAACCTAATAACAGCCACGGACTCGCCTCATCAGAATGATCCTATATCTAAATTTTGAACGAAAACTGTTAATTCTGCATAAAAATCCCGTTTATATCAATTAAGGGGAGGGGCATGAGCCCCCCGTTCCCCCTGTTTATACTTATTCAATGAACACCTAATAACAGCCACAGTATCGCCTCATCCGAATGATCCTATATCTAAATTTTGAACGAAAACTGTTAATTCTGCATGAAAATCCCGTTTATATCAATTAAGGGGGGGGGTTAGCCCCCCGTTCCCCCTATTTATACTTATTCAATGAACACATAATAACAGTCACGGAATCGCCTCATCAGAATGATAATATATCTAAATTTTGGACAAAAACTGTTAATTCTGTACGAAAAACCCGTTTATATCAATTAAGGGGAGGGGCATGAGCCCCCCGTTCCCCCTGTTTATACTTATTCAATGAACACCTAATAACAGCCACGGTATCGCCTCATCCGAATGATCTTATATCTAAATTTTGAACGAAAACTGTTAATTCTGCATGAAAATCCCGTTTATATCAATTAAAGGGGGAGGGCATGAGCCCCCCGTTCCCCCTGTTTATACTTATTCAATGAACACATAATAATAGTCTCGGAATCGCCTCATCAGAATGATCCTATATCTAAATTTTGGACAAAAACTGTTAATTCTGCATTAAAAACCCATTTATATCCATTAAGGGGAGGGGCATGAGCCCCCCGTTCCCCCTTATACATATCGAATGAACTCCAAAAACTAATCAGGGAAGCGCCTTATCAGGATATACCTATATACAAAATTTCAAGTGGATCCGATATTTTTATCATGAGTCATCGCATTACGCACGAACATACAGAACGGACGGGCACATAAGCTCTCAGGCTATGATAGCCTGTGAGCTAAAAAATGCAGCATATCAGCGTCACCTGCTGGGCAATTTACACCAAGAACTAAATAACACTAATCTATGTCAGAGATTTACTGAATCTGAATTTTGATGAAAATTCGTTCTTGAGATAGAGCTATTGCGTTAATCATGAATAATGCAGTATAGCAGCGCCATCTCTTAAGCGATTTCCACCAAAATGTAATTAGCATCAAATAATATCAAGGACTAATTGAATCTAAATTTTTATGAAAGTCCGTGCATTAGTTCTTGAGATAAAGCTAAAATGGAAACAGGGGCGTGCGAAAAGAGAACTGCGCCCGGTTCAAAGTTCCAATTTAGCCCCCCCCCCCCCCCCATTAACTTTTTCTTGTGATAGGCTAGAAGTGATGTTAGTAGTAAAAATTTGGCGCCCCCTAAATTTCCGTGCTCGGAACGACCGCTTCCTTTCGCCTCCCCCCCCCCTTTCACATGGCGCTGAGTGGAAATTGTGAAAAATTCAGTATAGCAGCGCCATCTGAGAAGCTATATACATCAAAATGCAGAAAACATCAATTCATGTCAAGGACTAACTGGATCGAAAATGTGATGAAAATCCGTTCATTCGTTTATCAGATATAGCTGTTGCGCAAATCGCAAAAAATGCAGTATAGCAACGCCACCTGTTAGGCTATATGCACCAAAAATTAATTAGATTCAGTTTATATCAAGGTCAAACTAAATCTAAAGTTTTGTGGAATTCCGTGCATTTGTTCTTCAGATAGAACGGTCACAAATTTTCGTCGTATACAGACGCACAGAGTGACAGACACACACACAGACAGATATTTCTTTAAAAACATGAAATCGTGTTAAAGACCTTCTAAAATATATAAATCCATCAAAAACGGGAAGTCAAAATTTTTCACGAATCTAATACTCTCTTCTTGTAAAGTTACAAAAGAAAGTAAAACTGTAAAATCGATTCTGCCCGTAAGATCGGTCTTTAGATTCGATGTCGATCTTTAGATTCGATGTCGATCTTTAGATTCGATTTCGATCTTTAGATTCGATGTCGATCTTAGATTCGATGTCGATCTTTAGATTCGATTTCGATCTTTAGATTCGATGTCGATCTTAGATTCGATGTCGATCTTAGATTCGATTTCGATCTTTAGATTCGATTTCGATTTTTTTTTCTTTCTAGGCTAAATCAGTGTTGAATGCAAGTATTTTTCTGCGACTCCAGAGAAAAGCATCATGTTTTAGAGCTCTGTAAGAGAGGGGGAATCGCAATTTGTGCACGGGTGCCCAGAGAGGGGTTTGGTGACGCAAGATGCGTCATACAATTTAGTTTTTTTTTTTTTGGGGGGGGGGGGGAATTTGAGAAAAAGTACATTTTTTTGGAGGGGGGAGATTTTTAATTTTTTAATATTTCAAAATTTAATTCCAGAAATGTTCCTATGTTTTCTTTCTTTAAATTCTAGATAAGGGCAATAATTGTTCTGTAAACAATCAAAACTTATTTGGGTTCAAAAATCTTCTAAATATTCTTGAATTTTCTTTTTAAAAATTTTATTACATACTTAGAATTATAGAATAAAGAAATATTGAATTCAAATTATTTACATACTATGTACAAAATGTATAATATGTACAAAATATAAATGCTTTTACCTTGATAATTTTTGATCATCATACTAAAAACTGGAAAGATGATACTTTATGCACTTCTGCGTGCCTTTTCATAAAATTAACATAATTCTTCAATAAAACTCAAGACACGCACGTCAAACAAAAAATATAAACATTCTCTCTCTCAAAAAATTCTTTTTCATTCTATCAAAAATTGATGCCAACATTTTTATCTAAACTTTTAACTCATCTCGTAAGATAAAAAATATAAAAAGCAAAGCAGACGAAAAAACAGCTTCGCTTCCATAGCAACGAGTCGCGTCTTATAAGTAAATTAAATATCACAATTGCAAATATGCAAACGATTTTCTGTGAATAAACTGGGATAACTTAATTTATCAATTCCTAACATACTCCCACCTTTAATTTAGGCGGAAGCCAAATTAAACTTAAGATCACTTTTGATCAAATTAAGCCCTAATTCAAAATAAAAAATATGCAAATAAATAAAGATAATAACTAAACAATAATAAAATAATAATGAAACATTTAGAGTTCTAGAAAAGTCAATTCAGGGTTTTAGAAAAGTCATTTCAGAGTTCTAGAAAAAGTCATTTCAGAAGTATCTGTACTACTCTACCACTTCTAGTTTTACTGTTACTCACAGTCTGGATTACAGGGTCATCAGGACTTGATTTCTCTAATGAGTACAGCTTACGAAGTGGACGCACCAAGGTCCCTGAACTTGTTTTAACTTCAGCCACTCTAGCTGCTCCATCTCGACTTGGGAAAATCTTTACAATTTTTCCTATAGGCCAATAAAGTCTCTTTTGGTTTAGTTCTATCAAGACTACTTCACCTAGTCTGACAGCTTGTCCTTTCTGTTTTGATTTTTGGACCAATTCAGCTAAATATTCTTTTCTAAATCTATTTCTAAGTTGTTGCCGAATATTTTGACAGTGTTTATATCTAGATTGAAGTTTCTTTGAATCTATTGCATCTAAATCAGGAACACCTATTTCTTCAATGTCTTGCAAAAATGATGATGGAGTCAAAGGTATAAATTTATCTGTTTCTTCAAAAATATAGGTTAGAGGCCTTTTATTTACTGTTGCTTCGACATCACATAGAACAGTCATGAGTTCTTCAAAAGTTAAAGTTGAAGTGCCGAGTGTTCTGATCAAGGGAATTTTAACACATCTAATCAGACGCTCCCACCATCCACCCCACCAAGCTGCTGCTGGAGGGATGAACTTCCATTTAATAGGAGACAGTTCTTTTGAAGAAACTATTGCATTCCAATCCAATGATTTTAAAAGGTTATTGGTTCCTCTAAAATTTGAGCCATTATCAGAGTATATAGTAGTCGGCCTTCCTCTCCTGCATATAAATCTTCGAAGTGACTGAATGAATCCTTCCGCTGAGAGACTGGATACAAGTTCCAAATGTATTGCCCTATATACTGCACATGTAAAAAGTACAACCCAAACTTTGGATCTTTGCTTTACGAAAAGAGGGCCAAAAAGATCAGCTCCAACAACTTCAAAAACTTTGGAATCTCTGACTCGATCTAGAAATAGGTGGATTGGAGGTGTAGTATATGGCTTTGCAGAGTATCTTTTGTATCTGTAACACTTAGACAATTGACTTCTAATGATGCGTCTAGAAGAAATTATCCAATATTTTTCTCTCAAAATGGATCCAACTGTTTGAAGTCCAGCATGACAATTCTTTAAATGACATTCTTGAATCAGACAATTCACTACATGATGTTTCGATGGTAATAAAATTGGATATCTGAAAGAAAACTCGTCATCTCGCTCTAATATCTTTGTTTTTACTCTTAACAAACCTTCTTGATCTTTCATAACCTTTAATCCTTTTATTGCATCAGTAGTATTACCAAAACTTTCAGATTGTATTATTGACCAGAGCGACCTTTCCGCATCTTCTTTTTCTTCAATTGACAATTCTGATGGAAAACATATATTTCTGTTTCTGCACTTCATTATGAATCTCTTCACCCAACATACGACATTAATAAATCTACCAAATTTTGAAATTCCACTATATATCATAAATTCATGTGAATTAGAACATAAAAGAGTAGGTACAGCAGCTTTCTTCTTTTCCATCATTACTAATTCTTCGTTGGGGCTTGTTTTTGAATGTGGCCAATTTTCTTCTGATAACTTCAACCATTCTGGTCCCTCCCACCATCTCATCTTCAGCAGCTGTTTAGGACTACATCCGCGAGAAGGTAAATCAGCAGGGCTGAGATGACCAGGTACGAAGTTCCATTGTTGAGATTCAGAAAATTTACAAATTTCTCTAACTCTATTGCCTACAAACGTTCCCCATTGATCATTTCTTCGAATCCAAGCGAGAGCAGTTGAAGAGTCGGTCCAATACTTTACTGGTATGGAAATACAATTAAAGGCTTTCAAAACAAATTTAATCAACCTTATTCCTAAAATACAAGCAAGAAGCTCTAAACGTGGTATGGTTATATTTTTCTTTGGTGCAAGACGAGACTTAGCTCCTAAAAGTGGTACAAAGACTGCGTCTTTATCTTCACAACGTAAGAAAACTGTTGTTGCATAAGCTCTGGTACTTGCATCACAAAATGTATGAATAGACCATTTATCCTTACAACCATAGCCTACACGTCTATTTATCTTCACGTCATTTAAATACTTGAGTTCGCTATACCATTTTTGAAAATTATTCCGGATTTCTTCTGGAAGTGGAGCATCCCAATCTAATTTCGTCGACCAGGCGTCTTGAATTATCAGTTTGGCTGGCAACAATGCTGGGGCTAAAAATCCTATTGGATCGAAGATCCCTTGGGTTACAGCTAATATCTTTCTTTTCGACAGATTTTCTATCTCATCACTAAATTTATAAGCGATCTTCAAACTATCTTCCATTGTGTCCCACTTCAACCCTAAAACCGGAACTATCGTTGTTACATTTTTGCTGAGCACCTTCTTTTCGTTAAGGAAACTGCTGTCTTCACTTTTAATTGGTCCGAATTCCCACATTCTTAATTCCATTTTCGCATCAGCCATGATTTCTGTAGATTTTGAAATAAAATTTTCTAGTTCAGGCACATTGTCGACTGAAGTAACGCAGTTATCTATATAGTATGATTTCATAAGCTTCTCAGCTATCTGTTTGTTTTCTTCATCAACATTACTCAAATGATATCTTATAACTGCACCTAGCAAAAATGGGCTACAAGTTGCTCCAAAAACTACTCTATTGTGTTGATAAACTTGAAATTCGTCAGGACTCTTCCACCATAAAAATCGCAAGAAATGCCGATCTGATTCTTTGACTTCAATTTGAAGAAATGCTCTTCTTATATCGGCTACTACCCCAATAGCTTTCTCACGAAATCTTATTAACACTGCAGGAATTTGTTCGATGAGGTTTGGTCCTTTAAAGAGGCAATCATTTAAAGAAGGAGACCTCCCTACCTTACACGATGCATCAAAAACTGGTCGAACACTTGTAGTAAGACTATCTGGTTTGATGACGGGATGATGAGGTAAAAAATGTCCTGGAATCTTGAGTGCTTCATCTGGTACTTTACTTATAACGCCTTCTTCTTCCCATTCATAGAAAACTTTAGCATATTCTTCAAACATTTTCATTGATTTTAATTTCTTTGTTGAATTTATCAATCTTCGTTCAGCTATGTGTCTATTTGAGGGAATCTCACGTTTGCCGTTAATCCAAGGAAGACCTACAATATAGCGACCTTCTATATTTCTATCAACTTCTTTTATAAAATTATCATGAGCGAGTTCTTCTTCTTCTGCTTTAGACAAAGTTTGACAGGGATCTGTTATACCAATTGTCTCTAACTTCCATAATTCTGGAATCTTCATATCTTTTAAAGCTAGGTTCGTGATAAACATATTTCCATAATTTAGGCAAGACTGTGATGTACTTTCTAAACGACCACAAAGTGTCCATCCAAACTTTGTCTCTATTGCTGTAAGACCGCTCTTTAACTGTTTTACTCGACCTGTAAGAAGTTGTCCGTAGTAATCGCTTCCAATCAAAATTTCAATTTTTGGACTTCCTGCTCCTAAATCTGTGATCCATAGTTTATTTTGTTTAAGCTCTTTAATTACTGATTCTTTTGGTATCCGAGGAATATAGTTACAAATTATATCTTGATCCAAAAGTTCTAAGACTTCTTTCGTTTGTTTCTGTCTATCAGAAGAACTTAACTCAACTTGGAATTTATTGTGAGATTTAGCTTCTGTTTGCGTACCACCAAACAAAGTGTGTACAATAGCTTCAGAAGAAATGGGATGTAAACCTAACTCTTCAGCTGTACCTTTTAAAATATAGCTCTTTTGCGACCCACAATCAAGTAACGCTCGTACTTTCTTTGTTATTCGACCTTTAATAACTATTTCTAAAGTCATAAGGGCTACTTCAGCAGAACACTGCTTACTTGCTATGGTGCTTTGAATAACTTCTGGGGTCTTAACTGTATTTTCTGGTTCTTTACACATTGAAATTTCAGGGCATAATAACTCGGTATGGGGTTTAGAACAAACGTGGCAACGAATAAAAACTTTGCAAACTTTAGCGTGGTGACCAAAACGAAGACATTTTAAACAGCAATTTTTATTCTTAATTTTGGCCTTCCGTTCATTAAAGGAAAGAGATCTAGCCCTAACACAGTCCTTGCTTTCATGAGATTTACTGCAAAATAAACAAAGGCGTTCTTTTGCGCTAAATAGCCCTGCCGCAGTAGGTATTTTACTTTCTGCTTTTCTTAACTTTTCTTTAGGTTTGTCTTTAAAGCCCAGCTCTATAAAACTCGATTTGGCTAATTTGAATCTTTCCTCGTTTGCAACTTCTTGTTTCAGAAATTCCATCAAACTTACTATATTTGCTTTTGTTGACAATGCATTATTATTACTAACAGTGTTTGATGTGATTGAAATATTATATCGCTGCCATGCTTTTAATACATCTTCCGATAAGCTAGATTCTATCATGGGATAGAGCCACGCCGAATTGCTTTCTAAACTTAAACCCATTGATTCTAACGATCTTAAATATGCCTCGACTTTCGTGAATAAATCTGATAAGGGAAGTTTATCTTTGCCGTGCGCCTGTACATTAGCTACAATCAATTTTAGGAATTCTCTAACGTACACTTCTATTAGTAAATCTTTATTTCCAAAACGCTCTTGAAATGCCTCGACAGCTTTGGAGTAATTAACTGCAGTCATTGGATAGCTCTCTAACAAACGCCTGGCACTGGTTCCAGGTTCTACCGATTGGATAAGATACTGAAATTTGTCACTATTATCCAAATCTATGTCTTCATGAATTTTCTGAAACTGGGACCAAAATGAAAGATAATTTATTAACTGCGAATCGAATGGCTTAATATTCAGTTTAGGTAATTTATAATGCTTTGATTTGGAATAACCGTGATCTGTGCTTTTTTCACTATCATCTTGATTACGTTTATTTGTACCCAATGCTTCGCTAACTTTACGCTTAATGGTAATAAATTGATCTGAATAACTTTCATTTTCCACTACTTCATTTTCAATAGCCTCTTCATCGCATTTATCATCATCTAACATGAGTTCAATTATAGCTTCATCAATAGCTTTAATTTCATGAATCAAATTTTCTAATTTACTAAAACCGTCTAAAATTTTGTCCTTATCTAATGACTCGCTGTTAATTTCTTCATTCAAAACATTTAAAGTTCTGGTAAATGACGAACGTAGTGGTGTACGCTTTTTCTTTAGCTTATTCATCTTAGAAAAATTAAGTAGTAATGCACAGCTTATGAAAACACTATACGCTATAAAAACAATTCAATATCTCAACAGTATTATTCAAATGTCCCTGTTCGGGCGCCAGTTTGTTCTGTAAACAATCAAAACTTATTTGGGTTCAAAAATCTTCTAAATATTCTTGAATTTTCTTTTTAAAAATTTTATTACATACTTAGAATTATAGAATAAAGAAATATTGAATTCAAATTATTTACATACTATGTACAAAATGTATAATATGTACAAAATATAAATGCTTTTACCTTGATAATTTTTGATCATCATACTAAAAACTGGAAAGATGATACTTTATGCATTTCTGCGTGCCTTTTCATAAAATTAACATAATTCTTCAATAAAACTCAAGACACGCACGACAAACAAAAAATATAAACATTCTCTCTCTCAAAAAATTCTTTTTCATTCTATCAAAAATTGATGCCAACATTTTTATCTAAACTTTTAACTCATCTCGTAAGATAAAAAATATAAAAAGCAAAGCAGACGAAAAAACAGCTTCGCTTCCATAGCAACGAGTCGCGTCTTATAAGTAAATTAAATATCACAATTGCAAATATGCAAACGATTTTCTGTGAATAAACTGGGATAACTTAATTTATCAATTCCTAACAATAATAGCTCATTCTGCTATTCTCATTTCGCTATCTCTTGAATGTGCAGTAGATTATAAGTAGAATATAATTTACAATTTGTATTATGTTTGGGGGGGATCTTAAAGTATGAAGGGTTTTTTTTGCGGGGGGGGGGGGATTTGCGTCATTAGGTTTGGAGGGGGATGGTCACCACTGGGGAATCGCAATTTGTGCATTAAAAAGCATAAAATCTCATAACTTCTGGGGGGGGGGATAATCCCCTGCGGGCCACCCCGTTAATTCGACACTAGGTTAAATCGTTATATTTTTGTTTAGAAGTCCAGTTATTTGAAGTATTAGTTTATTATGTTTTATTTTTTACGTTCGTCTCTTCTAATCCCCCCTTTCACGTCAGTTTTAACTTACAGGGCCGTTCGAAATATGCATACAGTTTTAAAAATGTCCAATTCTCGGTCTATTTTATTTTAGATCCACATTTTAAATCCTTGACAAAAGATAAATAAAAAGTCGCCCTTCCGCCCGTTTGGGGTTTATCTGCGCCCCGCCGGGTGGCATATTTTTTTGTTTCTTCAAAAGAAACAAAAAAATTTTGGAGGGGGGTGGGCTTGCACCCTCCCCCAATATACACCTTAAAATTTCGCTCATTTAATTTTCTACCATTTTTAACTTAAAAGTTTAAGCTACATGGCACCCCCAGAACTGTGGATTCTCTCCCCCCCCCTGTCGATCACTCACCTAATTTTGCTTATTTCTTCACTTCATTTCAATCTTTAAAAGGCTATAACTTTGCTTCTATAGGAATTACAGTGATGAGAAAAATTCTAGTATAGCTAACCATTTCTCGCAGTTCTTTTTGCTTTTCCAGTTTCCCGGTTTTCCCTATAGGACCTTTTTTTGGGGGGGGGGGGGCAGAGGGGGTTTTTGTTGATACAATATGTCTATTGAAAGCTTATGCTTCATACATTACATATCTAGCAAAAGAAATTTTCTCCCATCATTTCAGGTCACATTATGGACCCATAATGTATTAAAATTTTAATTTTTCAAACTTCTTCAAAAAAAAAAAAAAAAAAAAAAACATTGATACATATCAGCGAAACTGGGGCTCGAACCCGCAATCGTTTGATTGCACACGTAATCCCTAAGCTTATTGGCCACCGAGTACTCAGCAGCGCTATTATTTCTTTAGATTGTCATCTTTAAATTCGTAATATCTTTTGAATGGAATGTCCGATTTGAATAATTCAAAAAGTAATCTACAGATATTGTAACAGGCATTAATACAAAATGATTTATTTGGATAAGGATTAAGGTATCGATAGTATGGTCTAAATTTGGTTGGTGTATTTATCGCGTTTTAAAATGTAGGAAAGTAGTTATAGTGAGTTAACTACAATAGCTGGATATATGGTATCGCGCGTTTTTTTTTTTTTTCTTTTTTTTCTTTTTTTTTTTTTATAGACATTAATATTTTCTTTAATATTATAGAACCTTTTTTTATTCATTTAAAAGTATTTCCTGGCGATTCAAAATTATACATCCTAACGATTCAAAAATGCACACGTAATTGTTCAAGGTTTCACTTCTATCGGCATTGTCAGAGTGCCACTATTTTTTTTTTCATGTTCGCCCGTTCTACTCCTCCCTCCCCCCCTTCCTCACCAATGTTAACTTACAGGTTCGTTCAAATTATGACTGCGATTTTAAAAAAGTCTAATCCTCGTTCTATTTTGTTATAAATCCATATTTTGAAACCTCAACAAAAGATACATTTGGGCCGGGGTCGCCCTTCTGTCCGTTTGGGATTCACCTTGCCCCCCCGGGTGGGGGGCATATTTTTTGTTTCTTCCACACCATCTCATGTAACATATCGTTATAAAGCTTTTATCTCCTCGTTTTTTTCTGTTACTACCCCTCTCTCCACCTAGTTACATGCTCTTGGCACTTTTTATAGTTTCAAAGAGTGCATGTTCCCCGCGGGCCACCCCATGAATTCAACACTAAGTTAAACACTATATTTTTGTTTAGACGCTCAGTTATTTGGGTTATTAGTTAATTATTTTTTTTCAAGTTCGTCCGTTCTAATCCCTCGCCCCCCTCCCCTTCCTCGCCAATCTTTACTAAATGGGCCGTTCAAAGTATGAATGCAATTTTTAAAATGTCCAATTCTCGTTCTATTTTATTGTAAATCCTCATTTTGAAACATCGACAAAAGATACATTTGGGCTATGGTCGCCTTTCCGTCAAGAGTGGGGGTTACCTGACCCCTTGGGAATGGGGCATTATTTTATGTTCTTCCAAACTATCTCGTGTAACATTTGGTTGGCATTAGAAAAAAAAAAGCTTTTTTTTTTTTTTTGTCTATACTCCTTGTTCCCCATCCTAGTTACTCTTGGCACTCTTTATACTCGGTTTAATGCCAAGTTACTCAGTGTTGTTATTAGTTGAGTTATGTCTCTTAAATTTGTCAAAGTATTTGCGTATTTGAAAACCATAAGTGACAATCATTTTAAATTTTAAAATTCTTATTATCCGACTCTAAAATCTGCAATAGCTTAATTCTATGAATCCCTAAATGGGGATGGGGGGTGTGAGGCGGTAATTACGGTCCTGCTGATTGTCTAAGTTTTGGAATTAGTAATTTGGATCTTCTCTGTGTGAACTTAAATATCGAAATATCGATTCTAGTATCGATTCTAGAACTGAGAAATCGATTCTTATTATGATCGATGTTGTTTTATACGATATCGATTTTAATCGATTCTCAAAATTTCCAGAATCGCCCATCACTAGGTGAAACCTCTTTAAACGATTTTTGAAGGACTGACCCTACCGAATTGACAAAGGAAGGGAAAGTTTATCTCGCCCCCATCTTCAGTCGTAAAGCTGTCAACTGATTTCGAGTTCGATTTCTCTCTTGAAGTTCAAAAAAGTTCACTGAAAAAGACTTTATACATCAAAGTGTCGACACGAAAGATCAAAAATAGTGACGCCTGACCGCAAGAATTTAGTGCTATGTGTCTGGTCCTGACACCACATGTTGCAGCATCTTAATCAGTTTAAACATTATCGCATCCTCTGCTACATACAATCACTCTTCATCTGCATTATTGTCGCCATTATCAATAGAAACTGTTCAAATGAGTTATTTTAGGGTAAAAAAAGCAATTCCAGTTTGTGTGCCACATGGATTCGCATGGGTTTCCATTTCATTTCGGTGAGGAGAAAAATTTTACAACGATGACTGCGGGAAAACGACTTTTTGAAGAACGATGTACGCGAGTTTCGTTAATATTATATAAATATAATTCGTGCAGGGACCGTAGAAATTAAGCAATCAATGCAAAAAACGATGGATGCGGGAATGATAGATCGGGGTTTTACTGTAGTAGAACAATATTTCAAAATATTTGCAGGAATTTTGTTAAATTAAAAATCTTTAATAAAATAAAGATATATAATTAACAAATGATTTTTTTTTTTTTTTTTTTTTTTTTTTTTGGTAAAAGACAGATCTTAAAAAGTTTTGACTAGCCATAATATTTTCTTAATTGTTTTTTTTTTTTTTCTTTACATAGATTTAAATATCAGGTTGTAAATAAATTATTCTAATGAAACTTTTTCTATAAATAAAATTTTTTTACTTAAAAAAAAATAATTAACGAAAACCGAATAATTTAAAAATAAGTAAACAATGTAATTTTGCTTCAAATTAGACTTGTAACTGAAGTACATAGTGTATATTTTTGAAACACAATTAATATAAATAACAATTAAAAATAACTAAATGGGAATGGGAAAATAACTTAAATGAGCAAATCTAATACACTTACCATCATACAAACTGACAAATCAAATAAAAAAATAATTAATTGAAATATTTGAACAACAAATTACTGATAATTAGTGTCGGAACAATGATTCAAAACATTTGAGGGAATTCTAATAAATTAGAAAAGTCTAAAAAAAGCTAAATAATATACATATATATATATATATGTAAACTCCATCCCACCCACTTTTTTTTTATTATTTTTACACAGACACTCAATGTTTTTAATTGATTATTCAAAATTGACTACCATATTCGTTTTAATATATTTACCATAACATTTGTTTCTTAACATACGATTTATAACTTAGGTGGTAAATAAATTGCTAATAAAAATTATTGTTAAGGATATTTTTTGCTTTTTGAACAACAACAAAAAAAAAAAAAAAAAAAAAAAAAAAAAAAAAAAAACTGATATAGTTAATAAAAGCCATAAAATCTAAAAGTATATAAACACAATAATTTTGCCTTAATTTAGACTTAATTGAAGTACATTGTATGCATTTAAAAAAATTATAAACAACAATTAAAAATTATTAAATAAGAATAACTTAATTTATGAGCAATTCTAATACTTTACCAACACATAAACAAACAAGTCAAACCAGAAAATATCCAAAATAATCAGAGCAGCAAAATACCGATAATTATTAATTGTACAGCAATTATCCAAAACATTTGTAGGAATTTTATTAAATTAGAAATACCTAATAAAACATAGTTAACAATTTAAATAGTTTACAATTTAAATTTTTCTTTTTTTCCTTTTTTTCTTTCTTTTTTTTGTTAAAGATAGACAAATTTTTTTTAGCCTTAACTGATGATATAGAAAAATGACTACTGATAATACAGTCGAGTCTATAACGAAACTCCATACATCGAATTTCTCTATATAACGAATTTTTTGTAGGAACGGTCCCCTTTACGCATGATTACATTAACCCGCGAGAACTCGCGCATGAGATTTTCTTTCTCCATCGTACCCTTTTTAAGACTATTTTTCATTTTAATAAAATTTCAAAATGTGATTTCGATTGCTTTACCTCTTTTTTGAATAAAAATACTAAGCCAAACAAAAAATTTGATATTAAGTGACTGTAAAGTAAAAGAAAAGAATTGGGCACCGTGAGAGAAATTCTCATAGCGAGTTTTCCCGAGTTAAAAACAGTCTCTATATAGCGAAATATCTATCTCCATATAACGAATTTTTTCATAAATTGGTCTCAATTTATTCAGTTTTAAAAAAGCTTCGAAATCATATGGAATCAATTTTCCATCACTTATTTTTGATTTATCGTTCAGTGCTAATTTTTTTTAATATTACTTCTCTCCTTGTTCTTTAAATCCAACGAATTCATCCCACCTCCCACACAAATTTCAAAATCCTTCTCAAAACAGAGTCAATTGGATTGTTACACATATAAGAGAGGAATCAATGACAGGCACATAAGCCTTCAAATGAAGAAAAATGTTAAATAATTTTTTTTTTTTTTTTTTTTTTTTTTTTTTTTTTGAGAGCGTAACAATTTTAAAATCACAACAACAAAAAATTACAGATTTCTTCCTCTGAAATTAATGCAAGTCTTCCTTATTTGATTTTCATTAAGCTTTCAAATAAATGTCTATTCTCTTTTTTGAAACTGCTTAAATAATTAAGAAATAAAATGTTAGGTTAATATATACTTTTGAACATTTAAAATTCTTAATTAAAAAGATAAAAAATAATGTTCAAAATTTACACATTAAATACGATTTTTAACATCATTCTCTATACATAAAATTTCTCTATATAACGTTTTTTTTACTGGAACGATGGATTTCGTTATATAGAGACTCGACTGTATTTGCTTCTTTACACAGATCACAGATTTAAAAATCAGGTTTTAAATAAATCATTGTAACAAGAATTATTCTTTGAATATAAAGATATTTTTCCCCTTTTTTGAAAAAAAAAAAAAAAAAAAAAAAAAAGATATAATTAATTACCCCTCCCCCCTCCCAAAAAAAATAAAAAAAAATCTATATGTTTGTATAAAGTATATAAGCAAAGTAATTTTGTCTGCTCTATTTAGATTTAATTGAAATACATCGTATTTGTTTAAACCCAAAGGTGCAGAATATGTCCGATCCGACGAACTAGGATCGGGCAAGGGAGGGGGGGGGGGATTTTAACCACTTGGAGAAATTTTAGTGAAACATATACAATTGATTTCGATTTTAATCACGAATTCCACAATTCGTTGAGACAGAAAAATTTTGCTAGAAATAAAAAGATCCGTATGGTAACATTCACAAAATCGATCTCAGAATAATGCGGTACTGTATATCAGGGGCGATTCTATTCCAATTTTTCTGAAAATTTAATTGATTTGGTTCCGAAAGTTATATATATAAAAAAAAGAGTCATCAATCAGATAAATTCAGACATAAAAATACGCGAATTTCTACAAATGATCGCCGAAAAGAAGATCTATTGTAGGAAGAAATGTATTTCTAATGATATCGAATTCCGTGCATTAATTCTTTAGATGTGATTATCGCTAAAATCACATAAATCATGCGAAATGCAGCATAGCAGCACCAATTGTTAGGTGATTTACACCGAAAACTAATTTGCATTAACTTAATATCAACATCCCCAGTAGCAAAGTTATGCTTGTGTCTGCGACAGCATTGCAGCAAGATGAAAATTGTCTGCGGGAGGGCGTGTTATAATTTTCTCATGTACATAATAAATATAGTCCTTACTGATTAATATTATAAAAAGATAACTATATTAATATCCAATTATAATATAACTTGAATAACTAAATAATAAAATAAAATTTTTTGAAGAATTAGATTCATAATGAATACGTAAAGTGGCTCTTTAAGTTGGAAGTTAAGGATAAATTAAATCTATTTAGAATTAAAATTGAAACATAGTATACATCTATTGAAAACAATGTACAGTTTCTTACCTTGCCAGAGTATTCAAGTCTACAGAAGAAATAAATACAATGACATTATAGCCCAGTCATTTTAGCAAAAATAGGGGAAAAAATTAGAACAAAGCTGGATTTTTGCGTAGGTGCTAGTTAGGTTATGTAGTTAAACATACTAAAAGTCCCCATCGATCCGATGTAAGCTTTCGCCACCAGGGGGCGCTAAAGAGCTTGAAAATCAGTTTTTTGTGAATATCTCACGAACAATGGCATTTAGAGAAAAAAGATGAATTACAAAGTTGTAGATAATTTAATTTCCTATAAAAAGTGTCATTAACATTTGTTTGTCACATTAACCCTTCCCTGTCAAAAATATAAAAACGTGAATATTTTTGAAAGTAAAAATATAAAAATACAAAAAATCTGCTACTACTTAAAAAAAAAAAATGTAAAAAGATCTATAATTCTCACCTTTGAATGAGGAAAGTGAATATATAATATACATTTATGCTTATTTACACACCACGCTTAACCCTTAGACTACCAAAAAAAAGTATATGCAAGAACTACCATTCGGGTCCATTGGACCCATATGTAAAATATATAGGATTTCAAAATATACAAAACACCCATTTATCTACAATGAATATATTTGTTATTAATGCACCTTATACAATATTTTAAAGTGATATATATAGTAATAAAGTAATATATATAGTAATAGAGTAAGAAAGTAACACATACAGTAAGCAAGTAATATATATAGTATATTATAATGACTACAAAACGTTTTTCATCATAATAAAATTATTCTGTACATGAAGTACAAATAACGACGGAATGTTCTCCGCAAACATTTTTCGTACACTTCTTGCATAATGTTCGTGTTTTTCGATCTTTTTTAGAGGGACAAATATGACATCTTGATTTTTTTCGTGGCGGTTCAAAACTATTTGCGTAAAGTTGTTCTGAAGTAGATGTTGAGACGGCGATACCTCCTTCACCTACTAATTCTTCTGCAAGTTGAATAATGAAATTCCGCCTTTTTTTTCATTTTCGGATCACATTCAGCATTCAGTGACAACCATATTATGTATGCATTCATCGCACTTATATCGATCATATTATAAAATACAATCAAAGGCCACCGACGTGTCATGCGTTTCACACTATATGTTCTTACCATTTTGTCCATCGTATCTACTCCGCCTTTGGTTTTATTATAATCTAGGATTATTTGTGGCTTTTTTTCTAAGCTGTTGTCAATATCATAAGTGTTATGCATTGTGCTTAGCAAAGTAACAATTCTACCTTTTCTGGGACAGTAAGAGATGATGGTCGCCTTCTCTTGAAACCCAAATAAAGTAGAATATACAGAACGATGTTTTGGATTTGCGAACACAGCGGGTAATTCAGGTTTATTTTTTCGAATTGTTCCAATAAGAGATAATTTTTTTGAAGTAAGATGTGTTGCTAATGCATATGACGTAAAAAAGTTATCACATGTAATATTACGACCAGAATTTTCAATTTCCTTCGTCAATCTTTTAACTACATTTTCTCCCTGATGAGATTCTCTTACTTCATTTTTGCCTGTATATAGTTCCAGTTTCCAAGAATACGATGTTACGCTGTCACAAATAACCCAGAACTTCAATCCATACTTTCCAGGTTTAGATGGCATATACTGACGGAAAGGGCATTTTCCACGAAAAGAAACTAATTGCTCATCGACAGTCATAGACCAATTAGGAATATAAGGGTCCTGTAAATAGCTATTCCACAATTCAAAGCATTCTCTTATTGGCTCTAATTTATCAGTTGATCTTCTTTTACGCCTCTCAGCAGCATCATCAAATCTTATGACACGTAATATACTTGTGAATCTATTGCGACTCATAATGTCCCGAAATATTTGTCTTCCATTTTTTATGCTCCAAAGTTCGCTTACTGTTTCATTTTTCGATTTATATACTCCAATAAGTAATAAAAGTCCGATGAATTTTTTAAGTTCTATAATATCTATAGGTTTCCACTCTTTATCGAATACTCTATTGCCTTCCGCGTTTGTCCATTTTAATATAATTTCCAAAAGTCTTTTTCGGAAATAGATAAGAAATGAGGATGATATGGAATCCACTTCACGATTTGCACATCTTGAAGGTCCAGATTTTTCACGTAAAATATTGATTTCAGTACGTCTTCCTTGTGGTCTGGCAACTTCATTCTTATACCAGATCTGTGAATTATTTTTGGAAACAAAAGTAGAATTTGAAGTACTTGTGGTTGCTACATTTACTTCATTGGAATCATTATCAGATTCTGAGTAGGAATCAGAAATTTCATTATGTATTTCAACATAATCTACTTCACCTTCATCAGACGACAGATTTTCATCATCGGTGTCGAATTCTATATCGTCCGGATTTTCCATAATTTTTTGAATTTCCTCTTGAGTCAATACTTTTTTTCTGTTCATCTTCAATTCAGTTTTTAACAAAAAATAAGTTAGGAAATAAGAAAATGATGAATATTTGTAAAATAACAAAGCACGTACAAACTACACTTATTACTTGTCTTCAAATACCAAGTCCTATTTTCAATGAAAAGACTCAAAAACATCAATAGACACCATTCGCTCACTAACTGTGTCTGTTGATAAATGACTCTCTGAACCAGAAGTAACCTTTTATATATAGAGCACGAAGTTTACTAGATCAGTCTAGAATGTTCTCAAAACTTCATTATAAAGTCGCCAAATTTGGCGAGATTGGCGCTAAAAATCTATCGCCAAATGGGCGATAAACAGCCAATTATGGTAACCCTGTTCCTCCTCATGATTTATGGCAACCCTAGAAAAAGAAAGCAACAGTATATTACGTTTGTTTTAATGTTGGGTCCAATGGACCCGCGTGGTAAACAATGAAACAAATTAAAAATAGGTAAAAAATTTCGAACAAAATTTTAATCGCAATTGCATATCCATAGAGGAGATAATTGCAGGAAAAGTCATGTAATCGCAAAACTTTGAATGCTATTTTTCATGAGAAAAATTTACATTAAATATTGCTGTCGGGTCCAATGGACCCGTCTGGTAGACGGAAGGTTAAGGTAAAACACTTAGTGCGTTTTTAGGTGCGTTCGTAATTATATAATACGTAGCACCTATAGTGGTCGTTCAGTCCGTCCGTCTGTCCGTCCGCATATAACAACGCAAAAACTACCCAACCGAATCGTTTGAAATTTAAAATACATAATTATTGCATAATTTTGTCGAGTCATTTCAAATTTTATGAAACTCGGATGCATAGATCAATTACAGGGGCAATCAAAAGTATTCCATTACATTACGGTCAATGGGGAAAAAAGTTTCAAATGCATTTTAATTGTTTGAAATTTAAAATACATAATTATTACATAATTTTGTCGAGTTATTTCAAATTTTATGAAAATTGGATGCATAGATCAATTACAGGGGCAATCAAAAGTATTCCATTACATTACGGTCAAAGGGGACAAAAGTTTCAAATGCATTTTAATCGTTTGAAATTTAAAATACGCAATTATTACATAATTATGTCGAGTTATTTCAAATATTTTGATAATCGTGCGCATAGATCAATTACAGGGGCAATCAAAATTATTCAATTACATTATGGTCAATGGGGAAAAAGTTTCAAATATATTCTATACGTTTGAAATTTAAAATACATAATTATTACATAATTTTGTCGAGTTATTTCAAATTTTATGAAAATCGGATGCATAGATCAATTACAGGGACAATCAAAAGTATTCCGTTACATTGCGGTCAATGGGAAAAAATGTTTCAAATGCATTTTAATCGTGTTACACTCATGCGAACTTAATAAAATTTATATGCAACTATAAAGTACATATTATAATATACATCATACATAATTTGTGGTGCAAAGAACATTTGTTATTGATTTACAAGGCCACACAAAAGTATTCCATTACATAATGGTATAGGGAGAACATTGTTTGATGAGCGTTTTAATTGTAATTCACTGTTAACAATTTTATGAGATTGATATATGAAAGTAATATTTTTAAAACTTCGTTATCGTACGAACGCACCTAATTTGCTACGCTTCACGTGCAATTTCCAACTTGTTTTTTCTATTGTGGTTTCCCCCGTAGGCATATTCCACTTATAGTGACTGGCTTAATCCAATTTCAGTCGTTTAACTGCCTTAGTAGATCTTTGCACAGCTTCAATTTCTACACTCGATTCAGATTCGTAATTATCTGTATTTCTTTCTTTCGTTGTTGTACTGCTTTCAGTATTTTTTGTTTGCCTTTCGATATCATCACTGAATACAGAAGTAGCGCTTCCCTCCTCCCTTGCAGTGGGCAGGATACTGTCAATATTTTCCTCGCCTTCATATTCAATTTTACGTGCATTATGAAATGAAACTCCGCAGCAATTTATGAAATATCAGAACATTTCAATCCAATTTTTCGGCATCCACATGCTTTTCCACGTCCTTTGGAGCAAGTATAAAAAATAGATTCAATAATATCTTTTGGTGCGGGCGGTAAGGTAGCAAGAATTGGAAACAAATTAGGTGCATTTTGCCAGCCCCAGTTCTCAGGAAGTAGTTTATCGCTCAATCAGTATTGTACTTGATGATAAATACGTAAACTGTACAATCTAGCTGCATCTTCGGTAGGCGGCAACAATAAAAGTTTTTTTTTTTGCCAACAGCAATTCTTTTCTTGAAACATACATAACCGTACTTCTTCAGAAAAATTTCTGCTTTACTACCATATAAAGCAAGAAAAATAGTTTTTCCAGCCTCGGAAACTTCAAATTAAGATACTTGATCACTTTTAAAAATGCTGGCAGCTTGTACCGTAATTTCGGGTGTATAAGCCGCAGCTCAAACAATTCTTTTTAGACCCAGAAATCTTATTTAGTGATTGAAGAGATATATTTACGGCGATCTGACTAGATATATTTGTTTTTTAAAAATTTCTGGGTCGAAAAAGAATTGTTTGAGCTGCGGCTTATACACCCGAAATTACGGTATGTTGTGATCTTCTTCCTTCTTTCCCGAACATTGCTGATGTCGAGTCACAACCTGAAAAAGCGTGAAGGAACAATATATGATCTTTCAGAACAGCGTCATTGTTAAGACTGTGCGATGAATACACGGTGGTTACAATTCGTCCTCTTCGAGACTTAATAAAAATATCTCTATCTCTGGAGGTGCTAAAGCTGTCAACAATACGAGCAAGTCAACATCATCGCCAACAACAGCAGTAAGCGCACCAGACTTTGCTACTTCAACAGCTGTGTTAACAATTAGTCTGCATCATCTTCTGCTTGTTTCGCTTCGAAACCATTCTCCTAAGAAATTGATATGAGACGGGTCTTATTTTAATGATTAGATTAAAAAAAATTCTTTTTCGCGATACTTTAGAGCTTTCTTTTTTTCCTTCTGTAAAAAATCTTCGTCTAAAGTATCAGAAATAACAAACATTTTCCCTTAAATTCAAACAACGGACTGTCATTTCTCAATTTTTCCTTCAATGGATGATTAATTTGTGTGGATGTTGATCGTTTTTCTGCATTAAATTTATTGTATGATTTAATAGAATTCTTTCGTGAATAATTTTTCTTACTCTTTGAATGAACTGTAAATTCATTATTGCTTTTAGTCATTTCTTCAAATATTTTCCATTTATGGTCATCTCTTTCCGAACTTACTGTCACAAGCGACTTCAGTCCTTTTTTTTCTATTTTAACAAAATCTTTCGAAACCCAGTTCTCATCTCATGCAAGATAAACTATTTTGTCAATCTCCATTTTTTGCTCAGAATCAGCAATTAAGAAAAAGTCATTTTCAACTGTCATAACTAAATTAAAACTTTCTACAACATGCGTTGAAAATAAAATTATTCCCTTCCTAAAATCTTAAAAAGAATATATACTTCGTTCAATAAATTAGGGTCATTTCATACTAGCGAAATGAGCACCAAATAAAAATAAAATATTGGAAAGTACTTGCACGTGGTACATTTCGATAAATGCAAACAGAGGTAGGGTATTGGGCAATGACTATTCGTCACCTGAGAATAATAAAGTTATATCTGTGTTTTTGAAAATATTGACTTATCTATATCGAAAGAATCTATTTGTATTTATGAAGGCATTTTTGCATCAAAATGATGTTATATATAATTTACATATAACCTTACAATTATATTACGACATTATTTTAATCCAGAAATGCCTTCATGGATACAAATAGAACATTTCTATATCGATAAGTCGATTTTTTCAAAAACACAGATAGAACCTTATTATTCTCAGGTGCTTATTATTCTCAAGCGCGCAAAAACGCCATACAAACAATGGGGGAGAGATGAGGGGGGGGGGAAATCAAAAGTTGTTTAGTATTTGTTCTGCCTCTTCGCCACGTTATGATTGTGCTTGCACATTTTTTTTCAATAATGTTTACTTTAGCTTAATTTTTGGCAGGGAAGGATTGGTGTGACAAAAAAATGTTAAGGACACTTTTGGTAGAAAATTAAATTATCTACATCTTTGTAATTGAACTTTTTTGTCTAGGTGCCATTGTTCCTGAGATATTCACAGAAAACCGATTTTCAAGCTCTTTAGCGCCCCCTGGAGTCGAAAGCTCACATCGGATCAATGGGGACTTTTAGTATGTTAAACTACATGCCCTAACTAGCGCCTATGCAAAAATCCAGCTTTGTTCTAATTTTTTCCGCTATTTGCAAAAAAAGGTGCTAAAATGACTGGACTATTAAAGAAAAAATAATAATTTATATTGTCACATGTGAAACAGAGATAAAATGAAGAAAACCGTTCCAATTCCATTGAACAGTAGATGCTATACAGCTTTCTTAAATTCGCAAAACATTTTTTTACTTGTTAAATCATAATAAAATGTTAAAATAAAAAGTTATAATAAAATGTTGAAATGTGCTAATTTTTTTTTTTTTATTTATTTATTTTTTTTTTTTTAAGGGACAAAAATTATTTAAAATATCAAAATCTTAAATTTATTCAAAAAGGCTGCTGCATCATTGAAAATTTGAAGTCACTATTTCTTTACCGTAAAGTATATATTTTATAGTTTTATAGCAGTGATACCTTGAAATACCAAGTAAATATTATGAAAAAGAAATAGAAAATTCTGAATGATAATTTTTATAAATACACTGGATGTGTGTCTAAAATTTTGTTAAAATTTGCCGTGTTAATTTATGGTCAAAAAACGTATTTTGGTGCAGAAAAACCCGTTTTTCAAACAGAAAAAAAAAAAAAAAAAAAAAAAAAAATGGGGACAGGAAAATCAGTTTTTGGAGAAAGAAAGAGAAAAACAGTTTTGTAGCAAAAAAATACTTTTTTGCGCATCTTTAACAAAATTTCATATTTTCCCCGTGATTGTTTGATGAAATATGCAGCTTTTTTGCGATATTTTAACGAAATTTACTATTTTTTGGGGGACTTTTTAACGAAATTTACCGTCTTTTCGTGATCTTTAGACAAAATCTGACATCCCCCCCGCCATATTTTGTTGAAATCTATAGTTTTTTTTTTTTTTTTTTACTATCTTTTGTTGAAATCTGCCGTTTTTTTGCGATTTTTTGATGACATCTATCGTTTTTTCGTGATCTTTTAATGAAATTTACCGTTTTTCAAGTATTTTTTTTAAAGAAATTTGTTTTTTCATGATTTACTGATGAAATCTCCCTTTTTTCCACGATCTTTTGACGAAATCTGTCTTTCCCGCGATCTTTTGATGAAATCTGTCGTTTTTTTTCGCGATCTTTTGGCAAAAGATTCCGTTTTTTCAAGATTTTTTTTTTGACGAAAGATTCCATTTTTTACGCAATTTTTTGACGGAATTAGCCGTTTTTTCACGATTTTTCAACGAAATTTACCATTTTTCGTGATCTTTTGACGAAATCTGCTTTTTTTTTTTTTTTTTTTTTTTGTCGGAATCTGTCGTTTTTGCTCGCGATCTTTGGATGAAACTGCCGTTTTTTCGCGTACTGTCCACTTTTTTTTTTTTTTTTTTTTTCTCCCCAAGCTGGCAAATTTATCAGCAAAGAAAATAATAAATCTGCGACGCACGTCGCGCACTTTCTGCTACTGGGTGAACATCTAACTGAATCTTAAGTTTAATGAAAATCTGTGCATTATTCTTGAGATAGAGCTACTGCAGAAATCGTGGAAATACAGCATAGAAACGTTACCTGTTGAGCGATTTAGAACAAAATATAAACACCAAGTCATATTAAGGCATAACTGAGAGCCTGCAGTTTTATGAAAATCCGTGAATTAATTCTAGAGATAGAGTTATTGCAGAAATCGCAAAAAATGAAGCATAGCAGCGGCATCTGTACGCCAATTAATGTCAAGGACTAACTGAATCTGAAATTTGATGAAAATCCGTGCATTAGTTCTTGAGATAGAAACCCTTCAGCAGAATTTTTTCTGCAGTCTGCAACAGGAGTAGAAACTTTAAAAACAGTCTACAGAACTTAGAGACAAATGCGCTCTTTCCAGTCCCTCACATTACGTTACATGCACTCAAACCTCCCAAATACTTGTGATTAACATAAAAGAAAAGTGCTTTTAAGAATAGGTGACTTTTATCCTCAGAATTTTTAACATTATTTTACATTGTCTAAAAGAGAGAGAAAATCCACTCCTGGCACTATGTTTTCTTTTTTGCGCCCCATTTACGAAATTTCCCTTTTTTCTCAATCTTTTCACAAAATTTGCGGCTTTTTCGCAATGTTTTGACGAAATTTGCCGTTTCTTCACGATCTTTTTACAAAATTTGTCGGGTTTTTTTGTAATTTTTTGCTAAAATTACCGTTTTTTTTAATCTTTTGCCGAAATTTTCAGCTTTTTCACGATCTTTTAACAAAAAATGCCCTTTTTTTTTTTTTTTTTTTTTCATGATACCTTGACAAAATTTGCGTTTTTACACGATTTTTTGACAGGGTGGCTACAGAAATTATAAAAAAAGTTCCCTGATTTTCCCCTGATTCTCTGATTATCTATATCAGATTTCCCTGATTTTTATTATTAAAAAACGTTTTTTTTTTTTTTTTTTTTTTTTTTTTTTTTTTTTTTTAACGTATGCTGTTTTCTTGTATAACACAATTATCCAGCTTGCAAATATCTCTTTTGGGAGGAAAAAACAAAAATTGCACAGTATATAATTAACAGAGGTGCCAAGTATTATGAATCCGTAATTATTACGGATATGCAACTAAAGTTACGACGTTACGGGAACATGAAAAAAAAAAAAAAAAAAAAAAAAAAAATCTAATTTTTTCAAAGGATTGCTTGAAATAACGCAAATTTCAACATAGGATGTCAGAAAAAACACGAAATTCTGTCAAAAGATCATATAAAAAATTGCTCATTTCTTCAAAGTTTTGCAAAAAAAAAAAAAAAAAAAAAAGAAAAAAAAAGAAAAAAAAAGTCAAAAGATTGCGTAGAAAAAGCAAATTTCATCCAAGGCTTGCGTAAAAAAAAATGTGAATTTCGTGAAAGATTCGCATAAAAGCTAGAATTTAGTAAAAAAAATGCAAAAAAAAAAAAAAAAAAAAAAAAAAAAGTGAAAATTTTATCTAAAGATCGTGAAAAAAAGTACAAATTTCATCTAAAGATCGTAAAAAATGTGAAAATTTCAACATAATGACACGAAAAACGTGCAAATCTCGTCTAAAGATCACGAAAAACGTATAAAATGCGTAAAAAAAAAAAAAAAAAAAAAAAAAAAGCGCAAATTTTATCAAAAGTTCACGAAAAACATGTAAATTTTGTCAAACAAACGCGAAAAATGTCCGAATTTTGTCAAGAAATCACGAAAACTGCACTTATTTCGTAAAAAAACCCCCACGAAATTCGTGCAGATTTCATCAAAAAAATAGTTGGTAACAAATCAATGTTGTTGGTAAGGTGAAAACAGAAATATTTTTGTAAAGATAGAAGAAAGTAAAAAGTAGGAATACTCTCGAGTTTTTTAATTCATTTAATTGTGATTTATGGTCTGATATTTTTAAAGGGTATAATTCTGCACTCATCTTTTTTTTGTTCTGAAATATATATATATATAAAATTGCTACGATAAATAATTTTTAGAAAAAAAAAACTTAGATAAGTATTGCACTGTAAAAAAGAAGTAGAAGTATAGCGCTGAAAAATTGAATTTATTCTACTCTTCAGCTATAGATAAGGTAAATAAGCATTACTTTTTATTGTTTTTGACAAAAATGCTTATATTTCTTCATTTTTTTAATTAATTTTATATCTGCAGTTTTTACTCGCTAAATTTTGTTTGTGTTTTTAAAATGTTCTCTCCGATTAATTTTCTAACTTCGCGCGATCCTTAATTTGTACAAAAGTTCGCAATAGTATAGTTCCAGTACTTATTTATTTTTAGTCAATATTTAAATGGTAGTAGGAATCAACCGGAGCTTATAAATACTCAAGCCCACTAGAATTGATACAAAGAAATCCTTGCGGGTATGATTTTCTGAAAATTTCCCACTCCTGATTCTAACGTTTTTGCTCTGTTCATTTATTAATTTATTAGATTTTTTTTAAATACAAAATCAATAGATATGATACAATTACGATTTTTTTAAACGAATACTGCATACATGTCTATGGGATGATTTTGCAATATATTTTACAGGAAATACGCATTAGCAACAATTTAGATTCTTAGATTTTCAACATTCAAATAAAGATTCATTAAAAAATTAATATGGTTTAGAATAAAAGAAAAAAAAAAGAAAGTTAAAAACATCGTAACTTTTGAAGCTGTATAGTAAAAATAAATTTATGGAAATATTTCTATATCATTTTATTAAAGATTTCAAATCCAAATTCATTCTCAAATCTAAAGGAGCTACTACTTCTGATACATCTCTGAATTCATTTTTTTAAAATCGAAAATACATTAGATTAGCAGGTGTTTTTATTAAGAAAATATGTAATCGAATAGATTTTTTTTTTTTTTTATACAAGAAATTTAAGAAAATACTGTCAAAGTTAGCGTTTTGAATAGAATTTCCGGAAGCGACAGCATGGGAAGGGAGAAAAATCTGCAAGCATTTGACAAGAATATTTTATATCTCAACAAGGTTATACGAGTATTTTATTTACCAAAATTAAAAACGCTATTCGATTCCAAATCCCTTCAATAGTCAGGCTTGTCAATTTTATTCTTTTACAGTTAAAAATTAGTCACAAAATGTGTCAAACTTTCGCGTTGTTGAGAAGTGAATTTAAGAATCACCAAGAAGTATATATTTAAGGATTACGTTAACATAAGTTCTTTATCGCTATTAATAATTTTACAAATCATGTTGTCTGCCCTAAACTTCTTGAGGACAATTAAGTCTAGTTCTGGCTCGGCTCGTGTATATGTAGAAAGACAATGCAAGCCTGATCTCGGTTCGGCACGAGTCTGCTAACAAAATATTAAACCCGGGTTACACACAACGTAACTATCTGATGCCGATCTCTATATTGTAGAAATTACATTTCTGCATTCATGTTGTCAAACTAATTATCGGCTCGTGATGCACATTTCTACATGTTATTTTCGTTTAGGCTATATTCATTGAAAATAACTCATATTTTATCGTTTCAGCGCAAACCTTTATAACGGGCCGGTACATCCGCTAAATTTTTTTTATCAGCCCAACTCGTATAACCCGTTCAATTTTTTTTTTTTTTTTTTTTTTTTTTTTTTTTTTTTTTTTTTTTTTTTGCAGGCTTGGCCCGTTGAAAAAAAAAAAAATACTCTAATTCTGCCACCTTAAAGCCAGGCCCGTGCCCGTGTAGACCTCTAAACTAGTTCTATAATATTTTGATACAGTTAAAAATGCAGATTTATCAGATTTCTGCTAGCGACTGGGTAAAAGAGAAATTTGCTATTTATTTATTATTTTTTTTCTGAAACATTAAATTCCCGTAACATTGTTTAAAGGGAGTAACATTGTTTAACTGCGAAAATCCGGCATCAAACTCATTCATTTCTCTCTTTTACACTTCGAATTCATGAAAGAAGCAAAAATAGGAATTATTTACGAATTAAAAACTTCAAGATCGAAAACGATGGATTAACGGGCAGCGAAAAGGCTAAAACCTGTGCTTAATAGAAGTGCCGATAACGTCAGCAGTAGCTCAGAGGAAAAAAGTGGTCTTTGGAAAAATTATAAATTTGACTGGACAATTAAATATCTGCTTCGGAGAAATAAGACGACACAGATGGTCTTTATTTGTATTAATCCCAAGAAAAACTTGTTAAGAGGTATCTAATCTTTTCAAATCTCTCTATTTCCAATGAATTTATTTGAAAATTGGCAGAAGCGTTAATGGCAAATTCAAATGTAGTTATATTCGAAAATTGATGATAAAATAATAAAAAGTTTTTAAATTATTCATTTTTAAAATAACGAATATTTGTCATATTTTAAAATGCCCCATGCGCATTTCTTTTACATAAAATATGACAATATTTACCCATGAGATACTTTGTTATATATATTACAATGGAAGTTGGCATGAATTGTAAAAGTTCACTGAATGGTAGGCGGAAAAAAGCGCACCGGAAAAAAGCGTCCCTTTTTACAAATCACATATTTAAATAAGTCTGATACTAGTACACATTGTTAATCTTAGAATATAAACACTAGAGTGAGACGGTTTTATGAAATTTGAGCATCCTTGTTCTCTCGGGACTGAGATGGGCGAAGGTGGGGGGGGGGGCTTTAAAAGTTATCTCAAAACCTGTTATTGCCTCAATGAAAAAAAAATTGTAGGATACGAAAAATAAGATAATAAACACTAGGTACTTAAATGATTTTTTAAAATTCTGTCTCCCTTGTTCTTCTGTGGTGGTGGTTGGGGGGGGGGAGGGGAGGGGGAGAGGGCGATTGTCTACAAACTCTGAATTTACTCAAACTCTTACATTATTTTTTTAGATTATTTATAATTTGATTATTTATAATTTAAATTATACATAATTAATTTATATATTATATGATTATTATTTTTATTATTACTAGCATACGCAGCCCGCTTCGCCGGGCTTAATTTGAAAGTTTATTTAATAATTTATGTGTATGGTACGCTTCTCTCTCAGCTGGCGACGGATCCCCCGGTGACTCTACGCTTCTCTCTCAGCTGGCGACGGATCCCCCGGTGACTCTCCCCGGACCATCGGCACTCCACGTGCGTCGGGTGAGCGTCAGAACAAACTTTCAGCATATACATATGGGTGGTTGTACTTGAATGCACAGACCTGCGCGTTTTTTTCTATCTTGCTTTTATACCTCTGGACCGAGTTGGCGCATTGCCAAGATTTGCTTCCTCTGGACCGAGTTGGCGCATTGCCAAGATTTGCTTCCTCTGGACCGAGTTGGCGCATTGCCAAGATTTGCTTTCCCCTGTGCCTCAATCAATTAATTAATTATCCTCAGAATTCCTTTTATTTATAGAGATTATCAAATTACATATTAATATTTTATTACATTTTATATTATATATTTATACTTATATAATACATATTAATTATTAATATATTAATATAACATATTAATTGTAAATAATTAATAATACAATTAATAGATTAATAATAATAATAATAATAATAATTAATAATAAATAATTTATAATAAATAAATAATACATAATTATAAATTAAATATAAAATTAAATAAAAAAATAAAAAAATGTACAAATAAATATTATTAAATATTAAATATTATACTCATTAACAAAAGTTTATTTAAAAATGATAATATTTTATTAACTCATAGTAATATCAACTCATATATATTTTTTTCATTCAGCCACCCTTGTTCTTCTGCGGGGGCGGGGGGGGGGGGGTGAGCCTACAAACTCCAAATCTATCACTGCTTTAGACGATAACATTTTTTCGGAATGTTTTTTAGAATTTAGGGAAAAAAGTGACTGGAAAAACAAGAGCGCAAAAAGTGATCAGAAATTGATAAATATTGAACTTGTGGATAAATAAATGATAAAAACTAAAGTGGCAACAAATGTCTCATTTATATCATTCTCGTAGGACAGCGGTTCCCAACCTTTAATACGCGTACCCTTGGGGATACGTAGCGAGATTGCTGGAGGTATATGACGATAGTATCAGTAATGGCGAGTGATAAAATATCATTTTTTAAATAAATTCTTGTTAATGTGTAGATTTTTTAATATTTAATTTTATATATTTATACACTTTTTTTTATTATGTCCTATAAGTTTATAAAATATTATCATTTTTAAAATTAATTCTTGTTGATGAAACTAGATTTTTAATATTTAATTTTATTTATTAATACATTTATTTTTATTGATTTACTATGAGTTAATAAAATATTATCATTTTTAAATAAACTTTTGTTAATAAGTATAATTTTTTTGTTTAATTACATTTATTTTTAATTTTATATTTAATTTATATTTATGTATTATTAATCTATTACTTATTTATTATAAATTTTTTTATTCTGTATTACTATTATATTATTTTAATATATTTATTATTATATACGTATTATGTTATATATTATATAAATATAAATATATAAATGTAATATAAAATGTAATAAAATATTAATATGTAATTTTATAATAAAAATAATCAAATTATAAATAATATTAAAAAAATAAATATAAGAGATATATTTCAAAGTTTGTAGATACCCTCTCCCCTCCCTCTGCCCCACTCCACAGGAGAACAAGGGAGACTGAATTAAAAAAAATCATTTAAGTGCCTAAAGTTTATTATCTAGTTCTTCGTACCTTACAATTTTTTTTCATTAAAGCAATGACAGGTTTTGAGATAACTTTTAAAGCCCCCCCCCCCCACCCCCACCCCTGCCCATCTGAATCACGATAGAGCAAAGACTTAAATTTCATAAAACCGTCTCAATCTAGTGTTTATATTCTAAGATTAACCATGTGTACTATTATCACTTATTTAAATATGTGATTTGTAAAAAGGGACGCTTTTTTCCGGGGACGCTTTTTTCCGTGCGCTTTTTTCCGGGGACGCTTTTTTCCGTGATTCCACTGAATATATAAATAGAAAAAAATAATTAGACCAGGGTTGGCAAAAAACCGGGTTTTTTTTAAAACATCCTTTTTTATGACATATATATGCATATTTATTAATAAAAATAGACACTGTTGGATTATAAGTAGTGCAACTTCATTTAAAATAATTTAAATTAAATAATTACAGGGATGTAGAAAATTGAAAATCATATTTAAACAATATTAGCAAACAGTCTTATGTTCAAGCATTCAAAGAATAAACTGCTCTACACAGTGAAACATTCATTGATCAGAGTTTCCCCCAGAGGGTTTCAGGGGGGCGCTCCGCCCCTCCTGCCCTTTAGTTTAAAAACTAGCGCCCCTTTTGCCCCTCATCCAAAAACTAGCGCCCCTCTTGTTGCTCATGCAAAAAAAATAGCGCCCTTCTTTGCCCCACATTTAAAAAAACTCAGCCCTTCAGCGATGATGCGGACGCGCTATAACGCGTAAAATACGAAAAAATCCAGGCAAAACGCAACAAATCCGCCATCCATGCAAATCCGCCACGCGGAACGCAAAAAAATAACTCTTACGAGTCCCACAGGAGCTGTAATTTCGTCAGAAAATTGCAAAAAAAAAGTAAAATTTCCCTAAAAAAAAATCGAGAAATAACGACTAATTTCCGGCAAAATTGGCAAAAAAAAAAAAAAAAAAGGCTAATTTGTCACAAAGTCCCGTAAAAATGGCAGATTTCCTTAAAAAATCGTAAAAAAACAACAAATTTCGTCCAAAAATCGCTATAAAAAGGAAAGTGTTGTCAAACAAGTCACGAAAAATGACAATTTTTGTCAAAAAATCTCGATAAAACGGCAGATTTCGTCAAAAGGTTTGCAGAAAAACAGCAAATTTCGTCCGAAAATTGCAATAAAACGGAAAATTCTGTCAAAAAATTTGCAAAAAATGGCTAATTTTGCCAAAAATTCACAAAAAAACACAAAAGTTGTCAAAACATCCCGAAAAAACGGCAGATTTCGTCAAAAGATCGCGAAAAAAAAAAAAAAATGTAAATTTCGACAAGAGGCACACACACATAAAAAGTCAATGCCATAAGTGAATTTTTCTGTTCTGAAAACTAATTTTCCTGCTTCACAATCAAGGTGTGTGGAGAAAATTGCACCCGAAGCATAATTAGAATTTGATGTCTCCCCCCTCGAAACTTTTTCTTGTGAGAGCCCAAAAATGACGTTAGTAGTATAAATTTGGCACCCCCTAAATTTCCACGCTCGGGGCGTCCTCCTCCTTTGACCCCCCCCCCCCCCCCTGTTCCCAATCTTCTTTTGACTGTCCAAAACTTTCTAAATATGAGTCCTGAAAGCACCCGTTTATGAAACAAAAAGAATCCTTTATTCAACAAAAGTATTCATTTTCTTTTTTTTTTTTTTTTTTTAAGTCTTTTTCAATAAATTAGGCTTGTCTCTTAACAATCTTTTAACAAAATCGGCCGTTTTTTCGCGATCTTTCACGAAGTTTGTCGTTTTTTCATGATTTTTTAGCAAAATCTTCCGTTTTTTGAGAACTTTTAACAAAGTCTGCTGTTTTTTACGATCTTTTAAGAAAATCGACCGTATTTTCTCGATCTTTTAACAAAATTTCTTTTTTTTCTTTTTTCTTTCTTTCTTTTCTTTTTTTTTCTTTTTTCTTTCTTTCTTTTTTTTTTTTTTTTTTTTAAAAATTTTTTGACAAAATTTTTGTTTTTCTCGATTTTTTGATGAAATTTCTGTTTTTTCACGATTTTACTTACCCATCATACGTAGTATAGGGTAAGTCTTGCAATCGTTTTGAAAATCGAAAAATTTTTTTGACGGATTTACACGTTTTAGATAATGGAGATTCCGAAAAACATATTTTTAGAAAAAAAAATTTGCCGTCCGTCTGTCTGTCTGTCAGTCTGTCTTTAAAGGCTCGATCTCCCGAAAAAATTGTGATAGAGACTTGAAATTTTGTATGTAGTTAGTATGTAAGAATGGGACGAAGCCTATTTAATATCAGCAACCTCGATTATCCGGAATTATTTTTTTCGGACTCTCGAAAAATTCGTTCTGATGAAAGGTATATAAAAATTTTCGAATTTTTTTGTTTTAAGGCATGGACGTAAAAGGCAATAAAATAACACACATTTTGCATATAAAACGAAGTCGATCGGGTTATTAGTTGCCGAGATATTTGTAATCCTGTTTTCTACATTCTTCGATTTTTCATGACCCTGTATTTCATTCAAATTTCAATTCAGAGGTATATGTTAATTGGAAATGAGACGCTTAATCCGACGCAATCAATAGTTAGTTAATAGAATTATTATTTTTGGAGTTATAAGGATGTTTCTTTTACGCAGTTCGGTACTACTTGAGTAATTTGGCGTTTTATATAATTTGTCGAAATTGGTAATCAGCAGTTCTTTAATATAGCATTACTATGTATATTAACAATATTTAAATTTTGTTTATGAATTGCAATGCATTGTATAAATAGTTTTCACATGTTTTATTTCCATATACATATCCATGATGGGTAAGTATTACGGTGGCCCCCAACGACTAGTTTTGAACTGCTATATTCTAGATTCAACTCTATAAAAGTGCCCTTAAAAATCAAAAAAGTGCCCTGAGGAATGAAAAAAGTGCCCTTTTCCGAACAGTAGCGCCCTGCCCCTTTTTAAACCTGGGGGAAACTATGATTGATATTCTGAAAATCTTTATAAATAATCTTTCGATTGCTAACAACAAACATTTGGATGTAGTTTGATATAAATATGTATAACATATTTTTCCATAGTTATTCAAATAATAAATTTCAAATACTTCTTGATATTTTATTTTTTGAGTGACAATTTGAAGTCAACATTTTCGGTCATTAGATTCAACAGATAACAGGGAGAAAAAATAGGAATAAGATCATTATTATTAAAATGTTATAACTAGCACCCTATCTTTGAATAATCACTTACATCTTAATTCAACTTCATATTTTGATTTTAATTCTTAAAGATTATCTCCCCAATCAAGAAAAATTTCTTTTACAGCTAGAGTAAAATCTTTAAGATCACCATGTTATATTATTAATTTCATTAAATAATCTGATTAATATATATATATATTATACTAAATGTTGGACAATTTTAATCTATTTTATCTTTGATCAGTTCACATGTTTGAAGTTCTTTCTTTAAAGCTTATATTTTCACCAATGCGTACTGATTTTAATCCTATACATAAAAAAAATGACCTAAACCCACTATATCTAATACTATTGCTGAAATAAAGAGTCAAAAGTAGAAATCATTTATATTCAACAATCTGAAACATGTAAATTATAAAGAAAAAAAATGTCTTTAGATTTCGTCTAAAAAAACCAATTGGTTTTTTTGAGAAAAAAACCCAACTGTTTTTTTCCCCATCAGTTAAACCGTAGTTAAACCGTGGTTTAAACCATGGTTAAAATCAATTGGTTTAAACTGTGCCAACCGTGAATTAGATAATTATCCTTTTTTTTCTTTTTTTCTAAAAAAGTAGCTATATTTTTTTTACATACTCCTAAATTTCAACATTAAAATAATCTCGAAATGCAACTTTTTATGCTAACATTTATTTATTACACTTTTAACATTTATTTATACAGAGGAGATATAAATTTTAAAAGAATCTAATAATTAGGAATACGCATAGAACGTTTCAAAGATTAGAATTGTGCAAAACTTTCAATTTTGAGAAAATAACATTTTAAGTACAACAAACTGCATAAATATATTCAGATTTTACAAATTAAAAAACTTATACCTCTACGAAAAAGCGTAGGAATTGGAAAACTCTTTGTGCATTAGATAAATTTGAGCATCTAGTTTCACAATGCTCGAAATGAAAACAAAATCTATTTCTTTGTCAAATTTCATGTTGTCAGGGTTGCCACTCTAATGTTGAAAAAAAAAATTCCCTGTATTTTCCCTGTACTGCAACGCATTTATTCCATGTTGAGTGCGAAAAAATATATGCATGTATGAAAGCTAATTAGAAATGTTATAATTTGCCATTACCAAATTCCCTGTGTTTTCCAGATTTTTTTAAAAATTCCCTGTGTTTTCCTGTACTGCAACGCATTTATTCCATGTTGAGTGCGAAAAAATATATGCGTGTATGAAAGCTAATTAGAAATGTTATAATTTGCCATTACCAATTTCCCTGTGTTTTCCAGATTTTTTAGGATTTTTTTTAAAAATTCCCTGTATTTTCCTGTACTGCAACGCATTTATTCCATGTTGAGTGCGAAAAAATATATGCATGTATGAAAGCTAATTAGAAATGTTATAATTTGCCATTACCAAATTCCCTGTGTTTTCCAGATTTTTTTAAAAATTCCCTGTATTTTCCCTGTACTGCAACGCATTTATTCCATGTTGAGTGCGAAAAAATATATGCGTGTATGAAAGCTAATTAGAAATGTTATAATTTGTCATTACCAAATTCCCTGTGTTTTCCAGATTTTTTAAGATTTTTTAAAAAATTCCCGGGATTTTCCGTTTTGGGAGGAGATTTAAAATTCCCTGTATTTTCCCGGTTTTCCAGGTGGCGTGGCAACCCTGTAAGTCTATGGGCATCTTGAGAATTCTTGTATTTAAAATATCTCTTCGGGAAATTAATTCTTTTTAGCTTCTTTTTGTGATCATTCATCTTAAAGAAGGCATCTTTTTATCTTAGTTCTCAAAATATTTCTAAAGTTTATATGCTTAATTTAGTGTGAAGTGCACAAATTTTATTCCCAGTTCGTCCGTTTGAATATATAAAATATTAAATTGAGCATAGATTTTCGAAACATTTTAAAGATTAAGAAAAAAAAGTAACATCTCTTTAAAAAAGCATACAGAAAACAGAAAAATATATTAATATATCACGAGGAGATATTTAAAGTATAAGAATGCATTAAACACCCAATTACATATTTACTACTACATTACCGAGGGGAATTCGGCCGCAGCCGGCTCTTCCCCGTAAAGCATGGTGACGTCACTGCAACGTCGTTGCGAAGTCACATTGTGACTTTGTGACCATCGATTGTCGATGTAAAGTCACAGTGAATAAATGTGAAGTTGTTATGGCCGTTTTAGAGCTCTTTTGTGACGTTTCGCAAAGTGGTCACAATGTGACGAATTTGTGAAAAATGTGTCATTTGTGACTAATTTGACATTAACATTGTGACGAAACTGTGACAAAAGCGACGATATTTAAATTACCAGAAACATGTTTTTTAAAGAAAATAACATGTTTTGAAGGGTATTTATAAATTTCTAAAGATTTTTAAGAAAGTCGCATCTCAGTCACAATGTGACGTCACTGAGCGGTGGCATTTTGGTCACAGATGTGATATGACCAAAGTGACTCACAGTGACGTCACTGTGACCATGCATGCTATTAGGGTCTTCTCTACTGCTCTGCTGAATAAGCGCAAAACGTTTTGACACATTTACAAATTCATTTTTTAACGGAAAGGTATAAAATTGAAAAGCCTGAATATGGAAACGATTGGGAATTGAACTGAATTTTCCATTTTTTACAATCCATAAATTACCTATTGAGTTATAAGCGTTTCCGATCACGTGACAAACATTTTTTCACTCTTGTTTGAGAGGGTAATCTTCTTACGTGCAGAAATAAGGTTCAAAACGCCCACGTTGACACTTTTTTTTAAATCTATTATATTTGGGGAAAAAAAAAAAAAAAAAAAACCCGCAAGTTTCTGCCGGGGTGGTTAAAACCAGCAGTTATAACCGGTTAAAACCGGCATGGCAGAAACTAGTTTCTGCCACTAAGCGGCAAAAAGTGACAGAAACTAAGAATTAATACTAATAAGAACTTTAATCAGATGTGATTGATAATTCACACATATAAAAAAATTAGTTAAAAAAATAAAATAAAGTTTATGAATGCTATTCAAAGTAACAAAAAGTTTCCAAAGGTTCATATAAATATATATTTTTTATATAATAATTTTCTGTCTCTTAAAAAACAAAAATTTTCATAACTATAATCTGATACTAATCTGATACAAGTTTAACTATTGATATTATTATTTATGAATGAATTTCTATTTGAAAGTTAAAAAAAAAAAAAAAAAAAAAATGTTCTGTGAAAAAATTCTATGATATTTTAACATTCCTTTTCAGAGTATTTTAAATAAATAACACTGAAATAACAATACACGATAGCAATAACTTAAAAATTATTTACTACATAACAGAAATGGTTTTTGAGGAAATATATCAGTAAATGATTGTAGCCCAAAAATAACAGAATATTGAAAGAATAAATTTATTTTTATGGAAAAAGTAATAAAATATTAAAAGCATTGCATAATATAAGATTAATTTTGCTAATCTTTCTTAACCTAGACTGTTTTTTAAATTGTACCGAATAAAAAGAAAATTTAAAAATATTCTTTCAAAACCAGCATTACTTGCTGGTAATGTCGCTATCGCGGATGTAAAATGTGAAAATTTATCATTTTCATCGGCATTTATTTTTAAAGGTGACCACCCACAAAAGGCATTTTCTGGGGCTTCCTTGGGGAAATGTGTTTCTGGGAAAGGAATCGATTTCGTTATAAGGGGTTATTATATGTGGCACAAAATTTAGATTAATATCAAAAAGCAATTTCCTTGCCCTTTATGCTCAAAAGTCAATTTTGACCTCAAATACTTAGGATGAAATAAATAATTTAACATAAAAGTTAGCACTGCATTAAATGAGATTTGAATCTTGCATTTGTGAGTTTCCATGATATTTCCGTCATTAAATAAAATTAAGCAAATTTTACGAGTAGCTGCAAAAAACAATCTTTTTTTTTTGGCATTTATCTAAAGCACAGCAATAGATTTTAACATTTAACTTCTTTATAAATCATAGTATATATTTTTAACTTCAATTGCTTTTTTTCTATAAAGAAAAAAAAAATTAGAACCTAACCTCTCTTTATGCATGGAAAGATAGCCTCGACATTCGGCGATTTTGACATTCCCGAATGCTTTCGGAAAATTAACACTCCCGAATATTACGGGATTTCTGAACTCTCAAAATAGCATGGGATTTCTGAACTCTCAAAATAGCATGGGATTCCCATCCGTGTATACTAAAAAATTTTAAACTGCTCCTACTATTGTGATAAATACATTTTTGTCATCCATTTTACAGGTTTTGTTTGTTAAAATATAAGTTAAATTCCCCCTCCTGTTATTTAGTTGTTTGATGTTTCTAAATTAAAATTAAAAAGTTTTCCAAAACAAACGTAAAATATGTATTCAATATAATTTATTTCTGTTTTTGCACTTATCAATCTCTTGACACATGTCGAAATGAAAAAGTGCGTGTATGTGTGTGTGAGGCGGGAGGGGGGGGGGGGGAGGGAGCGCCAAGTGAGGATTTAGCCCCGGACGCAATTCTCTATTCCAGCGGTTCCCAATCTATGGTTCGCGACCCATTGGTGGGCCGCGGAAGTTGTTTTGGTGGGTCGCGAAACAATCGAGGCTTGTCTTAAAAATATATCTTTTATTTCACCTGTTTAAAAAGATATAACAATTTCAACAGGAAATAATATTTCAAGAGAAAATCCTTAATTTCCTTCTAGATTACAATACGAATAGAATATCCAGAAATATTTAAATCAACTTTGAGGTTCTTAATGAAATTTAACACTTCATTCTTATGAGAACATGCTTTTTCTACTTCGCTACTTTTGAAAGACAAGTACTGAGACAAACTGCGAGCAAATATATGTTCCCACATTGGAAAACACCAGTACCTGAAATCTCATTGATTATAAAGTTATGTTTTTTTCATAATAATTAAACCTATTTTTAATTATCTTTGTAGTTTGTGCATTGTTTTAATTTTAATTACTACTCACTTAGATACATTGAGATAACCAAATCTTGTTTTTGTTGATAATGTACCTTCCGTACGAAAATTTACATTTTTCACAGGATAGGATAGTCGAGCGCATAGACATCGTAAAAAAATAGCTATACTGATATACAACTTTATCTTGGGTGGGTCGCGAAATTTTTTTTTTGATTGAAAGGTGGGTCGCGAATTTTTTTTTTTTTTCACTGAAAGGTGGGTCACGTACCAAGAAAGTTTGGGAATCGCTGCTCTATTCGCATATTGCTGGGGGCACGTGTTTATTTCGACTAACGACAGGCTGTTCAAATTTCTCGCAGGAAACATGCCTTGAGTGTTTTAAGGTGCGTTCGTAATTATGTAAATAAGTAGCACTTATTGTCGTTGTTTTAAGTCTGTTTGTTTGCATATAACAGAGCTAACTACCCAGCCGTATTGTTTGAAAGTTAAAATATATAATTGTAGCATAATTTTGTCGAGTCATTTCGAATTTTAAGAAAATCGGATGTATAGTTTAATTACAGGGACAATCAAAGATATAATGTTACTTTACGGCTAATGGGAAAAAGATAGTTTCAAGTGCATTTTAATGATGACATACTCTTACGAACACAATAAAATTAATAATGAATCTATGATGTATGTACTAAAATATACATTTTGTACAATCTGTGGTGTAAAGAATATTTGTTATTAATTTACAACGCCACACAAAAGTATTCCAATGCATAATGATATGGGGGGGGGGGGGGACATTGTTTGGAGATGGACTATATTGAACTATTTCGCATTTTATGCGACAGATACACGTTGCTGAAGTTAACTGCAAATTACTTCCTGTATAATAGAAAACCGATAGTGTTTACAGGGACATCCAAAAGATTTCGGATACTATACTGTATCTGGAGTACTGCATACTATTGCACCAAAATCTGAATATTTTTAAAACTTCGTTATCGTGCGAACGCACCTTATTTGCTACGTTTGACGTGCAATTTAAGACTTGTTATTTTTTATGATGATTTATACAAAGTTTTACTATTTAATTTTTGTTATCGCCAGTTTTTTGATGATGTTTCATCTATCGACACTTTTATTACATTTTTAATTAATAACATAACATTTTAGACGACCAAAAAATTAAAATTACTCACTGATTCATCCAGTAAAAGGATTAAAATAGAAACAAAATAAAACAAAAACTAATTCAGTTAAACAGTCTGGATGCAGCAAATCAAAAATACAAACAACTAACATAGACATTTTTCGTTGACTAAATTTATCGATAAAAATTTATATAGCACAAAAGTATTTTTGTCAAGCGATTGATTAAACTGGTACTGGTTTCTTTCATCAGCAAAATAACAACATATAAAACCGGAAGTATTAATACTTTTGCAGCTAATTACAAAAAAAAAAAAAAAAAAAATTACATTTTCACCAAGAAAAAAAAGGTGCATCTTAGCCGGCTAATGAATTAAAATTAAATAGCCTAGATAACCTTAACCCTTAAACGGTAACGTGCAATGGCGGATCTAAGGGGGGGGGGGCGATGGGGCGATCGCCCCCCCCCTTGAGCCCAATAAAGGGTCTGCAAAATGACATTAGATGCACGCACGGAAAAGTGGTTAGATCTAAATTCGAAATGGGCGCGGGTCGGGTCGCGCCAACTTAATTATATCGGGACTGGGTCAAGTCTTTACACTTTTAGAACCGGGGCGGATCGGGTCTTATTTTTTTCTGGAGGCGATGTAGGGGGCGATCGCCACCCCCCCCCCCCCTTGGGACTATAAAGTTTTTCAAATCAACATGAGAGATCTTCATGGAATAGGACTTAGGCTGAATCTTAAGGTCGGCACGGCGCGGCCCGGATCGGGCCGCACCTATTTATGAATCAGGCAATGGTGGATCTAAGGTTTGGGATGGGAGATGGCGAAGGGGTGACCGCCCACCCGAGGGTCGGGTGGGTCAGATCTTCTAACTTTTAGAGCCGGGCCGTGTCCTGATTTTTTCTTGTTGCCGCTTTAGGTCGAGCCTAACTTATTTTTCTTCCATGTCGAGTCCGGCCTGGAGTCATTCTTCCTAAATATCTGTATTAAGATGACACAGTGCTCGGTCTCGGACTCATTTTTTCTGAAACCTATAAATTTTCTTTATCAATGAATGGAAAATATTAAAAAACTTTTTTTCCCCCTTAAACATTACTTATTCCTTTTCAAATCACAATATTGAACATTTTGATTACAATGAAAGGGAAGCAGAAATTGTGTTTTTTTCTATTAGTCATTTCTACAAACCTATTTTAGCCATTTCCGTCGGCGTTCTGGCGCCAACGAAAAGGCGGGAATAATGAATTTGTCTTTAGTTTTGATTTTTGTTTGTAGCAGAGGTTATTTTGCAATAGGGTTGTTTATTATTATTATTATTTAGACGTTTAATACGAAGAGGATTTTTTTCCAATTTTCGTTTGCGGTTGGCGCATATATTAGATTTCTATTGTACACAGCGTACATAGGTCGTAATCGCTTTTCATATAGAAATAATTTTAGTGATTGTTGCTTTTTTGTGAATTATGCTGATGCTGAAGTTGTACTCCAGAATTTACGAAGTCACTTTTGTTCGTAAGTAAATTTAATTTCCATATTATTCCGATAGAAAGCAATTGAGCAGTGTTTTCTATATTCCTGTAAAAGCATCGGAATTTAAAATTTTTAATTAATATTATTGTCTGTTATGATAGGTCACGCCTATCCCAAAAGGTTGTTATGAGGAATGAAATGGTTATACTTAAAAATGTACACTTTTTTATAGAAAATTGATTAATGTTGTTCGATTCGACAGTAATTTCTACAAGTTCCATGCATTTGTTCATAAAACACACTTCATTAGCATGTCCATAATATTTTCTTTTTAGAGGAGACAAAATATGAGATTTTTTTTATGTATAAAGTACTTTTTTATTTTATACCAAACTTTTCTTTTGATAGTATTAAATTTAAATTTTCGTTTAAGAGTAACATTTCTATGTAAAATGTAGTTTAAAAATCATAATTTTTTTAGAACATAAAAAAATGCATTTTTTTTTTCTATTGTATATTTTCGTTAGTGGGCTCGGACTCTGATGAAGCAAAATGTTTTGGGTTCGGGCGGGCTCGGATTTAAAATCGTCGAGCTCGAGTGGGACCTAATTCTGGAAAAAGAGCCCGAACTCATGTTTTGTCTGTACTGATAAAAATTTCCAGGTCGGGAACCGGTCGTGAGTAAAAGCTAAACGTTTGTTCCGTGTCTGACCCAGCCTGTATGATAAGCATTATTGGCCCAACCGCTATTCGTGCAATCTCTGTTGAATTCAGACACTTTTCTCCGGGAGGGACTTCTGTGATTCTGGGGGTGGGGGTGGGTGGATACAATAGAGTCCCGGGGAGAAATTACACTTTTTACCATTGAAAACACAAAATTTTCTGGGGGGATATTTGATAGCTTCGGGGGGGGGGGGGGACATTGCGTGCAATTCTTCATTCCGAGGGCTGGTATCTTACTTATTTGTTATTCATAAAAAATAGATTTATGTTGTACACAGGGTTGGCAAGTTTTTGACATGCGACAGTTTTTGACGGTTTTAACCATGGTTTAAACCGTCATGTCAAAAACCTCCTTGTCAAAAATGGCTAAAACTGTCAAAAACCTAAATTTATATGTAAATAAAAATATTTATTTACATATATATATCTACCTATATTTATATTTAATAAGTAAAATTTCTTTGCTTTTAATAAGGAAAATGTTTCTAAATATGTTGTAGGAAAAATAAATTTTAAAAACATATTTTGAATAGTAAACAAAATCTCAGACTTTGGCAAACTTATCTTTTGTAATATTATTTATTAAATTTTAATGTGTTATTCAAAATATGCAGGGATTACATTATGAAGAAATTTATTTATAACCAAACTTAGTGTATCATTTAAAATAATATAAAAGATTAGACAAGTTCCGTAATTAATTAGAAACAGAAAATTGTTCAAAACTGGTTATGTGCTACCGTATGATACGTGGGACAAATGAATTGCATTATTGAACTAAATTTCTACTTTGATAATTTCATTTGGATTGATTTAGATTATGTAATCAAATTAATTGGAAATATTTAATGAATGTTTTATTTTTTTAAATTATGTATTTTATAAGATAATAAAAAAAACTACATAATATTTTGTGTTTTAGAAGTATTTTGTAGATTTTTTCTGTTTTGACTTTTACAATTGTTAGTTAGTTTTTCAAAAAAAATCAGTAATTCTGAATTTTAAATTATCAGTCTTTTTTTGAATTTATAACTAACATAAAGATAATAAAAAAATCTGAGTATCTATTTACAATATTCAGCCTATTTATTTACTGAAAAATTAGCTTATACAAATACTTTCTTATTATTATTTTTTTTTTTTTTTTTTTTACTGAATGCTATAAAATTTTGTTAAATATCTTAAGTATTCAGTTGTTGAATAATTACTTCTCGTCTTACCTTGCTTTCAAAATAAGCATTATTTGTATTCTTAATACTATTAGTGTGTGTGTTGTGGGACGGGGTAGAGATAAAAATGGTTTATAATGTGTAATAATCATACATATAATAAATTATATGCATTATATTTAAATTCAAATTAACCTATTAGATATTATGTATACAATCAGGTGTGTGAGAAGGGGGGGGGCAGTTGCCCCATGCACGGAAATTTAGAGGGCACTATCCAAATTCATACAACAAACGTTATTTTTTGGCCTGTCACAAGAAAAAGTTGGGTAGAGGGGCACCAAATTCTAACTTTGCCCCTGTCGCAATTTTCTCTTTACACGCTTCTGTATATAATGTGTATAGCATTTTAAAAAAAATTAAACACAAGTATCAAGTTTTACACTTTTGAAAATCCTGCATTTATAACACTTAACTTGTTAACACTTGTAAATACTAACTATGACAAAATGCATACTAAATAACTTTAGATTTTTTAAAATAATAAATAAACGAGATATTTAAACATAATTTTTGTGCAAATATTTCTGCATGCCCATTTCAAGATAAATTTCTGAGATTTGAAATCTATCATTTTTATCTTAATTTTTATTAATTAGAAATATTTAAAAACCTGCTAATTACCCACAATATAATTAAATTTCAGCATAATGTATGCCAACTGTTGCTAATTTAAAAATTTAACAACAAACTCTAGTGCATCACAGCAGATTGTAACTCTATGGGTTTTCGACAGGTTTTTGACGGTTTAATCCGGTTTAAACCGTCGTCATGTCAAAAAACATTTTTTGACGTCAAAAACCCAACCCTGGTTGTACATTTGTTTAACGAAATTTTAAGAAATACATTTTTAAAAAATTACTTTAGTTCGTATTTTACTTACGTATTTTATTACCTTTACTACTATGATTTATATTATAAGTAGAAGTTAACCCCGCAGCAAAAAAAAAGTCAACCGGACCCAAACACAACCCACAGCAAAAAAGTATAAGTTAACCCGATCAGTAGGGAAAAAAAAAAAAAAAAAAAAAAAAAAAACAGAAGTCAATCCGACCAGCAGCAAAATATAGTAGTCAACCGGTCTCAAACCCAACAATTAGCAAAAAAGTAGAAGTTAACCTGACCCACTGCAAAAAGTAGAAGTCAAATGGACATAAATGCAAACCACAGAAAAAGTATTAGTTACAGCGCGGTGCAAAAGGAAGGGGGCGGTCGCCTCGGGTCCGGAAATTTAAAGGACATCAAATTTATACTACCAACGTCATCTTTGGCATGTCACAAGAAAAGTCGTTCTTTTTTGGGAGGGGGGGGGGGGTAAACTGAAACGTTGCCCATGCGCAGTTTTCTGTTCACACGTCCCTGATTAGTCAACACGATCAGCAGCTAAAAATAGAAATCAACTGGACCCAAATCCAACCCGTTTGAAAAATAGAAGTTAACCGGACCCAAACCCGACCCGCTTGAAAAATAGAAGTCAACCGGACCCAAACCCGACCCGCAGAAAATATAGAAGTTAACCGGACCCAAACCCGACCCGCAGTGAAAATATTAGCCCCGACTTATGCATAAAATACGAGTCTTCCAATTTTTAAAATCGCCCCCCCCTTGAGGACTCTCCAGATCCGCCTTTGGTAACGTGTTTTTCGGTACCTTTAAACGGTAATCATGGGTCACTCGCGCTTAGCGCTGTAAAAAATGGTTTAAAGTGCTTTAAAAATTCTAAAAAAATTCATGATATTACGTCAACTACCCTTGAACAAGAATCAGTCACAATATTGCTGATTTATTAATTTGTTTAAACAATATGTTTAAATAAACAAATAAAAATGTGAAAAATGCACATTTTCTTTAAAAAATCATAACTTTGGATAGAATTGACATTTTTTGCTGTTTCAAACAGGAAATTGAAGATCTAGAATGGTACTTTCACAAAAAAAAAAAAAAAAAAAAAAAAAAATTAAAAATAGCCGGTATAAATTAAAAAAAATGCTTAAGTTTTGTGCATAAAAATGACGTTTTTTAACTTATAAATAGGTACAATTTACAATGAAATAGAAATTTTATTAGTTTTTAATCAATTTTATTTATGAAAATGATGTTAATTATCAAACTTTATTTAATTAAACAAAAATATAATAATGAAAAATTACAGCAATACTGATATCATCATTTATAAACAATCGATTTTTGAAAATTGCGCCAAGAAGGAGAGCAAACTGCAATCACACCAAACAATTTCATAAACACGTGTTTGCATAAAAAGTAAGGTTCGGAAACCCAAGTGAGTGCAATGTATCGATTTTTTTATGAAAAAAACATCAATTCCTAACCAAACAAATTTTTTCTTACCTTACAGCTTACACTTTTCGTCAACGTAAATGGTAACCCTGGGTCACTCGTGCCTTTTGGAAATTTTGACTGGCTCTTACGTCGGCTGTGAACGCACTAAAACATCGGCATTTCGGGAGCTAATAGCCTACTAGTGTATACTATTTTTTTCAGGGTAGTTTAGTCTCGCTCCCCACTCTCTTCTCTAAGCTAGCAAGGAAAGAAAATTTGACCGAGGCACTAGTGACCCATGGTTACCGCTTAAGGGTTAAACATCATCGAAAGTACATTTTTGTTTCATTAAGTTATGAATAATCAATTATAGCACAGCTAAATTTTTGCCGTGCGGTTGACTAAATCTGGTAAGCATTCCTTTCCATTATGCGAAATGGCTATGGAAAAGTCAAGATATAATACCGAAAGTTTCAATAATTTTTCAATTTATTAAAACAGTATAATATTATTATTTACTTTTGCAGCGCAAACAACTTTAAGCAGCTTCCTATACATTTAATTATTTAAGCAAATTTATAAAACAATAAAAGAAAAAAATACCCATTAATCTCAATTATTGAGGCAATCAGAGAAACCGAAAGTATTTGCACAATTAACAATATAAGTACAGAAACTTTCGTTTTGAAGTTCAGGAAAAAAAATATCAATAATAAATAAAGATAATATCGTTTCGTTTTTTCTTTCAATAAATATTTCTATTTTAAGGTCTAAGTTGAAAACATAAATAATAACGGAACAAAGAAAAATTTATTGTATACGTATATTTTGCAGCTAAATGCGATAAAATAAAAATCTTGGGAACACATAAATAAGCTTTTTATCTGCCTTAATAATATTCACTTATATATTTTTTAAATAAGAGAAATTATTTGAGAAATCGAAAGTAATAACATACACCAATACCTAATATTTTGATATAAACAGGTATTTAAAAAAAACGAAAACATCGACAATTAAGTAAGAAACAGTCGAAATACTTGCATGTAAGTATATTACGGTGGCTTGCAGTAATACTTGCATATAAGTATATTACGGTGGCTTGCAGAAATACTTGCATATAAGTATATTACGGTGGCTAGCAGAAATACTTGCATATATATAAGTATATTACGGTGGCCAAAAAACGTATACAACACAACAAAATTTTATTACCGAGCGGTTGACTGAAATTTCTAAGCGTTTCATTTCATCAGCGAAAGGGCTTCGGAAAAAAATGACAAAATCGAAAGTATCAATACTTTTACAACTAATTAGAAAAGTAAAATCAATGTTTACATTTTCAGCTGAGATAATAATAAAATACAAGTACATCTTAGCCGGCTAATAGATTAAAATTAAATAGCCTGAAAAACTAAGTGCATTTTCGTATAGGTAATAAATTATTGCACAGCTAAAACTTAACCGTGCAACTAAGTAAAAGCACAAACATTCTTTTTATTTTAAAATAATTATCAAAATTTTTAACTGAAAATTTAAAAATAATTATCAATAATAATAATAAAAAAAAATTGTAAAAGAAGAATTATTTACTCTATATACATACATTCCTCGTCATATTTTTTTCTTTTTTTATTTAATCCATAATTTTTTTATACATTTACTGGGATTATACGCTTATCCCCTTCACGCTACTTTTTATATAATAGAAATAATTCGAGAAATCGAAAGTAATAACATACATCAATCCCTATGATATTGATATAAACAGATATTTTTAAAAAACAGACGAAATGCTTGCAAAGCTGAAAAAATTTAAATAATTATCAATTAAAGAAACTGTTAAAAAAGAATTATTACTTACTCTATATACAAATCATTCCTCATGATAGTATTTGCTTTATTATAAAAATCCATAGCCTCTTGACACTGGGATTGTACGTATCCCCTTCACGCTACCAGTCCTAATATCAACGGCATGGTAACAAAAAGATTAAAAAATTACATCCAAACCAACGATTACAACACACTTATCATGAACTGTCAAAAAATACACTATCAAAAATTTCCCTTGTATCGCGTTCGCTTCTGATTAAGATTCTGAGAGAATATCGCTCAGATTCTGAAAGAAGTCCGAGATCTAGTAAGTTGTCGCCAAGTTGGCAGGATTTGCTCAAGAGGTATCACTGTCGCCAAATGAGTGGAGAGGTCCGTCTGAGAAGTTTTTGAGGGTAGACTCCCTGGAAAAATATTTTGAGGTGGTTAACCCATTTCTAGAAATTTGATGTAAGCTTATTTCACAGAAATTTGAGAATGTTTATTTAGGTTTTGGTACTAAGTTTAATTTATTTCAGGTAACTGTGGTGGAATGGGGGACGTTTTATTTAAACTACTTTCGTTTAAACAAGACTTTATTTCTATTACCAAACATTTTTTTCGCGAGTGGCTATTATTTTTGTTCTTTGAAAAAAACATTGTTACGAAAAAATTCAGGTACTCTGATTACGGAACATTCCCCAATTAAAATGTATGTGTATCAGTTTTGCTTTATTATTATTATTATTAAGAAATAGTAAAGAAAAGAAATTTAAATCTTACTTTTAAATAAATAAAACGCACAAAAAAGTTTGAATTTTTTTTCTATCCAATCTGTAGCAAGATGAAAACAAGTTGGAAATTGCACGTGAACGTAGCAAATGAAGGTGCGTTCGTACGATAACGAAGTTTTAAAAATGTTCAGATCTTGCTGATATAGTAGAGCGTACTTCGGATACAGTATAGAAGTCGAAATCTTTGTGTTTCTGTAAATATGCAGAAAGTAATTTTTATTACACCTCAGAAACGTATATCTTATTTATAAAATGTGAAATAGTTGAATATAATTAAAACACGCCCCAAACAATGTTTCCCCGTATAGCATTATGTAGTGGAATACTTTTGTGTGGCCCTGTAATTTAATAATAAAAATTCTTTGCATCACAGATTGTACAGAATGCATATTTTAGTATATATTTCATAGATTCATACCAATTCTATGATGTTCGAATGAGTGTAACATCATAAAAATGCATTTGAATCTTTTTTCCCATTGACCTTAATGTAATGGAATACCTTTGATTGTCCCTGTAAATGATCTATGCATCCGACTTTCATAACATTTGAAATGACTCGATAAAATTATGTAATAATCATATGTTTTAAATTTCAAACAATTAAAATGCATTTGAAATTTTTTCCCCATTGACCGTAATGTAACGGAATCCTTTTGATTGTCCCTGTAATTGATCTATGCATCCGATTTTCATAACATTTGAAATGACTCGACAAAATTACGCAATAATTATATGTTTTAAATTTCAAACGATTAAAATGCATTTGAAACTTTTTCCCCATTGACCGTAATGTAACGGAATCCTTTTGATTGTCCCTGTAATTGATCTATCCATCCGATTTTCATAAAATTTGAAATGACTCGACGAAATTATGCTATAATTATGTATTTTAAATTTCAAACGATTCGGTTGGGTAGTTTTTGCGTTGTTATATGCGGACGGACAGACAGACGGACGGACAGACAGACAGACAGACAGACGGACGGACAGACAGACAGACAGACAGACGGACAGACAGTTATATTAGTTATATTAGTTACTAGCTGACCTACCCGGCATTGCTTGGATCCGTGATGATGAGCTTAAAATCGATGTTCAGCAATTTTATTTGTTTAAACGAATTTTTTCCAAGCGATTTTCATGCTGGGGAATAGGGGGGGGGGGGACTGATTTCAACCTCATATAAGCTCCAGTTTGTATGATTTTTTATTTTTTAATGAAATATATCCAAAATGAACCAAGAGTTGTGAGCCCTTTTACTTTTGTCAGCGTTTTTTTTTACGCTCTGGTAGAATATATATATATATATATATATATTACAAATTTTAATTTTTTTTTTCGCCAAAATTAACCTTTATACTATCTTAATTTTCTTACAACAATATTCCGTACTTACTTCAACTTATTAAATAAAAATCTTGTTTCTAGATCTAATCTGTTAATCTTTATGGAGACTATATAAATTCTTAATTCGCCTTAAAAAACACTTATTCCAGTATGCGTAAATTTAAAAAGGTGGCTCTAAATTAAAAATATTCTTAATTAAACTTTATTTCTTAATATTCCAAATAAAACTCATTTTTTCTATGTTTTTATCAACCCTTTTTAAGAAAGTCTTATTAAATTTATTCCAAAACCATACCTTTCAAAAAATATCAGTATTTTATTTTATCTATTTATTTATTTTCCCTCAGTCAACCTTTGATAGTGTGCATATCAATAAATTCATTTCCTTTCTTTTTCTCTTAAAATTAATCGTCTATAAAAATCGTCTGCCTAAGATATTTAAAATTTTGACTCAATTATAAATTGGTTAAATAATATTTTTTTTAAAAATAAAATTATCGTCTGTGGAAAATAGTCTCGTATCTGGGCATGAGTTATGTTTACATAAAAGAATGAGGGTTTGAGACTAGAGAATGTTCTAGAATTTTCTTTTTAGATTTAAAAGAGGAAGCTCGAGAGGTACTAGGAGGAAGAAGGAAGAATTATTGGGTGTTCTCTTGCATGAGTACGGCTCGCTGAAATAATGATGGAATTTTCGGTAAAATATCGTCTGCAACAGGAGTTTTTCCCTATATTATAGCTACCGTTTAATAAAATGAACTTGCAGCAGCCAAGGAGTGATTATTTGGACCTTCTACATTTATTTATTTTGTTTTTTTCTCGCTGGCCATGACTTCTGTGCGGAGAAAGGGAAACCTGGCGATGATGTTTCTGCCTCCCTAACTTTAAATTGTCACACACACACACACACACACACACATATATATATATATATATATATATATATATATATATATATATAATGCTTTTTAGTACATTTGAATGGGTTAAAACTCGGTTTTTTATTGTTTACCCATCATACGTACTATATAAGGTAAGTCTTGCAATCGTTTTGAAAATCGTAATTTTTTTAGCGGATTTACACTTTTCAGACACTGAAAATACCGAAAAATATATTTTTAGAAAAAAAAAAAAAATACCGTCCGTCTGTCTGTGTGTTAGTAAACGCTATATCTCCCGAACAAATTGAGATAGAGACTTGAAATTTGGTGTGTACTTAGTATATAATAATGAGAAGCCTATTTAATACCAGTAACCTCGATTATCTTCAACTATTTTTTTCGGACTCTCGAAATATTCGTTCTGATGAAAGGTATATAAAAATTTTCGATTTTTTTTTTTTTTTTTTTTTTTTTTTTTTTTTGAGAGTGGATGTAAAAGACAATAAAATAGCACAAATTGTGCATAAAGGATGAAATCGATCGGATAATTAGTTACCGAGATATTTATAACACTGTTTTCCACACTCTTTCTCCTCACGATTTTTCATGACTCTGTATTTTATTCAAATTTCAATTCAAAGATATAATTGGATATGAGACACGTAATCCGACGTGGTAAACTGTAAGTTAATATGATTATAATTTTTGGAGTTATAAGAATGTTTGTTGTTGTTGTTGTTGTTGTTGTTGTTCAATTCGGTATTACTTGAGTAGTTTGGAGTTTTGTCAAAATTGGTTCATCAGAAATTCATTAACAGAAGATTGGGTACTATGCGTTAAAAATATTTAAACATACGTTTAAATTTTATTTTTGAATTGCGATGCATTTTATAAGCAGTTTACACATGTTTTATTTTCATATTTCATATTATACATATCCATGATGGGTAAGTATTACGGTGCCCCCCCCCCCCCCAACTACTACTTACTATTATTATTATTTACAAACAAATAAAGTAAAACATAATAATACGAATTGCAAGGGACCAGGGTCAATTTCTATTCTAGATAGGTTTTTGCCTTACAGATATAATTGTATAGAATTCTTGTAGCCAGTGGTGGATCCAAGGGGTCCGGAGGCCCCCCGAAACTCGAACGAAGAATTGGTTTACTGAGTCATGGATACAACAGCAAAAACTGCTAAGACGGAATCGCAAAAAACCTATGAAAATATCGCTTTAGGCAAGTGTTTGTCTTAATAGGTATAGTTTTAATGCATGTCATTCGCCGAGATTATGAACTTTTCCATTTTATACAGTTTTTCGTTACAAACTCTTACCTTTTTGTCAGTATTCATTAAAACTGCTAAAACGTACTAGCTCTAAAATACACCTCTGAAAAGCATTCATGTACTATTACAGTAAATATATGAAGATGAGCTATCTCAAAGGAAAAGAATTCAAGATTAGAGAAAGCTAAACGATATGCTTATGCTCGCTAACGTTTGAAACCTACCAAAGTGATTCCTTTTTGGCAGGTTTTCTGTGAACACGGAATCCTCTCGTAAACAGCATGCGAACAGCGAAAGCACCCTCATAAAAATATCTGCAACCTAAATCGAAAAGTAAACAACGGCCTGCATTCAGATCAATCTCAGCTATTCAATGCAGAAATAATAATAATCAGTTAAATATATTGAAATGCAGCAGAGATATCTTTATAAATTTCTTCCATAAGATTAGCATTAGCGAACGAGTATCTTATTTCTATCAAATCCAAAAACATTTATTTCCTTAATTAAATTTAAAAAAATAGTTTTTGAGACATTGTTTCAGAATAAGGAAAATATATTTTATTTATTTAATTAATCACGATTCTATCTATTTCTACTAACTCCATGACTAATTGTTTCTCCTGAAAATATATGCGTTCCATTTTTTTTATTAGGAAAAATGCGTTCGTAATGGAAAAACATGTAAAATAAATTAAATAAAATATTTTTTTTCAAGTTATTCTGTAAAGAAAAAAATTAATAATATTTCCAAATCTACAGATCATAATTTATTTTTTTTTGTTTAATTTCAAGTCGAAATGCTGAATAATTTTTATTTTTTTCGCGTGTGTGTGTAAAGTGTACGTGAAAATTTAAATTGTGTAACCTAGTAGAGAATTCGCTTCGTTCATCCTAAATATCTAAGTTAATGCAAATTAGTAATTATATACAATACAAATTTTACTGATTATTCACTATTTCAAACATTGACGCAACACAATGATAATTTCAGTTTTGGTTATTAAAAAGGAACTCCTGTAGTCTCATTAAATTTGCATTCGTAATTTTCTTTTGTTTGTGCCAAATGATTTCATTATATTTTAGATTTCATTTTATACTGAGATTTATAATAAGTAACAGTTTGTACAAGCATTAGTAGTAGGAAAAGGACAGTTTGGGCGCAGTTGGTGGTTGTGTTTTTGCAACCTCCACCGGTCCCACCGCCGCCACTTTCAATCACCCACCTCCAATGCCTCTCCCTCCATAATACAACATCGCCACCCCCCTTTCCTAGTGGGAAAAATAATTTTCTACTATGACAGGAGAGATGAACGTTACATTGACTAGATAATCAAACTATAAGATGAAGATTAAATTTATATTTGAATTTTGATTGATAGACATCTTAATGAGTATTATTAATTAAGTAAAAACAAGGGAAAATATCAATTTTATAGAAAAAGACAGATTTCTTACGATTTTTTCAACTGAAACTGCAGAATATCAATTTGAGAGAAGGAAACTTAAGCATACATTACAGTTTTTAAGTGGTTATCACCTTAATGAGTATTATTAATTAAGCAAAGCAATAAGTGGTTATTACCTTAATGAATATTATTAATTAAACAAGCAATAAAAAATATAAATTTTTAGTCAATTTCTTTAGATTTTTTCAACCCTACGATCTGATTATCGATTTAAAATTTGAAAGTTAAACATACATCCTAGTTTTTCAACAGCTATAACCTTAATGAGTATTATTAATTAAGTAAAAATACAACGGAAAATATCAATTTTATAGAAAAAGACAGATTTCTTACGATTTTTTCAACTACAAGGTTAGAATATAAATTTGAGAGAAGGAAACTTAAGCATACATTTCAGTTTTTGAACAACCATTACTCTAATGAACATTATTAATTAAGCAAAACAATGGAAAATATCAAATTTAACTAATATCTTTAGAATATTTTCAACTATGAAACCAACTTAAGAAAAGGAAACTTAAACATTTATCTTAGTTTTTGAACAACCATAACACTAATGAGTATTATTAATTAAGCAAAACAATGAATAATATTAATTTTCAGTCGATTTCTTTGGATTTATCAGACTATTAACTTAAAAAAAGGAAATTTAAGCATATATTACAGTTTTTTAACAGCTATCAAATTAATGAGTATTATTAATTAAAAAACAATGAAAAATACCAAATTTTAAGGAAAAAGACTGAATTCTTATAATTTTTTCAACCATAACATGGAGATGTAAACTTTAGAAAAGAGAGTTAAACTTACATTTTAGATTTTAATAACACACCTCAATGAGCTTCATTAATTAAACAAAAAAAGAAATATCAATTTTTAAATTTAAAACTTAAATTATTTGAAAAGATATACAATAAAATGTTTTCGTTCAAGAAAATATATCAACTAGAAAGAAAAAAGGGAAGCATTTAGACTATTTTATCCATCCTAATTTCATAACAGTTACCACAATAACTCGAAATTAAAATTTGGAAGACATAATGAGTATAATTAATTAAACAAAATAATAGAAATATTAATTTTTCAGGGGGAAAAGGTGAATTTAAGCGAATTTGATTAATTTTTACACTAGGGGGAACTGGGGGACATTGATACAGCTTTTTTCAAAAAAAAATTTTTTTGGTGTCTAGAAAGCAGAAATTTCAAGTTATTTTTCTATGTGATGTCAGCAAAACCTGTGTAGTGTGTTATAAAAATGTACAATCGTGGTTTTATATATTATTTTTGCATGTAATTTTAAAAAAAGCAAAAAAAGTAATTTGTATCAATGTGCCCCATCCTCGGGGCAGATTGATACACTATAACACGTCTGGGAAAAATGGAGACAAAATAACACCAATGCATATTTTTCATAGAAAAATAGTTAGCAAACCATTTTATATATATTTATAGACATTAAAATCGCACACAATTTATTTGTAAGCGATATTAAAGCAATCAAAATAAAATGTATAATGACCTGATGTTCTGGCTGTTCCTTGTCTGTTTGTTGGCTGTGGTAACTTTGTCATATCTGGCAATTTAACCCCAGAATTATCTTCTTTCTTAGAAAAGGTGAAAGAATTATTAGGTTTTCTGTTTATAAATCGGTTTACAAACAGAAAATAAATGATTATATTAAAAATTCTCTCTATAATATAATTATCCTGTACTGTTCTGCAGCTTGTTTCTCTTACTTAACATTTCTCATGTCGATAATACTTTTTTATCTGGACAATCGATCTAAATTTGAGATTTGCAAGGCTGCTTTCCATTTCTTTTGTTAATTCTACTAGCACTAGATATTGTGTAAGTTTGTACGTCTTCTGTTTGCAAAAATACTATAAAATGTTCTAATATAAAGAAATTAGAGCTATTTCACTTCAATAAAAACTAATAGTAGAATTTTTTGACATTAAATGGTTGAATTAAGGAGTGTATGGTAAAAAATAAATAAAAGGTAATGAAAAAATGAACTAGAAAAAGATTTAGATTGTATCAATGTGCCCCGACAAAGATTGTATCAATATGCCCCATACAGCTACTTTGAATAAAATGAGTCGCAAATCCAACACTTCATAATTTATCTAACAATAAAAAATGAGGAACTGATAAAGAGTAGCTTTACTTGCCAAGGAGGGTATTCTTTTCGATTGAAAATACTGGAACAGTTGTATAATACCATTTCAATTGTACAACTCAAATTTACTTTTGACCTACAAAAACAATTAATCACCCGTCCCATTTCATCAAACTATTGAATCATTCCAAAACTTTCTGTATGTAGTTAATTTCACTAGTATCACATTTTGGAGCTGTTGTGGAACTTCCCGTAACGACCCTGTGTGCTGTACAGGGGGTGTATCAATGTGCCCCAGTTCCCCCTAGTATTTTCAAATGCAACATGGAAATACGGATTTCTAACAGGAGAATTAAACGTATATTTTAGTTTTAACAACAAAAACTTAACAAGTATCATTAATTAAACAAAAATAAATATCCATTTTTAAGAAAAGACGAATTTTTACACAAATTTTCAACTTTGAAATACATTGTTTATATAGTGTTACAAGATATTAACTATATTGCCAAACTTTAACTATTTTTAAAAGCTTGGATGTCTTTATAACGTATTCATATTTACATTTTTTTCACGATTTGAGTACATTCGAGATCTTACAACAAATAATATACATTTCTTTTTTACACTAGAAAATGTAAAAGTTATTTCTTGCTGCTTTAGACACTTGACACATTAAAACTACTCTGAGTTGTTCGTCTCGTATTATTAATCAGATTGTCATATGTTTTACCTTACCTTTCCGAAATATCTGTATTATCAAACATCAAGTTTTTAGGTAGATTTCGTATGAAATACTACCTATTGCATTGTCTCCCATGTTGGAATTTCTGAAAAATTTTTGCGGATCTACACGAATCATGACTCCTAGACTCCAAAACTACCATCAGTAAAAAAGTTTATATATCTATCTATCTATCTATCTATCTATCTATCTATCTCTCTATCTATCTATCTATCTATCTCTCTATCTATCTATCTATCTATCTATCTATCGGTGTATATCACTTTCTTCTAGACACGATAACTTCCATAATTATGCTCAGATCTTTTTCAAACTTTTACATAAAATCAAGGAGCTTAAAATGTCGGTCGAGTTCGTTAATGGGCAAAATCGGACCAAGGGGGTGGAAATAGGGAGGGTTTTTGTGAAAACAGAAAAAACGCGATAACTTCTTAATTAAAATAGATATAGAATCAGTTTAAAGTTTATATTACTTCTAAGAAATGGGCAAAAAGTTTATACATGACAGATTTTTGATAAAGTTAAAAATGGGATCAAGGGGCGAAAAAAACATGGTTTTTGGGAGAAAAAAATTCATAACTTCGTCAATTCTCAAGATATCAAATCCAACTAAATTTTATATAAATGTACTCAATATTATCTAAAACTTTTGTATTTACAAGTTTTTGATAGGACCAATTTTTACCGATGAAAAAAATTAAAAACGAAAAGAAAAAGGGGGGAGGAAAAAGAAAAAAATCCGTAACTTACTAAATTCTTAAGCAATCAAATCTAATTAAATTTATTTTACATCTTCACAATAATATCTACAACTTTTATATTAACAAGTTTTTCATAGAACCAATTCTTATAGCAAAAATAAATTAAACAAAAATAGGAGTTGGAGAAAAAACCTCAAATCCAAACTGCTTATATTCTGACTCATTTTAAAATTCATTTTTGATTTTAAACGCATCTAAATCACAGATCCTCTTATTTAGGAACTATATAATGCGACGTATTGGCCAATTTTTTGATAAAGGCAAAATATATTTTTAAAAAGGCTGCCAAAAAAGGTATTTTGAACAGATTTCCCGAAGTTATCGTCATTAAAATATCGATTAAGTATAACAAATTGCGTTTTTTCTGAGTCATTTTTAAATTCATTTTTGTTCTCAAACCCTTCCAATTTACAGGTCCTCTTATTTAGGAACTATGTAATGTGACGGATTGGCCAGTTTTTTGATAAAGGCAGAATATATTTTTAAAAAGGCTGCCAAAAAGGGTATTTTGAACAGAATTTCACTAAGTTATCGTGATTGAAATTTGAGGAAATTTAAGAAATTGCGTTTTTACCGAGTCATTTTTTAATCTTTTTTTGTTCTCAAACGCATCCAATTTACAGGTTCTTTTATTTAGGAACTATATAATGTGGCGGAGTGGCCAGTTTTTTGATAAAGGTAGAATATATTTTTAAAAAGGCTGCAAAAATGGGCACTTTGCACAAAATTTCCCAAAGCGATCATGATTAATGAACTGTGGGTATTCAAATAACAAATTGGTTATTTTATGACTCATTTTTAAATCCAATTTTACTCTGAAACGCATTAGTGATGGGCGATTTCGATTTTTTAAATCGATTTAATCGATACTACGGCCAACTCGATTTAATCGATACTTTAAAATTTTAAATCGATTTCTCTGAAGGTAACATAATTTTCATTTTCTTTCAAAAGTGGAAGATAAAATAGACGGATGTGCCAATTCCAAAATTTTAGTGTATTAGTTTCTAAGATAGAAGAATTAAAGAAACCTCAGAACCCCCCCCCCCCTTTCCCGCAAAATAGCGTTTTTTGTTCAGTGATGTACACCAAAAATTGATCAGGATCAATTTTTATTAAGTACCAGCTGAATCTGAATTTTGATGAAAATCCAAGAAAGCGCGTGACACAGCTATTGCGAAATCATAAAAAATGCAGCATATCAGCTCCACCTGTAGGGCAATTTACACCAAGAACTAGATAACACTAATCTATGGCAGAGATTTACTGAATCTGAATTTTGATGAAAATTCGTTCTTGAGATAGCGCTATTGCGTTAGTCATGAATAATGCAGTATAGCAGCACCATCTCTTAAGCGATTTCCACCAAAATGTAATAATTAGCATTAAATAATATCAAGGACTAATTGAATCTAAATTTTTATGAAAGTCCGTGCATTAGTTCTTGAGATAAAGCTAAAATGGAAACAGGAGCGTGCGAAAAGAGAACTGCGCCCAGTTCAAAGTTCCAATTTACCCCCCCCCCCCCCATTAACTTTTTCTTGTGATAGGCTAGAAGTGATGTTAGTAGTAAAAATTTGGCGCCCCCTAAATTTCCGTGCTCGGAACAACCGCTTCCTTTCGCCCCCCCCCCCCTTTTACATGGCGTTGAGTGGAAATTGTGAAAAATTCAGTATAGCAGCGCCATCTGAGAAGCTATATACATCAAAATGCAAAAAACATCAATTCATGTCAAGGACTAACTGGATCTAAAATGCGATGAAAATCCGTTCATTCGTTATTCAGATATAGCTGTTGCTCAAATCGCAAAAAATGCAGCATAGCAGCGCCACCTGTTAGGCTATATGCACCAAAAATTAATTAGATTCAGTTTACATCAAGGTCAAACTAAATTTAAAGTTTTGTGGAATTCCATGCATTAGTTCTTGAGATAAAGCTAAAATGGAAACAGGGGCGTGCGAAAAGAGAACTGCGCCCAGTTCAAAGTTCCAATTTAGCCCCCCCCCCCCCCTATTAACTTTTTCTTGTGATAGGCTAGAAGTGATGTTAGTAGTAAACATTTGGCGCCTCCTAAATTTCCGTGCTCGGAACGACCGCTTCCTTTCGCCCCCCCCCCTTTTACATGGCGCTGAGTGGAAATTGTGAAAAATTCAGTATAGCAGCGCCATCTGAGAAGCTATATACATCAAAATGCAAAATAGATCAATTCATGTCAAGGACTAACTGGATCTAAAATGTGATGAAAATCCGTTCATTCGTTATTCAGATATAGCTGTTGTTCAAATCGCAAAAAATGCAGCATAGCAGCGCCACCTGTTAGGCTATATGCACCAAAAATTAATTAGATTCAGTTTACATCAAGGTCAAACTAAATTTAAAGTTTTGTGGAATTCCGTGCATTAGTTCTTGAGATAAAGCTAAAATGGAAACAGGGGCGTGCGAAAAGAGAACTGCGCCCAGTTCAAAGTTCCAATTTAGCCCCCCCCCCTATTAACTTTTTCTTGTGATAGGCTAGAAGTGATGTTAGTAGTAAAAATTTGGCGCCCCCTAAATTTCCGTGCTCGGAACGACCGCTTCCTTTCGCCCCCCCCCCCCTTTTACATGGCGCTGAGTGGAAATTGTGAAAAATTCAGTATAGCAGCGCCATCTGAGAAGCTATATACATCAAAATGCAAAAAACATCAATTCATGTCAAGGACTAACTGGATCTAAAATGTGATGAAAATCCGTTCATTCGTTATTCAGATGTAGCTGTTGCTCAAATCGCAAAAAATGCAGCATAGCAGCGCCACCTGTTAGGCTATATGCACCAAAAATTAATTAGATTCAGTTTACATCAAGGTCAAACTAAATTTAAAGTTTTGTGGAATTCCGTGCATTTGTTCTTCAGATAGAACGGTCAGAAATTTTTGTCATATACAGACTCACAGAGTGACAGACACACACACACAGATATTTCTTAAAAACCGTGAAATCCTGTTAAAGACCTTCTAAAATACATAAATCCATCAAAAACGGGAAGTCAAAATTTTTCACGAATCTAATACTCTCTTCTTGTAAAGTTACAAAAGGAAGTAAAAATGCAAAATCGATTCTGCCCGTAAGATCGGTCTTTAGATTCGATGTCGATCTTTAGATTCGATGTCGATCTTTAGATTCGATTTCGATCTTTAGATTCGATGTCGATCTTTAGATTCGATGTCGATCTTTAGATTCGATTTCGATCTTTAGATTCGATGTCGATCTTTAGATTCGATGTCGATCTTTAGATTCGATTTCGATTTTTTTTTTTTATTTTTTTTTTTTAGGCTAAATGAGTGTTGAACGCAGGTATTTTTCTGCGACTCCAGGTATTTTTCTGCGAGGAAGGCATCATGTTTTACAGCTCTGTTAGAGAGGGAGAATCGCAATTTGTGCATTAAAAAACATAAAATCTCATAACTTCTGGGGGGGGGGGGGTAATCGCCTGCGGGCTACCCCATTAATTCGACACTAGGTTAAATCGTTATATTTTTGTTTAGAAGTTCAGTTACTTGAAGTATTAGTTTATTATGTTTTACTTTTCACGCTCGTCTCTTCTAATCCCCCCCTTCCGCGTCAGTTTTAACCATGGAGCTAAGAAGGTATATGGGTCACCGGTATATGGAGGAGACATATGTGACGTCACTTGAAGCTTTTCTTACCCCCCCCCCCCCGTTACAACGCCGCGGCCGCCATATTTGACCTGGGTAAGCTGCCTTTTTCTGTCTGCTCCTCGCGGTGCAAGTCAACTACGGTAAAAGTCAAACATGGCGGATATGAAAGAGGGGGAAAGAACTGGTTTTTCGGCGTCAGGGCTCACCATGATGCTAGATTGATATGTCTCCTCCATATACCTTCTTAGCTCCATGGTTTTAACTTACAGGGCCGTTCGAAATATGCATACAGTTTTAAAAATGTCCAATTCTCGGTCTATTTTATTTTAGTTCCACATTTTAAATCCTTGACAAAAGATAAATAAAGGGTCGCCCTTCCGCCCGTTTGGAGTTTATCTGCGCCCTGCCGGATGCATATTTTTTTGTTTCTTCAAAAGAAACAAAAAAAAAAAAAAGTGAGGGGGGGGGGGGGGCTTGCACCCTTCCCCAATATACACCTTAAAATTTCGCTCATTTAATTTTCTACCATTTTTAACTTAAAAGTTTAAGCTATATGGCACTCCCAGAGCTGTGGACCCCTCCCCTCTGTCGATCACTCACCTAATTTTGCTTATTTCTTCACTTCATTTCAATCTTTAAAAGGCTATAACTTTGCTTCTATAGGAGTTACAGTGATGAGAAAAATTCTAGTATAGCTAACCCTTTCTCGCCGTTCTTTTTGCTATTCCAGTTTCCCGGTTTTCCCAATAGGATCTTTTTTTTGGGGGGGGGGGGGGGAGAGATGTTTTTTTCTCATTTCTTGATACAATATGTCTATTGAAAGCTTATGCTTCATACATTACAAATCTAGCATAAGAAATTTTCTCCCATCATTTCAGGTCACGTTACGGACCCATAATGTGTTAAAATTTTAATTTTTCAAACTTCTTCTTCTTCTTCGAAAAAAAAAAAAAAAACAAACATTGATACATATTAGCGAAACTGGGGTTCGAACCCGCAATCGTTTGATTGCACACGTAATCCCTAAGCTTATTGGCCACCGAGTACTCAACATCGCTATTATTTCTTTAGATTGTCATCTTTAAATTCGTAATATCTTTTGAATAGAATGTCCGATTTGAATAATTCAAAAAGTAATCTACAGATATTGTAACAGGCATTAATACAAAATGATTTATTTGGATAGGGATTAAGGTATCGATAGTATGGTCTAATTTGGGTTGGTGTATTTATCGCGTTTTAAAATGTAAGAAAGTAGTTATAGTGAGTTAACTACAATAGTTGGATATATGGTATCGCGCGGTTTTTTTTATAGATATTAATATATTCTTTAATATTATAGAACCTTTTTTTATTCATTTAAAAGTATTTCCAGGCGATTCAAAATTATATATCATAACGATTCAAGAAATACACACGTAATTGTTCAAGGTTTCACTTCTATCGGCACTCTTAGAGTGCTACTATTTTTTTTGTTTTTCATGTTCGCCCATCCTACCGCCCCCCCCCTCTTCCTCACCAATCTTGACTTACAGGTTCGTTCAAATTATGACTGCGATTTCAAAAAAGTCTAATCCTCGTTCTATTTTGTTATAAATCCATAGCTTGGAACCTCAACAAAAGATACATTTGGGCCGGGGTCGCCCTTCTGTCCGTTTGGGATTTACCTTTCCCCCCTGGGTGGGGGCATATTTTTTGTTTCTTCCACACCACACCAAGTAATATATCGTTATAAAACTTTTATCTTCTCTTTTTTCTGTTACTACCCCTCTCTCCCCCTAGTTACATGCTCTTGGCACTTTTTATAGTTTCAAAGAGTGCATGTTCCCCGCGGGCCACCCCATGAATTCAACACTAAGTTTAACACTAGTTTAGAAGCTCAGTTATTTGGGTTATTAGTTAATTAGGTAATGTTTTTTTTCCAAGTTCGTCCGTTCTAATCCCTCACCTTCCCCCCCCCCCCTTCCTCGCCAATCTTTACTAAATGGGCCGTTCAAAGTATGCATGCAATTTTTAAAATGTCCAATTCTCGTTCTATTTTATTGTAAATCCTCATTTTGAAACTTCGACAAAAGATACATTTGGGCTATGGTCGCCTTTCCGTGAAGAGTGGGGTTTACCTGCCCCCTTGGGAATAGGGCATATTTTTTGTTCTTCCAAACTATCTCGTGTAACATTTGGTTGGCATTAGAAAAAAAAAAAAATTTTTTTGTCTATACTCCTTGTTCCCCATCCTAGTTACACGCTCTTGGCACTCTTTATACTCGGTTTAATGCCAAGTTACTCAGAGTTGTTATTAGTTGAGTTATGTCTCTCAAATTTGTCAAAATTTTTGTGTAAGGGACAACCATAAGTGTCAATCATTTTAAAGTTTAAAATTCTTATTATCCGACTCTAAAATTTGCAATAGCCTGGCATTCTATGCTTCCCTAAATGGGGATTGGGGGGGGGGGGAGGAGGTAATTACGGTCCTGCTGATTGTCTAGGAATTAGTAATTTGGATCTTCTCTGTGTGAACCTGAATATCGAAATATCGATTCTAGTATCGATTCTAGAACTGAGAAATCGATTCTTATTATGATCGATGTTGTTTTATACGATATCGATTTTAATCGATTCTCAAAATTTCCAGAATCGCCCATCACTAAAACGCATTCAAATGACAGTTTTTTGTTACTTAGGAACTATATAATGTGCGTATTCGTCGATTTTTTGATAAAGGGTGAATATATATTTTTTAAAAGCTGTCAAAGTAAGCACTTCGCAAAAAAATTTCCCAAAGCGATCATGATAAAAGAATTGAGGCTGTATTCAAATAACAAATTGTTTATTTTATGACTCATTTTTAAATTCAATTTTCCTCTCAAACGCATGCAATTGACAGTTATTTGTTATTTAGGAACTGTGTAATTACTGTGTATTGGTCAGATTTTTGATAAAGGCTAAATATATATTTTAAAAAATCTGTCAAAGTGGGCACTTCGCACAAAATTTGTCAAAGCGATCTTGATTAAAGAATTGTGGATGTATTAAAATAATAAATCGGTTATTTTATGACTCATTTTTAAATTCAATTTTGCTGTCAAACGAATTTAATTAACAGTTTTTTGTTATTTAGGAACTATAATGAGCATATTGGTCAATTATTTTTAAATAAAGTAAGAATATAATTCAAAATATGTTGCCAAAATGGGCATTTGAGTAGAATTTCGTTTAATATGATTTTGATAAAACCAGTTATTACAGAAAAATGAAATTAAAAAAATTTTAAAAGCGAGTTAAACTGGGTTTATCTGTAATTTTTTTTTTTTTTTTTTTTTTTTTTTTTTTGAGATGAAAACTTTTCGAAATCTACCTCCGCCTATAGGCCATGCCGAAAGGGATTTTTTCAAATATAAATACTATGCTTAATGTTTAGGTAGTATATGTGACTAATTCCACTTATTCTGCTCATATTATTAATCAAATTAGTATATATTTCACCTATAACTTCAAAGATTTCTAAATTTTTACAATTCTTACTTACAAAAATCCAGTTTTAACAAAATTTCTTGAAAAATTAACGAAGAATTTACTTTTACCACAATGCTTACATACTTCAAATTTGTTTCTTTTAACATTTTTCAAATAATGAAAGTCATTGTTACAGTTTAATAATACAAAACATATACGAATACAATCTTTAATTTTCTAATCATTTCATATCTCATACCAAACTATCTGAAATTTTCACCATACAAGAGCAAATATTAGACTAATTTTTTATCATTAATATTGCTAGACCTTTTCATCATAACTTTTAAAAATGGTAATTATCCATTTTTGGGTTGATTTTCAAAAAACTGTAACTGAAATTACATAAACTCAATGTAAAAAACCCTGTTCTCACACAATTTCTTAAAATTCAACAAAGAATTGGCTATTACTGCAATACTTATCTACACCAATCTTGGCTTTCACTAATATATAGATGTTTTATCATTACACACTTACAACTGTTTTCAAACATTTATCAGAAAATAAGTCAATCAAAGTCTAATAATTATCAGACCTGTTCCTCAGAAATATTACTATCATATGAAACAGTAAAGAAAATTAATAGATAATTAATATTTAATAACCTCATACGTGAAATTACCGTCGAATGAGAATACTAATAATCAATAAAATCAACTATTGAACAAAAAATGGTACAAATTACCAAAAATTCAATTTTTTTATTTTTATTTTATTTTTATTTTTTTTTTTAACAAAAGTTAAAAAAATTAACAGATGAATGACAAGTTAGAGAAGTAATTTAAAAAATTTATGAACATATTTACAAATTTATTAAAATCGTACATTTTCTGCATTACAAACCACAATTTCTTGAAAAATTTAACACCGAATTTGTAAGATTTCAAACCTTGTATTACATACACCCAAAAAATATTCAAAATTAAACAAAAAATAAGTAAAAAATAATAATTTTTTAGTCTTATCAATAAGCGGAAATTCTATATTAAAAAAAATATTTTCATAGTCGTACTTATAAAAATGGGAGTTTACAAATTGATTTTCATAATTTTAACACATTCAAACTCAATTTTTATACACAAAACATTGTTTAATCAAATTTTATACTTTTTAATTCAGTAAAATTCAATACTTTTTCAGTTTTTAAACTAATACCACAATATTTATTTACATCAAACATTATTCTTTACCTTTTATATTTCCACATTACACAAGTGAGATAAATACTAACTTGGAACGATTATAGAGTTGAAGTCAATTGATTTTACTCGATTTTCACCTTATACGCATTGCTCCTACACGAAATTTCTTACTGCTGTAATAATCTAATGTATTAAAACTAATCTACTCATATTTTTAATCAATTCATCAGATGTTTCATCTCGCACTTTTGAATTATCATCCATCAAGTTATTTAAAATACAAATACTATCTTTAACGTTTTAATGATACATAGTATACATGACTAATCTTTAAATAATCCTTCCGTATTATTAACCAAATTATATGTTTTATCTTGCACTTCTGAATTATCATCCATCAAGTTACTTAAAATACAAATACTATCTTTACAGTTTTAATGATACATAGTATACATGACTGATCTTTAGTTAGTCCTCCCATATTATTAATCAAATTATATGTTTCATTTTGCACTACTGAATTATCGTCCATCAAGTTGCTTAAAATATAAATACTATCTTTATAGTTTTAATAGTACATAGTATACATGGTTTATCTTGAGTTAGCCCTTCCATAGTATTAATCAAATTATATGTTTCATCTTTCATTTCTGAATTATTGTTCATCAAGTTGCTTAAAATATAAATACTATCTTTATAGTTTTAATGGTGCATAGTATACATGTGATTAAATGGAAAATGTGACACATGTAAAATTTACATCTGCTATAATTGATTTACCGAATGAAAAATCGTGTTATAAATTAATCTAATGTAATTTCGTATGCAGCGTTTTCTGCAGTTTTCATATATTGACCTTCAATTTATTCTGTTGAGCTGATCCATAGTATCAAACCAGATTACATGATCGTTGAGGTTATTTATGTGAAATAGTCCGCCAGTGTTCGTGTCCGGGTTGGCTCTGTTGGAAGAGTATTGGCGGCTTCAGACAATACATCCCTGGTTCGAATCCTGTTCCGGACTTTTTTCACCCACATGCAAAATTTACATCTGCTATAGTATGCATGGTTTATCTTGAGTTAGCCCTTCCATAGTATTAATCAAATTATATGTTTCATCTTGCACTTCTGAATTATCATCCATCAAGTTGCTTAAAATATAAATACTATCTTTATAGTTTTAATGATATACAGTATGCATGACTAGTCTTGAGTTATTCCATCCGTATTATTAATCAAATTATCATATGTTTCATCTTACACTTCGACGATTTCTGAATTATCGTCCATCTAGTTGTTTAAAATATTAATAAAATGTTTATAGTTTTTCATTATACATAGTATTTATGAATACAATCTTTAATTTTAACACTTCATATTTTAAATAACCTATTTTCGAAACCAAACTATGTGAATTTTACCACAACGCTTATTATAGTCATCATCATAGAATGATTTGCGTTTCACACTTTTCTAAAAATTATCAGATATGAACTCCTCAGAAAAATTACTATCATATGAATAAGTAAAGAAAATTTAATTTATATTAAATCTACACGAAATTTATTGCAATATACCATATTTACTCGTGTATAAGGCGCACTTTTTTTTTTCAAAAAATTAGGGTAAAACTCCAAAGTGCGCCTTATACACAGAATAACTTTTTACTGTTGGATGCAGTCGAACTATATACATATGGAACAAGAAATTATTCAAAGAAGTTATTAAAACTCGGAAAATGTTACTTTCCTTGCAGTTTTTTATACAACAGAACTAGTGACATATCTAAACGCTAATTAGCAATTCTCTTTACCGTCACTCATTCCTATTTCCCGTCATTCTCTTACAACCCGAAGTCTAAAAATGCATTTTCGTCTTGTTCTGGTCTGGTGTAATGTTTCTGGTCTGGTGTAATGTTTGTTTCGATTTTTTTTTTTAACTGAAATTTATTTGGTCATTCTTCATTAGCGTATCAAATTTATGGTGCGCGTTATACACGAGATTTTAAGAAATCGCCATTTTTACTTGTAAAGTAGGGGTGTGTATTATACATGCGTGCGCCCCATACACGAGTAAATACGGTACATGTATTAATAAAAAAAATAAAAATAAAATAAGCGATTATTTAAATATTAAGCCTTTACTAAGTATATAAATATATTTCTTTCATTTTACAGATGTTTCAACAAGATGAACCAAAACAGCAGCAAACTTCAGAAATTAATGATTTGAATGATTCATCCCTAGCACATGTAGTGTTAATGAATGATACATATGTGAGTACTTATATGTGAAATACTAGAATTCGTATATGAAACGTAATTAGAGTAAATTTAAAATGATTTGTCTTACTGCTCACACTTTAACAAGTGCTTTTTACCTATATTGTTGAAGAGAATCCTAATTGTTTACATTTATTTCTATTACAGATGTATTCTATGCTACAAACACTTAAGTAAATGGAGTTTAACAGAACAAACAAAAATCCATACAGGTGAAAAACCTTATACTTGGGGAGATTACCAAATGCTGTTTTCAAGAAGACGTGAATCAAAAATGCATACATCATCATATAAAACATCGTCAGTTATATGTAAACTTAGTGAAGATATTCAAAAATAGTCAGAGGTTTGAAGAATTTAGAAATAAAGGAAGATATTTAGACTATTTATCCATCATAATTTCATAACAGTTACCGCAATGTCTCAAAATTAAAATTTGGAATACATACACACAGCTAAAAAGAAATTTTGTTACCCGTGATTCTTCTAACCAGCATGAATGTAGATATTATTTGCATTGTATTCTTTAAATGGTTATATTAAATATTCTTTTATATACATATATCGATGTGTTTATTTGTCTAAAACCTATTACATTAATGGAATACATAACATTTTAAGCGAAACAACGCTTTCACAACTTAAAAAATGCATAAGAACACACAAAAATTAACAAATGTATGAAAAAATATGCAAATTTGCAAACTAATTTCAAAGTTTTCTAGAAATAGTAACAAAAAATATTTACAATATAAAAAAATTGCAATGGGTAAAAAGAAAAAATACAAATGTAAAACAAAAAATCACAAAGTGAAAAACTCACAACAAAGTTTTTGAAAAAAAAAAAAAAATACAACAATTTTTTTTTTACAAAAACAAACCTTCAAAAAAAATAAAATAAAAAATCTTTTTTTGAAGTTTTGTTTTTGTAATTTTTTTTTTCACCTGTATGGATTTTTGTATGTTCTGTTAAATTCCATTTACTTAAGAAGTGTTTGTAGCAAATAGAACACATCTGTAATAGAAATAAATGTAAACAATTAGGATTCTCTTCAACAATATAGGTAAAAAAGCACTTGTTAAAGTGGAGGCAGAAAGAAAAATCGTTTTAAATTTACTCTAATTACGTTTCATATACGAATTCTAGTATTTCGCATATAAGTACTTACATATGTATTATTTATTAACACTACATGTGCTAGGGATGAATCATTCAGATCATTAATTTCTGAAGTTTGCTACTGTTTCGGTTCATCTTGTTAAAACATCTGTATAATGAAGTTTCAGTTGAAAAAATCGTAATAAATCTGTCTTTTTCTATAAAATTGATATTTACCCTTGTTTTTACTTAATTAATAATACTCATTAAGATGTCTATCAATCAAAATTTAAATATAAATTTAATCTTCATCTTATAGTTTAATTATCTAGTCAATGTAACGTTCACCTCTCTTGTTATAGTAGAAAATTATTTTTTTCCACTAGGGGGCGATGTTGTATTAGTAGAGGGGGAGGCATTGGAGGTGGGGGATCGAAAGTGGCGGTTGCTGAGGCGGCGGTTGCAACCACACACCCGCCGACTGCGCCCGAACTGTCCTTTTCCTACTACTAGCATTTTATATTATCTTATCAAGAAGTCTTATCATACTGAGCATACTCAGAATAAACAAAAATAAAATACTAATTAAACTACTTATGTATTTAATAAAGGTCAAAATTATCAGTCAAAATTATCCGCGGAATTACAGTAGAAAGTATGTAAAAAAATAAAATACTTTGAAATATTTGGCGTGAAAAGACGAAAGTGTCACGCGATTTGGATAGCAGCACTTTTCCTCGCCTAAGCAAATGATTTTAATACAATTGAAAATTATTGGATTTTTTTAATGTGTGTTAATCTTATTTAATGAATTTAAACATAAACAATGAGAGAGTTTATATTTATTGTATTGCTTATTGCTGTAGTTTTTTAATTTGTCACTGGAAGAAAATATTTTCATAAATAAAAAATTTATATTGAGAAAAATTATTTTCATGCAGTTAAGCAAAGCCTGATGTTTCCATAACAACAAAATAGAATCGGCAATGCTCAATTAAACTTTGAGCTTGAAACAATTTTGATTAATATAAAATATGAATTTCGTTTGAAATAGCAAACTTTAGATGTTTAAATTTGAATATAAATGCATAAAAATATCGATATAACAAAATTATACTTAAAACAAATTAAAACTGACTAAACTAAAATTATTGTATCAGAAAGTAGCTCCTTTCAATTTGGAATCTAAAAAAAAAAAAAAAAAAAAAAAAAAAAAAAAAATGATATAGAAATATTTTCAAAAGTCTACTTTTGTCATACAGCCTCAAAAATTACGAGCTGTTTTTAGTTAAAAATTGCTTTTAACTTTCTTTTTTTTTCTTTTGTGCAAAGCCATTTTAATTTTTTAATGAATCTTTATTTGAATGTTGAAAGTCTAAGAATCTAAGTAAGCATTAATATTACTAATGTGTATTTACTGTAAAAAATACTGTAAAATCATTCCATAGACATGTATGTAATATTCTCAAGAATCTTTATTATATGATAAAAATTTGAATTTTTTAGAAGTAGTACAAATTGTGTCGGGCTAAAAGAGGCCGGGTCTGTTTTCACTGACTTCTGTGCGGGGCGAGCCGAACTTTTGAGTTTTACAACGGGCCGGATCGGGCTGGGGCCTAGAAATTCAAGTCCGTGCAGACCTCTAAGATAGACTAACAGACACACGGAAATCAAAATTTTCCCAATGTAAGATTTACTGACTTTTTAGAAAAAAAAAAGCTATGCACAAAATAATATATATATATCTATTATTACATCAGTTAGAAGTGAAATTGTATCCTCTTTTAGATATTCGTTTGTTTATTTATTGATGGATTATAGATATCATTTCATTGCGCTACATAAAATGTCTGTTGAAATTTCTTAATATAATTTTTTATTCATGGCAATTTGTGAATTGTCTTTTTTTACTCCATTTCCTTGTTATTTAACGATTATCTTTTTCTCTGGTCAATGTAACAAAATAGACGTGTACTCACTTTCCATTTCAACGAGGTACGTAAAGTCTTTGAACAATTAAAGATATGGAAAATGTCGTTTAATTGTGTGATAAGAAATACAATGTATTCTTATCGTCAGTACTTTTCTGTCATTTTTTTTCCAAAAGAAAAATTTCTCGATTTCACGAAATTCCATCCTTCGATGCGAAGTGCAAAATGTACATTAATGTAAACAGGATGTATTGTGATAATTGTTTTATTTTCCCGTGTAATTGTTGAATGTTTTACTTTCAAAATAAAAATTGCTTTTAAAAAGACTCATTCTTTTTTATCTAATTTGAAATTTAGATAATTTTTTCTTAATCCGTCATTATCTTGTTCATAAGGCCAGTGAAATGTCGCGCGGGGCCTGACAAATCACTTAATCTGTCCAACTAACGTATCTGATTGTAGTATAAGACTAACAAATGTAGATGCCCGTCGAGGAACGGTGGGTAAAAAATGTGTTTTTCACATAAATTTCAAAAAATCGATAAAAATAATTGACAATATGGTAGCGTCTAGATGAGCAAAGTTCGGCTAGTTTATGTTCTAATAAATACATTATTAACATTTGCAATACTTTTGGGTAAACCGGGCTTTACGGATATTATACCATAACAAAATTAAGATTTGTTAATAAAATAAAATTTTAACAAATATGAAAAAAAAAAACAAAAAAAAAAAAAAAACTTGCGTAATTAAAAAAGTTTGCTGCAACTATTGAAATAATACAAATAATTATTGCTATTTTTATAGCATTTTGAAATTGTATGTTCTTCGTTTACCGCCCCCTCCCCCCTTCCGAAAAAAAGAAAAAAAAAAAAAAAAACATTGTCATTTTTCCCTTTTGTTGGCAAATTTCTGTCAAGTTTCGAATGCACACAGACTACATACCCGTCTCGGTGGGACCGTCAATTCCAACGACAGTTCTTGGTGGGAAAAACAGGTTTACCACGCTATGCATTACTCTTTTATTATATAAAGGTGCAGCGGTTCCCAACCTGGGATACATGAAAATAACATCGGTAAGCCGTAAATTACAGAAATGGTAACTAACATCGCAAAAATGTTAGAGATCAAAAGCATAAGATAAATAAAACAAGTTGATGATGACAAGAAATGAAGTTTGTAATGATAACGTTTCATTCTATATCCCTAAGCTTTCACTACTACTTATTTTAATCATTTTATGCTTTTCAACGAAAGATCACGCCATGTGATTCTTCTTCGTTAAACAATTTGAATGTTTATTCTAACTTTTGTTTGATAAATGTTGGCAATGCATGTTTTCCTGTTTATGAATGGGTAAAACAATAATTCACTGGTAATATAATGAACTTTTAAATGTCTAGACGGGGTTTCTGTGTTTTGCAGCAGCATAACAGCGTTTTCCTGATGAAGATATCAGACGAACATCGAAACGTCGATTATCTCAACTTTACTTTAATGTTTGTATACTTTTAAACTTTGCAACAGTTTGTACACCCTTTAGTAAGCTTGTTATTTTTATTTTCAGGTCTATTTGTAATATTATTATATCCTCAAATGAAACAAGTATGCTAATATAAAAATGTAGAGTTTTTTTTTTTATTTTTTTTTATTTTATGTTTTAAAACTTTATAAATCGTTAAATACAGGTATTTATGTAAGTATTGAGCGCCGGACATTTTGTCAGTTTTTCATAGAATGGTCCTTGAATGGGCAGATTTCTTAAATCTAGGATTTGAAATGCGGAGATTTTTATTATCTATTGTTTTTATTATTGAATTGTTATTAAAAATGGGCAGTTTATTAATGTCTAGGGTAGCGTTCATAAACTTTTCACGTTTGCCTACCACAATCTTGAAACGATGCTATTTATTGCGAAATTTTCTTGTAAATGTTAAAGGAATCTGCCACGATGATTTTTTATTTAAAATACTGTTAGCAAAGTATGAAGATTTTAGTAGAGATTTTTAAAATCATTTAGGAGACACAGTACCTTAAAATTGGTCAAAATACCGATTTTTTTTTTTTTTTTTTTTTTTTTTTTTTTAAGGAAAAAAAAAAACATTAACTGAAGGATTTTTTAATTATAAATATTTTGAAACCTCATTTTTATCTATACAACAATTATATCGCGATATTCTGTAAATTTTGTCAATAGATCCAGCGCAATTATCCGTAAAAATGGAAACTTTAAATTGATTTTTCACCGTGTACGAGAACGCCCTTATAGACTTAACATTATCATCCGAAAACGTATTTTTTATAACATTCGTGTTCACATTATACTAGTGTAAATGTCCGTCCTAGGACGGTGTGTAAAAATTGTGTTTTTATTTAAAATTTGGAAAAAAAAGTGTTAAAAATAATTGACAATATGGTAGCGTTTAGACGAGCAAAGTTTGGCTATTTAATAAACACACTATTGGGCATTACCGTAATTTTGGGTAGATAAGCCGCAGCTCAAACAATGGACCTTATGCACGTGACGTCACACGCCAGAGCTGGCGGTATGCGGCTGTTATTCTAGTCACTGCACCGCCAGAATGCCGAAATGCGCAGGTGCAAACATTGCTAGCAGACGATTTCAGCCTTTCTGGATACATTTTAACAGAAAATTTACAAATTTAAAGAATTTTCTAGCAAGCATAACAACAATTTCGAATTTATATTATAATATATTACGTATATGCTGCTTCAACAAAGAATTTTTTTCCGGTATTTCTAACAAACAAGCATTAATAATTTGCACGCCATAGACTGGTATGCTGAACACCGTCAGTAAATACCGCCAGCAGACGAATTTTAGCCTCGAACTCAGCTTGTGTGCATAAGGTCCATTCTATTTTAACCCAGAAATTTTCAAAAATAAACGTGACGTTTTGAATCGCGGAATACATTTATCTTAAATTACTGAATGAATTTTCTGGGTCGAAACTGAATTGTTTGAACTGCGGCTTATCTACCCGAAATTAAGGTAATATTTCTGGGTAAACTAGGCTTTCAGGCTAATATATCAATAACAAAATTAAAATTTCTTAACCACTTCCCTGTTTTGCCCGTACGTCGCACGGGCAACGTGTTTTTTGCTAATCATGATTTGCCCGTACCCATATTCCAATCATAATTTATTATTCTCATTTGTAAAATATTATTGTAAATTTTGCAGTACTTAATCCGAGCATTTTTCTGATTCAAGTAGGCAAAATTTCTGCTTTGAAAAACTGGTGAAAAAAGATTAAAAAATCTCTAAAAGACATGAAAAAATAGACATTATTTGAAAGTTTTTTCTTCAGAAATATTGATCAGTTAAGTGGTTAATAAACAAAAATTAAACAAATATGCAAATAAAGTTGCGTAATTTAAAATTTTGCTGCAACTATTGAAAATAATACCAATAATTAATACTTTAATAACATTAATATTTAATTTTTAATAACACTTTGAAATTGTATTCTTATCTTTCCCATTAAAAGATATATTGGTTAATTAATTGGATATTTTTTAAAGAAATAAAACAGTCGCAGTGTGTTTTAAATCTGTCAATAAAACTTCCAAGAAAAAGGCGAAAGCCATTTTTATTCAAGGATATATTTTATAAAAGCTTTTTAGGTGTTTAGTAATCTTAATTTTTTTTTATACATGTAATGTCATTTTTTATTAGCTGTGCAAAATTTTTGTATTTAATGCTTTAATGTATTGAATGAAAATAATCCTTTATCCTTTCTTTTACAAGCGACGCTATAGATAATATGCAGACCAACTCACACATGCACAGATATAAACTTTTTTTCATTAGTATTGATTTAAATTCTGAGTTTCAGTTGCTTCAGAAGACACTTATGGCTGGCCTCACACAAACTTTCAGCCTTGTACGTGCCGTAGATTTTGCTAGCCATCGTACACAGACACGCACATAGACAGAGCGAAACTTTTTTTTTTTCTATTGATGATGAAATGTATTGTACTGAAAAACTTTCAAAATCGTTTTAAAAATCTATTTTTAGTAAAATATTTTAAATTTTATTTCTTTGAACTCAAAATAAAAATCGCTTCTAATTATTCTAAAAAAAGTAAGTTACATAACTTTGGAAAGTTTCAACTGTTTACCTAAAATAGTTTTTTTTAGAAAAAATGTACTGAAGCATAAAAAACCCACTTTTTTCGAAAAGGCAAAAAAACTATATACACAATGGCAATGCTTTTAAATATATTATTTTAAAATCTTCCACAGCATCATAATCATACTGATTTAATAATTCATCATCAACTTTTTCTTCTTTTGATCAATTTACAACTAACTCATTTCAAAACTGGAAAATTTGAACCAATTTATGTTCCATGTGCCCTTAACAACCAGTTCTACCAAGCCGGTGGAAACTGGCTGAATCCCACTACTGGATTTAATTTTAAAAATGCATGATCATATCACCGCATTCATTTGACGTCAGATGCGTTACACGTGTATATGTTATGACATTAAATGATATTTAATTCAATGTTTATCTGTGTTTTTAATGATTTATTGCTGATTTATTAATTTGTTTCTTTAATTAAAACAACAATTACGTACAAAAACGGCGAGGACATGATATTAAAAGACAAAAAACATTGAAGAAAAATGTTGCGATGGGATGTTGCAATAGATGTTTCAGACGTCACAGGCGTTCACCAGCTAAGGGGGGTAATGTAGAAGAATAATGCAAGTAAATAAATATCTATGATTATATTTTCTATTTTCATTAATAATTGTATAATTTATTATTTAGATTTTAGAGGCAATAATAGTTGGCAGACTTTTCCGGATTTCTTGTATTTTTTTTTTTTTTTTTTTTTTTTTTTTTTTTTTAATGATTAAAGACTGTTTGAAGTGCGAAAAGCGATGCCAACATTTAATTGATTTAAAGATTTGAGACTTCAAATCATCCTCAAAATCAATATTCCTTTTTTTTAGAAAAATTATTAACCCTTTCGTGGTTATAAGCGCGTATACGCGCCCAGAATGCCACTTAATTTGAATTGCGAAATGCTATACTGACACCGGAATTTTTAAATGAAAATTTTATTTTACAAAGAACGTAAAAAAAAAAAAAAACATTTATATATTATGAAATAAATTTGTTTTTAAATTCCTGTGTCATTCAATCATTTTAGTATTTTATGAATAGAAGTGCTTTAACCTTCAAAGCGTTAAGGTGACAGTGGGCTTTCAAAATCTTAAAATTTGACAAAGGAATTTTGAAACTAGATGCTTTTATCGGTCTGATGCAAAAAGAATTTTTCAATTCTGAAGCTTTGTTGATGTAACAGGGATGTAATGGAGGGTATACGCCGTATACCTTCTGGATTTTTAAGGAACACCGTATACCCCCTGTTTCTCAAGAAAATTATAGTATATACACTCTAGACATACCCTGTGGCTTTAGGGTATGTCTAGAGTGCTCTGTTTTTGTGCTCTGTGTTTCTCTTACGACTACATCACTGAATATAAGCTTTTATATTTGTAAAAACTGCAGATATTTGTGCAGTTTGTTTTGCTTAAAATGCTATTTTCTCAAAAAAAAAAAAAAAAAAAATTTCGCACATTTCTAACCTTTGAAAGGTTCACTATCTCCTCCGATCCTGGAAACGGAGAAACGTCACGTTTGTTTTGAATTGAAAGGAAAAAAAAAAAATCTCGGGATCCCGAGTTGCCCATTCGTCTGTCTGTCCGTCCGTCCGTCTGTCTGTCCGCATATAACAACTCAAAAACGACAAAACCAAATCGTTTGGTACTTAAAATATATAATTATTAGATAATTTTGTCGAAGTATTTCAAATTTTATGAAAATCGGACGCATAGTTCAATTACAGGGACAATCACAAGGATTCCGATACATTACGGTCATTGGAGAAAAAAAAGTTTTAAATGCATTTTAATGGTTTTATACTCTTTCGAACATAATAAAGTTATGCATCTATGAAGTATATAGTATAATGTACTTTTTGTACAATCTGTGGTGCAAATAATATTTTTTATTGATTTACAGGGCCACACAAAAGTATTCCATTGCATACTTATAATTTTAGACATTGTTTGGATTGAATTTTAAGAGTATTAAACTATTTAATACTAACAATTAAACTATTTAATACTAACAATTAAACTATCTAATACCCGTAATTAATAAACTATTAAACTATTTAATGCCCGTCTGTCCGTCTAAACCAACCAGCGTTGCGGGCAAAGGCCGTTAATACTTTATAATCTCTGTACAATGATAAATAAATGTTATCATAAAAAGTTGCATTTTAGGAATATTTTAATGTTGAAATTTATGTGAATATGAAAATGTATATCTACTTTTTTGAAAAAAAAAATGAAACATAATTATAAAATATTTCTTTTTCTACTTATATATTCAGTGAACTTTTACAATTCACGCCAACCTCCATTGTAATATACAAAAAATATCTAAAAAATAAATATTGTCGTATTTTATGCAAAGAAATGCGCATGGGACATTTTTAAATATGGCAGATTTTCATTACTTTAAAAATTAAAAATAAATGAATAATTTAAAAACTTTTTATTATTTTATCACAAAATTTTTAATATAATTGTTTGAACATGCCATTAACACGTCTGCCAATTTTCAAATGAATCTATTGAAAAAAGAGGGACTTGATTTTTAATGTCCATTGTGCCCTTAATAAATTATAGAAAAAAAAAATCTCTAAAGCTTTTCCGAAAATCAATGACAGCAAAAGAAACTTAGTTTATATAACTATATCTTTAAATTAATAAAGTATATTAGTTTTTGAGGTTTCTGAGACTAAATAAAGCTTTTTCGGAACCGTAGATAACTTGAAAGAGATTATTGTATACTTCCGTCTGCAATTACAGTCGACTCTCGTTAATTCGAACTCGAAATGTTCGAATTATCCGAAGTTCGAATTATGGAAAACATGCTTAATATGGTACTATTACAAAGAAACGAATGTTATAGTGTTTTTAAACTTATTTCATCTGTTATCATTAGAATATGACTTATTATTAAATTAGAATTTATAAATACATAAACTAATTGAAAGATTAGAAACAAGCACGATGGAATAAAAATTTAAAGCGTCACTGATGGACAGACGGGGCTCTAAGTTAGTGGATATCAAAGGCATTTTATTATATGTGTACTCGTTCGGAACAATTTTCACAAAAATCACAGAAAGAAAGTTATTCAAATGATCTGAAATCCGTGAGAAAGAAAAGAAAAATGAAAAATCAGAATTCTCGTTATTTCGAATTAAACGAAGTCAAGAGAAAATGAGTTCGAATTAATGAACATTTTTAACGTTATTCTTCCATTGAAAATTTCGGGACTTCATGTTTAGTGCGAATTAAGCGAAGATTCGAATTATCCGATTTCGAATTAACGAGAGTCGACTGTATATTATACTTTCGTAAATAAAGAAACACTTTTATTCTTTTACAATGTGTATTCAAAAGAAAAAAAAAAGGCAGGTTGCAATATTATCTGAATAAAAAAGTTCAATTTAAGAAGGCCCGGGGCACAAAAGTCTTCAAATTTTCTAAAAAACTTTCATTGCGTTAAAAATTTCTCTATTTCATAATGCTTAAGGGGACAGTGGACCTTTATTTGAGCAAAATCGTCAGAAAAAAGGTCTATTTCTGGGGTATAACAGTACCTAAACAGTTTTTTCTTATTAAAATATCATTTATGAAGGATTTAAGGAGTAAATAATAAAGATAAATTTATTTAAATACTTTAAATCTGTTTTTCTCAAAACTAATTTTTCAACGCTTTTAGATTTTTGAATTGCTTATTGCGTCTTAATTTTTGATCAATATTTATAAAATTGATAAGGAAGTATCCTGATGTTATTTAAAAAGAAATTGTGTAAGCTTTTTAAAATTCGTCTTCGTTAAGATAGTCAAATTTTATTTTTTACTTATTAAAAGGCACAATTTTGATGAAAATCGATAAGGAATTTAGAAAAAAATCTGTAAAATATTAACTATTCAAGAGATTTAAAAAATCTTACACAAATTTGTTTATAATATAGTTTTAAGTGATAAAAATGCAAAAGCAAGAAAATATTTCAAAAATTAAAACACGAGGAGCATTTTAAAATTTTGTTTAAAAATTTAAATTTTTGTAAAAAAAATTACAAATTTTAATAAGGTTGGAAATTTTTTGAAGGTATTCTATATGCTTTTGGTGAAATGTATATATGCACAAAATTTCATATTGCCATGATAAAAATGAATAAAATTAATTTTTAACGTCCAACGTCCCCTTAAAATGACATTTAAATCATGTCCCCATCTTAATTAGAAAAGGAAATATCAATTTTTTCGTTTCGGCTTGTTTTCAAAATACAGCTTTCAAGAAAAGGTAGTCATGAAATAACTTCTAGTGAAAATGCGCACATGATGGGTTTTTTCATCATTTCTCGGATTTAAATTGCTATAACTCAAGAACCGTTAAAGCTAAATGTTTCAAATTTGTAACATGTCTATTTTGATTATTTTACTTTAATTGTAATCCAGCAAATTAAAAAAAAATATTTATTTTTGAAAATATGATTTTTTTAAAATTAAAGTTACATACTTTTTTTTTTTCAAATTTTAATTTTAGATATTTTATAAATCTTATTTAGAAATTATTTTTTTTTTAAATTCCGAATCAAAATTAAAATTTATTTATTCCTGTTCATTTAAATTTTTAAAATTTTAAATTCTACAAATAATATTTTGAGTTATAACGATTTAAAATCACCCCACTTTTTCAATAAATTTTAAATTAAAAAAATAAATATGAGAAGTTTCATCATGTGATTTTGTTATCAAATAATATGATTAACGACAAAAATTCAAAATTTTAACTGAATAAATATATATATATATATATATATTAAAATTTTGTCCCGGAACCCCTTAAATAGTCCTGTATCTTTTAAAAAGTTCAATTTAAAGAAAAATATACATACGATCTCCACAGACAAAATTGGCCAATTAGAAAATTTTTACCTTTGCTAGTATCGATCATTATAAAAACTGTATACTTATACCTTTAAAATTAACTGAATTATGACTATAAAAAAAAAAAAAAAAAAAAAAAAAAAAAAAAAAAAAAAAAACCCTGACCCTTATTACCTTTTTGTACTGTTTAAAATGTCATTACTTATTGGAAAAGAGGCGTTATCTACAATTTTTAAGGATGGTATTCTTCAGATAAAAAATATTGTAACATACAAGTCTGCAAATTTAGATGGATGTAGAACTAAAGCAAAAATGCCAATTATTATTATTATTATCATTATTTTAAGGCTCCCGTTTCTGGCCGGCGAAGTGCTCGCGAGCTAATGCTATTCCGATGGGGAGGGGATATTTCCTAATATCTGGTTTTAATTTTTATATTTTTGAATAATTTTTTTTTTGCATAGGATAGCTGAGGTGCATACCGACATCGCTCTTTTTTTTATTTTTTCGATTTTCGTTGCAAATATTTTTTTTTAAATTCACTTTCACTTTTGAAACCGGTTTTGGAAATGAAAATAACATTATAAAAAATATCTGCATTCAAAATCGAAAAAATAGAAAAGGAGCAATGTCAGCATGCACCTGAGCTACCCTATGCAAAAAAAAAAAAAAAAAAAAAAAAAAAAAAAAAATCAAAATGCAAACCAGATTTTAGGAAATAACCTCCCCATAGGAATAGCATTAGCTTGTAAGTTCTTCGTCGGCCAGGGACAGGAGCCTTAAGTTTGCTATAAATCTTCCTTACTATAAAACTAGTTGGATGTGCCAATCCCAAAACTTTCTTCTATCTCTTACGTACATTTTAATATTTTTAAAAAATAGTTATTCGTTTTAGTATTTTAATAATTTTAATTCAATACCATACGAACTTTGGTTTTCATCTTAAATTTCTGCTTCAATCAATTAATCGGAGTAAAAACGAATTTCCGTCTCTACACGAGCCGATGAACAATAGAATAATAGGCATTTTTTTTTTTTTTTTTTTTTTTTAAATTCAGGGAGGACCTATTTGCCTTACCAAAAAATAATTATGTACAAAATTTTTGTTCAGTTCTAGGACTAACTTCATATACTTTTAGGTGGTGCGATATTGAAAATGGCATAAAATTGGCTATTGCAGCGCCCCCTTCCGGCGGATTTTTTTCAAATTCAGGGAGGACCAACTAGCCATAGCCATAGACTTACACAAAAAATTTGGTTCAATTCGTTGGATAAATTCATATACTTTTCGTCGGTAAAATATTGAAAATGGTACAAAAATCGCGATTGCAGCGCCTCCATCCAGCGGATTTCTTTCAAATTCAGGGAGGACTAACTAGCCATAGCTATACACTTACACAGAAAATTTGGTTCAATTCGATGAATAACTTCATATACTTTTGGTCGGTACAATATTGAAAATGGCACAAAAATCGCGATTGCAGCGCCCCCTTTCGACAGATTTTTTTCAAATTTACGGAGGACCAACTAGTAATCATACTCTTACACAAAAAATTTGGTTCAATTCGATGCATAGCTTCATATACTTTTGGCTGGTACAATATTGAAAATGGCACAAAAGTCGCGATTACAGCGCCCCCTTCCGCCGGAATATTTCAAAACTGAAGGAGGACCTGCTTGCCACAGCCAGAAACATTCACACAAAATTTGGTTTATTTCTATGCATAACTTCATACACTTTTTGATAGTAGAATGGCGACATAGACACAGACAGACATTTTATAAAAACAGGTTTTTTGGAATCTCTGACTCCTAAAACGGAAGTCGAAAAAAAATCGATTACAATACTTTCTTATATTGAATATAGAAGAAAGTAAAAAGACGGATGTTTCTTAATTGACAAAAATGTACTATAATAGATTCCCTCAAATCTGCAACCCTGACATCCACACATAATTTAAAATGTAAACAATGAAACTTTCACTTCAAATGTAAGGACAAAATTTGACTTTTTTTTTACTTCTACTAGGGGGGCCCCGCCCCCCTGCTCGCTATGCTCGCCAACCCCCCGCGTAATCGCTTCGCGATTCCAAATTATTGGCTATCCCTGCTTGCTGCGCTCGCCAATTCCCCATGGTATGAATAAGCAGTTGCAGACCTTTCAAATGATATGTCACACGACTGGTGTTGTAAAGAAATTAAAAATGTGCCCCCCTGGGGGGCAGAGTGGGGGTGACACACAAGACATCCATAAAATAAATAAACAGTTGCAGACCTTTCAAAGGATGTGTCACACAATTGGTGTTGTAAAGAAATTACAAAATGCGCCCCCTCTGAGGGCAGAGGGGGGGTTACACACAAGATATCCATAATATGAATAAGCAGTTGCAGACCTCTCAAATGATGTGTCACACAATTGGTGTTGTAAAGAAATTAAAAATGTGCCCCCCCTGGGGGGCAGAGTGGGGGATGACACACAACACATCCATAATATGAATAAGCAGTTGCAGACCTTTCAAATGATGTGTCACACAACTTGTGTTGTAAAGAAATTAAAAATGTGACCCCCCTGGGGAGAGCAGAGTGTGGGGGGTGACACACAAGACATCCATAATATGAATAAGCAGTTGCAGACCTTTCAAATCTTGTGTAACACGACTGGTGTTGCAAAGAAATTAAAAATGCGTCCCCCCTGGGGAGAGCAGAGTGTGAGGGATAACACACAAGACATCTATTATATGAATAAGCAATTGCAAACCTCTCAAATGATGTATTAAACGACTGGTGTTGTAAAGAAATTAAAAATTTGGCAAAATATTACAGTTATCGCCAAGTTGGCGTCACTTTTGACAACTAATTTTGGTCGCCAAATTTGGCGATATATCGCCAAGTTGGCGACAAACTTGGCGATTGTTGGCGATGGTAACCTTTCCTCTCTTTATGGTAACCCATACGGCGATGCATAGACGGAGCCCTTTCCTGATTGGTCTATTCGACTCATGGAAGGAGTGGACAACCCGGATTCGTTAGTTCCGGAAATCTTCCACATCAGCATCATTCCAGGAGTCATTCCTTTTAAGCCTAGTTTTTTTTTACTATAGAAGGATATCAATTTATATATATATATATTAAACTGTAATTTTAATTAATATTATAATTCATACTTTTTCATGAAAGAAGACTAAATTTATTCTGAAAAAATTCAAGATATTGCTGATATCCACCCGTAAGCAAAAACTTTTTATCAGATGTATATGCATTCACCAAGCTTTTTAGGTGCGTTCGTAATTATATAAATACGTAGCACCTATTGTTGTCGCTCAGTCCGTCCGTCTGTCTGTCCGTCCGCATATAACAACGCAAAAACTACCCAACCGAATCGTTTGAAATTTAAAATACATAATTATAACATAATTTTGTCGAGTCATTTCAAATTTTATGAAAATCGGGTGGATAGATCAGTTACAGGGACAATCAAAAGCATTCCGTTACATTACGGTCAATGGGGAAAAAGGTTTCAAATGCATTTTAATCGTTTGAAATTTAAAACATATATAATAATTGCGTAATTTTGTCGAGTCCTTTCAAATGTTATGAAAATCGAATGCATAGATCAATTACAGGGACAATCAAAAGGATTCCGTTACATTACGGTCAATGGGAAGTTTCAAATGCATTTTAATCGTTTGAAATTTAAAACATATAATTATTACGTAATTTTGTCGAGTCATTTCAAATGTTATGAACTTCGGATGCATAGATCATTTACAGGGACAATCAAAAGTATTCCATTACATTACGGTCAATGGGAAAAAAGTTTCGAATGCATTTTAATGATGTTACATCCATTCGAACATAAAATTGGCATGAATCTATGAAATATATACTAAAATATGCATTCCGTACAATTTGTGATGCAAATAATTTTTATTATTAAATTACAGGGCCACACAAAAGTATTCCACTACATAATGCTATACGGGGAAACATTGTTTGGGGCGTGTTTTAATTATATTCAAATATTTCGCATTTTATGAATAAGATATACGTTGCTGAGGTGTAATAAAAATTACTTCCTGCATATTTACAGAAACACAAAGATTTCGACAACTATACTGTATCCGAAGTACGCTCTACTATATCAGCAATATCTGAATATTTTTAAAACTTCGTTATCGGACGAACGCACCTCATTTGCTACGTTCACGTGCAATTTCCAACTTGTTTGATTATTGAGCCTGACTGAACTTGAAATAAGACTTATTTATTTTATGACTTTGATATAAAGTAGTAGTGCATCTTCATGAGACAAGTTTCATTGTATGATTTAGGGAAAATGTATACCATCTTTATAGTGAATATTTAACTGTACATTATTGATTATTTACTTTTTACCAATCGGGTTTTTAAAATTGTTTATTTTTGTACAGAATATCATTTATTATTGTATAACCGTTAGTTTTAGAGGTCAGTTACAAAAATCTTTTACATTTTGTTCTGCATCATATAAATATCAATTTAAATTAAATAATTAATTTTTAAATACTTAAGATTTTATACAATGCCTGGGTCCCATCTTAAGTTTTATTTAAAAAATTTTCCTTCATGTTTTAACAAGTAAAAATAGTAAAAATTTACTCTTATATGGCCAAAACTTTCTGAGTTACATAATTTTGAATTTTACTAATTTTCAATGTTTTAATCACAGTAGATGGAAAATGTGTTTTATACGCCAAAAAATACTGAAAATGCATGAAATTCATAGTGTCATAGTTAGGTAAAGTTTTGTCTTGCAGAATTTAAGTTTTTAACCACAAACTAATTTAATGGTGTAAATTCATTAAAAAAAAAAGCATTATATTTACGTCTTAAATTTATTTCAAACATTTTGTTTAAATACCTTCTAGTTTAAATATCCGTTGACATGCTCAGCGATTATTGTGTGTTAAAAAATAACAGGTTGTTGGAACCTGTTACCTGTGCAAGAGTGAACCGATGGAACCTGTTAAACAAAATTAAATATATTTCAAATCTCTAATGAACATCCTGTATAAGTATTCAGCAAATGGTAATTTTTTTTTTTTATTAAACTGTCAAGAATTCGTTGATATCTGTATTTTACACTATGCTGCCTCTTTTTAAATTTACCTGATATGCAATTTTTTTAATCATATACGTTGCTTGAACAGAAATAATAGTCTTTTTATTTATTATGTCAGTAAACTATTTTTTATCATTTGAATTTGAACAATGCATAGTTCTTCTGAGATAAAATCGTCTCAATTTTGATAAGAGAATAATTTTCCAAGATTTTTTATTTATTTATTTATTTTTTAATTATAACACGGACTTTCAAAGATTACCTAGAAAACAAAGTTAAGTATTGAAATAATTTGGTTAAGGAGTCGAACTTTCGATAACAATTATACTGCATTTAATGTTATCTTTTTTAGATTGATTTAGCAAGAAATTATTTAATCATGCCTTTTGATTGGGTATAAGTAATATCATTTTAAATTTATTATACCAGTAATGTTCCGTTGTTAAGATTTTATCAAAGCAATGAATGATTTATTTTCAAGAAATGGCGTAATGTTTAAGTTCCTTCCTTATATCACGTCAATAGTGTTTATAATCATCCGGACCGTCAAGATGAAATTTTTTTTATCTGAAAATCTCACTTGTCTCCATTTTTTGTCCTATGACACGACATTTTTAGTTTATTTTAATCTTTGTTCTTTATGATGTTACGTTAACTTCGTTTTTTTTTTCTACAGTTTCATACATTTTGCATTAATATTTGATTTCGAACTCTTCTAAACTGCTACAACTGAGCTTTTTTTGCTAAAACGGTTCGAAATTTTCCAAATTGAATTACCTTTTTGAGTTGATAATCAAAATATTAGCCCATCATCACCAGGGCCGTAAATCCCGGGGGGGTTTGGGGGGGTGCAACACCCCCCTAGGAGAAATCAGTCGGAAAATTCCCAGATCTATCTGAAAAAGTATGTTTAGTCAGAAAAAATGGTATTAACCAATAAAATCTTATAAACTGGAAAATCATTCGGAAAATTTCCCGTTCCATCGGAAAAGGCGTATTTAGTTGGAAAAAATAGCATTATGTATTATCCTATAAAAACTTATAAATTGGAAAAACAGAAAAATCAGTCGGAAAAATTCTTGTTTGGTCGGAAAAAAATGTTCTTAACCTGTAAAAACTTATGTACTGGAAAATCATTCGGAAATTTTCCTGTTCCATCCGAAAAAGCGTGTTTAGTCGGAAAAAATAGTATTACGTATTATCCTATAAAAACTTACAAATTGGAAAAAGGAAAAATCAGTCGGAAAAATTCTTGTTTGATCGGAAAAAATGTTCTTAACTTATAAAAACTTATAAACTGGAAAATCATTCGGAAATTTTCCCGTTCCATCCGAAAAAGCGTATTTAGTCGGAAAAAATAGTATTACGTAAAAACTTACAAATTGGAAAAAGGAAAAATCAGTCGGAATTCTTGTTTAATCGGAAAAAATGGTATTAACCTATAAAAACTTATAAATTGGAAAAACGAAAGTATCATTCGAAAAATTTCCCGTTCCATCGGAAAAGGCATGTTTAGTCGGAAAAAATAGTATTATTCTATAAAAAATTATAAATTGGAAAAACGAATAAGTCAATCGGAAAAATTCTTGTTCGATCAGAAAAAATGGTATTAGCCTATAAAAACTTATAATTAGAAAAACAAAAATATCATTCGGAAAATTTTCCGTTTCAATCCGGAAAGGCATGTTTAGTCGGAAAAAACAGCATTACGTATTAACCTATAAATACTTGTAAATTTTTTAATCGGAAAAATTTTTATTCCATCGCAAAAAATGGCATTTGCCTATAAAAAAATTATAAATTGGAAAAACGAAAATATCAATCGGAAGTTTTCTGTTTCACCGGCAAAGGCATCTTTAGTCGGAAAAAATAGTATTACGTATTAACCTATAAAGATTTATAAATTGGAAAAACGGAAAAGTCAGTCGGAAAAATTCTTGTTCGATCGGAAAAAAGTAAATTTAGCTGAAAAAAAGGGTATTAATCTTCTATAATAATAAAGAGAGAAGGATGTTTGTTTGTCAGCGCTATTCTGAAGAGACTGCTGTACGTAGAGTTACAAAATTTGGAGGAAAGGTACTTTTATACATGTAGATTTTGCACCTCGAAGCCCGGTTTTCAATTTTTTGATTAGATTTTTTTGATAATTTTTTTAGGCGATTTTTAGCGTTCTTTTTGCAGTTTTATCCCATTAGTGAAAGAAATTGATGATTAAATGGATCTTTAAACCTCTTTTGCAATTTGAAATTTTAAAAAGGCATTTCAACTTTACTGGTACATTTTTTGTGCCTGATGTGCCTGTGTGTGTGTGTGGGGGGGGGGGGGGGAGGGGGGGGGGTAGATGAAAAAGGAACCAGAATTTTACTTTTGGCTTATGCATTTCGTTTATTTGTTTGGTATTTTGCGCATGTTTTCTCAAGGAGTCAAAAAAACTATGTACAATTGCCTTATTTATTAAAAAAATTGAGTATAATTTGAAAACCCTTTGAATTCGCTCCTAAAAATTTACATATTCTGCTTTAATAATTTATTTGTTATTTATCTATATATTGCATCTAATATATTTATATGATGTATCTAATTATATATTTTATCTAATGCTAGTAGAGATAGCTATAAATATATAAAATAGTTTGTCCTGACAGAGTGATAATCAACGCACATCCCAAACTACTGAATCTAGAACCATGAAAATTGGAGAGAAAGTACTTCTTATGATGTAAGCATGCACTAAGATGGAAATTTTGAAATTACCCCCCCTTAAGAGGGACAAGCGGGGGGAGGTAAAAAATTCTGGAACAAATTGCCATATCTCAGCAAACATTTAAGGTAGGAGCGTAAAATTCCAGAAAATAAATCTACTAAAAAAATTATTAGACACACAATCCAGTGATTTTAGAAATCTCAACATAAGGGTTTAACCCCTTATGTTGGGGGGAGTCGAAAAATTTAGAACATTTGGCACATCTCAACAGTCTTTTCAAATAAGAACGTGAAACAGCAGAAAATAAAATTTTTAAAAACTAATTAAATACGTGTTTCAGCGATATTTTAAAATTTCCACCCCCGAGGAGTTTAAATGGGGGTGGGAAAATTCCATACTTTTTTGGGCATATCATAGGAAAGCCCTCAAATCACTCTTTCATATAATAAATATTTCTCCCTCTCCCCCCGCCCCCTCTTATCCTCTATTGGGGACAATTTTCGATCTTTTTTGAAATTGTAGCGTTTTATCATTTTAGACCGGATTTTTTTTTTTTTTGGGGGGGGGGGGGCTCCGATAAATATTACTTATAATATATGAAAATTTTATAGTTAGGGGAAGGGTCTATTCTGGGAGGGAGGACAATTTCCTAAATTTGGAATACATCTCTCTTGTGATATATCGTTGGATTCCTATTTTGCCCTCACGGGCAACCACTTTTCTAATTTTAGCCGATACCTTTCATGTGATATATTGCTGGAAATCCCTTTGACTGCTTATTCGTATTATGCATGACTCGTGTCCCTCTCGGGTGGAACGGTTATTGTATTCCATCAGGAGATCGCCTAATAATGGGGAAAATATATAAGACTAATAATAACATAATATAAGATTATTTGACTATCTCGATACACTAAGTCATAATTATCTTGCGAATGATGATATATATATATATATATATATATATATATATATATATATATATATATATATATATGTGTGTGTGTGTAATATATATATATGTACATATATATATATATGTGTATTAGTCTTCATGTTGGCCATAGTACTCGGAAATTTTCCTTCTTGGAGTCGGAAATTCTTGAGCCGACACCCCCCTACGCGATTAGGGTGGTTTACGCCCCTGATCATCACGTCTGTCAAAATACTTTTCCTTCCAAAACGTTTAATTTTATTTGAATACTTTTTTTTTCTAATTATTTAATTGTGAATGGCAGTTTTAGAATGTTTCATTAACCGAGCTGTTTCATGTTCAGATTTACCAGCACCCTTATAAAACCAAATTTTTCTTATTTCGGTCACAGACAACTCTGTACAACGCGGCATCTTCAAACATATCGTAAGTAAAACTATCTAGACGAGCACTATTGCCTTCCGCGAATATTTTCACAGTATAGAAAGTACGTTTTATAATGATTCTGATATGAAGTATACAATATGCTTCTCAGGTGGTCTTATAATTTCTTATTTGTCTTCTTACTTACGTTTTTAAAAATTCGAAAAAAATAATAAAATGTAACTTGAATTTTAATGTAGTAATTCTAACAAAAAACTTTCTACAATCAAATCTAAATACACATGCTAAAAGTTTACATATTGTGTTTTATTCAGAAATTCACGAATTCGTTGGTGATCTTACAATTTCTTCTGGGTCCTGTCCCTGCTAGTGAAGACACTCGCGAGCTAATGCTATTCCTATGGGGAGGCATTTTTCTAATAGCCGTTTCGTATTTTGACATTTAAAATTTTTTTTTCCTTGAATAGTTGAGGTCCTTCTCAAGATCGCTCATTGATCGCTTTTTCGATTTTGGTTGCAGATATTTTTTATAAAGTTATTTTCACTTTCTAAACTGATTTTGAAAGTGAAAGTAACTTTATAAAAAATATCTGCGACCAAAATTGAAAAAGTAATCAAGGAGCAATCTTGAGAAGGATCTCAACTATCCAATGCAAAAATATTATTAAAAAATGTCAAAATGCGATAGAGTTATTAGAAAACTGTCTCCGAAATAGGAATAGCATTAGCTCGCGAGTGTCTTCGCGGGCAGGGACAGGATCCTTAACGCACTGCATTCTGTTGAGGAGTTTCAGATAACGGACCACACGTCATTATCAAAAAATTGTATAAATGAACTGCGTCCGCGAACTTGTCCAGGATAGATCAGTTGCTAGAACTTTGACAGCTTAGTACAAAGTCCTGGAAGCATATACGAAACTGGACATTTTTCATTCCGCTGAAAAATTACAGCTCGTGTGGTTTATTTACCAATTAGAATAATGGTGCTGAATTGATGAAGTGTAATTACTTATCCATCGTTTACTTTGAGTTCCATTATTTGCAATTTATTCTGTTGAGCCATTACAGCTAACAGACTAGGCATCATTATCAAAAGATTGTCTGAATGAATTGTGTCCGTGAAAATGTCCAGGATATCTCAGTTGGAAGAGCTTTAAGAACTTATTCAAAGATCATGGATGCATAAATCCTAAACTGGACACTCTTCATTGAGCAGGAAAGTTACAAATCGGAGGATTCATTTACCATTTAGACTAACTATGTTGAATTAATGAAATGTAATTACATATGAGGGGCGCAGAAGTCAAGGGGCACAAGTGACAAAATGTCGATTTGGAGTAAATTGAGTTTAAAGATAATTGATGTTAAATTGGAACATCAATAACAATTGACTAAATTGAAATAGGAAACATCTGCTTGTTGCATTCTAATCTTTGAACTCTCATTTCAATAACTGTTAAAAAAATAAAGTACAATTTTCTTTAAATGTATAATTAATCAATATTGTTTGTTTTTCGAAAAAAGTGATTTATCTCTATAACTCCCCAAATAATAAGAAAATGACCTATATTTCTTTACCTGAAATGAAAAAAAGTATATTTCCAGATACCCTGTGCACTTAACTCAATTTTTTTAATTTTGTCACTTATACCCCTTGGCTTCTGGGGTCCTCATATATAGTCGAACCCTGTTATATCGAACCTGGTATATAACGAACCCACGGTTGTAACGAACTAAAATTTTGGCACCACCGTTTTCCTACTGCATTTAATGCTAATTTATTATTTTATAGCGAACTTCCAAAACTAATAGTATTGGTTATAACGAACATTTTTTGTCCATTCGATCATTTTTTTTTTCATTTTTTCGCAGGTGTGAAAAATGGATTTCGACCCTTTTTTATAAGAAAATGCGATAATGTACGCAGTCTAGTAAAACATTATGCAAATTAGCGAAGATTCTTTTTATTAAAGGACAGGAAGAACTGCGTTCTATTTCTTTTATGGTATCTATTCTGCATGTGTGATCAATCCCGCCCGTCAAGTCTTTTCCCATTACTCCTTTCACAGTTGTTTAGTAACGTATTTAACGCTAACGTATTGAACTAACTTATTTAAGAATAATTTGAGGCATGGCAGCATTGAAAAAATATCTTCTTTGAATCAAGCAATGATCAAAAGCTTTTTCCCTTAAATTATAATCTCTAAAGTTCAAAAGGTGATAAAAAAATCAAATGATGAAAAAGTAAACAAACAAACAAAGAATAAACAATAAAATAAAACGATTTTTAGACACGCCAGCAATAACTAATGTTGGAGTCCAAGCCTTGTAAACGAGTAATCGTTTTAGTACAGTAGGGAACATTCCTTAAATTTGTCTGTCCGTTTATCCTAACTTTTGCTTATCCGAACTAGGGTCGGTCTGTATTTGTTCGAATAATCGGCGCTATACTGAATTTCTATTTTTCTTCATTTTTAATTAATTTATTCAGTATTGTTTCAATTTGATTTAACCGATTTTAGTCAATTTAACCCTTTCCGGCACACTGTGCCCGGTCTGGGATACCTAATTTTAATTCCAAACTTGCAAACGACACCAGTAATATTTTAGTAAAATTTTGCTTTTAAAATAAAAGCTTAAATTAAGGAATTCAAAATATTTAAAAAATTCGTTTGTGAATTCCGGTGTAAGTCGATAATTTCTCATTTTAGTACAGATTTTGCCCGTACCGGAAAGGGTTAATTCATTAAGGATCATACTTAATAGATTTTACGTTTTTTTTTCTTAATACACCAATGTTAGATATAAAGGTAGCAGCTAAATATATACACATTTTGTGAACTTTAACATTTTTTTTTAACATTTTGGATATAGCGAACCGCCGAATACAGCGAACAAAAACTCCAATCTCTTGAAGTTCGTTATAACGGAGTTCGATTGTACACCGTTTACTTTGACTTCCATTAATTTATTCTGTTGAGCTGTTTCAGATGATAAAACAGACGTTATTATCAATAGATTACTTGAATGCAATTGTTCGTAAAAGTATCCAGGATACCTCGATTGGTAAAACTTTGACAGCTTATTCCATGATCATGGACGCATTTCTCAAATTGGACAATTTTTTAATTCAGTTGGAAAATTACAACGCGAATGATTTATTCGCGGGTGAAAGATATTTTATTAAAAATTGATGAAGGAAAGAAGTTTTTCAACTTTGTTGGAAAGTGCTAAAAATAATTTTACAAAATATGTATGAAAACGTTGGCTTTATTCTATAACATTGTAACATTGTATTGCATTCATATTGTAAAGTGTACTGCAAAGAACGGTCCGGTAATGGTCCGGGGGGACATTCGCCCCGGAGCTATCAAACCCCCCCCCAGAAAGTGTGAAATGGTAAAAATGATCATGGTAAAATATTGTAACCCCCCCCCCCCCCACACCCCCCCGGAGCTCTATTGTATTCCTGCCGGTCTGAAAAGTGTCTGAATTCAACACTAGTAACGCGCGAACAAGTTTCTTTCATCCACTAATGTTGAGAAAAATATCTATCATCAGCATTATCTGTTTTACGACAGCAATGAAATAGAAAAGTGCTTGTACTATTTTCTGTCTTTTTATTCCTTAATTCACAAGCTTATTTGATTTTATTTACTAAAAAAAATCCCAAGTACAATTAAAAAAAATAATGTTACAAAAATATATATTAAAACATTGCCTTCTATAGCATAACACTGTAAGCATTATACTACATCCAGACTGTAAAATGTTAGTCAATTCTTTTAAAGCTGCGCTGCAGTTAAACTATCCGATGGAGAACTCCCATGTTAGCCTATGGGAAAACTTTGAAGCGCGATGGCTCATTACCTATATTATAATTATTAAAATACCCTTTTTCACTGTTAGAAAATAGATGCCAGATGCCGATGATATTCGTTTTTAAAAGTTGTATCCGTAAATTTTGAGTACATAAAAAATCCTTATAAACTCTGAAATTTCTATTTTATTAAATTTTTTCATATTCTTAAAAGTACTTAAAATTTTGGTAGACATCTTATAAAACATACATCATCGGCATCTGACGTCTACTTGCTGATGGTGAAAATGGAATTTTAATAATTATATTGGGTAATGAGTCGTCGCGCCTCAAAATTTTCCGATAAGTTAACATGGGATTTCGCGATCAGAGAGTTTCACTGCAGTGGCCCCTTAAGGGTGTATTTCGATTCAAACGGCTTATTTTCCGATTTATTTTTGAATTCATTTTTGCTCTCAAATACACCAAACTTTCAAAATCTCTTATTTGGAAAGTACACAAGGTGCCGTGATTGCCGATTCTTTGATAAATGCAGAAAATATTACAAAAAAAGCAATCAAAAACGGCATTTCGAACTGATTTTCCCCTAGAGGGAGTTTTGGGAACGAAAAAAAGAGTCATACTGAGAAGGTAATTGTTTATAACTCAAATTCTAATGAATGGAGCGTAAAAAGACATCACACGGCACCTCAACCGTCCCTCCAAGAATCCCCTCAGCAAGTTTCATGATTCTACTTTAAAAAATGTGTCTGAAATTGTATCCGAAAATTTCGAGCTTTTGGAGGTGGAAAAGCGTTTTTTCGAATACACTCTTAAGCCATTCAGAGAAAAGGGGGAAAAAATGCTTGGAAAGTGCGAACAATTTTCTTTCATCCATAACAATCTTAGGGAAAATATCTATCATCCGCATTATCAGTTTTTCTATAGCAGTGAGAAAAAATGTGTTTATATTACATTCATTATTTTTTTCCTTCTTAATTCCTTTTTTTTTATTTGATTTAGCTTATAATTATATATATATAAACTAGAAGTACATACATATATATATATATATATATATAGAACCATTAGATAATACTACAAATCAACATCAATTACTGTAAAAATTTGTTAATGCCAAACCAAATCACACAGAGGAGCTGTCAGAATTAGAAATAAAATTGAAAATGTGGTATTTAGCTCGTTATCAAGGGCAATACTAAATAGCCACATTAATTGCGATTAATTTCTGAATGGAAATCAGGATAGACCTAAAAAATGATTTCCACATTGCCCGATTAATCGCAAATGCGAACTCATTTCAAAGAAAAATATCAAGAAAAATAACAAGAACACAATAGAATCATCAACATAGTAATTGCAATATATAAATATATATATATATATATATATATATATATATACAGTGGAGCCAACTTTTGAAAAATATTGAGTGGGCTCAAATATTTTTGTAAAATGGTACAACCAGTTTGTATTTCTTTGAAGGATTGATAGATGGTGAATTATGAGAAATTTAAGTCAAGCTTCATGTTTTAATAAATTTGAAATTTTATTAAATTATATTCTCATGCGTTTTTCTTTATAAAGACAATGGTATTTATTGTAATGTCATATTATCATGAACATGACTACAAATTAAATTAGCAGAAAGTTAAACATGGGGCAAATCATTTCAGTCATTTGAGATTTATGGGCATCATTCGGAAAGTTAAAGCACATGGCCGTTGGCAAAATAAAGGTGAAAAATGAATATTAATGATGAAATAAATAACTAGAACAATGAAAATTGGGTATACTATGATTCAAAATTATTGGGTGGGCTCGGACCCATACAAGTTGGCGCCACTATATATATATATATATATATCATCATCAACCGTTTTCGGTCCACTGCTGGATGTAGGTCTCCCCCAGATTTTCCCAATGTTTTCTGTCTAGTGCTTTCGTCATCCAATTTACACCAGCCACTTTTCTAATTTCGTCACTCCATCTTACTTGTGGTCGTCTTCTTGGTCGTTGTACACCTCTGGGATACCACTGTAGTACATTTGTGCTCCATCTATTGTCTTGTCTTCTTGCAATGTGCCCAGCCCATTTCCATTTTAGCTGCTTGATTCTTTCAAGGATGTCAAAAACTTTTGTTTGATTTCTTATCCAGGTTATCCTCTTTCTGTCTCTTCTAGTTATGCCTAGCATACATCTTTCCATACTTCTCTGTGTTGTTTGTAGTCTTTGTATCATCCGTTTTGTTAGTGTCCATGTTTCTGCTCCGTAAGTTAATGCAGGTAAAATACACTGATTAAACACTTTTCTTTTCAAACAAAGAGGCATATTACTCTTCAGAATAATACTGTTCTTCGCAAAAGCACTCCACCCATTTCTTATTCTTCTATTGATTTCTATATATCAGACAATTTTTTTTTTTTTTTTTATTCGTTTACATCAAAAAAGAAAATTGTCTGAGGTATATATATATATATATACATATATACAGGGTGTCCAGCAAATAACACCCTGATTTCAAAATTAAATTTCTCAAAAACAAAGATCGATAGTAATATGCGGTAAACGGTTTTTTCATTAGGTAAGCTGTAAAAATCTTATACAGAAATTTCAAACAGTGAATGTTTTGAAAAAAATGCGTTCTGATTGCATAGAATGCTTTGATTTGACATTTTTCTTGTTTTAAATTGCCTGCAAAAAAAAAAAAAAAAAAAAAAAAAAAAAAAAAAAAAAAAATTCAGCTTACAGTGCAATATTTTAAAGATTTTTCGAAGTAAATTTTTAGAATTTCGAAATTTCAAAAATTTAATTTAAAAAAACTATGAAATATGGCACTTTAAGCCGAAAAACACATTCTCTGGCAGCAATCTAAAGGAAGAAAAATGTCAAATCAAAGCTTCTTTGCAATCAGAACACAATCTTTTCAAAACATTTGCCGTTCAAAATTTTTGTATAAGATTTTTACAGCTTACCTGATAAACAACCCGTTTACTGCATAATTCTATTGATCTTTGTTTTTGAGAAATTTAATTTTGAAATCAGAGTGTTATTTGCTGGACACCCTGTATATATATATATATATATATAATTATATATTGTTCCAGCGTATATAGGGTTCTTTTGATCTTATGGTTAGACAACTTCAAACTCTTGTCGCTTAGAAAAGTAGAAAATAATTTATTTACAGATCTTCAGAACAACAGAGTCTTCGAAACTCACAAATATTACTAGATATTGAAAAATAACTGCTCAAACCTATCGTAAAAGTACAGCTTTAGATCCCAGAGACTCTTTATACAACGTCTCAACACTTAATAACATTCAAAACAACATAGATGAAACTCAAGCAAACTTGCTTAACAAACGCATTGTTCACTCAATGACTGACTGGTAAATAATAACAACAGGATATAATATATATATATAATATATATATATATATATTATATATATATACATATATAAACATTACCTTCTATAATATAATATTGTAAGCATTGTACTGCATTCATAATTTAAAGTGTCAGTCATCTTTTGAAAGTCATGCAGGGAAAAAGAAAAAAAAGTTTTGTTTGAAAAATGCGGACAAGTTTCTTTCATTCCCTATCATCTGCATTATCCACTTTAAGATAGCAGTGGTAAAAAAGTTCTTATTACTATTTTCAAATTTTTTTTCTTAATCCAGTATTTTGTTTACTTTAATTTATAAAAAAAAAGGAAAAAAGACAAGGAAAAAATTGCAACTAGAATAAAATAATAATTTAAAAAAATATTTGTGAAAACATTATTTTTTACACTATAGCATTGTAAGCATTGTACAGTATTCAAATAGTCAAATGTTCTGCAAAGAAGCCAACTCTTTAATTCACCCCAGTAAGAAAAGAAAAGTTTTGTTTGAAAAGCGCGAACAAGCTTCTTTCATCCATCAATCTAGAGAAAAAAATATCTGTCATCCCTATCATCCGTTTAACTACCCGACTGCATTTGGCATTTTATCGCTCTTCGGCGACTCCCTTCCATTTCCAGCAACCCTGCGGTGCCGATTGTGTTGGCGCCCAATGGACAACAAAAGACGCGTGTTGCTTGCTTTTCCAAGTCGCGTTAACAGATAGGTAATGATAATAATGGGTGTAATCTGCTCCAGAAACTCCGACCTTTACATACCTCAAGGAAAACAACAGGGCGGTTTATTTTTTATTCAACAAAAAAGGTAGATAAAGGAGCCCTTTTTTTTTGTTCTTCTCTCTTTCGGCGAAATACGAACTCGGAAAAATTAAAAAAATGCATTGTGAGCTTAAAAAAAAAATCGGGGGTGTTTGATGATTTTACCTGGAGTTAGTGGGTGATGAACCGCAAAAGTCAAGAATTCGGTCTAATTGCCAGTAATGGAGAAGTTTTGGAGGATGACGTGTGTTTTTAACGACATCTTATTGTAATTTTTAATGGCACGTCTCACCCACTCGTAGAAGAGATTGATGTACTTTTTTTTTCTATTTATTAAGGTGACGTGTACCAGAAAAATTAAAAATGTGATTATTTTTTAAGTTACAGTCGACTCTCGTTAATTCGAAATTGGATAATTCGAATCTTCGCTTAATTCGAACTAAACATGAAGTACCGAAATTTTTAATAGCGGAATAACGTTAAAACTTTTCATTAATTCGAACTAATGAGAATTCTGGTTTTTCATTTTTCTTTTCTTTCTCACGGATTTCAGATCATTTGAATAACTTTCTTTCTTTGATTTTTGTGAAAATTGTTCCGAAAGGGTATACATATAATCCAATACATTTTATATTCACTTTCTTAGTGCTTCGTCTAACCATCAGTGACACTTCAAAATTTTTTTCCATTGTGCTTGTTTCTAATATTTTAATTAGTTTATGTATTTATACATTCCTATCTTATACTACAATGCGAGCAAAAATTGTGTGTGTGTGTGTGTGTGGGTAAATTTTATCTCAAAAACGGCTCTAACGATTTTCGCAAAAATTTGGATTTTACCATTTTCGGGCACGAGAAGACCATTGGGCTAGGTCACATGTTCGGGAAAATTCAATTACTGGGTCATTTTGGGTCATAATGGGTCAGGATCAAGCTATTTATATCTAGAGAACAGCTGGATCGATTTTAAGGAAATTTTGTATCCAATCGTTTTTTGGCACGAGAAAACAACTAAGCTGGGTCACATGTTCGAAAAATTTTGATTAGTGGGTCATTTTTGGGTCATTGTGGGTCAAGCCATTTTTATTTAAAAAACGGCTCTAACGATTTCGACCAAATTTTATATTTTATCGTCTTGGATTACAAGAAGACCATTGGATTAGGTAACATGTTCGAGAAAATTCGGTTAGTGGGTCATTTTTGGGGTCATTGTGGGTCATGCTATTTTTATCTAGAGATTTTCTCACGCAATTTTGACTAAAAATTGCATTCTATGGTTTTCGAGCACGAGAAAAACATTGGGCTAGGTTACATGTTCGAAATGTTAATTAAAAAATTTTAATGGGTGATATTGGGTCATTAAGGATCTGGGACAAGCTATTTATATTTAAAGAACGGCGTGATGGATTATAACGAAATTTTGTATGTAGCAGTTTTTTGACATGAGAAAACTAATGGGCTAAATCACATGTTTGAGAGATTTCGATTATGAGGGTCATTTGTGGGTCATGATGAGTCATAATGGGTTATGGTCAAGCTATATCTAAATAACAGGTGGAACGAGTTTAACGAAATTTTGTATGCAACATTTTTTTGGCACGATAAAATCATTGGACTAGGTTAGATGTTCGGAAAATTTCGATTAATGGGTCATTTTGGGTCATTAAGAGTCTGGGTCAAGCTATTTATATTTAAAGAACGGCGTGATGGATTATAACGAAATTTTGTATGTAAGTTTTTTGACATGAGAAAACTAATGGGCTAAATCACATGTTTGAGAGATTTCGACTATGAAGGTCATTTGTGGGTCATGATGAGTCATAATGGGTCATGGTCAAGCTATATCTAAAGAACAGGTGGATCGATTTTAATGAAATTTTGTGTGCAACATTTTTTTGGCACGATAAAATCATTGGACTAGGTTACATGTTCGAAAAATTTCGATTAATGGGTCATTTTGGATCATAAAGGGTCTGGGTCAAGCTATATATAATTAAAGAACGGCAGGATCAATTTTAACAAAATTCTGTATATAAAAATTTTTAGAAACGAGAAAACTAATGGACTAATTCACATATTCGAGAGCTTCGATTATAAGGGTCATTTGTGGGTCTTAATGGGTCATGGTCAAGCTATATCTAAAGAACAGGTGGATCGATTTTAACGAAATTTTGTATACAACATATTTTTGGCATGAGAAAATCATTGGGGTAGGTCACATGTTCGAGAAATTTCGATTAGTGGGCCACTTTTGGGTCATTCTAATTTTATCTAGACAACGTTTCGCGCAATTTTGACTAAATTTTGTATTTTATCGTTTTCGGGCACAAGAAAATCATTGGGTTATGACAGATTTTTGGGAAAATTCGATCAATGGGTCATTTTGGATCATAAGGAGTGAGGGTCAAACTAATTATATCTAAAAAGCGGCTCAATCGATTTTATCTAAATTTTGTATCTAATGTTTTTCGGCATGCTAAAACTAATGAACTAGGCCACACGTTCGAATGATTTCGATTATAAGGGTCATTTGTTGGTCATGATGGGTCATGCTAATTTTATATAGAAAATAGTACTCACCATTTTGACTATACTTTGTATTATATCGTTTTTGAGCAAAAGAAAACCATTTGGCTTGGACACATGCTCGCGAAAATTCGATTTGTGGGTCATTTTGGGTCTTAATGAGCTAGGGTCATTCTAATTATATATAACAACGACTCAATCAATTTTACCTAAATTTTGAAACAAAACGTTTTTTGTCACGAGAAGACTATTGAGCTGAGTCGCATGTTAAACAAAATTATATTAGTGGGTCATTTCGCTTTATTGCTGAATGCTGCCAAGATAATTTTACCTAAAAAATGGCTTAAACGATTTTTATTCAATTTTATATTCTACTGTTTTTGATTACCTGAAGACGATTGAGCTATGTCACATGCTTGATCAAATTTGATTAGTGGCTCATTTTGGGTAATACTGGTCAGGGTCACGAGAATATAGCAAAAGCCAATAACTTGGTGATATTTGAGAAAATATTGGCGACATATGGCCAAAAAATCGACTATAAAAATTACGAAAACCAAAACACGTATTTGGAGCCAAATGAAAGAATGCCTCCAAATTTGGCTATATCTAGCAAAAAATATTGTCTTTCAGAATGTAAAGAATTTTTTTATACATTCTCAGAGCTGCCAAGTCTCCGGCTTTTTGGATACCAGTATTATTATACAGAAAATTATGTTTTAAGTAATTGGAACATTGAGACGATTTAAAAACAGATGATTTTCTCTAAAATAATACTGGTGTGCAAAAAGCCGGAGACTTGGCAGCTCTGCATTCTTAAGAGGATTCGAGATGGATGGTTAAACCAATCAGAGTCGAGCTAAAGAAGTGATTTAGATCGATGTCCTTTCGTTGTAAATTTTAAAATAAAGTAAAATTTATAAACATGCGCATAAAAACATAGTTTTCTTATTGATTTTTTTTCTAAATAATACTATTATAAACATGTTTTACAGTAATAATACAGAGTTAATGATACAGCGAAAATACTACATTGAGTTGAACACAAAGTTAATTTTGACCGAGCTAAGCTCGGTCTCCCCTGCTAGTTTAATATTAAGTCTTGTTCTAATGATAACAGACGAAATGAATTAAAAAAAACCCCTATAACATTGATTCTTTTGTAATAGTACCATATTAAGCATGTTTTCATTTCAAATCTTCCATAATTCGAACTTCGGATAATTCGAACATTTCTTGTGGTCCCGACGTGTTCGAATTAACGAGAGCTGACTGTATTATTAACTGTCGTCAGTGTTGCCAGATTGGAGAATTTTTCCATTTAGGGGGATTCGGGGATGGGAACAGTTATAAGAAGCAAAGCCGATTAAGGTTGTATTTAGATTGCAATACTTTCAGTTCAACTAAATTCTTGGAATAGCCTTTTGTATAGGACCCATTTGCGGTTTCTTCATAATGGAACGGAGGGGAATGAACAAAAGAATCGGGAGATAAGCAATATACCTTACTTGACGGAAAAATTTTCTTTTGCCGGACAACCGTCCCTTTCCTGCAATACTCATTAAAGATCAAAAATACCGCGTCGCCACAATAAACGAGCCGATACCGAATTTCAAGAAGTGATTAGATCTGTTTGGGCCTTAACCTCTGAAGCTATGGGAAGCACAGGGTTATTTCAGGGCCCCCTTCATTCGAGAAGAGTTTTCTAAATTCAACATACCCAGAAACTTACCAATGTTTACGAATATTATTACAAAGAGTGGCTCAGTTGAATTCACATACATTTCATTAAGTAACTTTTTTTTAATGTTCCTCTTATAATGAAAAAAATTGGATACAATCGCGAAAAATATTCAAAATTTTTTTTGCATGGTATGAGCGTAAAAATCTAAGTTTGATAAAAAGGTTAAATTCAGAATGTACACACAATATAAAGGATCAACAATTTGACATATTTCTCTCAATTTTGGCAATAAATATCCAATTTTAGGTAGCTTTCATTGCAAAAAGTAAAAAGCTACCTATTGCAGCCGTCCGGAGGAAAGCACTTCCAGAAAATTTTGGCATATTTTCACCGATCATGACCCCCAGACCCCAAAACCACCTTCCGTTCAAATGTTGACATACATATATATATATATCTGATTTTTGTCATGCTATAACTAACGTATTTATAAGCCGATTTGAATGAAACTTGGTATGTACATAGTACATACAAATGTCTCCACCGAGTTCGTTGGCCAGCATCATCCGCCATCTTGTTTAAAAATGGCGGCCATTTAAATTTTTAAAAAAAAATTAAAATTTAAAATTAAATGCGAAGAAATTAAAAGTTGAAAAATATTTTTCTTTTATGTGTCAGAACTTAAAACAACGATTCCAGAACACTTTTTATTTTGTCTTTATTTTAAAAAATGATTGAGTTATAGCACTTTGAATTTTTCTTATGGATAACATTTTGAAACGATCTGATTTTTGTCACGTGATAACGCGAGTATTTATCAATCGATTTGGATATAACTTGGTGCGTACATAGTACATAATGAGGCCTGGACCGAGATCGTCAGCCAGTTCCATCAGCCATATTGTTTCAAAATAGCGGTCATTTAAAAATTTTTATATTTAAAATTTAAAATCAGGTACAAAAAAGAGAGAAATTTAAAAAGATTTTCCTTTTATGCGTTTGACCTTGATGCAAAAATTCCAGAGCATTTTTTGTTTCGTTTGTATCTTAAAAAATGGCTGAGTTATAGCACTTTTAATCTTTAGTGTTGCTCACATTTTGAAATGATCTGATTTTCGTCACGTGATAACACGTCTATTTATAAACCGATTTGGATGAAACTTGGTGCGTACATAGTACATACCGATGTCTGGACAAAGTTCGTTGGCCAGTTCCATCCGCCATCTTGTTTCAAAACGGCGGAATTTTAAACTTTTTTTAAATTTTAAATTTTAAAATTAGATACAAAAGATTAAGAAATTGAAAGATATTTTTATTTTATCTGTTTGACCTTGATACAAAGATTCCAGAGCATTTTTTGTTTCATCTGTATCTTGAAAAATGGCTGAGTTATAGCACTTTCAATTTCCAGTGTGGTTAACATTTTGAAACGGTCTGAAATTTGTCACGCGATAAACGCACATTTTTGAACTGATTTGGATATAACTCAGTGTGTACATAGTACATCCCCATGTCTTGACCGAGTTCACTGGCCAACTTCATCCGACATCTTGTTTCAAAATGGTAGCCATTTAAGTTTGTCAAAAATCTTTTAAATGTATAATGATGTACAAACAAAAATTTAGAAATTGAAAAAAGGTTCTTTCTAAAGTGTTTAACTTAATAATGAATTCCGGAGTATTTTTTGCTTTGTCTTTACCATAGCCTGAGATATAACAGTTTGAATTTCTAACGTGGGTGACATTTTTTTAAAAATCAATTTGCCCTCGACAGCACTCGTATATTTTTATCGATTTCGATGTGAGTGTGCATCTGCATATGAATTAAGATTTCGACCAAGCTCATTGGTTTTTTTTTATCAATAATGTTGCTTTAAAATGGCATACACTTCATGATATCGTGGAAGTTGGCGACCCTCTAAATCACTTAATATAAAACCAGGTTGAATAAAAGATGACAAATTTCTAAAAATTCCTATTAATATTCAGTATCGAAAAAACTAGTATTCTATCTTATAAAATCGGATTCCACTAATTTGAGCTTCGTATGTTTGAATAATATAACTAAATTTAAAGTAAATAAATAAATAAATAAGTATATGAAAGCTACTTCTTCCTCCCGGCACTGCCTGAAGGACTTTTTTATGTCGCTCTACAAATCAAATTCAGTATTACTTAAACTCAGTACACAAAGTAAACTTACATCTAAAATAACTAATAAACTGAAGAATTGCGATCAGGTCGCTGAATTTGATCTATTACATGAAAAATTAATTTGTTATGAAAGCTATTTTTATGAAACACTTCTTAAAATATATTGTAAGATTGGTAATTTGAAAAGAAATTAGTAGCATTTTAACATGGAATTAATTCAATATAAAACTTAGGGCCCCCTGTTTTCTCAATTTCTGGCCCCTTCAAAATTTTCTAAGGGAAGCATCTGCTTCTCGTGCCTATTCGGTAATCAGGGCCTGATAAGAGGTCTGTAAGGACTTGTGACCAGACGAAATGAAGGCAAATTTTTGAACGAAACGGAGGAATAAAGAAATTTTTTTTAACCAGCCGGCCAATAAAATAAATAAACAAATAAATAAACAGGCCAGACTGATTTTTTTTAGACTTCTTTTAAATATAAATTAAAAGCCCACACTGAGCCACGATAATTTTCTTTTGGGACGGACTCGGGTTGTTGCAGGGCCTAAAAATTTCTACTCCTGCAGACCTCTAAGGGGATTCAATAAGGAATATTTTGAGTGGAATTATAATTTCTTGAGGGAAAAACTCGAGGATTTTTTTTTCTTATCCCTTATCTTTAATCAGTCTATGTCATATTAGATTTTCAGAAGTGTTAACATTACTGTCAGTTGTAGTATCAAGGTCGGGCGATGAGAAAACTGCGCCCGGGGCAAAATTTTAATTTGGCGCCCCTCCTTCCCAACTTTTGCTTATAACAAGTCAAAAATAAAGTTAGTAGTATAAATTTGACTCCCTCTAATTTTCTGCATCCTTGGGTGACTGCCCCTTTTATCCCCCCCCCCCCTTTCGTGCGGCGCTGTGTGGTGTAATTTCTTGATAAATTAGGTGGCTCTGCTGCCTGCGAGCAGTGTTGAATTCAGATATTTTTCTCCGGGAGGGACTTCTGTGGCTCCGGGGGGGGGGGCACAATGGAGTTCTGGGGGGAAATACCCTTTTTTACAATTGAAAATACAAAATTAAAAATTTTTCGGGGGGGGACATTTGATAGCTCCGGGGGGGATGTCCCTCCTGGGCCACCCCCTGAATTCAACACTGCTTGTGAGTTACGCTTGTCAATACCCAGTGAAACATCCCAAACTCTATAAAAATACGCTAATTTGAATGGCTTTAAAAAGATTTTGAAAGATTGAATGATAAGAAAAAATAAAATAAAATAAAAATAAAAACAGTGGCGATCTTTTTGTAATCGGTTTTTTTTATTCATTACCCTTTTTAATCAGGGAATTTCGAGGCCGAATCAGCTGATGTTAAACATCTACTGGCGATGAACATTCATGTTTTATTAAATAAAATCAGTTAAACATTAAAAAAAAAAAAAAAAAAAAAAAAACCTTAAGGTGATACAAAATTAACTATGAAAACAGAGTTTTTGACTCCTCATATTTTTTGTTAACTATGCTATAAGAAAATTGTTTTAACCCTTTCAGGGCCGCCATTTGCAATGTGCAAATGTTTAATTTTAATGTCCAAACTGCCAAATGACACCAGTAATTTTTTAGAACAATTTCGATCTTATAATATGCGAAAAGAAAAGATTTCTCATTATTTTGAAATAAATAGTTCGTAAATTGCGGCATGAATTAATTATTTAACCATTTTTATTGCAGAAAAACCTTACCTCTTAACGAGTTAAATGAAACATTTTAAATGCATCTTTTTAAATCTGGTGTAATTATCTCCAAAGTTTTTATTTATCTTTTAAATAGCCACATAAAAATTATTTTGTTGTTTGAAAGAAAATATTATTTACGCCGTATTAGAATTCACAACAATAGTTAAAAAGAGGTCTTCTCAAAATATTAAATAAATGTTTCGTGTAAATGCATTTTAAATTTTTACCTGTTTTGCAATACTGTTATTTGATCGTTTTAAATAGAATGTAATTTCTCCCATTTACTGCTTTTAACGCACATTAATAAATGTATTATTTTAAAGTTATTTTTTCTTTATTATTTTTCAAATGAAAGTACTACAGTTGCTAGAAAGGAAAGATTCTTACATGCTTTGTCTTAGAATTGGCAGAAATAGTTAAAAAGATCATTTGTAAATGTGTAATAAATGTGTTAATACATTATTTATATAATATTATATTTATTATATTACAGTAAAATCGCCAAAGTTGACCATCTCTTTATGTTGACCACCTCTCTATGTTGACCGAAATTTATTAGTCTGAATGGTCGCAATGTATTTTCAATAGAGAATTAACTCTATGTTGACCACCTCCGTAAGTTGTATGTTGACCACTTTTTAGTGGGTTCTACTCTCTGTAACTTGACCTAGAGGTCTGCACGGGCCGGAATTTCCAGGCCCGGCCCGGCCCGGCCCGTAGGAAAGTTATTTCGGCCCGGCCCGGCCCGTTGTAAAACTCAAAAGTTCGGCCCGGGCCCGGCCCGTTTGAATTTTTATATTTTAGGCCCGGCCCGGCCCGTACAAAAATCAGCGAAAACAGGCCCGGCCCGGCCCGGCCCGTTTTGGCCCGTTACAATTTCTAAAAAATTCAGATTTTATCATATAACTAAGATTCCTTTAAAGAATACTGCATACATATCTATGGAATGATTTTACAGTATATTTTACAGCAAAAACACATTAACAATATTAATAATTACTTAGATTCTTAGGCTTTCAACATTCGAATAAAGATTCATAAAAAATTTAATATGGCTTAGAATAAAAGAAAAAAAGAAAGAAAGTTAAAAACATCGTCAATTTTGAAGCTGTTTAATAAAAGATGATTTATAAATATCTTTCTGTATCATTTTATTATAGATTTCAAATCCAAATTCATTCTTAAATTCAAAGAAACTCCTTTCCGATACATTTCTAAATTCATTTTTTTTCTCAGAAGCGCATAAGATTAGCAGATATCTTTATTCAGAAACTGTATAATCGAATGGCGTTATCCATATTTTGATACAAGCAATTTAAGAATACTGCAAACAAATAAAATACTGTCATAATTAGCGTTCTAAATAGAATTTCCGGAAGCAATAGCAAGGGAAGGGGGAAAAACCTGCAATCATTTGAGAAACTACTATATCTCAACAAGGTTATACAAGTATTTTATTTACCAAAAATGAAAAACGCTATTCGATTTCAAATCCCTTCAATAGTTAGGCTTATCACTTTTATACTTTTACAATTTAAAATTAAACAGAAAATGTGTCAAACTTTAACATTATTGAGAAATTAATTTAAAAATCATCAAGAAGTATATATCCGAAGACTAAGCTAAAATAAGTTCTTTATCGCTGTTAATAATTTTACAAATCATGTTTTCTGCCAATAACTAAATCTAGTACCGGTCCGGCTAGTCTATATGTAGAAAAATAATGCAAGCGTGATCTCGGACCGGCATGAGTCAGCTAAAAAATATTAAAACGGGTTACACATAACGTAATTCTCCGATGCCGATACACTGTGCATTTTTATATTGATGCTGTCAAACTAGTATGGCCACATTTATACTTATTCTCGTTCAAACCATTTTCGTTGAAAATAGCTCATATTTTATCGTTCCTGCTTAAATCTTCAGAACGGGCCGGCAGGCCCGAAAATTTTTTTTTATCGGCCCGGCCCGGCCCGTAGGGCCCGTTCAATTTTTTTGCCGGCCCGGCCCGGCCCGTTTATGTTGTTTGTCGGCCCGGCCCGTTGAAAAAACTATTCTAAATCTGCCGGCCCGGCCCGTTAGAAAATTCGAAACAATTCCGCCGGGTTGCCACTGATGTTTTCTTGAATTTGCTTTTTCCTCCGTTTTTTTCTCCAACGTTATATCTCAATTGATAAAAAATAGTGGGAGAGGATGTTTGCAGAAGTCACGATTCTATATTTAATTTTACGTATTATATGAAGTTTTGTGTTCACCATTTGTAAATAATCATATTCATGAGAACTTTTTGTACATTATTATTAAATCGAAATATGCATTATGTTCATAGTTACAGATGAGCATATCAAGTTGCTTTGTTAGAACTCATGATTCTAAATAACAATTAATATTTTAGCAACTCTTTTCTTTTTAACATTGAAATATTTTATTTTCTTCTACTTTTGAAAGATCAAGAAATAATGCACTCTACTACTGCATTCTAGTTTTATATTACATGAACTAAAAGAACAAGAAAAAATGTTTTTAATACCGATTATCTAGTAGGTCACGTGATCCCTGGCGCCTGCCGTCTGATTGAGAAATGAAGGAATTGCCGAAATACACGTATGAAATACATTCCGTTCTTTTTTCCTGCATATCATGTTGTGACGGGAACTGACGTTTATTTGCAAATTTTCATTAAAAATGGCGCAAAGAAAAGCTCTAAACGAACTTAAATTAAAGGAGAAAGTGGATCTACTTAATTTTCTGGAAAGCAGCAGCCAAAGAAAAACAGCAGAAAAATTTGGTGTGAGCAAGACAACTGTAAGCAACATTTTAAAATGCAAGGCAGAATATCTAGAAAGATATTCTTCCGAAAACGGGGAACTCCAAAGAAAACGCAGAAAAACATGCCTGGACGCTGTGAACGAAGCCATGTTTCGTTGGTTTAAAGAGATGAGATCAATCAATGCAAGAATATCAGGACCTATGCTTCAGGAAGTATCAAAAAATTTTGCGAAAGAATTTCAAATCAAGGGCTTCAAAGCGTCAGCAGGTTGGCTTGAAAAATTCAAACTACGATACGAGATTTCTCAAAAAGTTTTGTGTGGGGAATCGAATGAGGTTTCAGCTGAAGTGGTGGAGAAGTTTATTGAAAAATTCCCAGAGTTTGCTAAAGGTTTTAAGGATGAGGACATTTTTAATGCTGATGAGTGCGGTCTCTTCTTTAAAGCAATGTCCGATAGAAGTTTAGTAATGAAGGGTGATACTTGTAAAAGAGGAAAACTTTCAAAACAGCGTTTTACTGTTCTTCTATGTTCTAGTATGACTGGGGAAAAGTTGAAGCCTATGGTGATCGGCAAATACGCTAAACCTCGTGCATTTAAAAAGGTAAAACCAGAAGACCTTCCTGTTTTTTGGAGAGCGAATAGATCTGCTTGAATGACCAGTGCTTTGTTCGAAGAATGGATTAGAGGAATTGATGCAGAAATGAGGAAAAAGAAGCGGTCGTAGACAACTGCCGCTGCCACCCGGAAGTGAATAATCTCAGAAATGTGAAGCTAAAATTTTTGCCCCCAAACACAACCTTTAGACCAAGGCATTATTCAGTCCTTCAAAGTGCACTACAGAGCTCAACTTCTGGAATGGGTGATTATGAAAGCTGAAACCTGTGGTCCTTCTGCATTGGCATTGTCAACAGCTGCGTCAGTAAATGCTTTGAATGCCGTTCATTGGATTAATTCTGCTTGGAATAAAGTGACGCTGTAAGGTTCCACAATTCAAACTTTGACTTTTTTTAAGACAATGGTTGACGTCGCCAAATAGGAGATAGACTCTTGCCAAGTGGCGCGCCCTCGACGAAAAAGAAAACTGCGTTCGGGCAGTCGGAGCCGTGGTGTGATTGGAGGAAGTCCAAAAAAGCTCTTCGTGTGTCGCGAAGAAGCATTGTTCTAGTGGAACAATAATAATAATACTCTTGTAAATGTATTCAACTTCTGTTTTAAGGTGTCCGTATGTTATTGTGTGATGTTAATAAATGTTGTTCGTTTCTACATTTGATACATTTGATACTACATTGAGTGTTCTACATTTGATTGTCGTCACAGTGCAAGCAACACAAAGTTTGATGTTTTCCGAATGTTTTTGGGAGATAGAACGGCGAATCCGTATTGGCGCAGCCTAGTGGATATGAACCTACAGGTAAGAAGTTCTCGTGCTAGCCCAATCGAAAAATATATATCTTTATAGGTAAAAAGTATATATATAGGTAATCCTATATAGGCATTATACAGAAAAACATAATAAAATCTCTTTTCTCTTTAGTGGATGAAAAATGAAATAAAAAGAATTGAGAATAAATAGTAGGTTCTGTGTTATTATTTCTCTGCAAATGAAAAATATCTTTCATGATCATTAAATTGAAAAAAAAATGTGTTTCGTTTAATCGATAAATTGTACTTTAGAATATTATCCATTTGACAATTACGAAATATTGTTTTCGAAAATGATTTTTTTTTTGTTTGTGTTACTTATGAAGTAATTTGGAACAAATGGCTGGAATAGGAATTTTTATTTCAGAAGTGTTAAAAGGATAAAATAAAATAATTATTGTTTGGTTTTTGCAACGGAGTACCGTTGATTAAAGGAAGTAATAGAAATTGGTTGTGTTCAATTGTTATTGATATAGATTGGATAATATATATATATATATATGTACATATTTTTATTATTTTTTTTTTTTTGCATTCATTGCCTAAGTTTGGTAAATCGAAACTAGTGTTATGAAAGAATTCTTTTATGAAATATTTTTTTTTTCTTTCTTTCTCTCTTGTAGTGCAACCGACGTTATGATTTCAATAATATAAACGTATATAGAGTGTTATAAGAAATGAATAAAGGAAAATTTATTTATGAATTTTGAATGGTTGCCAAAAATTATACTCTTGGTAGTAAAGAATTTTTTTTTAATTTGCAATTTCGTTTCTGTATACAGAGTGATTAAAAAAAAATTAAAATTATATTGATGGTATTTTAAGAAAACAAACAAAATATACATAGATATTATTTTTTTTTCGGTTGTTTTTTCTATGTTGTTGTTTTGAAATAAATGATACGAGTATAGTGTTATGACAACATTGAATGTTCTTAAGGTTTGTGATTTTTTTGGGGGGTATTGTGAACACTATTAAATGTTCATTAAGAGTAATTAATTAATAAAATTAATTGTTTTGAGAAAATATTGGTACACTTAGATATTGTAGAATTGTTTTATTATGTTGAGTGATGAAAACGAAATCGAACGATTGATTATTGAATATACTATTGTGTTGTGATATACTATTGATTAGGGTGGAGCGAAAAAAATTATTTTTTAAAAATCAAAAACGGGTAGGTGCCAAAAGTTGCCTTTATACTAGTACATCAACTGCGTGAAATTTTACCGCTGAAAAAAAAAATGGCTTGAGTCTGCGCTTTTGCTCCAAAAATCGAAATTTTGGGTAAAATTTGACATTTTTTGATATTTTTTCAAAAAAATTAAAAGATTCCTACAGAGCTGGTTATTACTTAAAAGTGTTGCTTAAACCTTTATATTTATCTGCTTAACATATTTGAACTATAAAACAATATCTTTAGTCTGTATAATTGGAGCAAATTTGACAACTTTTGGTAAAAAAAATCAGCATTATTTCTCTGTTGGAGCATACAACGAATTGTTGTTTTGAATGCATTTCTTAACTAGCTGCTTTCAAAACTACCCTGGATATAACTCGTGGAGGTGGATGCATTTCAGATTCCACCCGTCTGAACCACCCGACAATCTAGGTTCAGTGTTTTATTTATGTATTGAATTGTTATTTTTTTCCCGAAGACGGGCAAAAGTTTTCTATGTATCAAAGTAGTTTACCTCTTTATATTAACTGACTTTGGAAGCTGCTGATGTGATTTGCTCCACGTATATTTTTATACCTTGTATAACAGAAGAGAAGCTGAGTAATGGGACATACAACGAATTGTTGTTTTTAATAAAGCTCTTCTTTTCATAACTACCTTGGTCATACGTCATGGAGGTGGCTATATTTCATAACCCACCCGTCCCAACTACTCAATCATCTTAATGCAGTGTTTTATTTATACATTGATTTGTGATAATTTTTCATGTTTTCGATGCAACCTCTTAGTTTATCTGCTTTTGTATCCACATGCTGCTGTAACTATCTTCATGTATATATTTTAAATTTATACAAGAAAAAATGACAAACAGAGCAATGCACGGGAATATTATTATTCGGCCATCTATTATCGTTATCAAACTTACATCCAGTTGATGAATAGTGATTGGAAGTTCTGTCACCACAACATTTTTTCAGTTAATTATATTTTTTTACGTAATGGTCTGCTTCAAAGATGATTTCAGGTATTTCAACTATAAGTATGCCATCATTTATTCTACTTTTGCATTTTTTATATGTTGAGAAGCGAGCTGTTTAATGTGATGGTGATAGTCAGCGAGAATTGCAATGAGAATTTGTTCTGCATGTGCAGAGCAACCGTTGTTGTAAAAAAAACCTTTATTATTTATTTATTTATTGCATTAGTTTTATGCCGTTTTCTTAGTCTTTTCGTAGCCAGGTAATTTCTCATTAACTTTTAGATCCTCTTTTTATAAGTGGACAACATTTGAAGGTGAACTGTCCTAGGCGTAAACTTATAATGCATAGTACTTTTTGAGGGAATGTACAAAATCTAATCGACAATAAGTACTCATTTAAAATTAGGAGTGAACCATTTTGCAGTAGGCTTAGAATTGTGTATAATAATGTATCATATGCTACTTCAATTCCAGTTAATTTCCTCTGCGTCAATTATTATAGAAGTCGACATAAAACGTTCTAATCCACATGGATTCACTGGATCAATTGAAAAATCTTTGTCTACGTACTATTCACTTCCTATTGCAACATTTTATGGCAGAGAATAATTTTGAAAAATTATACCAATACATTTCTGAGCTTCTCTTCTGTTATACAAGGTATAAAAATATACGTAGAGCAAATCACATCAGCAGCTTCCAAAGTCAGTTATTATAAAGAGGTAAACTACTTTGATACATAGAAAACTTTTGCCCGTCTTCGGGAAAAAAATAACAATTCAATATATAAATAAAGTACTGAACCTAGATTGTCGGGTGGTTGAGACGGGTGGGATATGAAATGCATCCACCTCCACGAGTTATATCCAGGGTAGTTTTGAAAGCAGCTAGTTAAGAAATGCATTCAAAACAACAATTCGTTGTATGCTCCAACAAAGAAATAATGCTGATTTTTTTACCAAAAGTTGTCAAATTTGCTCCAATTATACAGACTAAAGATATTGTTTTATAGTTCAAATATGTAAAGCAGATAAATATAAAGGTTTAAGCAACACTTTTAAATAATAACCAGCTCTGTAGGAATTTTTAAATTTTTTTGAAAAAATATCAAAAAATGTCAAATTTTACCCCAAATTTCGATTTTTGGAGCAAAAGCGCAGACTCAAGCCATTTTTTTTCAGCGGTAAAATTTCACGCAGTTGATATACTAGTATAAAGGCAACTTTTGGCACCTACCCGTTTTTGATTTTTAAAAAATAATTTTTTTCGCTCCACCCTACTATTGATGTATATGGTTTCTAGAACTATTTTATTTAATTTTTTTTTTTTTTTTTGATAAAGTATTAAGTTTTGGTTACTTATGCTGCGTTTTTTTTTTTTTTGAGTAGAAGTAAATAAATGAAATAAATTATTATTTGAGCGATAGGTTATATTGTCATGGTTGTAAATATGTTTCCTGAAGGGAATGAATAACTCTTGGGGGTTATTACACTGTTACTGATTGTTAGAATTACTGGGATTTCGTTTCTTTTTCCGGGTTACCATGGCATCATCTTTCTTGGGTAAGGGTCGCAAGGAGGATCTGGTCGAACTGGCCACCGAACTGGGGTTAAAAGTTAACTCAGATCTAACGAGGGCTGAAATTAGAAAGCTAATCGTTGACAGTGGGAATTTCATTGAAGATGAAGCCAAAGTTTCTTTGAGCAGAATAATAGAAGACAGACTTCGGCGTGAGAAAAAAGAAGATGAAGAACGAATTCGGGAAAAAGAAAGAGAAGATCGAATCCGAACAGAGGAGCGAGCCCATGAAATTGAGTTAAAACGCTTGGAATTATTGGGGAATAACGTACATTTGGGTGAAGTAGTGGAAAATTCGAATGAAACAAGGTCTAAAGTACAGCTGATGCAGATAACCCCAAAGTACGATGAAAAGGTAGACGAAATGCAATTGTATTTGGTAAACTTTGAACGTCGGGCGGCAATGGCGTGTGTACCAAAAACCGAATGGGTGGCATATTTATTAGGACTTTTACCAACCGAGATAGCTAACAATATAGCCCGGGAGCCTCCTGAGAGAGCCAATGATTATGATTTCATAAAAGAAATGTTGCTTAAACGCTACAAACTGAATCCTGAAAAATTGAGACAGCTATTTTTCCGACATCAAAAGGGGCCAGAAGAATCTTGGAGGAGTTACTGTCATGCATTGAATAGTTATTTTAACGAATGGATAAATGAATTAAAAGTCGAGGATTTCGACCAATTAAAGAAGCTACTGGTTGCGGACCAACTTAAACGCAGAGTACCAAACGACATAAAAGAACATTTCTTGGACCAATGGAATAAAATGATTGATCCTTTGGAGGTCGCAGAAAAGGTTGATGAATACGAAAGTTTGAAGGACGGTTTGAAGAACAATCCAGTGCACAAAAAGCCAAGGGATGTTCCCCGATGGCAATCAGAAGAGAAAAATAAGTGTAAATTCAAGGAAAGGTTCGAAGGCAATAAAAATAATCATTTAGCAGGTGTAACCAAATATGGCGGAAATGACAAGCAAGTTGACAGAACAAAATACCAAGGAGGGTATCAAAGGGACAGGGGTCCTAGAATATCTAAAGTCACATGCTTCGTATGTGGTGATCCAACGCATTTTGCACGAGCTTGTCCTAAGAATAATAGCCAAGGAAATCGGGGCAGAATCGAAAATGTTCGTAGCAATTCGGTCACTACAGAAAAAGTCATAGAGAATAAAGAGGTATTGACTGCTCGAATTACCGTGCCTATGTCATTCCCTCTCAAGGCAAATTCTGTGAAGTGTGATGAACTGAAGGAAATAGAATTGAAATGTGGTTCTACGATTCTTAACGGCATTTTAGACACAGGGGCTCAAATTTCAGTCATAAGACATGACCTGGTTCCTATTAAAGAAGGCGACGGTGAAGGAACTGTAAAACTAGTATGTGCATTTGGATCAACTGAAACAGCCCCGTTAGTAGTTTTTAAAATGAAAATAAATGACTCGCGACATTGTGAAGTCCCTGTCGTATGTGCGGTATCCAAAAAATTGGTAAGCGATATGCTGATATGTTCTACAGCGTTTGACTCACTAAATGATGGAATTCAAGAATGTCAACCCGTGACTTTCCCTCCTGTGCAAGAGGATGAACAGAAACAAAGCTACAGCCTGAATGAAATTGTAAAGAGTGATGAAGAAGAAGAAGCACTTGAGATAGAAAGTCCTGCTATCTCCAGTGAAGAAGAGGGTTGTAAAGAAAGTAGATCAGAGTTTATAAAGCTACAGCGGGAAGATGAGTCCTTAACAAATATTTGGAAGCTTGCAGAAGAACGGGGAAATGGATTTGAGCTAGAGGACGGACTGTTGTTACACTCTGAATGGGTGTGTGGCGAAAAAATAAAGCAAGTGGTGTTGCCTTACAGCAAGCGAGATTTCGTATTGAAAGTTGCCCATGAAATCCCCCTGGCTGGACACCTGGGTGAAAAGAAAACGAAAGAGCGAATAAAGTACTCATTCTTTTGGCCGACTATCAAAAATGATGTCAGGAAATTTTGTGAAAGTTGCAAACCTTGTCAAGTTAGAAGAACTGAAACTTACCGAGATAGAATTCCGATCCAACCAATTACCAGGCCAGAATACCCCTTTGAAGTTTGGAGCGTAGATTGCATTGGCCCCTTAGAACCTCCTTCCAGAAGAGGACACAAGTATATCATTTGCGCGATTGATTTATGTACCAGATGGGCAGAAGCAATACCGACTAGAAATATAAACGCTAAAACTACGTGCAATGTATTGATGCAAATTTTCAGCCGCACTGGTTTCCCTAGAATGATATGTACAGATCAAGGTCCAAATTTTACCGCAGAACTGACCGAGGCTTTTATAAATTTAATAGGAGTATCACCAAGATTTTCAACGCCGGGTCATCCCGAGAGCATGGGTGCTGTGGAGAGATGGAACAGAACTTTAAAGAATATGCTGAACAAAAATGTTCAGGAATATGGAAATCAATGGGATATCCACATCCCGCATCTCTTATTTGCGTATAGAGAAGTTCCTCACTGCACGACTGGTGTGTCTCCATACCAATTAGTGTATGGACGAATTCCTAAGGGACCGACCGCATTACTTAAAGAAATTTGGACAGGTGAGAAAGTGATACCTACAACGGCTTCTAGGTCTGTCGAAAAATATTTAGAAGAGTTAAGAGAGAATATAGAAAACGCTCATAGAATTGCAAATGAGAATGCTGAACTAAATCAACAAAGTTATGCCCAAAGGTATAACTTGAGAGCTCGAGAAAAAACCTTTCAAGTAGGTGACAGGGTTTTGATCCTGCTGCCAACATCATCTCATAAGCTATTGAAAACTTGGTCAGGACCGGCGACTGTGGTTCAATTGAGCAGGCCACATTCAGCCATTGTTGAATTTGATGATGGTACAAGAAAAGAACTACATTTCAATAAAATTCGACCATATGTGGCTCGTGTCCAACACATAGGTCTTGTTTTTGAACAGGATAAAGATTTTGGACAATTACATTCTGCTCCAACCGAGAAAATGACTCTCAATAAACGTGAAGTAGAGCAACATGTCCGGGATATGACCAGCCCATTAGATGCTAAGCAACGGCATGATCTAAGCGACTTACTTTGTAAATACCATGACATATTCAATACTAAACCTGGAATGGCGAAAGTCGAAGGGCATGTGATTAAGGTTACACCTGATTGTTCACCGAAAAGACTTCGACCGTATCGAATTCCTATAGCCCTCCAAAATGAAGTAGATCGTCAAATTCGAGAGCTACTAGAAACTGGACTCATTGAACAAAGCGATAGTGAATGGGCCCATCCGTTAGTGTGCGTTGCTAAAAAGGATGGCAGCGTGCGGTTGTGTGTTGACTTCAGATTACTAAACAGTTTTACTATTCCAAATGCTTACCCCATGAAACATGCTAATGAACTACTGTATGAAATAGGGAAAGCACAAATAATCACCGTTCTTGACCTTACTAAGGGATATTGGCAGATTCCCATGAAAGAAGAGTGCAAACATTATACCGCCTTCGTAACTCACTCTGGCCATTACCAATGGAGAGTCATGCCATTTGGCCTGAAGAATGCTGGTAGCACCTTTCAGAAGTCAATGGATAAAGTTCTGATTCCGCATAAAGATTACTGTCGATCCTACATTGATGATGTTGCAATTTTCTCAAAAACATGGGCAGACCATTTGAAACATATTAGTGCAGTTTTACAAACTCTTCGTGAAGTAGGTCTTACTGTTAATTTAGAAAAATGCGATTTTGGAAAGAAAGAAGTAAAATTTTTAGGGCATATAGTTGGGTCAGGAAGACATGCCCCGGACCCTGAAAAAGTGGAAGCTATGAAGAAATTAGCGTCACCTACTAACAAGAAAGAATTGCGAACGGTTTTGGGGATAGCAAGTTATTATAGAGACTACATTCCGAATTTTGCAAGTATTGTATTACCTTTGACTAATCTGACGAAAAAGAGAGTTCCCAAAGATATCCCCTGGGGAAAGTTGGAAGAAGGAGCTTTCCAAAAACTAAAGGAACAGTTAGTTAAAATGCCATCTTTATATGCTCCACAATTTGAAAAACCCTTTCAGCTTTATACCGATGCTTCCGCTACGGCCGTTGGAGCGTGTTTATCACAGTTAGATGAGAATGGGAAGGAGCATCCTATAGCTTTTTACAGCAAAAAGCTTACCCCATGCCAGACCAGGTGGTCTACTATAGAAAGAGAGGCTTACAGCGTTTTAGCTGCGCTTCAAAAATTTGATACTTGGATCTTCGGATCGCAAGTTGAAGTGATTTCAGATCATAATCCTCTTTCTTACCTTACCCAGGGCTTGCCACATGGTGCCAAACTAGCACGGTGGGCTTTAGCACTCCAAAGATACAACCTGAAAATTACTTATAGGAAAGGAAGCAAACATGGTAATGCTGATGCACTTTCCAGGTTCCCCTAGGGAAACATATAAAGTAATTGTGTAAATAATGCATTATTATTCATTCTGATATTTCATGTCGATTATTTCATATTGTATCTAGTTATTAGTATTAATATTATTGTATATACATATATTTATATTGGTTCATTTAAGTATTAAATGTTGGGCTAGCGAACGAGTTCTTCTTTTACGTTTGTGAAATATGCTAAAAAAAATTACTCTATGGTTTTTGAAAATTAACTAAAAATAAACTTACTTACAGTTGTGTGAAATATGCAAAAAACATTCCTTAGCAGCATAGTCTCTAAGGAGAACTATGTGCTCTTTACGGAGGGACATGTAAGGTTCCACAATTCAAACTTTGACTTTTTTTAAGACAATGGTTGACGTCGCCAAATAGGAGATAGACTCTTGCCAAGTGGCGCGCCCTCGACGAAAAAGAAAACTGCGTTCGGGCAGTCGGGGCCGTGGTGTGATTGGAGGAAGTCCAAAAAAGCTCTTCGTGTGTCGCGAAGAAGCATTGTTCTAGTGGAACAATAATAATAATACTCTTGTAAATGTATTCAACTTCTGTTTTAAGGTGTCCGTATGTTATTGTGTGATGTTAATAAATGTTGTTCGTTTCTACATTTGATACATTTGATACTACATTGAGTGTTCTACATTTGATTGTCGTCACAGTGCAAGCAACACAAAGTTTGATGTTTTCCGAATGTTTTTGGGAGATAGAACGGCGAATCCGTATTGACGCAAACTACGATTAGGAACTGTTTTAAGAAAGCTGGATTTGTTACAGCTACAACATCCGTGCAAGAGGATGAGCTTCCTCTATCTCCCTTGCCAGTTTTTGATGGAGTTGATTTTGAAGATTATGTTACTATGGATGATGAGTTAGCAACATCTGCTGAACCAGACCCAGAGACAATCTTTAATGAGATACTCTCTGAAACTAAGCACAGCGATGACTCTAAGATACAAGAAATGGATGGGGAAGAAGATGATGATCCAAGTGACGACGAAACTGAAAAGTATCCAACTCTGAAGGAAGAGGATGTAAAGCGCATGATGGAGCAACTTAAAGATTTCGCTGCAGAAAAATGTCCAAGCATGCTTAATGGACTTGTAAACTGTGAAAGTGCTTTTTGTAGTTACTTAATGAACAAAAAGAGGACTCGAACAAAAATTGAATTATTCTTTCAAAAACTGTAAAAATGTGTTAAATCTTCAGTCAAAATAAAAAAGAGTAAGTGCTAATTTTATTTCTAAATTTTTCCTTAAAGATATTAAAAAAGTTTACTAAATTTTTGCTAATATTGTACTAAATATTTTCTAAAAATTCCATAAGTTGACCACCTCCGTACATTGACCACTTAGTTATAGTCCCTTGGGTGGTCAACTTATGGAGGTTCTACTGTATATTGTTAATGTATTGTTTATATTATTATTTGGTCATTTTAAATATGATGCAAATTCTTCTAATTACGGATGTCAACGCATATTAATAAATTTATTAATTATGAATTGGACAATTGCACCATAAATTATACAAAAAATATATACTAAAATAAATACAATTAGGGGGAACTGGGGTACATTGATACAGTTTTTTTCTAAGATTTTTTTTGGTGTGAAGAAAGTAGAAAATTCAAGTTTTTTTTCCATGAGGTGACAGCAAAACTTGTGTAGCATGTTATAAAAATGTACAATCATTATTTTATATAGTATTTTTGCATGTAATTTTTAAAAAATCAAAAAAAGTCATTTGTATCAATGTGCCCCATCCCCGGGGCAGATTGATACGTTTGAGAAAAATGACGACAAAATAATATCAATGCATATTTTTCATAGAAAATGAGTTAGAAAACCATTTTATATTTATTTACAGAAATTCAAATCACCCACAATTTATTTTTAAGCAATATTAAAGCGATCAAAATTAAATATATTATGACCTAATGTTCTGGCTGTTTCTTGTCTGATTGTTGGCTGTGGTAACTTTGTCACATCTATCACTTCAACCCCAGCATTATCTTCTTTCTTATGAAAGATGAACAAATTACCAGTTTTTCTGTTTTAAATAGGTTTATAAACAGAAAATAAAGGATAATTATATTAAAAATTCTGTTTATAATATAATTATCATTTTCTGTTCTGCAATTTGTTTCTCTTACTTAACATTTCTTATGTCAAAAATATTTTTTTCTCTGGAGAATCGAAATAAATTTGAGATTTTCCAGGCTGCTGTCCTTTTTTTTTTGTTAGTTCTACTAGCACTAGATGCTGGGTAAGTTCCTACGTCTTCTGTTTTCAAAAATACTATAAAATGTCCTAATATAAAGAAATTAGAGCTATTTCACTTCAATAAAAACTAATATTAGAAATTTTTCGCTAAAAAATATTGGATTAAGGAGTGTATGGTAAAAAAAATAATAAAAGGTAATGAAAAAATGAACTATTAAAGGATTTAGGTTGTATCAATGTGCCCCGTCATAGACTGTATCAATGTGCCCCATACAGCCATTTTGAATAAAATGAGTCTCAAATCCAACACTTCACAATATATCTAACAATAAAGAATGAGGAACTGATAAAGAGTAGCTGTACTTGCCAGGGAGAGTATTCATTTTGGTTGAAAATACTGGAACAGTTGTATAATAGCATTTCAATCGTACAACTCAAATTTACTTTTGAACAACAAAAACAATAAATCATCCGTCCTATTTCATCAAACTACTGAATCATTCCAAGATTTTCTGTATGTAGTTGAATACACTAGCATCACCTTTTGGAGCTGTTGTGAAACTTCCTGTAATGACGCTGTGAGCGGTAGAGGGGGTGTATCAATGTGCCCCATGTATCAATGTACCCCAGTTCCCTCTACTAAATGGTACACTTATAAAAAGAATATATTTAAAACACACTTAAAACCCATCAACGTTTCATTTGTTTCTACGAACGTCGTCAGGATACAATAGAAAGATGTTAAATGTATTTCAAAGTTTCAAAATGTAAACACATACGTCCACGAGCATAGTTGAGTTGAGATGAGAGTGCGTAAACTGCTTAAGGGGTCTTGTACCTTTTAAACGGGATGAAAATCAACAAAAACATCCAAAGTTCGATTCAGTGTATCTCTAAACTTTTATACATATTAACATGAAAATTTCACCGTTCAATAGAAAAGATTATGCTTTTTAATAAACTGTCATTAAACATTTAATAGTCTTTCATATAAAATATGCATTACTGAAATTTAAAAACCTCTATTTTTTACTCCGTCGTGCCTTGCGCGCATCCTAACGACCCTATAAATCAATATTGTTGCATATATATTTTTTTTCTGTAAAGAAGAATAATGTATTTTTAAAATGAACTACTCTTAAATAAAAATTATTTCATTAACCTTGTAAAAAAAATTTCTAAATAAAAAAAAAAATCAAAATTTTGCATTTTTTAATAAATAAAATTATTCATAACTAAAAATTTTATCGCTATAAATACATAAAAGTAGTTCATTTTAAGCATACGTATGTGCTTATTAACTAAAAAAAATTTCATAACAATTCATACATATGTTCTCAAGATATCATGCGCGCAATGTCTAAAAACGCAGTTTTTCAAAAACCTGTTTCAAAGTTGTAACTTTAGTTAATTACCAAACAAAATCAGCATCTTATTTTTGCTCTAACTTCAGTTCTAATGGGAATTTTTGCACGCGGTTTCTTTTAAAATACTTCTAACGAATTATTTTATAATAATTAATGAAAATTGAAAAATCGTATTTTTGAAGCCTTAAAAGGTACTAGACCCCTTAAATAATTATAGCATATTGTGCCATTTTGCATTGTTTTATTGTGCCATTTGCATTGTTTTATTGTGCCATTTGCATTGTTTTATGAATGGAGTATGATAAATGATTATTACAAGCTTGCGGCCCGAGCTTATAATGATTTTAATGGATTCTAAAATTTTATTGAAGTGATATCTCACCTGTATCTGGTTTATTTACGGAATTTGTACTTACAAAGGGACCACCAGACATGGTGTTCACAGATTTTGATGATTTCAAAGTATGTTGTAGGGGTTATACCACTAATTATTCTGATGAAAGGGTTCCTTCAAATGGACCTTGGTTTTTGAGAAATTGGGGGTCAAAGTTCAGCGTATATTTCAAATACTTATTAGTACCAACGCTGTATGTCAATTCGCGGCGTCCGTGCCAAAGCACGTGTCTGTGAATCGAAGGGTTGTGAGTTCGAATCCATCCTCAGCTTCTATTTTCTTTTTTACTTATATTTATATTTTTTATATGCTACAAATTTTAAGCAGAATTGGAAACTCTACAGCTTTGAACCTTTTAGGTAGATTTCGTATGAAATACTACCTATTCCAATCGCACCAGTTTATATATCTATCTATCTATCTATCTATATATATATATATATCTCACTTTTTTATGGACACGATAACTTCTATAATTCTTCACCAATCTCCACCAAACTGGTACATAAAATCAAAGGGGATAAAATCTCGGCTAAGTTCGTTAATGGGCAAAATCGGACCAAGGGGGTCGGAATAGGGGGCGTTTTTGTGAAAACCGAAAAAACGCCATAACTTCTTTATTAAAGTAGATATCGAATCGGTTTAAAGTTTATATTACTTCTTAAAAATGGGCCAAAGGTTTATGCATGACAGATTTTTGATAAATTTAGAAGTGGGCTCAAGGGGCGAAAAAAACAGGGGTTTTGAGAGAAAAAAATTCATAACTTCGTCAATTTTCAAGATATCAAGTCCAACTAAATTTTTTGTAAATGGTGTTAAAATTATCTAAAACTTTTGTATTTACAAGTTTTTGATAGGATCAACTTTTACCAATGAAAAAAATTTAAAACGAAAAGAAAAAGGACGGTGAAAAAAGAGAAAACTCCATACCTCCGTCAATTTTTAAGATATCAAATCTGATTAAATTTATTTCACATCTTCTCAAAAATATCTACAACTTTTATATTGACAAGTTTTTCATAGGACCAATTCGTATAGCAAAAAGAAATTAAACAAAAATAGGAGTTGGAGAAAAAAACCTCAAATCCAAACTGCTTATATTCTGACTCATTTTTAAATTCATTTTTGATTTTAAACGCATCCAAATGGTAGATCCTCTTATTTAGAAACTGTATAAAGTGACGCATTGGTCAATTTTCTGATAAAGACAGAATATATTTCAAAAAAGGCTACCAAAAAGGGTATTTTGAACAGAATTTCCCAAAGTCATCGGGACTCAAAATTTAAGGAAGTATTCAAATAAGAAATTGCGTTTTTTTTTCTGACTCGTTTTTAAATCCATTTTTGTTCTCAAACGCATCCAATTTACAGATCCTTTTATTTAGAAACTATATAACGTGATGCGTTGATCGGTTTTTTGATAAAGACAGAATGTATTTCGAAAAAGGCTACCACAAAGGGTATTTTGAACAGAATTTCCCGAAGTCTTCGTGATTTGAAAATTTAAGGAAGTTTTCACATAGCAAATTGCGCTTTTTATGACTCGTTTTAAAATCTATTTTCGCTCTCAAACGCATCCAATTTACAGATCCTCTTATTTAGGAACTATATACTGTGACGCATTGGCCAGTTTTTTGATAAAGATAGAATATATTTTTAAAAATTCTGTCAAAGTGAGTATTTCCCACAAAATTTTTAGAAGCAATCATGATTAAAGAATTGAGGATGTGTTCAAACAACAAATCGGTTATTTTATGACTCATTTTTAAATTCAATTTTTTTTCTCAAATGCATTCAACTGACAGTTTTTTGTTATTTAGGAACTGTATAATGTGCTGTTTTGGTCGATTTTTTAATAAATTCAGAATTTATTTCAAAATATGTTGTCAAAATGGGCATTTGAGCTGAATTTTTCTTAAGATGATTCTGATAAAACCAGTTTTTGCAGAAAAATGAAATTAAAAATTTTTCATAAACGGCCAAATGACGTTATTAAACTGGGTTTATCTCTCTCTATATATATTTTTTGTTGTTGTTGAAATGAGCACTCTTCGAAATCTACCTCCGCCTATAGGCCCAGCCGACAGGGATTTTTGATATTTTCTGAAGAGGATAGTTTACTTTTTCAGTTTTTTAATATTACTATTATTTCAAAAAATAAGGCTCAATTGGTGAACTGACTGCAGTTCAGGGTTCAACTAAAAGTACATTAATCAACAAATAATTAAATAAAAATGCGTAATTAAAATATCCGATTTTTTTGTTTCAAAATAGTTCAAGTTTTATAAAAAGCTCCAGACTCCTTTTTTTGTCAAATGTAAAACTAATTATACTGATATAGATGATAAACAAATTAAGAAAGGTTTAAATTTTTAAAGTAGTTAATTTTTTAAAACGCTATTTTAAAACAGAAAGCAACCCAACAGCTTTAAAATTCTCGTAAATTCTCGCTGATTTATCTATACGTATTATTGAGCATTTCAATATATTATTGCTGTCAAACTTATATAAAAATCTCTGCAAATAAATGCGAACACAAGAAAAATGTTACAATATCTAGAATTCCAGTTAATGAATCGATTCCAGAAATCAAAGCGATAATTTCTCGCAGTTCAAACGATTCGTAGTAGTTATAATTCTTAAAATTTAGTTTCGTCATCTATAAAACTACAGATTAGAAATTCTCACTTTTGTGAATTACTTGTGGTATCAATTTTTGGATTATGCACCACTTCGCTTCCGGCAGACATGGATGATTAGATTCCCCTATTACTACTCTTTCGTAAAATAAAGAATTTTTGTTGTGCTCGATGACTTTTGTGCGGTCGCTAGTTGGACTAGAAATGAATATATATTGAACAGTAATAGCTTCATGCGGGAAAATGCGTGCTTTTTAAACGTATTCCCATTATTTATCATTTTCTATGTAAAAACCAGTTGCCACTATTGTGAAAAAAACTTAAAAAGATTTTTAAATTAAAATTAAAAAAAAAATTGTATATTTAATAAAATAGTTCGTGTGGGTACATCTACAAATAAACAGCTTTCATTTAAACAAATAATCTTTAAATATATTCAGTAGGAAACTTAGGGCAGATGTCTATAGAAACAGCCTTGACTTTTAAATATATGGATAGAATTTTAGCCATTTTTCATTGTAATTTCTAAAAGCACGTATCTCAAAGGAACTTTTTTTTTTCACCTGCTTCTCCCACAAAAGACGAACGCAGAAGAATTAAGAAAATGCATTGTGTACAACACTTAGAAAAAAATCGGCGTTGTTTGATGATTTCATTGTAAAAGTCAAGAATTCGGCTTAATGGCCAGTAATGGAGAAGTTTTGGTTGATGACGTGTGTATTTTAATAACATCTTATAGTAATTTTCCATGCACGTATCTCACCCACTCGTTGAAAAGATTGATGTTCTCTTTTCTACTTATTAAGGGTGTTACATACCAGAAAAATTATATACTGCTTTCCAGAATGCCATCTATTCAGAAATTATTAATGAATACTCTTAAGTTATTTTCCGAATTTGGATGTTTTTCTTTCAGAAACATTATGTAGACTGCTAGTCTTAGTCGGAAGAAAGGGCCGATAAATGGAAAATTTCTCCTAGAAGATTTTATGTTTTTTTTAAATGTTTATTACCTGCTAATGCAATTTAGAAACATTTCATATTTAATTTTTTTTTCTCAGTACCCAGAAAATATAAAGGCAAAATAGTTTTAATATTGAGAATTTAATATATTTTCTATTTAAAATATTTATTTAATATTGTACATTGAAATTTTATTTTATTTTTTTAATGTTTAATTTTGAAGAAAAAATTATTATTTTTTGTTGTTGTTTGCATTTACTGCGTGCAAAACTGTAGCAAAACTATTGGTTCAACAGCCTCCAAAATTATTGATATTGATATAAAACTAATGTATGAATTTATAATTCATTTGAAAAAAAAATCTATTTATTTATTTAAAATTTTAAAAAAGATACCTTTTTTTTTATTAAAAATCGCTCATTTTAAATAATTAATGCAATTATAATATTGAATTTGAAGTATAAGTTATTCTTTAACTTAAAATTAAGATATTTACCAAGTTTTATGCAACTCTTTATTTATTTATTTGAGAAATGTTGCGCTCAGTCAAAGAACAATTTAAATTTTTTTATGAAAATTAAACATAAAAAAATTCTATATGGAATATAAGAAAAATATTTTTTAAATAGAAGAGATATTAAGTTGTCCATATTAAAAATGTTATGCATTTATATTTCATAGGGAGTGAGAAAAAAAATTAAATGTGACATATTGCTAAATTGCACCGCCAGGTAAAAAGTGAGTCTCCTAAAACCCCTTAAGTATTTTCCAACAAAACATCTCGAGTCTAAACTTTGTAAATCTCTATTAATACTTTTACAAATCATGTTGTCTGCCCTACATATCTTGAAAAGAATTAAGTCTAGTTCCGGACCGGCTCGACTATATGTTGAAAAACATTGCAAGTCTGATCTCGGCCCAGCATGAGTCTGCTAAAAATATTAAGCCCGAGTTAGCCCCAAAGTAACTGTCCGATGCCGATTTCTACACTGAACAAGTTACATTTCTGTATTGATGTTGTCAAATTAGTATCGTCTCGTGACGCATATTTATACTTATTCTCGTTAAAGCCATTGTCCTCTATAGAACCGTCCTCTAAAAGATCGTACTATTACGTCTCAAATGCCGCAATTAGTTAAAAAATATATCGGAATTAACTCAAAAAAAAGTTGTTTTTTGGAAAATATGCTTTTAAAGTTCAAATCTTCTTCTAATCAACAGATTAGTCGGTTTAAATTTTTTTTAACCCTTTCAAATATACTGGTGAATGCAGGACACTTAATGCTTTATGGAGACGATATTTTATCTACGCTAAGAATAACTAAACGTCGATATTTTAACACAATCTTTTTAGAGTATCTCGATAGACCAGATTTACATAATAAAGAACGATGGAATAGTTAAATTAGAAATCGTTATTTTCATCATTATTTTCATCGTCAAAAGCATCAGGACCGTGCAAGGCCGTTGCCAGAAACAATATTTCGGAGGGGGATTTAGGACCGTGAAATTTTATAAAGTATGTCCAAATAAAAAGGATACTTTAGCTGTAGATCTTTGTATGAGTATCAGATTACACTCTGAACCTATCCTCTCCGTTTCTACTCTCTAGAATCAATGTTACAATGTCCATGATAATTATGTATAGTTCAACTGTTCAAACAGGTATTGTACTTGTTATTAAAATTTATTCACATATAGTTGTACTCTTCTTTTCATGTGGGCAACTCTTATAATATTGACTTATTTTACATTTATTATTTGATAACTGAATAGAGGCAAATGTTAAGACTATATTTAAGTTTTACTCTGAATTCTAATAATTCAACTTCATATAACTACAAAAGAAAATTTAAACATTTTTTCATTGTAAATAAAATTATAATCTCGTTTATATACTTTTTCGGTGGCGTATTGATTTTTGTATTAAGCAAATTAATGTTAGACTTTTTTTTCATATGTTTTTAAATATTTTATTGCCAAAAATGTCTTTCCATTAGCATATATCAGAGCAGCAAAGTGGCTATTTAAATAAATGCATAACATTTTTCAAGAATTTGAGTTGAAGAAATCTGACTGTTGTGAGCATGATTTTTAACAGCGTTAACATCTGTTTTTCATAGATTTTCATTCTAAAGAAAAAAAAAAAAATCGCGTAAACTTTGCTATTTTTTTTTTTTTTTAATTACATTTATATTTTCAACCTATTGTCAGAATCAAACGATAAAGATATGCTAGCGTCGAATTTTGATATTTGAATGTTGACTATAATTGATTTTTAAATTTTGTTCATCTTGAACCGGTAAATGACATACATACTATATATGTAATCCTTCACAAACATTTCGGAGGGGGGATCAAACATAAAACCCTGGTCATTGCCCCATTGACTACAGCCTTGGGATCGTGACAACCTCAGTAAGATTCAGAGGAAAATGTCAGTTTGTAGGTTTCTTGCTTCCCAAAATGTTCCGCACTCGACTGCGAAAACAGTTTTACAGACGGGAGGAAATTGTCGATTCATTCATTCAGTCAAAAATAACTGCATGAGCTTTTCTTTTAGCAAGATCCACTATTTAGACAGTAGTGATACAAAAGCTCCTACGCTATTTTCAACTCCTTTTATTTTTTATTTAGTAAATTCAAAATTCAAAAATTGATAATATTAATGATGATACTATAACAATAACTCTGTATTTACTTAATTCTTGAAAATTTACAATATTACTGATTTTTAACATAAACATAAAATAAAACCAAAAAATAAAGTAAAACTAAGTTGGCTTTTGACGTATAAGTGGAAAATTTGAAAGTCCCCCCCCCCCCAATAAAAAAGGTTTTATTGATGTTTATATTGCAATTTTTAAACACCGAATTACTCCCGAGAAATGTTAAATCTGAATTTTTGATCCGTGAATTTCAATTCAGATTGATAACAACACGTAGAAACAAATTATCCAGTATTCTAAAAACAACACCTTCAAAACCGAGCAAAAAATGCTCATTCGAAAGTATTCGTTTATTCGTCTTTTCATTAGAACGAATACTTCAAATGTAATAAAAAAAATCCGTACAATTGAGGTTATTGATATTTAATAGACTTCTTTCAATTATTACATTATAAGTGCACACGAAATTTCAACTCTCTATCTCAATTTGTTTGGGAGATTGAGCATTTACAGACACACAGACGGACAAACAAACACAATAACAGACGGACGGCAATTTTTTTTTTCTAAAACTATATTTTTCGGAATCTCCAATGCCTAAAACGTGTAAATCCGTCAAAAAATTTTTTTTTCGATTTTCAAATCGATTGCAAGATTTACTCTATGCTACATATGATGGGTAAGTAATAACTATTAGAAATTAATTATGCATATAAGAAAAATACGAATAAATATTTCGAAACAACAAAATTAATGCGATTGCCTTCAAAATTTTCAATGAAATCTTGAAAATTCTATTTGCGAAATCTTTCTTTTAGAAATTCATCCATTCTTAAATTTCGAAAGTGAAAAACAAACTGTATGTTTCTGAGATCACATTACGAAGGCTTTTATGTTATGGGTGCTATAATCTAGGTGCCAGCAAGCAGTCTCTCACCACTAAATTTCTTTCTTTCTTTTCTTTCCCCCTTTTTTTAGTCTAATATTTCGTGAAAAAATTCTTGTTAGAGTGCTACTAAAGTGCGTTTTCAGATGTGATACAAGTTTTCAAATTTAATTAACTTTTTGCATGTTATTTGGTGTACATAGATTCCACAGATAATGTATAAAGTTTCTCAAAATATCTCAAGTGCATTTCTGAATATTAACGGAAACTGCTGAAGGGTAATTTAAAATTTTGATATGCGTTTTTTAACTAATTCAAAATTCACCATACTAAGTAAGTACAGTAAAACCCCGATAATTCGGATTAATTGGGACCGGACCCAATCCGGATTATCAAAAATCCGGATTATCCGGAGAATTAAAAAAAAATGAAATAAAATATAACATACTAACAGAAAATCACCTTTATGTTAAACTTATTGAATATTTGCAGACAGTAATAATGTTTACTTTGCTTAATTATTCCGAAAACATGTCAGAAAAAGTTTTTTTTATTTAGAATACGACGATGAAACAAGTTAATGTTATGGAAAATAGCCAATCGCTTCTCAAACTTGAAAAAAAAATGACCAAACCTATCCGAATTATCCGGATTATCGGGGTCCGAATTAGCGGGGTTCTACTGTATATATATAAAATTATCGATCATATGCAGGGCTTCACAAAATAATTCAGTTAGTGTTTTCAACTAATGGTAGCAATTGTTGAATTGTGATTTTTAATTGTGTAATGCTTTTTTCAAATTGTTTACTGAGTAAAGTGTAAATTTCTATAATCCTTTCGAGAACGATTTTTTGTTTTTTGTTTTTAGAAAAAAAATTACTTTTACGTTAATAACATTGTAACATTAGCTATCCAAATAGATTAATTAGTGTTTAACGAATATTTTACAGTCTGTAAAAAACAACAAATGTTCTTTTCTTTTTCTTTTTTTTTTTTTTTTTTGCGTATTATTCAATTAATATTCCCATGACAATAGATTAAGGAAGAAAATTTGGAGATGTTTAGAAAACATTGTATTACATTAAGATTTAACTTATATTACAAACTTCTCATATTTTTTGTGCTTTATTACACATGATCCTTTCAGGAAAGTGAATTTTATTTTTAATTTAAAGAGTGAAATTCATATTTAAAATAAAAGAATCACCAACGGTGCAAAGAGAATCAAGCAAAAATTTATTATTATTATTGTTACTAAATTCCTAAATATAAATGAACTCATACAGTAAATGCATAGACATATACTAATATTACTACATGTAAATAGAATCAAAAATATTTCTTAAAACAAAATAGTATTCCATTAAATGACATGTACTATTGATAGTACATCAGACCCGAAAGTCTTAAAGATTTCTGAATATGTTTGAAAGTGTTTTATAATTTATGATTGACGCATGGTTTTTCGTTATTGTTTCTCTTTCCATCCTTTCATCAGCCCTCTTGTATGCCGGATACAGCAAAGTTCGACCCAATCCGATTTTTTTTTCCATAAATGCCCCGATGATGCAACGTAGAGGTCTGCACGGGCCCGGGCCTGGCCCGTGGCCCGTACCCGGCCCGGCGGAATTGTTTCAAATTTTCTAACGGGCCGGGCCGGCAGAATTAGAATGTTTTTTCAACGGGCCGGGCCGACAAACAAAATAAACGGGCCGGGCCGGGCCGGCAAAAAAATTGGACGGGCCGTATGGGCCGGGCCGATATAAAAATTTTCGGGCCTACCGGCCCGTTTTGAAGATTTAAACGTAAACGATAAAATATAAACCTATTTTCAACGAAAATGGTTTTAACGAGAATACATATAAATGTGCGTCACGAGCCATACTAGTTTGACAACATCAATATAAAAATGTAACTTGTGCAGTGTAGAGATCGGCATCGGACAGTTACATTGTGTGTAACTCGTTTTAATATTTTTTAAACTGACTCGTGCAGGGCTCAGATCAAAATTGGAGATCAAGGCATTATTTTTCTACATATAGACTTGCCAGACCGAAAGAAGACTTAATTGTTCTCAAGATCTGTAGGGCAGACAACATAATTTGTAAAATTATGAATAGCGATAAAGAACTTATGTTAGCTTAATCTTTGGATATATACTTCTTGATGGTTTTTAAATTATTTTTTCAATAACGCGAAAGTTTGACACATTTTTACATTAATTTTTAATTGTAAAAATATAAAAGTGATAAGCCTGACTATTGAAGGGATTTGGAATCGAATAGCGTTTTTCATTTTTGGTAAAAAAAATACTTGTATAACCTTTTTGAGATACAATAGTTTCTCAAATGATTGCAGGTTTTTCTCCCTTCCCATGCTATCGCTTCCGGAAATTCTATTCAAAACGCCAACTATGACAATATTTTATTTGCTTGCAGTGTTCTTAAATTACTTGTATCAAAAAATCAATAACGCCATTCGATTATATAGTTTCTGAATAAAGACACCTGCTAATCTTATGCATTTCTGGAAAAAAATGAATTTAGAAATGTATCAGAAAGGAGCTTCTTTGAATTAACGTATGAATTTAGATTTAAAATCTTTAATAAAATGATATAGAAATATTTTTATAAATCTTCTTTTATTAAACAGTTCAAAAGTTATGATGTTTTTAAATTTCTTTTTTTTTCTTGTATTCTACGCCATATTAATTTTTTTATGAATCTTTATTTGAATGTTGAAAGCCTAAGAACCTTAGTACCCATTAATGTTACTAATGTGTATTTCCTCTAAAATATACTGTAAAATCATTCCATAGATATGTATGCAGTACTCTTTAAAAAAATCTTAATTATATGATAAAAATCTGATTTTTTTAGAAATCGTAGAAATTGTAACGGGCCAAAACGGGCCGGGCCTAAACTATAAACATTTGAACGGGCCGGGCCGGGCTCGGGCCGAACTTTTGAGTTTTACAACGGGCCGGGCCGGGCCGAAAAAAAATTCCTACGGGCCGGGCCGGGCCTGAAAATTCCGGCCCGTGCAGACCTCTAGATGCAAGTAGACCCTATTTAAAATCATCTTGCCAGAATCACAGCCTTGAAGAAATACTCAAAACGCAGAAAATACTTATTACAGTAGATTTAGATTATGAGTTATCATACACCTGATTTTTGCGGGGCGCCTATGTCTTAATACCCGTCGCCCGTTCTTTTAAGATTTCTGAAGTTAAGTCTTTTAGTATTTTCTTTGAAGTTTCTTTTAAGATTTCTGGATGTGGTTGGAAATGTTTCATAATCTATGCTTGACGCATGTTTTTTCGTTCTTGTTTTTCTTTACATCCTTTAATGAGGCCTCTTTTTTGCCGGAATAAAGCTCGCAAAGCCAGCAAAGCTCGACTTTTTCCATAAATTCCCTGATGACGCAAGTAGACCCTATTTAAAACCATATTTCCGGAATTACAGCCTTGAAGAAATGCTCAAAACGACAAAAAGTACTTATTAGAGTAGATTTAGATTATGAGTTATTATGCACCTGATTTTTGCCGGGCGCCTATATCTTGAGACGCCCGTCGCCCGTTCTTTTAAGGCCTCTGTCCTCGCTCGAGGAAACGCTCGCGAGCTAATGCTATTCCTATGAGGAAGCATTTTTCTAATAACTCTCTCACATTTTGACCTTTTTGAATATTTTTTTTTTTTTTTTTTTTTTTTTTTTTTTTGCATTGGATAGCTGAGGTGCATGCCGTCAGCGCACCTTTTTTACTTTTTCGATTTTGAATGCAGATATTTTTTACAAAGTTAGTTTCACTTTCAAAACCGGTTTCGAAACTGAAAGTGCTTTTTAAAAAATAAATCTGCAACCAAATTCGAAAAAGTAAAAAAGGTGCGCTGTCGACATGCATCTCAGCTATCCAATGCAAAAAAAATTATTCAAAAAGGTCAAAATGCGAGAGAGTTATTAGAAAAATGCTTCCTCATAGGAATAGCATTAGCTCGCGAGCGTTTCCTCGAGCGAGGACAGGGGCCTTTTAGATTTCTTTTAACGTTTCTGAATGTGGTTGGAAATGTTTCATAATCTGTGCTTGATGCATGGTTTTTCGTTATTGTTTTTCTTTCCATCCTTTAGTGAGGCCTCTTTTAAGCCGGAGACAGCAAAGCTCGACCCTACTCGGTTTTTCCCATAAATGCCCCGATGACGCAAGTAAGACCCTATTTAAAAATCATCTTAGCAGAATCACAGCCTTGAAGAAATACTCAAAACGCAGAAAATACTTATTAGAGTAGATTTAGATTATGAGTTATCATACACCTGATTTTTGCCGGGCGCCTATGTCTTGAGACGCCCGTCGCCCGTTCTTCCCGGCGCCGCCCGCGGTTCATTCACGGCCTTTGCCTGGCGGTCTGCCAGGTGCGTGATAGTATACACAGAGCTACGTTTTAACTTTTCTGGGGCACAAGTGTTTTTGTTGGGGCAGAATTCCATTAGAATTAGGCACTATACTTGAACCCCGTAACATACTCAGAGAGTCAAGGGTAAGGAACGTGAGAAATGTCGGAGCTGGAATTTTTTCGAAAAGTTTGTTTACACACGTCTAGTAGCATCATTGTGCTGAAATGGTGTAAAACGGAAACTGAGTCAATGATTTCACTTCGAAAATAACGTAAGAGCCAAAAAATTTTTGAAGAATTGCACCTATTTAGGAAGTTAGTTTCAATAGTCATTCCTGATTTTTAGTTTTTATATTTATCCTATTAATGCCCAAATTATTTTCTACATTAAAAATGAAATTTTGCATTTCTCACCACTTAATTTATAGAGGAATTTGTCTCGAGAAAAGTAGTGCTTATTTATCTTTCTATTTACTGGTGTGAAAAGTGTTTTATTGAGTTTTTTATAATGTCTCTAAAAAGGGACGCTAGGCACTAATGGGTTAAGGATGTAGATGGAGGCGATATATTTTTTTGTTATAATGAGTTTTTTATAATCGTCTCTAAAAGGGGACGCTAGGCACTAATGGGTTAAGGATGTAGATGGAGGCGTTATATTTCTTAGTTATATTGAGTTTTTTATAATCGTCTCTAAAAAGGGACGCTAGGCACTAATGGGTTAAGGATGTAGATGGAGGCGATATATTTTTTAGTTATATTGATTTTTTTATAATCGTCTCTAAAAAGGGAAGCTAGGCACTAATGGGTTAAGGATGTAGATGGAGGCGATATATTTTTTAGTTATATTGAGTTTTTTATAATCGTCTCTAAAAAGGGACGCTAGGCACTAATGGGTTAAGGATGTAGATGGAGGCGATATATTTTTTAGTTATATTGAGTTTTTTATAATCGTCTCTAAAAAGGGACGCTAAGCACTAATGGGTTAAGGATGTAGATGGAGTCGATATATTTTTTAGTTATATTGAGTTTTTTATAATCGTCTCTAAAAAGGGACGCTAGGCACTAATGGGTTAAGGATGTTAGATGCAGGTGATATATTTTTTAGTTAACTACAGTAGATTTCCCAGAGCTGTAGCTGAGGAAGTGCTAGCGTCTCCCATAACACATTTTGAGCCTCCGTTGGAAAAGATTCCAAGCTCACTAAATGAAATTTATGTTCCGAAAATCCAAATGAAAATTTTATTCAGCAATTTAATTTTGTTTTACGGCTCTTTCACAGTTTTGCAGAAATACTAAATTGTAGCTAAAATAAGTGTTTCAACACTCGTTCATCCTATCTGCACATAGGAAGTTAACATGATGTTTAACATTGCACTCTTTATACACTCAAAGTTTTCATCATTATATTATTTTTTTGTATAAAATGAAATTATTACAACAGTTTAATAAGAAACATAATACCTACAGTGTGAATGTGCCTAATTTATCTTTCTGCGTCAGAGAAAGAGAGAGAGAAAATATGACCCCCCCTATATTTTCTTGAGTTACAGTGAAACTCGTTTAAGATACGAATCAAGGGACCGAGAGCATTTCGTATCTTAAGCGGGGTCGTATCTCATGCGTATGTATATTAAGCGGATAATTTTACTCGGGTTAGATTTACTCGGATAATTTTACTCGGTAGATACTTTCCAAGGGACAAAGATAATTCGTATATTAAGCGTAATCGCATCCTAAGCAGGTGTATCTTATACGAGTTTCACCGTAGTAATTTATTTTCAATTTTCATTATTTGTACTCTATCAGATTTATTAAATTACATTAGAGAAACCATTTCTTCCTCTTATAAGCTGTTTGTTTTGCTCATTTCAGTAAGAAAATGCATGACAGCTGAAACTTGTTTCCTCTAATCGACTATTTTCTTGCTTTATTTCCATAAGAAAAAGTGATATGAGAAAAATTTCTTCAAGAAATGCATCCATTAATTTTTTTTTTTTCAATAGTCAGTGTTAATTTCTAAGTTTCTTCTTTATTGAAGAGATAAAAGACCATCACTACCTCTTCAATACTTCTTCTAGAAACCTTTTTTTTTTTTTTTTTTTTTTTTTTTTTTTTAGTCTACTATAGGTATTTTTGTATTTATTTATTTTTTAACTGAAATTCAGATAATTGAAGAAAAAAAAAGTTTAATTTTAATTTCCATTATTTTTGTAAATTATCAAATTTATTAAATGGTATTACAGACACTACTTCTTTCTTTATAAGCTGCCTTTTTTGCATATTTCTATATTTCTGTATGAAAAATAGGTACTATTAGGTTATCCGTCGACCAAAAAATTATCACCGAATTATAAGATTAAATGCCAATAATGGATGATCGTGAATGTCACGTTCAATGACATTAAATACGATTCACGTGTTTAAAATGCCATTAAGTGATTTTTATTTCGACTTTTTATTTGTATTTTTATTTTTATTCTACTAATTATTTGTTTTTCTGTTATTTAAAATAAAAATTATATCGATATGTATAATTTGGCTATTAGTTTGGCGATTTGTATAATTTGGCGAAATTGGTCGACGGGATAACAGAGTAGTACCGAAAAATATGTGTGACAGCCGAAACTTGCTTCCTCTAACGAGTATTTTCTTAGATTATTACTATAAGAAAAACTAAGATGTGAAAGATGAAGCGAACTATAATGTATTCATTTTCGATTAACATTATTATTTAAGTTTTAATATGAAGCACATCTTTTTATTATTATTATCAACTATCTATTTCGCTTGTTATTCTCAGAAAAATATATATGTCGGCTGAAATGAACTATTAAAGATTTAATTTCGATTATCATTATTATCTTAAGCATTGTGTTTTTTGAAATTAGGATACATACATTATAGCTCACTCTTATTGGTTTTTTTTTTTTTTTTTTTTTGGGGGGGGGGGGGGGGAGTTTTTTTTATTAAAAAAAGTAATTGAGAAAGATGAAACGAAGTATAATCTATTCATTTTCGATTAACATTATTATTTAAATTTTGGTCAGAAAAACCACTTCTTCCACTTATGAGCTGTCTATTTTTCTTATTTCTTTCAGAAATGTGTAATATGACATCTGAAACGAACTATAAAAGAATTGGTTTCGATTATCATTATTATTTGAAACTTTCTTTTTGTAAAATAAGGGCAGAGGCATTATGGCTTCTTCTTTTTTGTTATTTTTGGGCTTATTCTATAAAAAAGATGAAAAACCTATAATATATTCAACGAATTATAATATATTTCGACTAACATTATTACTCAAATTTTGGTCAGAAACATCACTTCTTCCACTTATCAACTGTCTATTTTGCTTATTTCTTTCAGAAATGTGTATTTGTCAGCTGAAAGGAATTTATAAAAGATTTACTTTCGATTATCGTTGTTATTTAAAGCTTTCTTTTTTGTTAAATTAGGGCAGAGGCATTATGGCTTATTCTTATTGGATATTTATTTTGCTTGTTCTAAGAGAAAATTGAAACGAACTACATTTTATTCATTTTCGATTAACATTAGTATTTAAATTTTGATCAGAAAAACCACTTCTTCCACGTATCAGCTGTCCATTTTGCTTATTTCTTTCAGAAATGTGTATATGATATCTGAAACGAACTATAAAAGAATTGGTTTCGATTATCATTATTATTTGAAGCTTTTTTTTTTTTTTCTTTTTTTTTTGTAAAATTAGGGCAGAGCCATTGTGTGGCTTCTTCTTATTGGATATTTATTTGTAATACCCAAAATAATATTTGTAATATTATTTTGGCTATTTCTTATTTTATGAGAAAAAGTAATATGTGAAAGATAAAACGAACTATAAAATATTCATTTTTGATTAACATTATTATTTAAATTTTGATCACAAACATCACTTCTTCCAGTTATCAGCTGTCTATTTTGCTTATTTCTTTCATAAATGTGTGTCTGAGAGCTGAAACGAACTATAAAACATTTACTTTCGATTATCATTATTATTTTAAGCTTTCAATTTTGTAAAATTAGGGCAGAGACTTGTGGCTTATTCTTATTGGGAATTTTTTTCGCTTATTCTATCCGAAAGATGAAACGAACTATAAAACATTTACTTTCGATTATCATTATTATTTTAAGCTTTCAATTTTGTAAAATTAGGGCAGAGACTTGTGGCTTATTCTTATTGGGAATTTTTTTCGCTTATTCTATCCGAAAGATGAAACGAAGTATAATATATTCATTTTCGATTAACATTATTATTTTTATTTTGGTCAGAAACACCACTATTTCCACTTATGAGCTGCCTATTTTGCTTATTTCTTTCATAAATATGTATCTGAGAGCTGAAACGAACTATAAAAGATTTACTTTCGATCATTATTATTTAAAGCTTTCTTTTTTTGTAAAATTATTGCAGAGGCACTGGTGGTGTTTTCTTAATGGGTATTTTTCTTGCTTATTTCTATAAGAAAAATGTAATTAAGAAAGCTGAAACGAACTGTATACATTTATTTTTGATTATTTTAGTTTTGATCAAATTAGATCCGAAGAAACACTTCTTTTCGCTTACTGCTCTAAACATTTCTCTAATAATAATTTTTAATAAGTTATTCTAGTGTATGGATGGCGAACCCAGGGCCGTAGCTAAGGGGGCGCTATGGGCGGCTCAGCACCCCCCCCCCCCTGGAAAAGATTCCAAGGTCACTCAATGAATTTCTGTTCGGAAAACTCAAATGAAATACTGTTCAAAAATTTTATTTAGTTTTGAGACCTTTTCACAGTTTTGCAGAGTTACTAAATTGTATCTAAAATAAGTGTTTCAACACTCCCTCGTCCTATTTGTACATATGAAGCTAACATGATGTTTAATTTTGCACTAGTTATATACTCAAAACTTTCATCATCATATACTTTTCTTAGCATAAAATGAAGTTGTTATAACCGTTTAATAAGAAACAGAGTATCTACAATGTGGATATGCATTAATTTATCGTTCTGCGTCAGAGAGAAAGGGAAAAATTATGAGCCCCCCCCCCCCCCACTATTGTTCACTAGCTACGGCCCTGGGCAAACCTATGGCACGCGTGCCATTTTGGCACGTGAAATAATAATTTTAGCAAAGTTTTTCTTGTGACTCTAAAGCATAACACAGTCACATTGCACAAAATTCGCGAAATTAGATGAGCTGATTTTGTCTAAATTCAATTAAATGAAAATTGAAAATTGGAAGTGCGGCATATTAAAAATTTAAATTTAATTCAGTAGTACTCAAAATTTAAGTCAATATTTAATAACTATCAAAGAAAAACGATTAAGTAATACCATAAATACCGGTGATTAAAATATATTTGTTTCTAAAAGTGTTATACTGTAATATCTGCATATATGTTCCCTATATTTTTAAAATCTTAACATAAAACTATTAAGTAATTTTAATTCATTATTTTTCCTTATACTAAATTTGTTCCATATTTGCATGTCGTAGACATGTAAAATATTTCTGTGAAAATTTTGCATACGGCAACAAAAAGGTTTCCCAACCCTGTTCTAGTGCATTAATTTCTTAAAACTGAGTATTGGTTTTTAAGATGCTATGAATTCTCAAATAAACGTTTTCCGCTGCGTAAATAAATTTATGCATACTAGAATAATAAAATAATATTGATATAAATGCTAATATTATTGTTAATGTTATTTATTTATCTTTTTTGTCTGTAAGGATATTATCACTCCTCCTACTATATGAAAACCCTGTATATAAGACAAACTGAACTCTCATTCAGTTATCGACTGTGTTGATGAACTTGTAATCACAGTGGTGAAAAAAAATCTTCGTCGCAAAGAGTAAACAAGCGTTTTCAAAAATAACACTGTATCCCAAAAATAGCGTCTCGAAGTTATTTCAAGAATTTTTCCGGCACAGTGTGGGCAGATCAACTCATAAAAATGTTTTCTATCTCACTTTGATACTTAATATCCATATAAAGTTATATTTCCACCCATCATTCAAACTGTCGCATGTAAATATACTTAGTATCCTTAAGTTATATCATCATCCATCATAAAATCTAAAGAGATCCTTAGACGTTTTTCCTAATTACTGTGTTTGTTACGGAACAGAAGCGAATATGGATATATCCTGGATGGACGGAGTGAAAACAACCGGAGCAGGATCTACGGCACTTGAAGACGGAGACAATATGACGTATCCGTATAGACCTGGAATAGTGGTGATGGGATTCTTGCATATATGGTCAGATATGTGTGGTTCAAGGTTATATATTTAATTTTTTTTTTTTTTTTTTTTTAAAGAAACAAGAACTAAAACTCATGCGTCAAACACATAATATGAATCAGGCCGTAAGTAAGGGGGTGCTAGGAGGGGTTCAGACCCCTGCCCATGAACATTTTGAGCCTTACCTGGAAAGGATTCCAAGGTCACTAAATGAATTTCTGTTCCGAAAATTCAAAACGAAATTCTATTCAAAAATCCAATTTAGTTATGAAGCGGTTTCACAGTTTTGCAGAAATACTAAATTGTAACTAAAATGCTTCAACACTCGCTCATTCTATTTGCACATACGAAGCTAACATGGTATTTAATATTGCACTAACTCACTCGAATTTTTCATCATCCTATTCTTTTCTTAGCATAAAATGAAGTTATTGCAACATTTTAATAAGAAACATACTACCTACAGAGTGATTATGCACTAATTTATCTTTCTTTGCCAGACATATAAAGGGAGAAAATTATGAGCAGTACCAACATTTTCTTGAGACCGCCCCCTCCCCCCTATTATTCACTTCTAGCTATGGCCCTGTAATGGAACTTAGTTCAACTTTTCCAGCCAGCGAAAGGCGAGGAGAAAACTGAGCCCCTAGGGCAAACTCAATTTGGCGACCCCTGCCCTCTTCTTTTTATGATAGGTGTCAAAAAATTGAAAAGTGTGAAAACACAAATTCTATCGGATACATACTTCGCGTTTATTTTACAACTTTAAAATGTTTAATTTTAACAACTAAATAATACAAGATAAAATTTCACTTACATTTTGGCAAAGAGTATCTAAAGAACAGATGTGGAATAAATGAATCTACAGTAGAGTATAACAGTTTGTAATACCTTTTCGATTCCAAGAAAGAAGTCAGATGCTATTTTGAAAACGTATGTTTTTGTCACAAAAAAAAAAAAAAAAAAAAAAAAAAAAAACTTTTTCAATGTGTGCATATCTTTTTTTATTTATTTATTTAAAATAAAAGAAGAAACAAATCAGGTTAGTTGTATAAATTTTGCGCCCCTCACATCCCGCACCCGGGGCGACCGTCCCCTACACTCCCCGACGCCCCCTACGTCCCCTACGTCGTTTCGCATGGCTCTGGTTCCAGAATAGATAACGTGTATGGGTGATTCTCAAAATAGGGGACGATTTCAAAAATGAAATCTTAAAAAAATTACTGTTAGCAAAATTTCTGAAAAAAATAGGTGTTGTTAATATAGTATTAGGTGTACTTTCCATGTAGTCAGCAGAGCTAAATATTTAAAAATTAACTTAAAAAAATAATTAGTATTTTTTGAGCCATGCTAATGACAAAACGAATTGTATGGAATAAATTTATTATGAAATTTTTATTTTCTTCATGTTTAAATATTTTTTTTCTATATTTATTAGCCTTCTTTTTCAGCAAATGGTTTCCATTTTTACATATATACATATAAGGAGAATAAAAACATTACCAAAGAGCAAACTTTGTTACATGAGCAACATTCTGACACTAACAATGTAAGAAGCTGTCTTAGTGATTTTCCTACAGATTTAATGCATATTTTAGGGATAATAAATGTAATACCTAAATTTATATGTAAAATTAAACTTTATAAAAGATACAATATAAGCAATGGTTACATTTATACACATAGGAGTCTTTAGCATGGACAGAAAAACCATGCTAATGACACTGATATCTGCCCATGCTAACGACAAATTTTAATTTAAATAAGATTATGAGCCATAATATAATCACAATGCAATATTCCTTTCTGGGGCTTTTTAAAACACAAAAGTTCTATGCAAATAAATAAAATAAAAATTTTAACTATAAAATAAACATGAAAATTATTATCCATTCTAATGACATACAATTGATGTAACCCCCTAATATTCAACTTCTATTCTTAAAATACAATACATGCTTCTATTTTCTGGCTGGTTTAAAATGACTACTTGTTGCCATGGAGAAACTTTATATTTTCAAACTATTGTCATATGTGAAAATGAAATTTTGATTAATAACCAGCTGTTATAGTATGACCTTGTTTTGAAAACAGAATATGGAGGACAAACTTTAATCCTCTTTTTATATACTATAATTTTATTTTTAAAAAGAAATTTATTGGATAAATCCTCTCCTTGATTAATATAAAGAAAGAATAACATTTGTTTATTTTATAAACATCATATTAACTCTTGAAAAATGCTAGTATACACAAGGCACAGCTGCTGTGGACATCCATGCTAATGACATTTTGAATCTTTATTCTGTTCTTTTAAGGTGTTTTTAATTAAAAAGTGGGTAATTCTTGAGTGCAAATAATGAATAATATTAAGAAAAACATATGTAAATATAAAAACATGACAGAAAACCTCTCAATTTTTTTTTTGTATGCCGAAAGACATAAATTGTCCCCTATTTTGAGAATCACCCGTATGTGACCGTTACAAACCTGAAGCAAATGACTAAGTGTGACTACAGATCGCAGTGGGGGTTTCTTTTTATATTTCTTTCAAAACAACTTAAGCTTTAATTAATAAATCAAAATTGTTAATTTATGAATATTAAATTCTTGCATAGCACCAACAAATTTAATTTAAAAATAATTATAAAAGGAAGTTGTTTACTTTAATCAAATTGAAAATGGTCAAATCAAATTATTTAAATAAAATCCAAAATTTCAAATTTTTTGAAACACCGAAATTAAAAATATCTAGCGGAGATCTAAATAAAATTTTTAATTTTTAAAAACGAAAAAAATTGCTTAAACGAAATTTAAAATGCTGAATTATTAATAAATCGCAACAGTTTTTAAAATAGAAAGAAATTTGAATTCCAAAAAATATTACGAATGTCAGATGAACGAAATCCTAATAATGTAAACACTTAAATTGGCAAACATACGAAATTTCGTTTAATCAAATCCATCTTACACTGAGAAAAAAAATATACCGCCTTCACCTAGAATGAATAGTTAGTCACTTTCTGAATACCTAAACTAGAATTATAAATGACCGAAATATGCGAATAGGTTGATCTACTAAGCTGAATAGCGGAAATGACCTAACATTTCTAATCTCTTGTTTTTAAGGTGACGAAACGATATTGACTCGTCTCAGTAACGAGAAATCATAGCTTGATTTCGGAAATAGTTTCAAAAACTAGAATTATAGTTACTAAATCAAACCTCTTGTGTTCGCATCTGTTTGCTGAGATTTTTAAATAAGTATTACAACGAGAATAAAGGGAAGCTCTCTTGAATTCCTGTAGTAGATTCTAGAACTCGCATATAATGGCAAATTTATAAGGATGACATGGAACTATTTTTTCTAGAGCCACAATTTAGATTCTAGATTTCAGAACTGTATTTTTTTCTCAGTGTAATATGAAACATAAGAATCCATCTTACTTTTAGCATCGGGGCTCGAACTCAGAACCTTCAGTTTATTAGCGAGACGTTTTACCTTCAATCTATGATGTCTACACATAATGATTACAAATTAAGGTTCGCTTTTGAAATTTAAATCGCAAAAATGAACGGATGATATTAATAAAATTAATTTAATTAAAATAATAGATTTTTTTTTAAATTATGATTTATATCGTGTGACACGAGGTTATCAGCTATAAGTACGCAAAATTTAAAATCTCTGACTTATACAGTTTTTGTGTACGGGCTTTGTGACGACGGACAGAATGTAGTATAATAAGGATGAATAAGTTAGTATTTTTCTTTGTCATTTAGGAGATAGAAGGCAAAATAGCTGAGACAATATGTTTTTCTCTTTAACCTTTCCTGTGAGCAAAAATTTTTTAAAATGTAAATTAGTAATTTATATCCCTTTTAAAGTTCGATGGAATACAACATTAGAACGAATAAAAAATAATTCGGAAATTCGTAAAATACTTAAGGGGGTGCGGAACATAAAAATCTTCAAATTTTCTAGAAAAATTTTATTGCTTTAAAAATTTTTATGTTTTTTTTTTAAATGACTTTTAAATCACATTTCTATCTTAATTAAAAAGGAAAATATTATTTTTTTTTTCGTTTCTGATTTTTTTTCAAAGTGTAGTTTTCGAGCAATGGCTCTCCTGGAAATGACTTCTTGTGAAAATGCGTTTTTCTTCTTGATGAGTTTTTTTCACAATTTCTCGAATTTTAATTGTAATAACTGGACAATGTTAAAGATAAAAGCTTCAAACTTAAAACACATATTTTTTTGATTATTTAAGTTTAGTAGATTTGAAAAAAGCATTTACTTTTCAAAATATGATTTTTTAAAATTAAAGTTGCTTGATTATTTTTTTAAATTTTTAATTTAAATATTTTTTAAAATGCTGAATCAGAATTAAAATTTAGATACATATTTCTGTTCATTTAAATGTAAAAAAAAAAAAATGAAATTCTACAAATAATATTTTGAGTTACAACGACTTTAAACTAACCCACTTTTTTAATAATTTTTTTTAAAAAATATTATGAGAAGTTTTATCATGTGATTTTGTTTAAAAATGACATGGTTAACCATCACAATAATAATAATACAATAAATAAAAATATTTCTAAATGTATCCCGGACACCCTTAGGGGGCTGCTTCAGTCAAATGAAAAGCCTCGTTCCCTAATATAAAAAAAGAAATTTATAAAGATATCTCGGTTGCATTTCAATGTTTGTAAATCATTTTCTTTGCATTGGATAACTGAGACTGGTATGAATGCAGGTCGCTTCTTGCTTTTTCGGTTTTGGTTGCAGATATTTTTTATGAGGGTGCTTTCGCTTTCCAAACCGGTTCCTAAAATGAAAGCTTCGTAAAAATATTTAACAAAATCAAAAAAGCAAAAAACGGCTTGCATAAAAATTGCATACAAATTAATCTCAGCTATCCAATTAAAAAAAAAAAAAATATTTAAAAATGTTGAAATGAAACCGAGATAGCTTTATAAATTTCTTCCATAGGATTAGTATTAACGAACGGATTTTTTATTTGAAAGAAGTAGCCTCTCAAGGCTGTTCTTAAATCAAAGAGGGCAACTTTATGACATAAATTTTAATTTAATTTAATTTAATTTAATTTATTTTTATTTAATTAATTTTTTTTATCGGAAATATATGAAACTAACAAGTGTTGTTATTCAGCAACCATAAAGTCGCATTCATCCCCCTTCTTTTTTTTTTTTTTTTTTTTTTTTTTCAAACACAATAATTTTTTCAGAAAATAGTGTAAAATTGGTCGTTTTGAACCAAATTTCCGCGCGAAAGAATAACAAACACTCATACTGATTTGAAAAACGTGTTTGTCACGTGATCGAACTTTCGTATAACTCAATTGGTAATGTATTGATAAAAAAAAAAAAAAAAAAAAAAAATGGAAAATTAAGTTAGATTCTAAATGGGTTCCATAATCAAGCTTTCTAATTTTATATCTTTTTGTTAAAAAATGAATTCGCAAATGTGTCAAAGCGTTTAGCGCTTGTTGAGCAGAGCAATTGCGAAGTTCTGAAAAGCAAATGTTTTGAGACCATTAAGTTTTTTTAAATTTTTATCGAAATCTAGCGTTTTAATGTAATGAAATACATAAATATATTTAGTTGCATATCCTTTTGCTTTGAGGACTGCGGCACATCGTCTGAGCATAGCATACTTTAGAACATTCTGGAAACATGACTTATGTTAAGCTACTAATTTGCATATCTGCGCAAAGTTATCGAAATTATTAAGTCATTTGCACATAGCCCGTATAGAATTGAAATAGGGAAATGTATTTTAAAAGTCATAAATGGGAATCGAAGCCACATCTTTTTGCGTAGAATTTCTCTACTTTAGTCATTTAACCATGGAACTATTAGTAAAGAGGAACTGACATAACTATTTAACAGATTAATTTTTTTGAAAAAACTTTCAAATAATGTCTATTTTTTCATGACTTTTACAGAATTTTTATCTTTAATCACCGGCTTTTTAAAACAGAATTTTTTGCCTAATTGAATCAGAAAAACGCTCGGACTGAATATTGCAAAATTTACAATAAAAATTTACTAGTCAGAATAATAAATCATGATTGGAATATGGATACCCGTACGTGGTACGGGCAAATTATAATTGCCAAAAGCGCGTCGCCCGTATAACATACGGGTAAATCAGGGAAGCAGTTGAACTGTTGAAGCTTTTACTGCAACCGCTTTCGCAGGGATTAGTTACACGGTTCAAACTCTCACCCCTTAATTTAAATAGAAATTTTCTGCTTATTTAAACGCTTTTTCAACGAAAAATTGCAGTCATAAGGAATGGCAAAAACAGGTAACAACAACTTTAATTATTTCTGGTTTAAGTTTATTTCTGCAATAGTCAGATCCGTGCGTTTCTTCCATATTGTGACAACCTAGACAATATTCTGTCAGTGTGCCTGTAAATAATTATAATAAGTGTGCAAATTGCCACCAAGAAAAACAAATAGGCTAAAATAAGGAAACAATTTCTAATCAATATTGATTGGTGAGAGTCTGCTAAGGCTGTTTATCTGATCTAAAAAAATCAGCCGCCATTTTGTGACAATCTGCTCAGCTATTTTACTCGCAACTAGTAACTTACAAGAAAGGTCTCCATACGGGCATACTCAGAAAATTTTGAAAAAATTACAGAATGTTCTTCTCATGTCGATATATATGTTTGTAAAAATATTTTTTGGCGGAACTCCAATAGAACGTTCGTTAAAAAAAAAAAAAAAAAAAAAAAAAAAAAAAAAAAAAAAAATCGTTTATTTGGCGATTTATTATCGGTTGGCGACAAAATAAAATTTCAAAAAATACTTTTTTATGCCAGATTTTTTTTAAGGTAAAAATGCTTCATGTTGAACTTTTTTAAAGAAATTTGATTTAGTTAACATTAGTTTTGGTATCTTTAGTTTGTTTTAACTATATTTTTGTCATAATGTATTTAGAATGAAAATTAACGGTGAAATTTTATGAATTAAAACAAAATTTAAATTTATTAAAATTATTTCATTCTCAAAATTATCTTCAATCTAGTTGAGCTTTGTTGATTCAATTTTGTTGCTATGGAAACAAATTTCTCTAGTACTGAAATGAATTACAACATTCTCATTCTGACCTTTATTTTGTCATACGCTTAAATGTATGAAAAAATACTTTTCAATATGAAAATATTTTTTTATATAAGAAATTATTTTTAAAGTGATATAACTAAATAACTGCTGCAAAAGCAACAGAGATATGTAATACAAAATATATCTCCAAAATATATATATATATGTCAAACTCTCTCATTGTTCAAATTTAAATTCATTAAATGCTATTTGCACGTATTTTAAAAATTAATTGACGAGAAAATTTTAGGAGCATTAAAATCGTTTGCTTTTGGCGAGGGAAAATGCTGCTCGCCAAATCGCGTGAAGCTTTTGTCTTTTCGCGCCAAATACTCGAAAGTATTTTATTTTTTTACAGAGTTTCTTTTGTAATTCCGCCGCTAAATTTGACTGATCCTTTATTACATACATGAGTAGTTTAATCTGTATTTTTTTTTTCAAAAAATTCCGAGTATGCCCAGTACGGAGATCTTCCTTGTTAGTGGTGGTTCAATTTTTTAAAATCAGTTAATTTTTAAAAATAAATTTATTACAGGTTTCTGCAACAATTGCAAGAAAAACGGTGTGCTCTTGTGTGTTCGTACTAAATTTATAAAGAAGAATTTTCTTTAAATAAAAGTGGGGTTCAAAAAGCGGACCGAGTGGAGCCCTGTATATGTCTCCTTCTCTTAATTCACAACTCCAATCATTTGACTAGTAGTGTGTGTACTGCTTGACCAGGTTTTAAAGACCTGTCTTGGCATACTGCCAAAATAATGGACCTTTCCGAAGGTAGGGAATTATTAAGGGGAGCCGAAATTTCTCTCTATTCCCCATAAAAGCAATACTAGGGGAAACTCTCTTTTCATTGCTCTGAGTCCTATTTTTGAGAATAGAATCGCCTTACTAAGACCTGTTACTCACGTGACCGGTCTTTAATGCTTGGCTCAGCATGTATTTAAGGAGTGGATACAAATGAAACGTTTCCCGTAACAACTTGTGACACAGTCACAAATCCTACAAAACGGGATACAAATGAAACGCCAACCGGCTTCTGCCGTCACAAAGTTGTGATTGTTGTCATAAAAATTTGTTACAGCGTGAGACGCGTAGCAAGCTGTCTCAAGCCGGTAACAACTCCGGAAAACGTAAACAAAATATGTCGGCATATCACGTAATGCGGCGATTTTCGATCAAATATCAGCAAATATTGGAAAAATAATCTTATTTAAATAGCGAAAATTATAAATGTTGTAAATATTAAGTTTTCTATTTTAAGAGGGCTAAAATTGGATCGATTTTATTTCTTAAAAATTTAAATCCAAACATAGTTTTTTTTAAATTTTGAAAGCAAATTTCGACATATATTTTTAATTTTTTGATTAAATTTAAATAACATTTAACAACTTGTGTTGTTTTTTTATTATAATTTATTTACTAATGAAAGTTTGTTTGCTAAACTACAAACAGACAGACAGGGTAAAAAATATATAAATTTGTATTGCTTATAACTGAATGATAATTATTATTGATTTGAAATCTTAATAGCTATAAATAATGGCTTGAATTTTAAACCGAAGGTAAGATACGAGATTAGTTAATAATTTGTTATGTTAAAAATAAGATAGAATTGAATACAAATATTTATAAATTTTAAATGATGATTAATAATAATAAATACTGTTAAAAGGAAAATATTTTTTTTAATAAAATTACTTCTGTTTTGTAATAATTAGAACAAATCATAATCACACATAACCTTGATATTTAAAAAGTATAAATCTCATATTTATTTATAATTGTAATTCTACTTTTTTTATGACAACAAAGTGTCTTTGGACTGATGTATTTGAGAAGCCATAAAATATATTTTGAAGTACCTAACATATAACCATACAATACAACATATCCAATATAGTCTGCAATTTTTTTTTTTTTTTTTTTTTTTTTTTTTCTTGAAGAATATAAATAGGATATTAACTTAGATTTTGTTTTACTTTAATCAGAACCTTACGTGTAAGATTATTTTTAAACATATTAACATAAAATAATACCAAAATGTAACAAAATAAAACATATTAAAGCTCTCAAAACAATTTGGAATAGTTTATTATTTTTGTCATCAAGAGGTGATCATGGTTTTTCACTGTACTATAATATAGTATTTTTTTCAATAGTTTAGCATATGATTTTATTAATCTGAAAAAGTAATGAATTTCTAATTAAATTGTTTTTTATATATAAATTATTTCAGGGATATATTTAATCAAACTTTTTAAATTGTTTTGAATGATAAAAAATATACTTTAAAGATTTAATTTATCAAAATAATAATTAAAATGTTATCATTAAATTCTTACTTAATGATACTCACAATAAGGGAAAAAAGCTATCTAGTTTTTATTTATAGACTGAAGAAAAATATATAAATAAAATTATATGGTGGATAAATGAAAAATTTTCACATTCAAATCATTCAGAATGTATTAAAATAATAGATCATGTCTTAAAAAAAAAAAAAAAAAAATCAAGCAATGGACAAGGTTTTGGAACAGATGTACTGTCTGTTATCAAAATGTCCAAAAAATACCATTCAATGCATCCAGTGCATATTATTGTTATTATTATTTTGGGGGGAGGGGGGGTTCAAATATAAATAACCTAATCTAGGATATTTTTTTCTTTTAATCACGATTTCATGTACAAGACAATTTTTAAATATATCAATAAAAATAAATAAAATAAATTTCTTCAAAATTTATCAAAAATATATTAAGATCCAAAAAATGAGCGTCTATCATATATGTTTACTGAAAAATTGAAACAGTTTATTTTTCTTTTCTTCGGGTTTCTTTTTCCTTCTGTTTAAGATAATTTTTAACACATGAATATAAAAAACAAAATATAACTAAAAATTATCTTCAACGAGTGCTTCAATTCTATTTTTTGTTATGTTTAATTTAAACAAATTGTAAAAAATTAATTTTAAGTTTTTTTTTTTTTTTTTTTTTTTTGGTCCAAACTCATTCAAGAACAATTAATTGAATTTTAAAATCTCTCAACAACAATAGACTTTCTCTCTTGTGGGAAATCAAAATGAAATGATTAAAAGTAAATTCATATAAATTAGAAATGAATAAAGGGTGTTCCACTGCACAAGAATAATAATATAGCCTATGATTTTTTTTTTTTTTAATTACAAATCTAGAATGGAATAGTATGTTTCGAATTAAGTTTTTATCTAAAATTTCTTCCATTTTTTTAATTTTATGAAATTTAAGATTTGTTTGCTTTTATATTTATAAAAAACATTTCTTTCAATTATTAAAATCTTTAAAACGTCTTATACAAATTTCATAATATTTGAATTTTTTTTTTTCACTTAAGAAAATTTCATAAAAGGCAAAGGTAAAAAAACTGTGATAATAAATTATCCTGCATGAAATACTACCATTATATTCAAAGGTGGATCCAAGATGTGAAAATTACAACCCCCCACCCCCACCCCTCTATACACACATAAACTAAATCAATAAAAATAGCTAGAAAAGTATTCTTTTTGTATGCACAATCCCTTCCACCTTCACCCAATTATTTTACTAATAATTATATTGATTTTTTAAAACAAAAATTCACTATCATAGTCAGATTTTATTATTTTAGCTTTGATATTTATTAACAAAATAGCAAAAAAAAAATATTGTGTTTTTTCAAGTAACTGTAACGAATTTATTTTGTACCTTGTAGAATTCACTAGAACACAACCTCCATTTATTTAAACTCATTGCAAACCAGGGTTGTTTGGTTTAAACAATTTTTTTTTAATTATTCCATAATGTTTTGATTTATTTTACACATTGTTGATAAACGCAAAATCCAAGGTACACAGAAGCTACAAGCAAAGTTTTAGAAAAATGATAAATTAATAAATTTCTAAAATGACAAACATTTTTAATCAATCTAACTTTTTGTACAAGCTATAAATCTACAGTGCAGAATAATTAATTTTTAGCAGACTTATCTCATCAGTCATCATAAGACATAATGAGTCTAGTCTGGGTTCTGTTAGTATGCATGTAGAATGCAAATTTCATGCGTTGATGAACATAACTAAAGTTCTAAATAAAACACATTAATTATGTAAATTTAGCAAAGATAAAGATTAAAAATATGCAATGTTTACAAAAAAAAAAAAAAAAAAAAAAAAAAAAAAAAAAAAAAAAAAAAACTGTTTTCCTTTGAAAAACACAGATTTACAGTTAATAACATAAAGTTACATTTAATATTTCAGTCAAGCTTTGAAAGAAAATTTTCTTGATTGGAGTATAAAATGGTTAAATGTAAAAATAATTAAAAAAAAAAAAAAAAAAAAAAAAAAAACTTATGATATTGAAGTCGAATAAGAAGATATTGAAAAAATTGGTGCTATTGAAGCACCTTTTACATTTAACGATTTAACTTAAATCTTCTATTGCATAACTGAACTCACTACTTATGCAAAAAAATAGGGAGGGGGGGGGGGTAGGAAAAAACAGTTAGGCATGCTATACGGGTATACTGTGCTTTATTATATAGAGATGTAAACTATGCCTAGAAGCAGCATTTTTGTTTATACAAGAAGTTAGGGGGGGGGGGGGAAGGCCTAAACTATATGAGCCATTTTTATAAATATATAAGCTTTCAAAAGCTTTTTTCAGGGAGGGGGGGGGGGTTATTTACAAATTTAAATACATTCAAAGAGATACCTTTGGGAAAAAAAAGGTAAAAAGTTCATTTTTAGTTTCTCTTAATGAAATACTTACTACTCAGAATGTAACACATTCTACTCACCATGTAAATATTTTGATTCTTTAAATATATTACTCATCTTGATAAATTCATAATTAAATAATAATATTTCTTTCTACTCTTTAAGCAAGATTTTTGTGATTTTTTAAAATTCAAAATTTAAGTTTAAAAGTGCAATTTTAAATCAAAATATCCTTCATTAAATCATTAAAGTTAATAATTAGAAAAACTTATTTAAATTTATCTGAAAAAAAAAAAAATAATTGGTTAATCTGAACTGTTTTAAGCATATAAAAATATTGTTACATAGTAAAACAAAATAAACAATATAAACAGAAATCTAATTTTAAAATGTGAATTTACTTTTACTTTTGAAAATATTAAATAAATAAATGTCTAGTATTGTATGAGCATTCTCTTTACTAATAATAGCTACAATTTTACAAGTATCCTATCTATTTATTACCTTAACTTACACATTCTCTACTTATGATTTCATTTTAAAATGTTATGTTCAGGAGTAGGGAAATACATAATTTTATTCGCCACTGGCGAGTGAATTCTCTGATAGATCAAGTACATTTTTAGGTAATCTTTGAAAATTCCAAACTACAGAGATATGCCAAAAAGTTATTTTTTTTCTCTTCTAGTTAGCTTATCTTTCTCAACTTTCTAAATTACACAATACAAAGTTTTATTCTACATTAAACTTTTCTTTCTTATATATATTTCTTAATTTTATGTATTAAAAAAACAAAAATGCATTGTAGTAATAGAAATTTGCTATTTTTACAGTGACATAACTTTTTTCATAACCTTTTTCAACTATATGTTGCATTTTGTTAGGTGGTAAGATTTTCTGAAAATTCTCCACTTATGGTTATGCTTGATTTTAATAACTTAAAAAAGCATTTCCCACTTTTAACAGTTACAATGTATTTTTGAACAAACATATTACAAGATATCTTGATAAAAATTTAAAATAGTTTTTTTTTTTTTTTTTTTTTTTTTTTTAAAGTTAACTTAAATCATTTATTAATAGGAACATTTGAATTATGATTAAAATCAACAAATCAAAAGATTGAATTCCTCACCCCCAAGCAAACACATTTTGGTTATTTAGTTTCACTTTCAGAAGCCTACAAACTTCAGCATCAAGACAATTTGTTTTTGTAAGCAATTTTTATTACATTGCACAATACTTAATAAACAATAAATTACTTTCTGGCTTTCTCTCAATCAAAACTGCATTTTTCTCTATACTATAGCATAAATAAAAGTTGCATAATTTATTCTTATAAAATGCACAAGTCACGGAAACTCAATGCTCCTCAGTTATTCAAAGAAGCGATTTAAAAATACTTGATGCTTTCATTTTTTCCCCCATGATTATACTTTCAAAAGAGAAAATAATATGTTACGATTTATGAAAGCTCAATGCATATTGTTTTCAGATAACAATCTGCATTATATTAAATTATTATAAGCATTAAATAAATAATAATTTTAAAATAATCTACAAATTAAAAACTGATAACTTAATCTACTAACAATGATCATTTGAATGTTTAAAATTCCCACATTGTATTTTATTTTATTTAATTCTTCTGAATTGCAAAATATACTGTTATTAAACAACGCTAAAGTAAAAAAATTTCTCCTGCAACAGCAAGATTTTTCAGCTGTGAAATAATAAAAATGTATATACCTTACTTCTTACATATTTAACAAGTGCTTACATGGCATATAACATATTCCATAATGGAATATAACAATATTAAAGACTTGCTTCTGGTACTGGAGGTTCATTTCTTTCATCTTCGATCAAAAATAGAAAAAACTGAATTTTTATTGCCAAAGTATGTGATATTTTTAATCAACACATACATGAGGCAATATTTATTCAGGCAAAGGTTTGTTTAGCAAGAAAATACTCTGAACAATACACTTCAATAATCAGTATGCAGACACTCTGGAAGAATCTTTTCACAATAACTTCATTTAGATTGTAAAATTTGAATCATTTTATACAACAAAATTATCTTCGCAACGTGATTTATTTATAAACAATCCAAAGGCTACTAGCCAATCAAAAGAGCCTATCGTTGAAAATAATCGATACATGGTAACAACTTTGTTACGCCGCTATCTTCATTTGTTACGGTCACAAGTGTTACTTTTGTATCGCGTTTTCATGCCCGTTGCAAATTTCAGATTTGTGACGCGTAACTGTTACAGCTTGAAACCGTTTCATTTGTATCCACTCCTAAGTCAAGTTTTAAAAACTTGAATTTTATCAGAACATCACGAAACTTCTGTTTTCAATTTTTAACACTTTCCATCAAAGTTGAAAAATATTTATGATTTCGGCTTGTTTGAAAGTCTATCGGCGTTCTAACTCTCGCAAATATACTCGGATTGTCCTAAAATTTTAGGAGTTTTTGATAGCACGAACCCTATGGCAAATGAAGTATCTAACCTGATTAATTTTTTTACAGGGAAAATCAAAAGTTTTCTGTTCCATTACGGCCTATGGAAAAAACACCCTGTCAAACATATTTAAATTTATATGCATTTACAAATTGCACTAAAATGTGAGGTGAAAAGAATAGTTATTATTCATTTACAGGGCCACACACAATAATTCCATTAGATAATCGCAAGGGAGAATTGTTTGTGACATATTTTATTTATATTAAGGTATTTCATGTATAATAAAATTATGTACGTCATTGAGACTTAATATAAGTTATTTCACGCATAATACGAAGTGCACATCATTTATAGGGACACACAATATATTTCAAATAGTGTATTCTATTCGAAGTACAGTATTATCGATGTTGTCTGATGAGTGAATGGAATTCCTTTTTAATTATGATATGCGCTTTTAAATTTCACTAAATTTATACATATCATTTGGTATGTATAAATGCTATAGCTGATATACAGGGCTACACATAATAGCTCGTAAAGATTACTGAATATGAACATATTTCATTTAAAGGCTGTTTTTAAAAAAGTTATGTGTTTTTATACTGAACTGCATTCAGTTTACTAAAAATGTTTGTAGAATATAGATAAAATGATATACAAGGCCGCGCAAAGAATTGGATACAAGATCGCCTATGGATGACAATTTCTGAAAATGTGATTTCTGTAGTCTAAGGAGTATTTTAATGTGAACTAAATTTTAGCTAAATATTAGCATATAATAAAGTTACTAGGCAAATTACAGGGCTAAACAAAAGTATGCAAGCATGTTTCCATCTACTAGTATAAATTACTGAAAAAGAAATTTCAAACTGTTACGCGTTTTCTTGGTAAACTAAATTTTTCTACTATGTAGTATATATATCAACCGACAGATCAAACACAGGGCTGTTCAAAAGTATTATGATACATATTTGGCTATGGACAGTAACACTAATTTCTTTAAATAACGAAGTTTTGTGAAAGATTTCAGGAAATGTTGGGAAGTGTTTCATAGACTATGCTTAACTCATGATTTTTCTTACTTGTTCAAATTCACGTTTGGCATTTTTTAATTTGACAATTTTGATACATATCATTAGTTGTGCTGCTCTATGTAGAAACACAAATGCTTACAGTTACTAATTACATCTTTAAAAAATTTTGTTTACATCAAAAGTTAGAACAGAGTTTATGTCTCAACACTTGTCTCAGTGACTGTAAAGTTTCAAACACTTCCGTTTGAAAAATTCACGGAGTATGTCTAAAATTCTATAAACACAATGTAAAAACACTTGACTAGCTACCTTTATCTTAGTTAAAGAACACAGGTTACAAAGAATCGTATATTTTTCTTTCTTTCTTTTTTTGACCAAAGGTAAACTTTCCTTAAAACATTATAAACGTTTAATTTTTTTTTTCGGAAAATTCTTTTACAAAAATTTGATTTTCTGCATAAGAAGCAAAAATTCAAGTTTTCGATTGAAAAATTTATGGAATTTGTCCAAAATTCAATAAAGATAGTGCAGAGTTGAAAAATAATTTCTAGAAATCATATTTCTTTCTTTCTTTTTTCAATTTTATTTATTTATTTATTATTTTACTTTTTTTGGCCAAACTACCCTACAAATTTAATGGAGCTTCTCTAATTACAATAAACATATTGCCAAAACCCTTGAGTTGTTACTTTTATCCTAGTTTAACCCATTAACCGCCAAAACTATAAAGAGTCAGAAAACTATAAAGTTAAAATGTCCAAGAGCCGAAAGCATAAAAACCTAAGTTATCAAGCACAAGAAAAAAACCTTTATGTTACGAAAAAGTAGTAATCAGAGAATTTAATAATCCATTCTGCCGGAAGTTAAGTGGTGCATAAGACAAAAATTAATACCACTAGTGGTTTAGTCGTAGGTTTAGCATTGTGTTTGTCTTAGAATTATTTCATACCTTTGATAGGACAAATACAATGACAAACCTATGAGTAAACCACTAGTGGTATTCATTTTTGGGTTATGCACCACTTAACTTCCGGCAGAATGGACGAATCCTCTATTACTACACTTCCACAAAATAAAGTTTTTTTTTTTTTTTTTTTTTTTTTTTTTGTGCTCTATACCTTAGGTTCTTGTGCTGTTGGCTATTAAACTGTAAGAATTTACAAATTTCTTTTTCAAAGTTGTTTGCCACCGCAGATTCAAAAAACTAATTTTCGCTTTATTAAAGTAGTAAAATTTCTTACATTTCTTGCAGGCAATTTTTTTTTAATTTTAAAGTAGTGGTGGTAAAATAATTAATTTAAACTTGAGCAATTATTTTGCCCGTGGCATGAACACAACTCCAGCGGGTAATGAGTTAAGAAAACAGTTCACAAAAAATTACGTTATTCTTTCTTTATCCCCCCCCCCTTTTTTTTTTAGTCAAATATAATAAGACTTCCAACAAAAACTTCACGCGCTCATGTTTCCGATAAATTTGCTTACGAAATATTTGATTTTCTACCTAACACAAAGGCTACAAAGCAACAATATATTTTATGAAAAGGAATTTCAGCTTTTTCTGTAACTTCTATCAATGACCATTGTACTGTTGTTAATCTTTGTGTTGTGCCACGCAAAACGGTTTTTTACCTACATGTGTGGGATTTAAATAACATTTTGCATGCTACCGAAGCTTCTCGTTGGTTTTTAGTTCACATGCAACAAAACAGGTGGTGTCAATATTTCAACAAATGTTTTTCAAATTTTCCTTGTAATTTTGTATATATTAGCCAGAAAAAATCAGCAAAAGCATCTATTCAATTACAGAAGCCCAAATCGTATCCGAAGATGAAAGCTTTCGTAAGTATTTTTGATTTTATCGTAAATTATCAGGCTTCGTCGATACGCTGACCGGTTTCCTCAGATGCGTCTGACGCGTCTAGACGTTCCTTGAAAGGAAGGAAGTATACTGCTGAATTGGATCGCGCCCTTTAAAGCAATATGCACCTATATTTACAATATCCTTCCACACTGCTGAAAACAAAATGAATACCATTGCGCTATTATGTTTTTCATTGAGGCAGTCAAAATTTTGTCTATTAAGAATCAAATCTCCATGTTGATTATTTATAGTAGGATTTGGTAAATTTAGAAGGGCAGAAAAATATTCAATATACTAAAACCATCTCTGAAAAGATATCTAATTTATTGTGCCAATCTCATCAAAATCCTTCTAGTAGAACGTTTCAAAAAAATCTCTTATTAGAATCTTTTATTGCGTTTCACTTTAATTAAGCAGACTGGAACGATATGTATGTACTAACCAACGGTGCAAGTTCTATTAAAATCCTATTCAATGGAATCTTTTTAAAAGGCTACTCTTTCATAATCGAGTTCAGTTAATTATCGAATTTTTCTGTTTAATTATCTATAAGTAAGTAACGTAGAACAATATGTTATACATTAAAACCTTTATTGAAATATTGTCTAACTACCAGTATAAGTTCAATCAAAGTCCAATCGGAAGAATCTTTAAAGTTAATTTTTCATGATCAAGTCTATCTCTTTATAGAACCTTTTCTCATAATTCCGTAACTAAGCAACATAGAACCATACATTAGAAGTTAAAATATTCAGCTGAAAAAAAAAAAAAGAACAGTGCCCCAATCAAAATCAAGTCAGAAGAATCTTTTAAAAAAGTTAATATTTCAAAATCGATTTCATTTCAGTATAAAACTCTCCCCCACAGTTCTATAACTAAGAAATGTATATATAATAAACTAAAATATTAGCTGAAAAAATATGTAACAATGCAAACTCAATCAAAACCCAGTCAGAAGAATCTTATAAAAAAAGTTCATATTTCAAATTCAGTTTCATCTCAGTATAAAACTTTCTGCCACAATTCTATAACTACATCTATAAGCAACATATATATAATAAACTAAAATATTCGCTGAAAAAATATGTAACAATGCTAACTCAATCAAAACCTAGTCAGAAGCATCTTTTTAAAAAGTTAATATTTCGTATTCGGGTTCATCTCATTATAGATCTTTCCCTCATAATTCTACAGACAATTATAGAGCTAAACATTTTCCTGAATGCGATATGTTCAGCGCGGTTTTGCTTGACTTGCGACATAGTGTTATGAATGTGGTGAATTACATTTACTCAGTTGTTAAGTGCGTTCGTAATTATGTAAATACGTAGCTTCTACAGACGTCGTTCGGTCCGTCCGTCTGTCCGCATATAACAAAGCAAAAACTACCCAACTGAATCGTTTGAAATTTTTACAATTGTTGCATAATTTTGTCGAGACATTTCAAATTTTATGAAAATCGGATGAATAGATCAATTACAGGGACAATCAAAAGTATTCCGTAACATTACGGTCAATGGGAAAAAATAGTTTCAAGTGAATTTAATGATGCTTACATTCTTTCTAATATAGTAAAATAGATATACATCTGTGAAACATATACTAAAATATATATTCTGTACAACCTATGGAGCAAATAATATTTGTTATTAATTTACAGCACCACACAAAACTATTTCATTAGATAATGTCATGGAGAGAAACATTGTCTGGGGCGCAATTTAATTATATTAAACAATTTCCCATTTTATGAGATTGATATACGTTGCTGAGGTTTACTACAAGTCACCTCCTACATTATAGAAAGTTGACAGTATTTACAGGGATACACGAAATATTTCGGATGCTCTATACCGTATCCGAAGTACTGCACATTATTACGCCAAGATCTGAATATTTTAAAACTTTCTTATAGTACGAACGCACCTCATTTGCTACGCTTGAAGTGGAATTTCCAACTTGTTGAAATAGTTGTGAATAAATTGCTTCACTCTTTAAAGACTGAGGTAAATTTGAGCTGATACACCGTAAAATTTGATTTACCCCTATATAAGCAACATTATTATTATTATTATTTATTTACATACACTTTTTTTTTTTTAAATTTTTCGCAAAATTTTTTTGCAAAATATGCATAATCTTTTTTACAAAAATATACTTAGCTCATTTAATACGATGATGTTTTACGAATAAATATTTACTTTCTTCTGTCTTTACTAGGAAAAAGTATTGGATTCAAGAAAATTTTCGAATTCCGGTTTTTGACGGATTTACATGTTTTAGAGGTCAGAGATTTCAGAAAACATGTTTTTAAAAAATATCAGTCTGTGAATGTCTGTCAGTATGTATGTGACATAAATTTTGTGGGGGCTGTGTATCTCAAGAGCTAAAACACGGAATTTAATAATATTTCATATCAGATAGTTCCTTCTATAAATTGATCCTATTTAGTTTTTGGTGTAAATCGTTCAACAGGTATGATGTTGCTAGGCTGCTTTTTTTACGATTTGTGCAACAGCCATAGCTCAATAACTAATGTACGGATTTCCACCAAACGTCACATTCTGTTTTTCCTATATATGAATTGATGCTGTTTACATTTTGGTGTAAATCGCTGAACACTGAAGTTACTTTTATTAGCATTAGTGGCGCTG